>JBBBDQ010002228.1:702500-1307500 GCA_037127315.1 Ascarosepion bandense | reverse complement strand
TCACTTTTTCTCGCGAAAAGTCCTGGTTTGGGGATGAATTGTTCTTTGTCAATGGATTCCAACCATTGTCGTTTTGATCAGATAGGATTATGTAGAATGCAATATTTTCAAGCAGACCATTATCGTCATCTTTGGTGTTATTTTTGTTCCTTTTAAGTGGGATTTGATTTTTGGAAATAGGAAGATGCAAGTTGCGAGATATGATGAATATGATGGTTGTCAGATCTGGGGAATGTTGTACTTACCCCAAAACCTCTGAAAAAGTCATGGACACTTATAGAAACTCTGTACTCTTGCATTTCAAGCATTACCATAAACAACGAAAGTGAGCTTGAACGTTATAACAGTGCGCATGCGCGACAAAGCTTAAGGTCAATCTCTACCAAGCGGCTTCACCCTGTGTACTTCAGCTCCGTCACCATAGCAACAATGCGGATATTTACTATTAGACCTCGTATGAATATAGACGCTGACATCCGTACATTCATTAGACACGTATATAAATGCGTACACACACATGTACGTGGGTGGGTGGGGGGGCAAAAACATTAAAAACGTTTAGAGAGAGTAAGTTTCAATGAGACAGACGACACTCCTTGGTCAAGGTGTGCCTTCGTAATGTCGCTTGTCTTTTGTCTAATCCTGGTAAGTTAGATGTCTTTTATTTGATGCCGGTGACAATTGGCTTCCTTTTTGCTTTCTAACAGGTTTCTGCTTTATGACTCAGATCATTTAATTCCCTCGCCGCCTCAAACTACATCTCGTTAAAATGGTAATTTATTTCTACCTCGCATCTCTTGTAATCTGTGTCTGGGTTGACTGGATGACTTCATCGTTGTCGTTTGTAATTAATGTTTATGGCCTGAATATATTTACATTAAGGGGGTGCGGATAATGTAATAGATAACGACACGAAAAATGGAATTGGTGAACCGAGATCGAATATCGAAGAATTCTGTTGCGTTCACTTTCACGCAATTGGAAAAGTTCTAGATCTGTTTTTTCTCATCCCTCAGCTGCAAGTTAAATAATACGCTAAACTAAACTTTTTAACATTAAGTGGCAACTAGTTTAAAGGAAGCAAAACTCTGAATTCCAAACTATGGCGATGGCAACGGGAAACAATTCCACTTCTTCTTCTTCTATGTGCCCTGTCCCTTCAGGACGTAGGCGATCATGGTTCTCCATGTCTCCCTATCCCTTGTGGCTCTTAGTATGTTTGCTCCTGTTGCTCCTGGCAGCCCCCGTTCCGTCATCCACCTGATCAGACCCTGCAAATATGTTATCCGCTGCCTTCCTCTGTCTCTCTTTCCTTCTATCTGACTAGTCATTGTCAGGTTCTCCAGGCTCTCTTTCCTCATTGCGTGTCCCAGGAACTTCAGTTGTCTCTTCAGTTGTCTCTTCCTGATGCTCAGTATCAATTTCCTCTTTGTTGCCATTCTTTCCAACACCTCATCGTTGCTTGCATGCTCAGTCCACGATATCCGTAGCATCCTTCTGTAGAACCACATTTCCGCTGCTTCCAGTTTTGTCCTCATTTTCGATGATATTGTCCAGCATTCACAGCCGTATTGAAGAACTGACATCACGTAGCAGTCCAGCACTCTTTTCTTTGTTTCTATTGAGATTTTCCTGTGTGTTAGTATTTTGCTCATCTTCTGGGACGCGTCCTTTGCCATGCCAATTCGCCTTCGGATCTCCGTGTCGCACTTTCCATCTCCTGTTAGAACACTTCCTAGGTACTTAAATTTTTGTACTTGCTTGATTCTGTTATCTCCCACCTGTATTTGATATTTTGGGTTGTATCTTTTGCTGATGACCATGCACTCAGTTTTCTTAAAGTTTATTTGTAGTCCTTTTTGGTCACTCTCCACTGCTACTTTCTGTATGAGGTCTTGTAGTTTCCTTTCCGTGTCCGCAATCATACCTTATGTTGTTCAGGTTGTGGCCTCCAATAACACATCCTGTCATGTCATCTAGGGTCCTCAAAATATTCTCGCTGTATAGGTTGAACAAATCCGGTGAAAAGACACATCCTTGTCTTACACCTTTTTCTATCTTTGTGTATCTACTGAGATCGTTACCTGTCCGTATGCAGGCAGTTTGCTGCTAGTAGAGATTCTTGATTAATTACACTATCTTTTCAAAAAAGATTTACGTAATAATAATAGATAATAGAGAAAAAAGAAGCTGTGGAGAGTCATGATCACTTCTTCTTAAGAAAATGATAATGTAGGATGTCGCGTTGAGTAACGATTATCAGGAGCCCAGTTCTATCTTTCGCTTAAATGCCCTTAGAAAAAGCCTGAACCAATCTTGGCTCTCCCAGTGAAATAGTAGGAAAGAGCGTTCTCTCTTGCATTGGTTGGCAATGATAAAGAAAATTCTTGTCTCTAAATCGTAGCCAAACAACGAGAAATCACTCTACAATTTTCCCTAAGTAATCTCAAGCATTGTTATTATTTACACAGTTCGGACTGTTGTCCTCATTTTTATTGCCATATTTACGACGTTTCGGCCGTTGTACGCACCGGCCTTCTTCAGATGTTAGGAATTTCGAACTGACCCCTTTATGTTGATCACTGGTGTATATAATACTCATTCCATGTGCAATGCCACTTTCGGATGCCATGTAGTTATCTCCCTTTAACTCAACTCTCTTTGTTATTTGTTCACCGCTGTTGTATCACAGGTATTGAACTCACAACTCCTGGGTCAAGTCACTGGAACTAACCGACGACTATATCCACTAGGCCATGTGTCCTCATTTTTCCTGCCACATTCACGACGTTTCAGCCGTTGTACGTTTCGACCTTCTTCAGATGATTGAAATTTCGAACTGAAATCTTTATTTTGATCGCTGGGATAGATTCTTATCGTTTCAAGAGTACGAGATCATGGTACAGGAGTATGAGAACGAGAACTATCAACACCAGCGATCGAAATAACGGGTTTAGTACAAAATTTCATTCACCTGATGAAGGCCGGAACGTACAAAGGCTGAAACCTCGTGAATATGGCCACAAAGATGAGGATAACAGCTCAAACCATGTATATAAGGTCAGTCAGTTAAGTGCTGTACGTGATACACGCTTGGGCGATCATGTCTCGAAAGAGACATGACTGACTGGGCAGAAGATTATCCCGCAGTAGGTTGCCATTGCTTTCTGCGGTAGACTGGTTGCCGACCAAGGCTATAGAACCCAATCTGTCCTATTATTTAACCCATAACTGGAAGGAATAGACGGATTAATACTGTTGGGACGCCCGAGCCTATTCGGCTACAATGGACTATTCCATTACTATGTAAAGTAATGGTGGCATCTACGTAGGTAGAGTGTGCCGAGCAGCCGATCGACAAGTCAATCATAGACTTCCGGTGACGACCCGGAAGTACCCATAGCTCATACTACGTCTTACGACGGTTGAGACGATTAACCTTTATTCTTGTATTGGATACTAATAACCTTTGTAAATACTATTTTCACGGAATACAACAATTAACCTATTCCTGTTGTTGAGTTATTTATTCTTACTCACGACATAACAAATACCTTTCCCAAGGGTATTTGCGCGTAAGTGAATACAATGGATTCAACTGGAATTCGAACTCGGCTCCCCGGTTTCTCGTTCCGAGCCGATATTCACTGCACCACAACGTACATAAAGTACCTAATCTCAGAAAAATAAATAAATTATCTGATGTTGTTTATATAAATTACTGTTGAACAGTAGAGCTGGTCGCTTTTGAACCATGGTATTGCATTTGAAGGTTGGGGTTTCACAATAAATGACGACACAAAATACTTTTTCCAAATCGTAATTCATTTTTAAGGAAAACCAGTTTAAAGATTAAGCGTAGGTTCAAAATCGTAGCGTTGGAATTTGATTCTGGTGATCAGTGAAAACCTTATAACACAGCATTATAAAATTTATAATTTACTGAAGCTTTACAAATTGTATATGGACAAGGTGTATAGCACAAGGACATTATTATTAAATTACTGTGTCACCAAATAAAACCTTCATTTACTTCAAAGGGAAATTATGCTGAACAATTTAACATAATCTTCATGGCCTGAAGATTGCGTTTAGCATGCAACGGACTTTTGTCTCTCTGGGTGTTGACTTCAATGTTTACTCATATATTTACATACACTCTCTCCCAGATATTGAGCACTTCACCCCATCAATATATCATACTTTAAAACTATATTTCTATGGTTTACCCTGATTGAGCACTCTGGAAGAATGGTAGGCTTTGAAAAACAGTAGCTACTCTAGCAACAACGCATCGCTCATTCAGCAATGAATTAGAACATTCTCAGCTATTGGGCGTGTATAATGATAATATACACGTGAAAAAGTCTGCTTCCTTCTACCAAGCGCCCGTAGCTCAGAGGTAGAATCGCCGACTGACGCCAATTCGGTCGGGTTTCAATCCTGGGTAAAAAGCAATCAGCTGTCTAACCGTACTGATGAGTTGGGATACAGCGAAACAGATCTGTCTGCGGATGACTATATATATATATATATATATATATATATATATATATATATATATAGTCATATATATATATATATATATATATATATAAGTGAATAAAGAACGAAGAAAATATTAACAACGTTTAAAACATTAATTTAAAACAGTGCTCAATATAGAAATAGAGCTATGAAGATTTATTATAATTTAGAACATGTAATTTGTACAATTTACTACAAATGTGTATATTTTGTTTTGACATTGAAAGAACAATGTTTCATCAGGTAGGTAACAGTGATTTCAAAAAAAGTTAATTTTGAAAAAGAAAATTAAAAAAATCTCACTTCCATCAGGGTTTGGTCTATTTTGCAGTATTAAGATTAAATATACAAATTTACATTAATTATATAGAAAAAACGCTTGGGCGATCATGTCTCGAAAGAGACAAGACTGACTAGGCACAAGATTATCCCGCAGTAAGTTGCCATTGCTTTCTGCGGTAGACTGGTTGCCGACCAAGACTACAGAATCCAGTCTATCCTGTTATTTGACCCATAACTAGGGGGAAGAGACGGATTAATACCTTTCCCAAGGGTATTTGCGTGTAAGTGAATACAAAGAATTCAACTGGAATTCGTACTCGGCTCGCCGATTTCTCGTTCCGAGTCGATATCCACTGCACCACAACGCACATAGGTAACGCAAAAGTATTTTTTCTCATGTCTGTATTTGAAAATGAGCTCCGATTTGTTTGTTTAGGAATTTAGCTTATGGAAAGGTGATTATTGCTATTTTGTTTTTCTCTGTATGAATTCAACTGGTCGTCAGATTGACTAACAATGAGTGCACAACAAACCTCGTTATTTACTCGTGCTCTCGGCACTGTCGTCTCTTCTGTTCTTTCTAGCAAATCAATCCATGGCTTCATTCCAAAAACAACAGCAAAACAGGTTTCTGTTGGATGTTGTAAGCGAGCCACAATCATTTCTCCTGCGGGGGAAAAAGAAAAGCTGTAAAATTAAGGAAATAAATAAAACAAAAAAAGAACGAAAAATAAACCTACTAATTTTACTAGAGTAAAAATCTCTTCTAGTGCCTTCACGTTGTTAATACACGAGACTTGACAAAATAATTTGAAGCGCTAATTGGCTGTGCATAATATCCGCTTTTTTGTGCTCATATCCTATCACTGGTTTAATAATGAATTAAATATAAAAACATAGATAAGCTGCTGTCATTTACTACCAAGTTGCAACCTTTTTTTTTAATCATATCACCCCGAGCAAGGCGATAACGCCACTGATGCGCAGGGGGCTACGTAAGAGTGAAAAGATTGGAAAAGAGAAAGCCGGAAACCACATCTTAAACAGGGAACAAGAGAAGAGCCTCTTCACCTGTTCAATAGACGTGGGAGAAGTGTGAACCGGGCGATAGTCTACTCTATCTACTCCAATTGAAAACAAAAAAAGAATGAAAAGATTGGAAAACAGAAAGCCGGAAACCACATCCTAAACAGGGAACAAGAGAAGAGCCTCTTCACCTTTTCAATAGACGTGGGAGGAGTGTGAACCGAGCGATAGTTTACTCTATCTACTCCAATTGAAAACAAAAAAAAGAAAGAATGAAAAGATTGGAAAAGAAAAAGCCGGAAACCACATCCTAAACAGGGAACAAGGGATGAGCCTCTTCACCTGTTCAATAGACGTGGGTGGTGCGTGAACCGGGCGAAACTGGACAAGTCAACATATGAGTTATACTACGGAACTGAATGAGATCATTGTGATGAGTTCATTGCATATTTGTGCATCGCTATAGAGCAATGATTAGCAAGCAATTAAAAAAAAAACTACTAATAGCGTTTAAATTAAGCAATGACGAACCTGGACGGCACCTAGATGGATGACCTTTTGGGAATACCAGGTTCTGTAAGCATGGACGTGAGGTTGGACTCTTGGAATTTGAAATAGGAGAGCCGTGTTCTAATTCTAGTCGAGTTCGTTATATTCAGTTACTTGAAAGGTATGAATCAATTTTCCCTCTCCACAGCTATAGGCTAATTAGTAGTATCAGCAAAATCATTATTATCTGCTAAAATTCTTGCGATCAAAAATTATTTTCTGGCTTTCAATAACCTACAAAATGTTGATAAGCTGTAAAAATAAAATGATTCAGTTTTTATAAGAATACAAGGATGTTTCTTATGCGTAAAATAATTCTTTCGCTGCCGTTCTCCGTCAAATTCACTTTAGCTTAATCAAGGGCATGTGGTTTCGCGTCTTTTTTCAAACATTCGATGCGAGGGATTCTCTTATCCTCCTTGTGGTTTGGGCTTTTATAGAAATTTCTACCTTTCGGTTTTCTTGAGTACGCATGTCCTAAATTCAGCTGGCTTCACTTACTGTTTATGTTGAAAGTGACTTGTCATCAGAGGCGCCTGGTTAGTATAGTCAGCGATAATAGGCAGATGGCACTGGCCAAATTATATTCACATTCACAGTACACAATACCGGAGGTAGTATCAAGTTAGTTATTTAGCTTCCATTCGATATGAGAGCAAACGATTCACTAGAATGTTTCACAACACCGGACTGACCTTGGCACGTGACATTCGCTAATCGGAACCTGGATTTTGTGACGTGGTTTGACGAGTCACAGTTTCAGTCTTTTAGTTTTGGATTTAGTACAAAAGTCATGAAATCTAGACGCCAACAAGACATTGTTCATCTTCCAGGTGCTTCCATAAGAGTGTGGAATGCATTCACATGGGATGGGTCGGATCTGTTGATTTGCTGGTCAGCCTATGCAGGTCATTGATCGGTGACCACTATGTTGCATCTCTTCGGGAACATTTGCACCGGCTCATGAACCTCAACTCCCAAAAGGTCATTCTTACAGGATAATGTACCGTGTCCATTGTGCCCAACTTGCCCAGAATTGTTTTGAGGAGCATTTTAGAGACTTTCGACGAATGGTCTGGCCACTAGTTTCGCTCAAGATGAGACCAATCTAGCATTTATGGAACGTGAGATGTTTATTCGCACGCTAAATCCTGTAAAATTGTAACTACAAATATCAAGGATCCGTGGACAACTACCGAGAGGAGATATCTACTTATGGAATATATTCCACGAGGTGTTGTTACACTTTCTTGAGGATACTACGGAACCTACAGCCATGATCTTTGACTCACCAGTTTATGGTGAAGATCATAAAACACTAAATCTCTTTATGCTATTTATCACAGGCAACCTCTCCTGACTTCCATAAGCATGGACCAAGTGATTCTCCCTGAAAGCAATACACTGCGCCTCCTACGCCTTACCCTCTCTTCCGATATCAAGTGGAACCACTACATTGATTCAATAGCTAAATCCACTGCTAGGAAGGTTGAGTCACTGTGTAGGGCCAGGATGTTTTTCCTGCCTGAATCCATCCTTCATATATACAAATCAACCATTCATCCGTGCATGGAGTACTGCTGCCATATATGGTCAGGCGCCTCTGCTGTTCATCTCAGTGTTCTTGACAGGCTCCAAAGGAGAATCAGTAATGTGATAAGTACCGACTTGGCGGCTCGACTCGAGCCACTTCCCAACCGATGGGATGTGGCTTCCCTCTGTCTGTTCTATAAATACTTTCATGGCTTCTTCTCCAACGATCTTAAGTCACTGGTGCCCCCGCAACAGGTGTTTACTCGTGCAACCGGACTGGCAACTGGGTCTCACCCATTCACAGATCAACCAAATGCAGACGACAATTCTATTCCTTCAGCTTCTTTTCTCGCACTTCCAGCCTATGGAACTCGCTTCCATATTCTTGCTTTCCTGACGGCTACAACCTCCAGGAATTTAAATGCAATGTTATGCAGGACGTGGGCGATCATAGGTATTTGTACGTAAGTGAATGCAAGGAATTTAACTGGAATTCGAACTCGGCTACCCCGATGTCTCGTTTCGAGCCGATATCCACTGCACCACAACGCACATCCAAGTGGATTACTCACCGTTTATCTCTGCTCCTCTTCCGTATGCCTTGTGAGTGTCAAATTCACTAAGCTGTCTATTCTCATTATGTATCGGGGAAATTTCAACAGTTCTAATTACAAGTATCATTTTTACAATAATTTTAGTGTAAACCTGACCTATGTTTATTATGTTTATTCTAGTGTAAACTGGATCTACATGTATCTTTCTGACTCTTGTGTAAACAAAACCTATGTCTACACTTTTGCTTTAATGTAAATCAGTTCTATGTACGTTTTTTGCTCTTGTATATATGGATTCATTGTTTACTTTTATATTAATTAATCGTGATTTTCATTCCTAAAGGATTCGAGATTTAAATTAAATTTAGTTGTTTTATTATTAAAAACATTAAATTTAGTTGTTTTATTATTAAAAACATTAAATTTAGTTGTTTTATTATTAAAAACATTAAATTTAGTTGTTTTATTATTAAAACATAAATTTAGTTGTTTTATTATTAAAAACATTAAATTTAGTTGTTTTATTATTAAAAACATTAAATTTAGTTGTTTTATTAAATAATCTAATCTAACGTGAATGTGTTTTCTTTATTTCATTCAGCAAATTTCCCCGGCGAACAAAATGGCGTCAACAAGGAATCTACTCATGAGTAGATGGTTTATCCTCACTCTCCTTCTCTTTATTTTCCCATCAGGTAATCTCACATCTTCTTCTTCTTCTTCTTCTTCTTCTTCTTAGATATAAAGTCAGAAACCACTTATTTCCTTGAACCTATTATTCACACATTTTACATAGATAAAGCCTATCGTAAGGTGTGAGCTGTGCTTGTGAGAACAGTCTGTTATATTTCTTTAAGGTATGGGCTACAAGGAATCCCTTCAATGAGTCGAACCTTTTTGAATAAAACTCAAAACAACATTATTATTTATGTCTTCATGTGCCACATTTTTTTTAGATTCCCACTTGAAGATCTATGTCTATAAGAAAACACGACATGTTTTTGTGGTCTTTGATCAGGTTGTTTGGGTGATTAGCTCTGATGAAAGGTAGAGCTTTGTATGGGGAAAATCGACAATACCTCTGACCCAGTCTTGTACAGGATCAACGGGATATTTTTGGCTAAGCTTAAGGGCTCGGAGGTCTCACTTTAAAATGGCCTTGTGCTGTATTCCGCCTATGTGGGGAGGCAGATAAATAAAGAGTAATTATACTGACTAAAAGTTCACTAGCATTGTATCTACTTCACACAGTGTGCAGTGCTTGTACTTGTTGATATACTAATATTCCCAACTTCCATTTTGGTGATTAGTCATGCAGTGACCTTTTAGGGTTACAATAATACTATAATTAGCAAATACATTATTCGAGTACTTGCAAGAGTTAATTACTTTTATAGATCTGTGAATTTGTATTGGCATTCAAATATTGACGTAGAAAAGAGTCATTATACTAACTAGCAGTGTATCTACTTAACGCAGAGTGCGAGTCTTGTATTTGTTAATATACTATTATTCCCAACTTCCATTTTGGTGATTACTCACGCAATAACCTTTGAGGGTTACAACATCAGTCATGAATCGAAAGAGACATGATCGCCCAATCGGGTATGGCAGTGAACTGATTGCTGTGGTTTTTTTTTGCCGCATTTTAAAACAAGAAAGAAAAAGAAAAAGGAAAGAGTTACATGTCATCCTGAGCACTTTTCATTTTTATGTTTTACAGTTTCGCAGTCTGACAAGTGCCAGAAACCCGACCCGTCAACGAGCGTGACAGAAAATGTTGCCAAAGGTAAATTTTCTTCTGTTTAGAAAACTTCTCATATAAAGAACGTTATATTTTAAATCGAGAATGACAATTATTATCAACACATCACCCAAAAAATCCCGGGCCTGACATAATAAAATATCCATATATTTTTTATGAAGTACTAACCTACAAATGACAAGTGACAAAATTGGGGCCCAATCTGATTATTAGTTTACAAATTAGAGTTATTTAAATGAAGCTAATGTTGCAAATTTTCAAATCAACTGAAAAATCTGAATTTCGTGTGTTGATAAAGCATTGGTTTCTGATCGGAAAATACTGTTCAAGCAAAGCAATGTCTTGATAAGTGCTGTTCGGACTCTGCCCCGTCAGAAACAACGGTTAAGAGGTGGCATGCTAAATTTAAACGCGGTCATACAAACACAAATGATGCTGAATGCTCATGTCGCTCAAAATCGGCAGTTGTCCTGGAAAACACACACAAACAAAAAGAAAAACCCACAAAAGCGTTTTGGCCGATCGTAAATTGAAGTTGCATGAGAAAGCAGAGGATTTGAACATATCAGAAGGTAGTACATTCACCATTTTGCATGAACATTTGTCAATGAGAAAGCTGTGTTTAAAGTGGGTGTTGCGTTTGCTCACAGTCGATCAAAAACAACGCGTAGATTATTCAGAGCGTTGTTTGCAACTGTTTCAACGCAACAAGAAGGAGGTTTTTGGTAAATATGTGACAATGGATGAAACATGAATCTACCACTTCACTCCGAAATCAAATAAGCAGTCAGCTGAGTAGATAGCAGCAGGTGAAAGCCGTCTAAAGCGACCAAAAACGCAAACATCAGCAGGCAAGGTTTTAACCTCCGTATTTTGAGATGCGCAAGATATTTTGTTCATCGATTACATTTGGAAAGGAAGAACCATCAATAGCAAATATTATGTAGCATTATTAGTGTGTTTGAAGAAAGAAAAGCCACAAATGAAGAAGAAGAAAGTAATCTTTCACCCAGACAACGCACCGTGTCACAAATCGATCGCAACAATGGCAAAACGACATGACTTGCACTTCGAGTTGCTTCCGCACGCACCCTATTCTCCAGATCTGTCCCCCAGTGACTACTAGCTGTTTGCAGACCTCGAAAGAATACTTCAGGGGAAGAGATTTGACTCCAATGAAGAAGTGATGTCGAGAAATTGAGGCGTATTTTCAGACCAAAGACAAATCGTTCTACAAAAAAGGCAACGAATTGTTAGAGAAGCGTTGGAATTAGTGAATCAGCCTAGAAGCAAACTATGTTGATGAATAAAGTCGAATTTTGTCTAAAAAACTGTTGTTTTATTAATTAGGGCCGGGATTTATTGAACGATGTACTATATCGAATAGTATTTCTTAAACAAATTTTTGAAAAGACTAATACAATTGGTATCAATTATTCACTGAATGCTTGTATATTTTCCAAGGAAAATTCGAATACATAAAATCAGTCAGTCAGTTAAGTGCCATACGCGATACACGCTTGGGCGATCATGACTCGAAAGAGACATGACTGACTGGGCAGAAGATTATCCCGCACTAGGTTGCCATTGCTTTCTGCGGTAGACTGGTTGCCGACCAGGGCTATAGAACCCAATCTGTCCTGCTATTTAACCCATAACTGGAAGGGAGAGACAGATTAATACCTTTCCCAAGGGTGTTTGCGCGTAAGTGAATACAATGGATTCAACTGGAATTCGAACTCGGCTCCTCGTTCCGAGCCGATATTCACTGTACCACAACGCACATAAAGTACTTACTGAATTTTTAGATAGTTTATTCCGTATTTAGATTTGAATAATTCGTTATTTTTTTCAGAACTTTTGATCTATTGTATTTATAGTTATTAATTTTTCTAGAAATTAGTGCTGTCCAAAATGATTCACAACCCCCTCATGGAAATTACGAAATAACATTGCTTCTGGCAAATGTAATGTTTTTTTTCTTGATTTGACATTTAATAAAAAAAAAAAAAAGCAAAAAAAAAAAAAATGAAATAATACTGACTTGATTCTAGAACAACCAAGAGCGGCGTTTCTCAAACGGTGCCGCCTAGGTGTCGCCCAGGTGCTGCCACGTGCACTAATGCGCCCGGAAAGTTAACAGAAAAGTAATTTGCAAATTATTTTCATATCTAAAAAATACTTATTTTCAAAAAGTTAGTGATATCGAGTGCGTGACTTTCAAGTCTAAGTGAAGTCTTCATCGTTTAAAATTTTAAACTGGATGCTAAATTACTTAACATACAAGAATCAGTGGAAAATCCCCCCCTTTGCCTTTCTCACGCGCTTTTAATCCGTTTTTATCGGCCTCCCTAAAAATAGATTCTTCATAAATCCCTTTAAAAGAAACCTGTACCTCTAATTTTTGGGAATACTAGACCAAAATTCCACACTCTCAAATTTCATGACCATTTTCACAAGAACATATGGCTCAGTGGATATAGGCGTTGGCTATTTCTTTTGACTTGATCCAAAGATTTGTGAGTTCAATATCTAGCTACAGCAGTTATGAACAAATAACTTAGGGAGTTGAGTTAAAGGGATATTGTTGTGGGACCGCCCCTGTTTCTATGATAATGGACTCGACTTGAGTATACATATACTCCTGCCATAGAGAGAACAGAAGATCCGTTAGAATTATCGGAGAGTACCAGGACTGATCCGTAAGTTACTGAGAGATACCGAAGTTACCCAGAGAATACCGCGTCAGAAGTCAGAATAGCTTTGAGCTCCATTCAGCTAGAATAATATTACACGGATATACTATTTCCAACACGGCTTCACTTCAAAGACTTGTATATATTAATTTCCTACTAATCGTATTCCTGGATTACTAACCTGCGTTCAACTTTATATTACGTACTTTTCTATCTCAAATATCTGTTTTGTTGTTCATTATTTTGTGTGGTTCCTCACCCGGATCTACAACAGATATAACTACATGGCATCTGGAAGTGGCTTTGCACATGAAGCGGGAACAATCTACCCCAGTGATCGAAATAGAGAGTTCAGTTCAAAATTGCTAGCATCTGAAGAGGGCTGGAGTGTACAATGGCCGAAACGTCATAAACAATCTGAACAATGTAAATGAGACTATTTTTTCTTATGAAAATTGAAAGCGCCCTTCGGACTTTTAATTATTCTACATGTGCACCTTGAAGTAAAAAAAGGTTGCGAAATAGATATGTGAGTAGCCTGTGGTACGATAACTCATATGTTCTGCACCCATGCCGAAAACTGTATTGTTGAACTAATACAAGAAACACTGAATTAAGAGAGTTGATGCGTACAAAGAGGGTGATTGATATACAGCCCTTTCTAAGCGTTTTAATGTACCTAGATCTAAAATTCGGTACATTATCAAGAAGTAAATCGAGACTTGAAGTGTTTAGAATAAATTAAGGACGGACAGAAAACGGTTAATTTCTTAGATAATGAAAAATAAAAGTGTTAGGGATATCTTGAAGAACAGCTGAACAACAAAGGTTCTTGCCAATGACATACAGTCAGCAGGGTTGAATGTATTGACGAAGGAAGTCACTAGATGCTTTTATCGAGCAGGAATTCGAGCTTGTCACCTAAGGAAAGATCCCTTGCTTAAAAACAAACACCTAAAAAGCAAATCTGTTTATACGAGAAGACATTTAGAACATGGGAGTGAACTTAGGAACTATGTTTTAAGCACATATGAAATCAAACTCGAATTATTTGGTAAACTCTCATTATATATGGATGTTCGCTGTGGTGCAATGGATATCAGCCCAGAATGAGAAATTGTAGAACCGAGTTCAAATTCCAGTTGATTTCATTGCTTGCGCGTGAATACCTTTCGGAAAGGTATTGATTGATTTCTTCCAATTCAACTATGGGTTGAATAGCTGAACAGATAAGATTCTATAGCCTTGGTTGGCAACCAGTCTACCGCAGAAAGAAGTGGTAACCTACTGCGGGAAAATATTCTGCCTGGTCAGTCATAGATCGAAAGTGACATGATCGCCCAAGCAGGTATAAAGTATACTTAACTGACGGAAGAATTTACTTGCATGGAAGAAGTCGAATGAAGCTTCCAAAATAAAAAAAAATAATACTCTCCCAATATATAAGCACGGTGGTGAGAGTATTATGATATGGGGAAATTTCGCTGCTTGTGTACCAGGAGAACTTTTGAGTGCAAAGGATATCATGGGGAAAGCATTTGGATATTTTAAAAAATAGCCTCAAACAAAGTGTCCGAAGGTGTTTATAAAGTAACAAGGATCTGAAACAAGGCACAATTTAAAAAAAATTTTTTTTTAATCGTTTCACCCCAAGCAAGGCATTCCACTGCCACTATTGCACTTGGGGCTATATAGGGGAAGGTAAATAGAAAGAGTGGTTAGATATAAGAAATATCAGAAGGTGGGGGGGTGATAGATAGTTGGGAGGATGGGAAGAGTGTTTGAAAGAATGGAAGCGAGTTAGTGTGTTAGGAGGTGTCTATTGACTTTGACATTTAAACTCCTGGAGATTGTAGCCGTCGGGGAAGCAGTCATGTGGAAGAGAATTCTACAGTCGGGAAGTACGAGAAAAGAAACTGTTGGAGTAGAAGTTGCGGTTGCATTTTATCGGTTTCACTGTAAAAGGGTGGGATCTAGTTGCTAATCTAGTATCTCGTGCAAATTCGAACCTAGGGGGCACCACTGATCTAAGTTCATCGGAGCAGAAGCCATGAAAGTATTTATAGAAGAGACACAGGGAAGCCACGTCGCGCCGGTGAGAGAGAGACTGCAGGCGGTCTGCCAAGTCAGTATCGATCACATTACATACCCTCCGCTGTACCTTGTCGAGAAGCCCGAGGAGAATAGCAGGGGCGCCCGACCAGATATGGCAACAGTATTCAATGCACGGGCGGATGGCAGATTTATAAATGTGCAGGATAGATTCAGACGGAAAAAACATCCGGGCCCTGCACAGAGAACCGACTTTCATAGCAGCGGATTTAGCAATGGATTCGATATAGTCATTCCACTTGAGGTCCGCTGAAAGTGTGAGACCAAGGAGGCGTAGTGTCTTACTCTCTGGGAGGCAAGCTTGGTCCATGCTAATAAGGGTTATGGTATTGATGTGACCCGCGCAGAATCTTGACCTAAATCCCATTGAAAGTTTATGGGTCTATTTGAAGATAAAAGTAGACCAAAGAAATACTTCGAATTTAAAAGAATTTGAAGCTATTGCCAGAGGAAAATGAAGCGAAACTATCTGTCAGTGTGACGATTTTTTAAGCGTAGCTTCGATGTGGCACAAGGCTGAATATATGTAGGCACCTAGTGAGGATTGAACTCACTACACAGTCGTAAATGTTCTAGCGAGACAAGTTTGCTAACCATTACAATATTTCGAGTTGCTCTTTGCTATTGTGCGTAGTGATGAAAGACGAGGTATAATCAGGAATAAAGGTTATACAGTTGATTATTGAGGATTATTTGTTCTATGGTAAATGTTTCTTAGATGTTATTTTTTTTCTTTGGCTATTATTTATTGATATTAAAATAAAATTGAGTTTAACTTCACATTCTTGCAATACCAATATTTCTTCATTTGTGAAAAATGCACATTAAATTTTGTTGAGTGACAGTTTTATTCATAACTAGTACAATCATGTAAATTTTCAAGAAAAGCAGTTCAGCCATTTCGGAGCCATTTCGGAGTCTATAGGTAACGGATACACACACACACACACACACACACACACAAACACACACACACAGATAAAGTTCCATTTATAAATGGAAAGTTTAGATTAGATTATGAGAGACTGATGAATAATTCTGACAGCACCCGTAAAGGTGATTCTGTTTGAATTTACATTACGTTTGAATTAATTTCTTTTATCGTTAATTAAGTTACAATGCTCCTGAATTATCATTATTCACATTATTTACGTTTGAATTAATTTCTTTTATCGTTAATCCAGATACAATGCTCCTGAATTTGTACACATTATTTGCGTTTGAATTAATTTCTTTTATCGTTAATCCAGGTACAATGCTCCTGAATTTGTACACATTATTTGCGTTTGAATTAATTTCTTTTATCGTTAATCCAGGTACAATGCTCCTGAATTTGTACACATTATTTGCGTTTGAATTAATTTCTTTTATCGTTAATCAAGTTACAATGCTCCTGAATTATCATTATTCACATTATTTACGTTTGAATTAATTTCTTTTATCGTTAATCCAGGTACAATGCTCCTGAATTTGTACACATTATTTGCGTTTGAATTAATTTCTTTTATCGTTAATCCAGGTACAATGCTCCTGAATTTGTACACATTATTTGCGTTTGAATTAATTTCTTTTATCGTTAATCCAGGTACAATGCTCCTGAATTTGTACACATTATTTGCGTTTGAATTAATTTCTTTTATCGTTAATCCAGGTACAATGCTCCTGAATTTGTACACATTATTTGCGTTTGAATTTCTTTTATCGTTAATCAAGTTACAATGCTCCTGAATTATCATTATTCACATTATTTACGTTTTAATTAATTTCTTTTATCATTAATCCAGGTACAATGCTCCTGAAAATAAATTATACGCAAACTCAATACTGGAAGATTGTAGACGAAGTTCCGAAAGGTTATTTCAATTTGACAAAAGGAAACACTTCTTTTTATCTCATTGCTGCACAAACTTTGGATTACGAAGAACTAAAGGTTGTTTTTTTTTGTCGAAAATAATTTTGATTATTTAATCAAAAAGACTATTTTTATCTTAAAATTAATTTAATCTTTGCTTAATACCATTTGAATTATTCATAAGAAATTATAGTTTTTTTCTTTAGATTAATTTAAAATGGATTGTTACGTAAAACCATAAAAATTATAGTGATTTTCTCTTTTTTAAAAAATTAATTTAATAGTGTTACATAACACCATTGAAATATTCTTAGTCTTATACCCTGAACAAAAGTTCCTACTTCAAATAACTAATTTGAATAATTTATTATTTATTTCTGATATGAGTAATTGTCAATATCTTGATATTGCTTCTGACTATTCGTCCCATCTTGGTCGAAACAATACAGAGATATTGACAATTCAGTCAGTCAGTTAAGTGCCATACGTGATACACGCTTAGGCGATCATGTCTCGAAAGAGACATGACTGACTGGGTAGACATCCTGCAATAGGTTGCCATTACCTTCTGCGGTAGACTGGTTGCCAGCCAAAGCTATAGAACCCAATTTGTCCTGTTATTATACCCATAACTGGAGGGAAGTGACGGATTAATACCTTTCCCAAGGGTATTTGCTCGTAAGTGAATGCAAAGAATTCTACTGAAATTCGAACTCGGCTCCCCGATTTCTCGTTCCGAGCCAATATCCACTGCACCACAACGCACATTGACACTTACTCATATCATAAATAAATACTAAATTATACAAAGTGGCACGAACCCACGAACCAGTTGTCAAAACCATCTGACATTAAATATAAAAAGACTAAAAAATATACCGCTAATGTCCTTATAGACAGTGGCGTAGTGGATATGTTGGATATAGCAGTTGGTTAAACATGTGATATTAACATATAGTGGTCATGAGTTCAAGCTCTGGATCTGGTCTGAACAATAAATGATATCACAGGTTATATCACAATAATCAACAAACAATCCATATCAGCCTATCAATGGACACATGCTGTTCAGAATTGAAACCTTGTATCTAGAATAACATCTATATCAACCAAGATGAGAATAATAGTTGGAAACAGTACCAAGATATAAACTAATTTTCACATGGGGTATGAAATACGTTTCATTATTTATATCAGTCAGCATCTGTCTTATATGGTGCCCAATGTAGAAGTTCCTAATGAACACAGATAACTATTACATATTACATATTACGTAGTATTATTACATATTACGTAGTATTATTACATATTACGTAG
The DNA here is from genome assembly GCA_037127315.1 of Ascarosepion bandense. Classification (NCBI taxonomy): domain Eukaryota; kingdom Metazoa; phylum Mollusca; class Cephalopoda; order Sepiida; family Sepiidae; genus Ascarosepion; species Ascarosepion bandense. The sequence goes on along the minus strand of JBBBDQ010002228.1, from coordinate 1,289,287 downwards.
TATTATTACATATTACGTATTACGTATTACGTATTACGTAGTATTATTACATATTACGTAGTATTATTACATATTACGTAGTATTATTACATATTACGTATTACGTATTACGTAGTATTATTACATATTACGTAAAATTATGACATTAAATAAATGTGGTTTAAACAAAGCCCATCCTTCTTCGAACCTTGTGGACTAGTGCTACATTTTTTTTAATCATATCACCCATGAGCAAGGCGGTAACGACACTGATGTGCAGGGGGCTACATAAGAGTAAAAATATTAGAGGAGAGTGAAGAGAAGGACGAACCAGTTAGAAAGGAGCAAGAGAAGGATGGGAATACAGGTGTGATGACAGTTGCAAAGGTGGAGAGAAAGGAAAGGATCTACAGGGCGTTGTGGAAAGAACTAGGGTCAAGTAGTTAAGAGATGAGTATTGACCTTGCATTTAAATTCTTGGAGGTTGTAGCCGTCAGGAAAGCAAGAATAAGGAGGCGAGTTCCACAGGCGGGAAGTGCGAGAAAAGAAGCTGAAGGAGTAGAATTATCGTCTGCATTTGGTTGATCTAACTGTCAATGGGTGAGACCCAGTTGCCAGTCTGGTTGCACGAGTAAACACCTGTTGCGGAGGCACCAGTGACTTAAGATCGTTGGAGAAGAAGCCATGGAAGTTTTTATAGAATAGACAAAGGGAAGCCACTTCTCGTCGGTGGGAAAGTGGCCAAGTCGGTACTTATCACATTACTGATTCTCCTTTGGAGCCTGTCGAGAACACTGAGATAAACAGCAGGGGCACCATAATCACAAAGTCAGTTAAGTACCATACGTGTAACACGCTTAGGGTGATCATGTCTTGAAAGAGACATAACTGACTGGGCAGAAGATTATCCCGCAGTAGATTGCGATTGCTTTCTGCGGTAGACTGGTAGCCGACCAATGCTATAGACCCAATCTGTTCTGTTATTTAAGTCATAGCTAGAGAGGAAAGAGATGTATTATATTATTAAGTAGTAATTAGGGGGATCAGTTTATGACTTTATAACAATAGAAAATCGATCCCTCACTTTATGACCAGTAGAAATTTTAATTATGTTTTCCACTACTATATTCAGTCTGTCATTCAAGTACTATATTCAGTAAGTCAGTTAAGTGCCATACGTGATACACACTTGGGCGATCATATCTCAAAAGTGACATGATTGACTGAGCAGAAGATTATCCCGCACTAGGTTGCCATTGCTCTCTGCGGTAGTGTGGTAGCCGACCAAGGCTATAGAACCCAATCTGTCCTATTATTTAACCCAAAACTGGAGTGAAGAGACGGATTAATACCTTTCCCAAGGGTATTTGTGCATAAGTGAATGCAAGGAATTTAACTGGAATTCGAACTCAGCACCCTGATTTTCGTTCCGAGTCGATATCCACTGTACCACAACGCGCAAAGTACTATACTAAATAACCTGAGGATTACCAATAGTAGCAATAATTAAAATGGACATTACATGTAATGTGAAGAAAAAATCATAACATAATCAAGATGTTGCTATTCTACACGGCTATAAATAAAGGTTAGGAAGGAAACCCCATTATTACTGAAAAGAACGATAATAGAATTGAGAAAACTATTTCCTTAAGCAACAGATTTTATAAGTTTCAACACACAGTAGTATTGGCTGATGAATACTGAATGTTTCCTTATAAGAAAACTGCTAATATTACCATTACTTTTTATCTGAGAGAACCATCGTTGTCATGTATCAGCACGGCTGATGCTAAACTCCAGGACTAGTTGCGCCTACTCAGGCTCACGTTTTCAGCTGACATGAAGTGGAAAGACTATATCAAATCCATTGATAAGAAAGCTGCTAAAGTGGGTCGACTGTGACGTGAGAGACAATTCTTCTCTCCAGAATCTATCATATATATCTATAAGTTTACAATTCGTCCATGCTTAGAATATACTGCCACATATGGTTCAGTTCAATTGCTATTAACCTTGATAAGATTCAAAGAAAAATCAGCGATATTATCAGTCCTGATGTGGCATGTCGGCTCCAGTCACTTTCCGACCGCCGTAAGGTTGTCTCCATGTGCCTTTTCTATAAATACTTCGACTGAATGAGCTCTTCGCTTTGGTACCTAGACTTTTTTAATCTAAACGCAGTACTAGACTGGCGTCGATATCTCTTCCATTTACAGTTGAGCTGGCTAGATGTAGCCGTAAATTCAATGCTAATAGTTTCTTTTCTAGCAATTCTCGCTCGTGAAATTCCCTTCCGCCTCCATGCTTTCCAGCCAACTATAATTTGCAAAAACTTAAATTCATTGTCAATCGCTTATCTACTGTCCTCTTGGTTATTATTCTTTCGTTTTTGCTCCCTAGTAATGTTTTTGCTTCCTAACTCTTCCACGCTCTGTAACCCATTGCGTCTTAGTGACTTTGCTGTCTTACATGGAGTGATACCGCTTAAAAATTTTGAAGTAATACGTGTAAAAACAGAAAAAAAAAACTTTGCTAATTTTAATATGAACTTAGATACAAATGTCGCCTTCACAATTCCATTAGAGTATCGAGTATGAAAACAAATAAAGCAACAGAATGACTTTAAATACATTCAACATTATATCACACTAGCAGTATAACCCAGTGTTGCTCGGGTGTAATGAAAGCTTTAAAACTAATCCATGGTCCTGGAGCTCAGACACTTTGGACGTTGGCACGAAAGACTAAAATGCAATAGTTGTTACCAGTTAAAGCGAAACCGTAGACTGAAAGAAAAATGAATGGATGTAAATCAAATTTTGATTTCCTGGTATCGATATCAAATAAGTTTTTTTCATCGTAAACTGAATTTTGAAGGCTAAATAAGTCCTCTGAGTAAATGGTACTATAACTGAGACTAAGAATTACAATTCTACCTACTTAGAGCCAAACCCGAAGCAAAAATTAAAATAGTTGAAAAAATACAGACATACAGGCAGATAAACAGACACACACACAAATATCTTGCCTTTTATATATATTATCGATTTTCTGTACTATTGTAAGAACTTCAACCTTGAAATTTCTGAATATCGTTTCTTATGTCTTTGTCTATGAGTGTATGAAATTTGATTAAAATCGGACCACTCCTTCTATAACCCGATTTTTTCGATTATCGATTTTCGATATTTATCGGGGGGTACCTCGACACAAAACCTAGCTAAGAACACTCGCAGACGCTTATAGTACAACTGTGTAAATTTTCAAGAAAATCGGTTCAGCCGTTTCGGAGTCTATAGGTAACGGACACACACATAGACACACACACAGACAAATATATTATATAAGTTTAGATGTGTGAATTACTTCTCTAACTTTTTGTTATTATTTTGTTATTATTATGTCGACAATAATCAACATTTTTTTCTTACAGGAAAAAGGCCAAAATATGCAGGTGACATTACAATGTAAAACTAAGAATACCGCGGTGAGTCGTAAACATTTTTGGTTGGATAATTTCTTCACAACAAGATGTTTTCATAATTTGTATTTATTTCTGAGATGAGTAATTTTCAATAATCTTGGAATTATTTCGAACTTTTGTTCTCATCTTGGTTTATATAGGAGTTATAATAGACATAACGTTTAGACCAAGTACTCTCTGGTCATCATCAGGTGTCCATAGATTGGTTGATGTGGATTATCTCGTTGATTATTGCGAAATATCCTGTGAAATCAATTATTGTTCTTTCATGTTGGATTTGGTTCGTTACTACCAAATCCAAGGATCTAGGGACACCTGATGATGACCAGAGGGTACTTGGTCGAATCGTTTTGTCTATTATCTGTATCAACCAAGATGATAACAAAATTTCGAAATAATTCTAAGATATGTAGAAACTACTGGCCAAATTTCAAAATGAATCTTTATTCTGATTAGTTAAAAGGAACACACACACACATTTTATATCTTCCCACATACATAAATAGGAAACCATGTTTTTGTATTTAAATGCAAATCATTTTCACAACCAGCATGCAACATTCCCTGATGACGAGATTCTATCTCGAAACATAAAAATTTCCGTGTCGCAATGCAAACTAAATTCATAATATATATATATATATATATATATATATATATATATATATATATATATATATACGCTCTACATTTGTATCGAGCACTCTTTATAAAATAAATGCATGAACAACAGGTAAAAAAACTACGATTTCTACAACTTAGTTACAGTATATATATATATATATATATATATATATATATAGTCATCCGCAGACAGATCCGTTTCGCTGTATCACAGCTCATCAGTACGGTTAGACTCCGATTGCTACATAACCCTGTTTCGAAACCCGACGGAATTGGCGTCAGTCAGCAACACTACCCCTGGGCCACAGGTCGTTCGGTGGAAGAAGGCAGTCTTTTTAGCGCATATCATATTACGCGCCCAATAGCTAGAGTGATCCAATTCATTTTACTGAATGAGCGATGCGTACACGCTAGAGTGGCTACTGTTTTTCCAAGGTCTACCTTTCTTCCAGAGTGCTCAATATATATATATATATATATATATATATATATATATATATATATATATATATATATATTCATTTTTAAACGAGTTATTTTGCTCCCTTGGTTTCTACAAAGAGTGGTGTCTTCAGACGATTTTAAATAATTTTTTTCTTTCCAGACGATTGTTATTAAAAATCGCCTGAAGACATCACTCTTGGTAGAAACCAAGGTAGCGAAATAACTCGTTTAAAAATGAAAAATATTCAAAAGCTCTACAATATAACTGTATAGAACACTTTTTAATACAAATGTACTGGTCTAACCCTATTAGGACCAAAAACTAAGTATTAAACAATCAATATATATATATATATATATATATATATATATATAGGAAAGAATATTAATAAAAAGTTTTGAATTTAAAAATGTACTTTTTTTTAACAGTATTTGTTTATTTTTATTATATTTTATATTTCAGGACCGTCCTCGGTCCTTCAGTGAAACATTACAATAATGCCTTTGAGAAACTTCGAAGTCACCATAAAATAACATTGTTTAGCTAAGCGATAAAGTTATTCACATGATATATAGTGACGTATATGTAATATTATTATATTTTAGTAATACTAAGAACTAATGGAATAAAAATCTTCAGTTAGTGAATTATATGTATATACATTTAAAAACTAAATATTACCTTATCCAGACAATTAAGGGGAGAGTAGATGGAATTCTGTTGGGTTAGATTCGATAATCCTACATATATCTATCTAAATCTAATCACCTTCATCCGTAATCAACCATATACCCTCCTCTATAGGAGGAGGTGCATTGTGGTGCAGTGAATATCGGCTCGGAACGATAAATTGGGGTGCCGATTTCGAATTCCAGTTGAATTCTTTGCATTCACTTACGCACAAATACCCTTGGGGAAGGTATTAATCCGTCTCTTACCTCCAGTTATGGGTTAAATAATAGGACTGATTGGCCAATCTATAGCCTTGACTGGCAATCAGTCTACCGCAGAAAGCAATGGCAACCTACTGCAGGATAATGTTTTGCCCAGTCAGTCATGTCTCTTTCGAGACATGATCGCCTAAGCGTGTATCACATATGACACTTAACTGAATAACTCTTCCAGTGAAAATATCTCTTATAAACACAAGAAATATTAAAACATTGCCCTAAAAATAATGGCTACAAATTCCATGAAATTAAAGATTTTTAATAAAAATAGAAATCGAAAAATCATATATATAATACATATATCTCTTATAAACACAAGAAATATTAAAACATTGCCCTAAAAATAATGGCTACAAATTCCATGAAATTAAAGATTTTTAATAAAAATAGAAATCGAAAAATCATATATATAATTCATATATCTCTTATAAACACAAGAAATATTAAAACATTGCCCTAAAAATAATGGCTACAAATTCCATGAAATTAAAGATTTTTAATAAAAATAGAAATCGAAAAATCATATATATAATACATATATCTCTTATAAACACAAGAAATATTAAAACATTGCCCTAAAAATAATGGCTACAAATTCCATGAAATTAAAGATTTTTAATAAAAATAGAAATCGAAAAATCATTTAGTATACACCCCCATTAAACCAAATGGTTAGTACTAAGTTAGGGTATAAATTCCTCAATATATCTGAAAAACACTTCCATAGAAATAACCCCCTTAGTAAGATTTTTAATAATAATACTCTTAAATCAAGAGTATTAAGTTGAACTGATGACCTTGAAAACGTCATCAAAAGCACAATAATAAAATGTTAAACCAATATAACAATCTAAATAATCAAGACCATCCTGAAATAACAAAAGATAATAATGCCGATACATGCAATTTTTGAAATTCGAATAATTCTCCATTGCAAAAGAGATGTTTAACTGATTCTATTGCTTATCTAGGCACTGCTTCAACTATTGAAAATCGAACAGATAATAGATTTTACATTGGTAGCACCAAGAACACGTTCAAATTTCGATGGTATCAACATATTTTATCTTTTAAAAATAAAACGTACAAAAATAGCACATTCATCCCTAAAAACCCTTTACATTTAAAAGAAGTCAATAAAACCCCTAACGTAAAATAGAAAAAATTAAAAAAAAACTAGAACTTGTAAATCTTTACATGAGTCCTGTTTTGTGTGTTTACAAGAAAAAAAATTTAAATTATCGTTTTTTAAATTAACCCTGTCAAATAAACGAGATGAATTAACAGTCACTTGTCAACACCGCATTTCGTTTACCTTAAAATATAGTTAATTACATTTTCTACTATAAATATAACCGCATTCTACAATTAAATAACTACATTTTCATTAATATACAAGATACCATTTTCCTCTGTAAATTTCTTTAATAGTTTCATTTAAATGTGACATAGCCTTACTATGCCATTTATTTTGTTTTCATATATCAATGCACCTTAGTCGTTATTATGCCAATCATAATTATAAGTGATAGCAAAGAGAATCAATTGGGTCAACTCTACCTTGATATTGTCTCTCTAATGAATTGAGCCGGCGCTGCTTCGTTATTGTTTCTCTCTTCATGAGCGTGACAGAAAGGATATATATATATATATATATATATATATATATATATATATATATATATATATATATATATGAACTAGCAGTATAGCACGGCGTTGTTCGGGTGTAATCATTTTTGTTTTAACAAATCCATGGTCCTGGAGCTCAGACACTTTGGACGTTGGCACGAAAAACTAAAAAGCAATAGTTGTTTCCAGTTAAAGCGAAACCGTAGACTGAAAGAAAAATGAATGGATATAAGTCAAATTTTGATTTCCTCGTATCGATATCAAATAAGTTTTTTTCGTCGTAAACTGAATTTTGAAGGTTAAATAAGTCCTCTGAGTAAATGGTACTATAACTGAGACTAAGAATTACAATTCTACCTACTTAGAGCCAAACCCGAAGCAAAAATTAAAATAGTTGAAAAAATACAGACATACAGGCAGATAAACAGACACACACAAACATCTTGCCCGTTATATATATATATATATACATATATTATCGATTTTCTGCACTATTGTAAGAACTGCAACCTTGAAACTTCTGAGTATCGTTTCTTATGTCTTTGTCTATGAGTGTATCAAATTTGATTAAAATCGGACCACTCCTTTTATATCCCGATTTTTTCGATTATCGATTTTCGATATTTATCGCTGGTACCTCGACACAAATTCTAGCTATATATATATATATAGTTAGTTTCTGGTCATAATTAAATCAAACCAGTAATCAGTTGTATTAGAAAGTGTTCAATATATCTACATTGCAGAACTTTTGAATATTTTTCATTTGGAAATGAGTTATTTCCGCAACCTAGGTTTCAATCATTTGGTATCTTCGGCCGATTTTTAATAAATGACTATAGCAGACGCAGGTCGTAAATTTATAATTCGGTTCTTTGACGTCACATTCTATTCGGGGACTGTTATTGTCGCATAGCAATGTTTTATGCCAACAAAAAATAATATAATCTTTGATGTGGGTGTCTTTATGTTAGCGTCCCTGTAACCTCTCTGAAGATGGCTCATGTGAGCCGAAAGCTTAGAACTAGCATAATAAAAATTATCCAGATTTTGGACAATTTTTGTCTTTATTTTGTCCTGAAATTAAAGCCAAAATACGATGTTTAGAACGGCTCATGATTAAACATAATAGTCATTCATTATCTGTTATATTGAACTATATATATATATATATATATATATATATATATATATATATATATATATATATTCTCCATCTGTAAACGAGTTATTACGCGACATAGGTTTCTATAATGTGGTGTCTTCATGCGATTTGCAATAACTGATTTTATATTTTTTTTTTTAAAGAATCCTCACATAACGGGGATTTTTTTGAATGCTCATGTAACGGGGAATTTTTGAACGCGCAATTTTTAAAATTACAAGAAATTATAACGTTTTCTTCCATGGTTGTCTGAATCTAATAGGTATTTTATGATATGGATATATTTAGTCATAATTTCTGTTCGTTCATTCAGTAATTCATTTTTGTTTTGGAATAGCATAATCGCTAACTTTTCTTCCTGATACAGTCTACATATTTTGCCACCGTTGTAAGGCTTGGCTGTTTTCACTATACTCCATGTTATATCTGGGTCTTTTTCATATTTTAATTTCAATTTCCATACGTGGCTAGCCAATGTTGTACAATTTTTAAGTTTTCTATTTTAAATGTTAAACCCGTGAATTAATCACCTGGTCTTCAAGGTGTCTTTGGTGGATTCCAAATATGTTTTGTTTTGTCCATTTAAGTCATGTATTTTTGCTTTGTAAATGACCTCTTTTGTATTACAAAGTCCTTGAAGAGGGCATTCATGTTTGTCTCTGCAGTGGCACTAGTTTTTAGCGATCTTGTTTTGTACAATGTTATTTAAATTGGTGGCGTTTTGTTTTTTATGAAATTTTCTAAATTACTAGTACAGCTATAACTTAGCTTGATTGTATTCCTAGTGAAAATTTTGTTTAGTTCTGAGCTTTTTGGAAAGTGTTTATCGATCAGTTTTAAAAATATTTGTCCTATTTTGGTTTTTACCTCTAAGTTAAATAGTGGGTTGAACCAGATAATGTTTTGTTTTCTATTATCGTTTTTTATTCGTCTGTCAAAAGTTCTACAATATAATTGTTTTGAACACTTTTTAATAAAATTGTGCACTGGTCTAATTTTATTATGACCAAAAACTAAGTAATTAAACAAACAATATATCGTTCATTCAGTAATGAATTAGAACACTCTCAGCTATTGGCGTGTGTATACATGATATATCACACGCCAAAAGTTTGCCTACTTCTACCGAGCGCTTATAGCTCAGAGGTAGAATCGCCGACTGACGCCAATTCGGTCGGGTTCTATCCTGGGTAAAAAGCAGTCGGATGTATTAACCGTACTGATGAGCTGTAATACCGCGAAACAGATCGACTATTTACGCTCTCATATCTTGATTGAGCACTCTGGAAGAATGGTAGACTTTGAAAAAACAGTAGCTACTCTAGCATCTGATATATATATATATATATATATATATATATATATATATATATATATATATAGACCGTTGTATATATATATATATATATATATATATATATATATATATATATAAATTGTTATTACGAAAATGTGTGCCATTCGGCAGGATTCAAACCTGCGACGCCTATCTACATAGATAAGACGTTGCTAGATCAAATGGTAGCTTCCCCTATGTAGATAGGGGTCGCAGGTTCGAATCCTGCTGATTGGCACACATTTTCGTAATAACAATTTATCGTTAATAATCAGGCCAGTAGATATAAATATATAATACTGTTTAATATAAAAAAACAGAACATATACTTAAATACGAGTATCGATAAAAAATAATGTTCAAACATTTCATTTCATATATATATATATATATATATATATATATATATATATATATACAACGGTCTTTATTATAGTATTTAGGATAAATATAAATGAACTTGCACCAAAACATGTGTAGGCCAGCTAATCCGTATCCACGTTGTTTTTGTTAATTGCTGTAATGTTTAATCTAGAAACGTAATGTAAGATTCTTTTTCTTTCAGCCTGCCGAATATAAGGTGTTTATAAATCTGATCGAAGCCAATGAATTCGCTCCTAATTTCACACAACGTGTTTATTACAAAACTATCGCTGAGGTACGTAACCGCATTTTATTGAAACCTTTTTCTTCTAATTCACTCTTATAGAAAACTAGCAGTAAAGCCCGGCGTTGCTTGGGTGTAATGAAAGCTTTAAAACTAATCCATGGTCCTGGAGCTCAGACACTTTGGACGTTGGCACGAAAGACTAAAAAGCAATAGTTGTTTCCAGTGAAAGCGAAACCGTAGACTGAAAGAAAAATGAATGGATATAAGTCAAATTTTGATTTCCTCGTATCGATATCAAATAAGTTTTTTTCGTCGTAAACTGAATTTTGAGGGCTAAATAAGTCCTCTGAGTATCATGACTGAGACTAAGAACTACAGTTATACCTACTTAGAGCCAAACCCGAAGTAAAAACTAAAATAAAAGAGCTGAAAAAAATACAGACATATAGGCAGATAAACAGGCACACACACTAACATCTTGCCTTTTATATATATATATATATATATATATATATATATATATTATCGATTTTCTGCACTATTGTAAGAACTGCAACCTTGAAACTTCTGAGTATCGTTTCTGATGTCTTTGTCTATGAGTGTATAAAATTTGATTAAATTCAGACCACTCTTTCTATAACCCGATTTTTTCGATTATCGATATTTATCGGAGGTACCTCGTCACAAAACCTGGCTAAGAACACCCACAGACGCTTATAGTACAACTGTGTAAATTTTCGAGACATCGGTTCAGCCGTTTCGGAGTCTATAGGTAACGGACACACACACACACACACACACGCACACACACACACACACACACACACACACACACACACACACACACACAGACAAAGTTCCATTTATAAATAAGTTCAGATGTAAAGGCAATGCATCACCTCGTTTTCGAATGTTGAAGTTCACTTTTCACATTCAATATTTCTTTTAAATCGAGCTTTATATTTGAAATCTTTTGCGTGACTTGCCATCCTGTGGCTAGAAATCTTCTTGCTTCTAGTCGGTATCGAAACTCGACCGATTTGATATCAGTCGGAGAGTCTACCTCTAAGTCAGCGCGCATCCGATTGTTTCTAGCCAGGATTGAAATCCGACCGAATTGACATCAGTCGGCTCTTCTACCTCTGCACTATGAGCGTTCGGTAGAAGAAGGCAGATTTTTAGCGTGTATATTGTCATTATACCTGCTCAATAGCCAGAGTGATCTAATTCATTACTGAATGAGCGATGCGTGCATGCCAGAGTAGCTACTGTTTTTTCAAAGTCTACCATTCTTCCAGAGTGCTCAATCAGGGTGTGAGAGCGTAAATAGTCATCCGCAGACAGATCTGTTTTGCTGTATCACAGCTCATCACTACGGTTAGACTCCGATTGCTTTTAACCCAGGATTGAAACCCGACCGAATTGGCGTCAGTTGGCGATTCTACCTCTGGGCTGTGTGTGTGTGTGTGTGTGTGTGTGTGTGTGTGTGTGTGTGTGTCTAACAATTGAATCAGTTTTGCAGAACCTGTTGTTTATGAAAATCAGCCATTAATATAAGCGAGTCAGTTTATTTTAATAAAACTAGATGTCATATTTTTGCCTTTTGCAGTACTTAACCTGGTATTGTTTTATAATTCCAGTTTTAAAATTCTCTTTTGAAAAAATATTTTCCTATTTTAGAATGCAAGAATTGGTGATACTGTATTCTCAGCTTCTCCTTTCGCATCGGATGAAGATTATGAAGACAGGCTGTTTTTTGAAGCTGTAAGCTTTTCACAAGGAAAGGTAATTAAATTTATGAAAATCGGCCCTTTTTTAAAAATTTTTTTTTTTGGAATCGTTCATTAGCCTGGACAGTTGGACTTCATCTAATTATCCGGCATTTAACTGAAAAAGTTTTGGATGTTTATCTATAATATCATAATTATTTCTTACTTTTAGATAAACCTTCAGTTGATTGGTTGATCGATTTTGTTTACCAGCATATCAACACCTCTATGGGTCATGTAATGTAAACATGTAAATATTTTGAACACAATTTTAGGGCTTCAACTAAATATATTTTGAAACCAACTGTATACCTTCAACTACAGATACTTTAAATATACGCTTTTTAGTCGCGTCAGTGAAGTTCTGAATTGGGTCATTGGGCAGTTTCGTGTCTTTCAAACATCATACTCTCCTCACTAAATCGACCCCATCAGAGCTGATCAGTCTTTGATGCGCCTCCTTTTAAATTAACAGCCTGCACACACTGACTTATATTAGGCAACCTATACCACTTTGTCACGCATTTGATTGGAAGTTGACCAATAACCAATCGCAATGGTGTGAGCTCTTTTTAAGTTGATTACGGGGATTTTTTACTTATCCCCCCAACTGATAATTAATGTATTGTTGGTTATTTTGCTATAATAATAGTTGGTAATTCTACGATAAAATGAACTGCAAAAGTATTTTCAGTTTTATGCTGAGGAATAGAACAGTATGATTAAATAGACAAGAGGAGAACTATATTTTCTATATTTGACATAAGGAAAACTATATTTTTCCAGGACGAAATGCATAGACGAGAAAAATAGTTTTCTTCATGTCTATTTATTTAATCATAAAATGAATTGTTTGTCAGTTTGATTGACAAATTTATTGGTAATTTTACTATAAATATGTATTGTTGGTCATTTTTTTTATATAAAAAATTATTGCTGGTATTTTTGACTAAAAAATGTATTTGTATATTTTCATATGTTTTGCCTTTGTTTAGGGGTTAATTATTTGTCCATAGCTGGGACACTCACAGGTGCTACCACTTCAGGTCAGGGTCATCAACAGCAATTAAGAAGTGCTTCGACTCTTCTCAAAACCTCCAGTCTTTTGATCTTGATGCCAGATGTAGTTTCTCGTCATACACAGTACTTACTTTTAGTTGAATACATGTGCGTATATAGCCTTGAATGGCAACAAATATAGTAGAAGGAAAGCATTGAATTCAAGTCGTCTGCTACTTTGTAAGTTCTGACTCTTTAGCTTTAAATAGGAGGGACGGGGTAACCTCAACGGGGTAACCTCAAAATCACAGAGGCTAAAGAAACCGGAAAGCGTTTGCAGTATTTTTTTTACTGTCTTCTGCCCTTGTTTTCAGTGTTACCAGGGGGTAGACCAGTGAACAACAGGAATTAGGAGTTGGTTTCACGCTCCTTAAAACTCTCTGCCTAGTGTAGTTTATTGTCATACCCAGAATTAACTTTCAGTTGAATACCCATATATGTGCGTATTATAAGATGTAGATAAGTGTAGTTTTGAACTGTTTCGGAGGTGAAATTCATTGTGTGTTCTATCCTGTTTTGCATATCAACAAATTCTCGTAGTGGTGTGTCAAGTGAGTGTGTTAATAGAACAGATTAATCACATTAACGGAAATATGTTATGGTTTTTGGGAGAATACGCAAAAATTGAGTAGAGTATTAAGAGATAAGAAAATTTTGCTAGAAACAAAGAAAAGAGTACTGGATTGCTATGTGATGTCAGTTCTTCAATATGGCAGCGAATGCTGGACAGTCTCCTCAAAGATGAAGAAAAAGCCTGAAGCAGCTGAAATGTGGTTCTACAGAAGGATGTTGCGGATATCATGGATTGACCATGTGACCAATGATGAGGTTTTGGAAATCATGTAAACGAAAAGGAAATTAATAGTGAACATCAGGAAGAGACAGCTGAAGGTCCTGGGACATGCAATGTGGAAGGAGGGCTTGGAGAACCTGATACTAACTGGCCAGATAGAGGGCAAAAGAGACAGGAGAAAGCAACGGATAACATATTTGAAAGGCTTGATCAGGTGGATGACAGAACGAAGGTTGTGTGGTGTAACAAGAGAAAGCCCGCTAAGTTCCAGAGATAGGGAGACATGGAAGGCCATGATCGCCTACGTCCTAAAAGGACAGGGCACATAGAAGAAGAAGAAGAAGAAGAAGAAGAAGAAGAAGAAGAAGAAGAAGAAGAAGAAGAAGAAAATGTTGATTAGAATCTAAAAATTCTTGGGAGAAGCATACCAATACTCTATTGATTATAATTTACTAATTCACACACATGATATTTGTATGATAAAAGGCTGCCTAGATATGGAACATTCTCTACCTGTTCTAGAGGTGTATCACAGATGGTAATATCAAAATCTGGTAAGATTGTATTTGGGGCTGGCTGTACACGAACCTTGGTTTTCTTCATGCTTACTGTAAAGCCAAAATAATGGTAGGCCATAAAAATGTTGTTCACAGACGATTAAAGGTTAAATTATAGGAAATGCATTTCGAGTTTATTTTGTTTATCGCAGACTATTAGTTCAGTATTGTCGGTTTCTTTCCCTATCATTTATAATTAAAAAAATTTAAACAACATTTACCGATAACTTTATACTTTTATTCTTTGAGTATTGTAACTGTTGTGGGATCTCAGCTTTTTCTATGATTATGAACTCGACTCGAGTATACATATACTCCTGCCATAAAGAGTACAGTCAGATCCGTGAGAGTACAGTAAGATCTGTTGGAGAACAGTGTCTGATCCGTAAGTTACCGAGAGATACCGAAGTTACACAGAGAATACCGTGTCAGTAGTCATAGTATGTCTGAGTTCCACTCAGTCAGAATAATATTATACGGATATACAATTTCCAGCACGGCTTCACTTCAAAGACTTGTATATATATATATATATATATATATATATATATATATATATATATATATATATATATATATATATATATATTTCTTACTAATCGTATTCCTGATTACTAACCTGCGTTCAAGCTTGTATATTTACGTTTAATATAACCTATTTTTCTATCTCAATTATCTGGATTGTTGTTCATTACTTTTTGTGGTTCCTAACTCGGAATCCACAACAGTAACGTAACTTTTTTTTTTAAGAACAAAGAATTATTTTTAAATTTGTAGGAAAAGCGGTTCGATTCGAAGCGTTATTTTGTTTTGTTTATTCTTTACTGTTTGTGTAGTACTTTTAGCAAAAACAAGAATAAAAAGAATGTTCTCCACTTAGTAACTGATCAATTAACGGAAAATTATAAAATGAGACATGTTACTGGTTAGCTGCGTTTCATTAATTTTGTCGCGTTGATTACAATTACATCCGTTTTTCTCAGTACAAGCGATATTTTTACAAAGATATAATTTTTATTTATTTATTTATACTAGCAGAACCCGTGGAATTTCCACGGAAGGATAATTATGATTTCCTGAAAAAATTTTACTTTGTCAGACTACAAATGATAGTAACGTCTTCAAACATAAAGGTATTGGATAATAAAATAACGATAACACAGAGTGTAATTTTTAAAAATATCTATAACAGTAAAGTCCATAGAAGCTACTTTACTGTAATCTTATATTATATTAAGCGGCGTATGCACAGACTATAATTAAAATACTGTACGCTATTTTGTGAGATATTTTGAAAGAGAAAATGTTTTTTTTTTATTACTGAAAAATCATGGCTCCTGTGTCCATTGTAAACAGGAAAGACCAACTGAGTAATGGCCAAGGGTGTAGAGACCATAAATTTCGTTATTTGGTCGCGGGATACGACAACAAACTTTATTTTTACTATATTGTACAGTACACACACATATACACACACAATTACTGCTACAACCACCAGATTAAGCTGCTACCGCTAAAACCACCAGATTAAGCTGCTACCGCTACGGTAATGCTATAGGCTCTCTCCTCCTACCCTCTCACTCTTTACTCTTCTGTTTGGCAAAGGTGAGAGAAAGGCTGAGGAGAGTAGCGTTTATATATTATAAAAAGGTGGAGGGGAAAGAAAAGCTCGTGTAGAGAGTAAGTGTGTTATCTTTCTTCAGTGGCGTAACGGATGGAGGATCTAAGTAACTAAGGACGGAACAAGCAGAATTATTATTTGATATTTGTAAACAATTTTAAAACATAACTTGAAGACGCACATACTGTCGGGATATTGTCGAACATTGTCAAACAGTGTCTTTTAGTTTTCCTTTTCGTGAGGTAATTTGTCCAGTCGGTGAAAGACTGAGAGAAGGCCTCTGGCTATGTTTACATGATTGCTATGGATAAGAGAAGCAACAAAGGAATGTATACTGACAATCAGAAAGAGACCGCTGAGATATCTTGGGTACATAATGCGAAAATATGGCCTTGAGAGCTTGTTGATATGATAAACAGGATAGAGCATACAATGAATTTCACTTACGAACACAGTTAAAACTACACGTTTTCACATTTTATAATCTGCATATATAAGAATATTCAACTGAAAGTTGATTCTGAGTATGACGATAAACTTCATCCGGCAGCGAGATCGGAAGATTGGAGATTTTAAGGAGCGTGAAACCACTTCCTAATTCGTGTTGTTCACAAGTCTACCCCGGGTAACACTGAAGACAAAGGGAGAAGAGAGTAATGGAATAGTATAATGGCTTTCCGGTTTCTTTTGCATCTGTGATTTTGAGGTTACCCCGTTGAGGTTACCACGTCCCTCCTATCAGAAGCTACAAAGTCAGAAATTACAAGGTAGCCGACGGCTTGAATTCAGTGTTTTCCTTCTACTATAATTGTTACCAGTCAAGGCTATAGAGTCATGCCTGTCCTGGTATTCAACTTATAGCGTGGAGAAGAGGCGGATTCATAACTTTTCCAAGGGTATTAGCACGTAAGTGAATAACATTTAACATGAATTCAAATACGGCTCTCCGGTTCCTCAATCTGTCTCTCTAATCATCGCGATCCTCATTCGATATTAAATAACCCAAGAAGGGTTATCCAACCAATCAGAAGGTTTCCTGCTGTGGTATTCTTCACTGATAAGAAGAGATTAATGAGTTTACAAGGAGTTTACAAGGAGTAAGTCAACACACAAAATATAGGATTTATGATAAGAGAATGTGATAAATTATAGTGGGCGAAACTATTTCCCCGAAACTTGACTTTTAAACAAAGAAATAAAAAATAGAAAATAAGTAATTTGTTAGGTAAAGCTTAACTTGACACACGAGTGACTATTCTGAGCAAGAAACATAGCGAATAGGGTTGACGTGAGATATAATCCCAGATTTCTACAGATAAATATTTATTTAATTTATTCAAGAAAACGTCATAAATAAACAATATCTATAGGTGTGTAATATAATGTTTAATGTACATTTTGTTGTATTATTTTCTTACCCGCTACTGTGTTGTCATGCAGTGGATATCGACTCGGAACGAGGGGTGCTGAGTTCGAATTCCAGTTGAATTCATTGCATTCACTTACGCACAAATACCCTTGGCAATGTATTAATCCGCCTCCTCCCGCCAGTTTTGGGTCAAATAATAGAAAAGATTGAGTTCTATAGCCTTGGTTGGCAACCAGTCTACCGCAGAAAGCAATGGCAAACTACTGCGGGATAATCTTCTGACCAGTCAGTCATGTCTCTTTCGAGACATGATTGTCCAAGCGTGTATCAAGTATGGCACTTAACTGACTGACTCTAATGTAATTGTGAAGGTGACAATTGTATCTAACTTCATAATAAAATTGGTAAAGTTTCTTTTGTTGTATAGGTATGACTTCAACTAATTTTAATCGGTGTCACGCCATGCAAGATAGTAAAGTCCCTAAGACGCAATGGGTTAAAGAGTGTGGAAGAGTTACGAAGCAGAAACATTACTAGGGAGTGAAAACAAAAGAATAATAACCAAGAGGACAATAGAAAAGCGATTGACATTGAATTCAAGTTTTTTGCAAATTAAAGTTGGCTGGAAAGCATGGAGGCGGAAGGGAGGCGGAAGGGAATTTCACGAGCGGGAAAAGAAACTATAAGCATAGAATTGAGAAAATTTTTGCGCCATTTTAGTACTGCGTTTACATTAAAAAGTATGGGTACCATAGCCAAAAAAAAAAAAAAAGAAAGAAAAATATTTATAGAAAAAGCACGGGCAGGCAACCTTACAGCAATGGGAAAGTGACTGAAGCCGAAACGCCAGATCAGGACCGATAATATTGCTGATTCGTCTTCGGATTTTATCTACGAGCTTAAGGTAAATTGCAGGGACACCGGACCATATGTGGCAGCAATATTCTAAGCATGGATAAATGGTAGACTACATAGATATGTAAGATAGGTTTTAGAGAAAAAAATCTTCAAAAAATATATCCACCTCTCAGACTGGAAGTACGGTGTAACCTTAACATTCCCCGGGTGTAACCTTAACATTCCCCGGTGTAACCTTAACATTCCCCGGGTGTAACCTTAACATTCCCCGGTGTAACCTTAACATTCCCCGGGTGTAACCTTAACATTCCCCGGGTGTAACCTTAACATCCCCGGTGTAAAAAAGAAACTGGCGATCCATTACATTACTTTGCCTTGAATACCGCCATGAACAAAAAAGTGGGGACCATAGCGTCGGTGATTAATGTGCTAACTGAATAAAATAAAAGAATGAGTAGAAACATTTATAATAATTTTATAATATATATTTTTTAAAAATGGCATTCAGCTTTTCCATTAACAGTATTATTACTTAAATTAGAACTTAACCTGCCCTAAACAAGTTGGAACGACTGCAGTACGGATCAGAAGACGTAGGTTTTCTGCGGAGGTTTCTTCCCGTTGCAGAATATCGAGTTGGCAGTAGAGATTTATCGCCCATTCAGAGAAGAACTTCGACATTATGGCCAACTATAATAAACTGATGTGCGTTGTGGTGCAGTGGATATCGGCTCGGAACGAGAAATCGGAGAGCCGAGTTCGAATTCCAGTTGAATTCATTACATTCACTTACGCGCAAATACCCTTGGGAAAGGTATTAATCCGTCTCTTCCCTCCAGTTATAGGTTAACAAACAGGACAGATTGGGTTCTATAGCCTTGGCTGGCAACCAGTCTACCACAAAAAGCAATGGCAACTTAGTGTGGGATAATCATCTGCCCAGTCAGTCATGTCTCTTTCGAGACATGATCGCCCAAGTGACGTCACGTATGACACTTAACTGACTGACTGAATATAATAGTTGGAAACATGATTAAGGCTTCTACTGGGCATAGTGGGGGATCGATTTTCTATTCTTATGAAGTAATAAACTGATCCCCCACTAATTACTACTTAATTATATAATACATCTCTTCTCCCTCTAGTTATGAGTCAAATAATAGGACAGATTGGGTTCTATAGCCTTGACTGGCAACCAGAAAGCAATGGCAACCTACTGCGGGATAATCTTCTGCCCAGTCAGTCATGTCTCTTTCGAGACATGATCGCCCAAGCGTGTATCACGTATGGCACTTAACTGACAGACTGATAATAGACTGAAGCCCTTTTTCTAATCTGACCTTAGAAGTTTGCAGGTTTATTTATTTACTACTGTTAAGTTTAACTTGTCGGTAGAACACGTTTTTCACAGATTCATCAGTCAAGGGCTGGAGCGTAGACTGAGATGAGTGTTATGAAGTTGTCCTGACTTAGAGGAATGCGAAGGAACATTAGACGTTAATGTCTTTGGGAAGGAGATGCTGTTTGAAAGCGTTTTAAGCAATGCTGTGCTAACTTTAAAAAAAACGAGCTGTTGCAATCTCGACTCTCCTGTATGCCTGTAAAATCTCTACCGAAGAGACATCCACAAATTCGAAAGTTTCCATCAAATGAAACTTCGTAAAATCCTGCGAAATACATGGTAGGACCAGATAACGAGCAACGAAGTTCACCGCGCAAACATGGAAAGCGTAAAAAACGTCATTGTTCGCGATTGACTTCGATGGCCCAGACACCTTTCCCAAATACCAGACAAAACAGATCAATTTCTTGAAGCTTGCATCTTGCAAGAGATCACGTGCAGCCCAAGGTTGTCGGTTCAAGGATCATCTCAAAAACACGTAAAGGTAGAAATTGATCCAGTCGATCGGGAGACGGAAGCTGCAGAAAGAACCAATTGGAGAGAGCAGTTCATGAAAAAAAAAATAACATCAATAAATACCACAAAACAAATATATGAAGAAGGTCCAAAGAAAATCCAGAGTTTCCGCATCCTAAACCGTCTTATTCTACTATACAGTGGCTGTGGTAATCTCTCCAGATTCAACATAGGACTCATGAAAAAAAGGACTCAGAAGAAAATGTCGATGAGCATCCCAGTAATCAGCAATGAGTTTCGCCAACGACGACGATATACGACAACGGCATATAAGAAAACAAATAGAAGAGACGAAGAGGGCTCAACGAAAATCCAGAGCTCCCAATACCTTGAATCCTCTTACCTTACAATGCAGTGGATGTGGACATATCTTCCGATTCAACATAAGACTCATTTGACACAGAGGGAAATGTCGATGAGCATCCCAATAATCGGTAATGTGTTCCGCCAACGACGACGACGATGAAGTTTTAACATACCGAATCTCTTTTATCTTCCGACTCATTCGAATAACTTTAATTGAAAAGTCAGTCAGTTAAGGTGCCATACGTGATACACGCTTGGACGACCATGTCTCGAAAAAGACATGACTGACTGGGCAGAAGATTATCCCGCAGTAGGTTGCCATTGCTTTCTGCGGTAGACTGGTTGCTGGCCAAGGCTATAGAACCCAATCTATCCTGTTATTTAACCCATAACTGGAGGGAAGAGACGGATTAATACCTTTCCCAAGGATATTTGCGCGTAAGTGAATGTAATGAATTCAACTAGAATTCGAACTCGGCTAGAATTCGAACTCGGTTCCGAGCCGATATCCACTGGACCACAACGCACATGTTTGAATCGTCAGAACTTGAGATTTTTTCAAACGAAAAGCTGCTAATAATGGAAATACAGTGTCCGGAAATACTGTAATGTAAGACTAATAAAAACACCAGACAATATCTCATATGCAATATTATATTATTTATTTAACTACGAGCGTGATCAGTGGGTAGTTTGGCTTCCGAAGCACTCTCCAAACGTGGACTCATTCGTCAGGATTTAATAGATTATTTGCCCGTTGGGTGGGCGTTTATATAACAGACTCTAGCATGGTTTTGTTCACACGTGCACATTTAAGGCGTAGCTGGATCGACCCCGTCTTTACATGTTGGGTCTGCTACTGAAATCGAGTGAGGGGCGGATTTGCACCAAGCACCTCGCAGGTCAACGCGCTGATGCACCTGGCTTCATCTAAGCCTATTTTGGCAACAACTAGGATGAGTCACGTATTGCATATATAAACCATTACTTTTTCATTCAATTATCCAATGAAATATTTCTTCAAAATATTAACTCAACCGCCATTTTGTTTGTTTTTTCATTCTTCAGAACCAATTGGACGGAATTGCTTCAGGAAAATTCAACATGACTGATTACAAAACAGGTTTAATTGTTGTCAATGATCATTTGGATTATGAAGAGCAAAATAAATATAATATTAAAATGGTCGCAAAAGTAAGTTATTCAAAAATATCATTCTTTATTACCGTATTGGTGTAATAACTCTTTAAAGAAAGAAAAGCCAACCTTTAATCCATATTCCTTAAGCTTTACGACAGTAGGATTAGCATTCCTTCAGCTAATAGCCATTGCTTTGTCATATGCTTTATGATTTTTGTTTATCAACTGCAGGATTTAAGCGGTAACCAGACTTCGGCTAAATTAATCATTAGTATCACAGATGTGGATGAATTTGGTCCATCATTCCTACCTAGCCCGTGCACAGCAAAGAAACTTCAGTGCCAAATACCTGTTCTCTATCACGCACAAATAAAGGCAGCTGACAAGGTAAGATTTACTGGTTTTTCTAATGGTTTATACGAAAGGTACTAGGGATGAATTACCGATAAGATGTAACCGCAATTTCTACTTCAACAGCTTTTTTTTCTTGCACTTCCCTCCCGTGGAATTCCCTTCCACATGATTGCTTCCCCGATAGCTACAATCTCCAGGAGTTTAAATGTAAGGTTAACAGACATCTCCTAACACACTAACTCGCATCCATTCTCTCAAACACTCTTCCCATCTGGCCAACCCTCAGCCTTGTTATCCTTACCATAAATACTGAAATAAATTCCTGTAAATAAAATGTCAACTTCACAATGTTGTGTTTATTAGTGTTAACATAATTTTTACAGGGCCAAATATCAATTTCACCAAATGAGGTCAAGGCAGTGGATATGGAAGCACATAATTACACGATTGGCTATTCATTTTCAAAAGGTAAGAAAATTTCCTATATCTCAGTTTGTTCACACACACACACACACACACACACACACACACACACACACACACACACACACACACACACATATATATATATATAATATTAATATTATTGTTATAATAATAATTATTATTATCTATCTAGAAATGGTCTACATCTGTATTGAGCACTTTCTAAAAAGTAAATATTAAACTGTAGAATATATATTCGTTAGTTTAAACCACTTATATATATATATATATATATATATATATATGTGTGTGTGTGTGTGTGTGTGTGTGTGTGTGTGTGTGAAATGTGTATGTATATAATTATAAACATCAATATATATATATGCAATTTGTTATATGTATTATATTATTTATATATTATATATGCGTGATACTTATTTGAAAGCGCTCAATATCAGTGATAGAGCTGACATATTCATATAGATAAGTGTGAAACTCACACCTATCAATATGAATATAGATAGGTGTGAGTTTGTAACCCTGGGTTTCACTCTTTTGCGATCGTCAGACAAACTCTGGCGATCGCAAAATCGTGAAACCCAGGATTACAAACTCACATCTATCTATCTATCTATCTATCTATCTATCTATCTATCTATCTATCTATCTATTCAGCTACTTTAATCCAAGCGGAAAAAGCAGGAAGGTAAATTCCAAAAACCCGATCCTAATTAATGTTAAAATTTTATTTTAATATTAAAAAATGATATAGGAAGAGAGCTCCATGTAATAGATTATTACAGAGCAAATATAAATTAAATAGGATTAATTCAAGGATGTTGAATGACCATTTCGATATGAAATCCCCACAGGGGATTTCATATCGAACAAAAAACAGCAACAAAAAAATCCATTCTGAAACTGGAGAAAAAAATCAGTCTATTTTTCCTTTTGAAATAGATTTGCAAAAAAATTAAAAAGAACGAAAAAGAAAAAGATAAAATAAAATAAAATAAACAAGAAAAGAATAATTGGCATCTTCTGGGTTCGCAAAAAAAGGAAAGAGAATTGTAACGTAAAAGGAACAGACGGCGTGTTGAATTGATATTAAGTTAAGCAAAACGGGAAAAAGGTGGGAGGTAAGACAGGAAGGGAGGGAAAAAAGAAAAGAAAGAAATTTTTTTTTATATATTACAAACGCTGGACATATTCAAAAACCTAACTTCCCAAAAACGTTGAAGTATTAGAAAAAGGCCTTTACTTAAAAAGGTATAATTATTTTTAAAGGGAATAAATGATATAGGATTTAAAATAAATTTAAAAAAAAAATTAGGTCATCTAATTTAAACTAAATAAAGATACCGCTAGGTATAAAAAAAATTACTTTACAATTATACATACATATATGTGCACACACACACACACACACACACACACACACACACACACACACACACACACACACACACACACACAATTCTTCAATTATGAATGCATATATACATACATACACACACATGCATTCAATACACACACTTATATACGTATATACACATACATGCGCATACACACACATATATGTACACACATATACAAAAGATCCACACACAAAATATATATATACACACACACGTATGTATGCATATACACACATACACACACACACACATATATATACATCATACATATGCACACATACACACATACATATAAAAAATATATAAAAATTTAAAGAATATTATGAAGGGAAATATAAGTAGAGCAATTTAAATAGTTAAAAATTCTTTTTTTCACACATAAATACATATATACACACATACATATATACATATATACAGACATATATACAAATATACACATACACACACAAACATGCACCTATACATCAAAATTATAAAAAGAAAAATTAAAAATTAAAAAATTAAAATTTAAAAATTAAAATTTAAAAATTAAAATTTAAAATTTAAAATCCGCCCTATGACGGCACTTATTAATGAATTCCTTTCTAAGATTCAAAAGTAAGTCCTGATGAGGATACTTCAAAATCAGAATCTTCTCCAATAGACATAGACGGCACCTATCACGAAAATTTTTAGGGGTACAGGCTGAGCCTATTAGTTTCTAGCTGATTATAGGGTCCTGCCCTTCCTCCTTCATTTTCCAGAATCTACGTGATAGTGCTGTCTGGAATCTTTGGTTAGGGTTCGAAAACGAGTCTCTGTTTGAAAGGGTCCGCGGACATACCAATATAAGTCCGGTAATTGTCTTTGTTGTTAGATGGAGAAATACGGGCTTCATAAATTACTTGGGTGGATTTACATTTGGCCCTGCAATGGCAGGTATCCACAGAATTACAATTGCATTTATCAACAATTCCAGATTTGACGTCGGTATTATTCAAGTTCATTAAAATATGCCTATTATGGGAATTAATAATATCATCTATATTTGAGGTGCAAGAGTAACTGATTTTTAGGGCGAATTTATTAAAAATTTTATTTAAGGGATTATTATTATTAAAATGTTTATCGATTAATCTGAGAAAATACTTACCAATATTGATATTAGTTAGTTTACAATAAGGAGAGTTAAACCAAATTATCTTCCTTTTTCTACATTTTCCGGTGTTTTTAGTTTTAGATGATTCTGGGTTTATAGCAGGCTTATTATACGTTAACTTGTTAATAAAACCACTTTTCTGAAGAGCCTTATCGTAAATTTCTTTACTTGCGTTGAAAATTTTTTTATATTAGATGATAATTGGTTAACCCTATTATTTACTATCTTGGGTATTTGTCTTATAATATTTTTGGAGTGGTTGGATAAATTATTTATATAGGTGGGAGAACTATTTTCTTTGAGAAAGGATTGGTAGGAACCATCATTTAAGTTAAGGGTGATATATAGATAGTTTACAATTTTGAGATTGGAAGTAACATCAACCTTAAAACCTAGAAAATTTAGGGCTCTGATAATTTTCTTATGTATTCTATTAGTGTAAGGCCCATTGGAATTGGGAACACATATCAGTTCCATCATCCCGATATAAGCATATTAGTTTAGGGTCTAAAAATCTACTTAAAATATCTAAAATATAAATACCTATTAGATCTGCTACCTGGGCTGAATATATATATATATATATATCCGTGAGTAAAAAATGATCCATAATTTTGCTATAACTTCGTTACATATCTTTAGGTTTTTCACACTGCTTTCTGGTCATGCGTGCTTATAGTTGGTATAGATGTTCCTCCTTAGTGCAAACTGTTAGCAGAGTGGTCACGTTCACACTGTGACAGCCGCCAGAAAATAAGCTCGATCAAGCTAGAACTTCGATCACGTGAACAAAATAACAACAACTGTAAGCAGGTAAGTCAGTGTGACCAACTATATAGAGGTTGGACCAACCATGACAGTTAAGCCTACATCCAAAAGAAAGATTATAATATATATATATATATATATATATATATATATATATATATATATATATATATTTTAATTCAGATACTTCAATCCAAGGGAAAAAAGCAGGAAGGTAAATTCCAAAAACCCGATCCTAATTAATATTAAAAATTTTATTTTAATATTAAAAAATGATACAGGAAGTGAGCTCCATGTAATAAAATATTACAGAGCAAATATATAAATCATTAAATATATAAATATATATATCATTAGTTATTCTAGTGAAAAATTCGTATTTAAAATAAGCGCCCTATTTGTATTTATTAAACAGCGTGCAGATAACTAGATAACTATATATATATTCTAATGTTGGTATTTATATTAAAAACATAAAAACATTTTTTCATCGCTACTGTTTACTCTAAGACTAATGTCACAAAAATCTGAGACAATACAACTAGCTTTTCATGACTTCTTAATTGATGAGCTCTCCAGCAGGATTCGAATCAGCGTTTCCTTTGGAAGATTATATATATATATATGTAATAATAATAATAATAATAATAATAATAATAATATATACATATATATATATATATTGTCATCTGCAGACAATAATATTAATAATATATATATATATATATATATATATATATATATATATATTGTCATCCGCAGATAATAATAATAATAATAATAATAATAATAATAATAATAATAATAATAATATATATATATATATATATATATCAGTAATTCAAAAATTTTATTTCAGCGAGAATGTTTTTGTTTCATCAACAACGGTCGAAAACAAAAACTTTATTAATATATTACAAAATTTCTATACCGGAAGAAGCACAAAAACATATCCATACACAGGAAGTTAAAAATGGGTTGGGATTAAAATGTGTTTTTTTCAATTTGTCATCATGACGTAAGAAAGGGGAAAAGCAGACACAGAGATTCATGACTTGATATAAGAAAACTTTAAAATACGTCTGTTAAGAATCAAAAGTTAAAAATTTAGCCGTGCCACAGGGATAGAAGTGGTAGGCGGAAAGGAAAGAAAAAAACAAAAGGGGTAGACAAGGGGAAAGTTAACGAAGAAATAAGTCAGTCAGTTAAGTGCCATACGTGAAACACGCTTGGGCGATCATATCTCGAAAGAGACATGACTGACTGGGCAGAAGATTATCCCGCAGTAGGTTGCCATTGCTTTCTGCGGTAGACTGGTTGCCGACCAAGGCTATAGAACCCAATCTGTCCTGCTATTTGACTCATGGCTAGAGAAAAAAGAGATGTATTATATTATTAAGTAGTAATTAGGGGGATCAGTTTATTACTTCATAACAATAGAAAACCGATCCTCCCCCACTTTATGACCAGTAGAAGCCTTAATCATTATTTCAATTATTATATTCAGTCAGTCAGTTAAATGCCATACGTGATACACGCTTGGGCGATCATGTCTCGAAAGAGACATGACTGACTGGGCAGAAGATTATCCCGCAGTAGGTTGCCATTGCTTTCTGCGTTAGACTGGTTGCCAGCCAAGGCTATAGAAATCCAATCTGTCCTGTTATTTAACCCATAACTGGAAGGAAGAGGAGGATTAATACTTTTCCCAAGGGTATTTGCGCGTAAGTGAATGCAATGAATTCAACTGGAATTCGAATTCGGCTCCCCGATTTCTCGTTCCGAGCCGATATCCACTGCACAACAACGCACAGAAAGAAGATATAAAAAATTTTCTTAGTAACCAAGGTAACGACTGACGACGATTTCGATGCTGAAAGAAAGTGTGTGTGTGTGTGGGGGGCGGGAATAAATAAATAAAAATATATGAAAAAGAAAGAAAGGGACATTGAGCCCTTCACCTTGATCAATTTTAATATTAATATCCGTGAATAAGGAACGAAGAAAATATTAACAACATTCAAAACATTAGTTTAAAACAGTGCTCATTATAAAAATAGAGCTATGACTATTTATTATAAATTATAGTTTAGAACATGTACAAATTATAATCTACTACAAAATGTACATTTTGTTTTGACATTGAAAAGACAATGTCTTATCAGGTAGTGTGAAAGGAGATGGAAAATTCGTTTCCTTTATTGGTAAATTTTGTGTGGGAGGTAAGTGGGGTAGAGAAAATGAGAAATCAGAATTGGGAGTTGTAAATTTAACAGAAGAAGAAAAGATATGGTCCTTTGCAACCTTTTATGACCAGGCCTTGGGGTTTAACTAAGAAGAAGAAGTAAGAAAATGTATATGGGTCGGGAGGGATGTATATTTTACCTCTAATTTAACCTTTATTTCATACAACAAATTGTGATCTAATTAAGGTTTTCTAAGAAAAAAAAATCCCTTAAATTTTAAATTAAGTTTAAATATAAAAAGAACCCCTTTAATAACTTCTAAGACTATGTATAGGCCTTGACCATCCTTCCAAGAAACGCCAAAAAAATTGTAGCCTTATACTTCACTAATACAGATATGTTTATCCACTCGATTAATTCCTATCGATTCTTAGCCCATACTACGTCCCGCAATGTCGAAACAAAATGTACACTTTGTAAGATTAATACAGTATAACCCGGATATAAGAGACCCGGATATAAGCTAGATCTTCTTTGGTCCCAAATTAGAGCCTGTTTTAATGTATATAAAATAGAACAAACCCGGGTATAAGAGAAACCTGGATATAAGATAACCTTTATCCGGCCCGACAACTCTCTTATATCAGGGTTACACTGATTATTATAATTTGTACATGTTCTAAACTATAATTTATAATATATATATATATATATATATATATGTATATAATTTTTCTACTTTTTCGAAATACTTGATATCAGCCATTGCAAAAACAGTTTTTTCTTTGTGATTAGATTTTTAAGTTAGATTTTTCGTTATCTATTTCTGTTTAGTATGACATAAGTGTTTGATGTTTTTTTTTTAATTGCGAGCTTAATTGTAATAATATCGTTTTTACGTAGTTGCTTTATAGGTACCTTTACTTATGCAATGTTTTTTTTTTTTTTCATTTTTTTATACCTTCTGCATATAGTCGTTCGTGTGGTTTGGGTGTATTTGAATATGGTCGAAAAACTCATGACACTTGTAAACTAACAAAGAAAGCACAATGAATACACAACGATAAAACCTTTTCAACACAAACATGAACATCCATTTTATAAGTGTAAATCAACGTAATTGATCCAGCAAGACAAGCTTGTTAACCACTACACTACATTGAAATAACCAACTGATATTTTAGCCGTAGCTCAGATGTGGCACAAGCCCTAAAGATTGGAGTACGCAGTGAGGATCTACTCATTACTCAGTCGAAATTGATACAGCGATTCAAGCTGGTTAACAGTTTCACCACGTCGAGGTGCTCAAATGATATTCTAAGCGTAGCTTAGATGTGGTACAAGGTCGAAAGTGTAGAACCCCCAATGAGGACCGAACTAACAACACACTCATAATTGATCTAGAAAAACAAGCTTGCTAACCATTACACTACGTCGAAGTGTCCAAATGATATTCTAAGCGTAGCTTAGATCTGGCACAAGGCTGAAAGTGTGAGGCACCTAGTTTTGGCGTTGTTCTGTAAATCTTTTGCAGCTATTTTTAGATTGTTTGTAAGCATATTATTGTGTTTGTTGTGTGGAGAACAGGTTTTTTAAAAAAGCCTTCAGCCTTTAGAAGATCTTTCAGATTTGGGTGTTCTGTAATTTTTTTGTTTTTTTTTGTTTTTAACTGTTAGATTGGTAGAGTATTTCAATTTCGGTTTTCTTTTGAATGGGGTCATATCGAGGCTGGAGGTGGAAATTCGGGCCGATATTCAAGAATTCTGTTTGGTCGTCAATGAGTTTTTGGGCGGACAAGTTTATTAAGTTACAATTACCATTTGTTAATAGACTTTTCCCTTTACATAGATCGCAATTTTTTTTTTGTAATTTTATGTTTTTGGTTTAGTTTTAACGTGATATTGAGATTGTTGAGATGATGTCAGTAGTTATAGTTCTGTCGTACTCATTGGATTTTGTAGAATATACTTGTGTCTTTGAATTTCTATTTCAACATTGCGAATCTTTGCGAATGGTTATTGTCAGTTGTTAAACGAGTTTTCTCCGGAATGTGCCAGTGTTGTGTTCCTTGCTGGCTGTCGGGTCGTGTAGTTTTATTGTTATATATTTGGGCAGCAATCTTTCATTTAAAAATGTTCCATTAAAAACGACCGCCAAGGAAGATTTTATTAATTTTTTATTTCATTTTTTAGTATTCTTAGATGTTAACTTTTTTGATGGAGATAAGGATTATAAAAATGTTCCATAATTTTTGACTTTCCAAGCGCTTTCAACATTTTTACATTCCTTATCTCCAGCAAAAAAACAAACAAACATGTAAGAATATTAAAAAAATAAAAAAATAATACAATCTTCCTTTTCGATCGTTTATATATATATATATATATATATATATATATATATTGTGTATTTGCGCAACAATCTCTTTTTATACTGGTTTCGTTAAAAATTACAGATAAGGTATTATCATTAAGTTTTTATATAACTTTTCATGTGTTTGTATAATTTTTTTTTTCATTTCGGAACTCAAATTATGTAAGAATTGTCCAAATGTTCTAGTCAATTTTGTGGTGGTATAGGACTTGTTCTGAATATCATTTCTTTTCAGATAAATTATGCCAAATATCAAGCTCATCAAATGAAATGTTAGGCTATAATCCTTGCTTTAAAAGCGGAGCATTTGCTGTCAAAGTTCGCAAAGAGCTGGCAGCTGCTAACGGGGAGGATTCTACAGAAATAGTTAAACGTATGTCAAGGTTTCGTTATACCATCAAAGAACACAATTTTGTATGGAAATCACAGAAAACTATTGATAAGAGCCACAGAAAAACTGTTACCGCCATTACTAATGTGTGGAAGCTATCAAGGCACTTTACCACCGTTTGATCTGTGCACAGCGATTTTTGAGAAAGTTAAATCATCGGAATGCTTCTGGTTATTTGGTAAGAAAAAATAATCAGGACTAAAAGATCAACAATGACAAATGGTTATGCAGTGACCCTAAGGACGCTCTAACTGTCATAAACACAGATTTGGGTGTTCTATAATTAATTGGATTTTAGTTTTTAACTGTTAGATTGGTAGAGTATTTCAATTTCTTTTGAATGGGGTCATATCGAGGCTGGAAGTGGCAATTCGGGCCGATATTCAAGAATTCTGTTTGATCGTCATCCCCTCGCGTTTGAAGATTTTCTGAAGCTGACTCGAGTGCCTGAATCACTCCTTTAAATTCGGTTTTCACTGTACGAATAGCTTCGTAACGTTCACTTCAACGCGTGTTTACCAAACGCTTTATCATGACCTTCACATGCGAAAATATAACTTCCCACCAGTGATTGGGAAGAAGAGAAAAATGTATAGAGTCTCTCAATCACTCCCAAAAAATTATGTTTTAATTATTTTAAAAATTCATTGGCTCGATTATTTGTATTAAGCTCTTCAACTTTTGATTAGTAAATATAGTCTTCACGCATTAATTTAACAACATAGCGTTAAGGATGAAGGAAGAAATTTTTAAAGATTTTTGAAACTTTATAAATTATTATAATAAAAAATGATAAAAATGAAAACAATTCGCGTAAAAATTCATTATTCATTGAAAAACTTTTCTTTTCAGACTATGAGATTCTTAATAAATATTGTTTATCAATCCAACCAAAAATTTAGCTAAATAAAAAAAATGGCATAGTTTTATTGCATTTTTGTTATCGCAATTTGGAGGGAATTTTCTACAAATGGGCTAATTTAAAAAAAACGACATCTGATTAGCATTCCCCAATGATTCTGAATTTGATTAATATTAGGTTTATAAGGAAACTCTCGCGAATTTCTACACATTTCTGGAAATTATTTAGTGGTAGGGTAACATATATATATAAAAAAAATATTTTTACCAAAATTTTCTAAAATAATTACTTAAAAAATAATTTCAGTCAATTATGAATAAGTCCTGAAATTTTAATTAAAATTCGACCATTATTTGATTTTTTCAAGAATTTCCAAATTAATGTTTTTCACCGGCAAAATGTGTCTTGTGCAACATTACGTTTGCCATAATAAATCCTTGTAAACCTCAGGTTTAAGAAGAAGCACAACTTAAAAAATGACCAGTTTTATTTCTTCATAATTATAATCTTAAAAATCTTAAGACTTCAAGAAGAAAATGACTTTTCTTTATTTTTTTCAAGCAACTTTCGTTTGAATGAAAAATCGTTCGTATTTTTTTTAATATATCAAAATCTCGAAAAATATGCTATTCTTCATTGAGAAGTTTTAATCCTACATTTTAAATAGATTAAATAAATCTTTACTTAATTACAAATATTTTATCTTAGGCAGACGGGTCCGAAGACTTTCAAAATTCACTATAAAGCTTTTAAGCCAATAAAATGTAGGTAAGTTGCATTAGAGGAAATTTTTTTGGATCAACCCAAAGAAAAAAAAACATTGTTTTTTCAGGGAATTCACATTGTAAATTTAATTCTTTTTATATGTGGTTCTATTGTTTTTGATCTTTCTAGAAATGTAAAAATTAGCGATTGGAATTTTTTAAAATTCAAATGACTGCAGTTTGAAACCCTCCTGTTAAGTAATAAAAATATTTTCTTAAGTTTTTTTTTAAAATCAAAGAATCTATTCATTTTAAAATTGATTTATTAATGAATAAAATACCAAAAAATTCACTAAAATTTCAACATGTTCACAAATGACTTTGAAATCATTAAAAACATCTTCTGACATTTTATTTTTATTAAGAATAATTTAAACATGATCCAAAAAAATATTTAGGTCGATTTCGCATTACAAAAACATGAGGGGAAAGCAAATATTGGTTGTACAAAATATACATATAAGTATAGTGGGAATGTCCCAGAGTAGTCTTGTAGTCTCAGCAAGTGGTCGCTCACAGCAGAGCCAGATTGAAGTACCGTCATCTCAGACAGGCTGAGGTCGCCAACAGGTTGCGAACACGGTAAGCACGTTGTTAGCATGTTCCTAGTTGATATTATTAAGTGTTCGGTTTTTGTTTTTTATTAATAATGCTTCCATTATTTTTGGCCTTATTTTGGCATGTGGATAATGCTTTTATGTTTGTGTTGTCAACAAGTATGTTACAGATAGTATGGTAAGTCTTCGTGTGTGTTTAAATGAGACTGAATTGAGCTCTGACCAGAGAGATGCAACGTGAGTTTTCATGTCAATTTCGTAGTTATATAGCCAATATACACTACCGGCCATATTTATTAGGCCACCCCAGTTTTTCTTTTTTAAGAAATGATGTATTTCATACTAACTTTAGTAGATAATTTTAAATAAAAATAGAATGTTTCTTTTGTTATTATTACTTTTACAAGGCAAAGAAGCAAAGCAGAACTCGTCCGAATCACCATAAATTTTCTTCATTCTTTCATTGATGGAACTGCAAAATAGGTAATTATTAAATACTTATGAATATATTTGTTGCACATGTTATTGTGCAATATTAACAAAACATCCATTCTATTTTCATTTACAATTACTCAGTCGGCAATAAATACTAAAAAATAGTATGAAATACATCATTATTTTAAACATTGGGGTGGGCTAATAATTATGGCCGGTAGTGTATTTTGGCCATATAACTACGTAAATGTGTGAGTGTGAGTGTGAGTGTGTGAGTGTGTGTGTGAGTGTGTGTGAGTGTGAGTGTGTGTGTGAGTGTGTGTGTGAGTGTGTATGTGTGTGTGTGTGGTTGTGTGTGCGAGTGTGTGTGTGTGTGTGTGATAATATAAAATGTTGCATACAATAAATCTTTTCATGGTCATCTTTCAGGAAGTCCGGAAAATATTGCGAAATATTTCAAAATTGATGCACAGAATGGCATAATTACTAAATTGGGAGAACTTCCAAAGAACGCTACTTCATCGGTTACTCTCTTTATAAAGGTGAGGGCAAGAAATTATTATTATTATTATTATTATTATTATTATTATTATTATTATTATTATTATTCATCTTTTTTTTGGCTATATTATTGCAGAGTACGATTTGCCCCCAAGTCTCAAATTCATCTCATTATTACTTTTTTTAAAATTATAATTATTAATATATGGCGAGAGAGAAGCACTCTAATAGAAGTTATATTATTCAGTCAAGCTAGTTGATATCATATTATTGATATATTATTGATATTATATTATTATAAATTATTATATTATTGCGTAGATGATATAACACTATATATATCAGCAACTGTTATAATATTATTGAGAATTATTTTATTATGTTATTGATATTATACATTTTTTATAATCATATCGCCCAAGCGAGGCATTTTACTGTGGAATTCCCTTCCATTTACTTGCTTTTCTGATAGTTACAATATCCAAGAATTTAAATGTAAAGTCAATAGTCATCTCCTTTCTCACTAACCTGCATCCTCTCTCTCATGTTCCTTTCTCCGTCCACTCCACATTCATCAGTATTCTCATTCTTCTCTTACCCACTTTCTGACACCCTCTATAACCTGTCACTCTTTCTCATAACTTTCCCCCTGCAAAACAGTGGTAGTAAAATGCCTTGCTTGGGACGATATGGTTATAAAAAAAATTAATTGATGACACGTGACTTACTATCGATGCGTAATTAAATCGTTGTGCATATTTAACATTGCATTTTATCCAATTCTTCACAAAAAATATATTTGTAATTATGTAAAGATTAATTTAATCTATTTAAAATGTATGACTAAAACCTCCCAATGAAGGATTGCATATTTTCCGAGATTTTAAATTAAAAAAAAAACAAAAATTACGAACGATTTTTCATTTAGACTAAAGTTGCTTGAAAAAATAAAGAAAAGCCA
Organism: Ascarosepion bandense; assembly: GCA_037127315.1. Lineage (NCBI taxonomy): Eukaryota > Metazoa > Mollusca > Cephalopoda > Sepiida > Sepiidae > Ascarosepion > Ascarosepion bandense. The sequence goes on along the minus strand of JBBBDQ010002228.1, from coordinate 1,254,532 downwards.
TTTTCTTCTTGAAGTCTTAAAAATTTGAATATTATAATTATGAAGAAATAAAACGGGTCTTTTTGTTTAAGTTGTGCTTCTTCTTAAACCTGAGGTTTAAAAATAAACAAATAAATAAAATATCGAATTTTTTCAATGTTGTGGATTCCGGGTGAGAAATCACACAAATTAATAAATAACAAAAACAGATATGGAGATAGAAAATGTAAGTTATATTGAACAAAAAATATACAACCTGGAACACGGGTTAGTCAACTCAGGAATACTATTAGTAGAAATAGTTATATACAGTCTTGAAGTGAAATAGTATGTCCGGGTAATGAGTCTATATCCAACAACTCCAACTATTTCTGCACCAACTTACTGACTTATGTGTGACTAAGCAACTGCTTTACAACTCTACAACTATTTTGCAATTCTGCCATTCTCTGTATTGGCAGGATTATATGTACACATCAGGCGAATCCATTCTTATGTGTAAATAGAGGTTATCCCAACATTCAAATGTTTTTGTTTGATTATAATTTATGTTTTTCTCTTGTTGTCCATGAAATTTGAAAATATTTGCATTATTATTAATAAGTTTAATTAATAATTAGATTAATTGAAATTTCCGGTATTGTTTTTAATCTCGGACAGTCTAAGTGTGCGACTCCGTAAAATCGTTGTCCCACAGTAGACCTTACACGCTCGTTTGCGATGTGTCTGAGAGGCTGCCCCATATCCCTTCCGTTTATAGAATCGCGTCTATTACAAATCTTTCCTCTGCAACGTCAAGCTTGGTGAGTAGTTAGATGGATGACAGCTTGGGAACACCAGGTGCTGTAAGCTTGGATGTGCAAGTGGTGCAATGGATAATGGCTCAGAGTTATTAATCGAAGAGCCGTGTTCAAGTTTCGGTTGCGTTTCGTTATATTTACTTCCACGCAAATACTCTCAGGAAAGATATGACTCTACCACTTCTCCCCAGCTATGGGTTGATTTGTTAGGCTAGTATCCGTAAAATCATTATTATCTGAGAAAAAGACAATTCTTACAATCTGGTAATATTTTCTGGCTTTAAATAACCTGCAAAGAGTTGATAAGCCGTAGCAAACAAATCAATTAATCATTTACAATACGTTTTTTTTTTTTTTTTTTTTAATCATATCACCCCGGGCAAGGCGGTAACGCCACTGATGCACAGGGGGCTATGTAAGGGTAAAAAGAATGGAAAAGAGAAAGCCGGAAACCACATCCTAAACAGGAAACAAGGGATGAGCCTCTTCACCTGTTCAATAGATGTGGGTGGAGTGTGAACCGGGCGATAGTTTAGTCTATCTACTCCAATTGAAAAAAAAAAAATAATAAAAGAGTGAAAAGATTGGAAAAGAGAAAACCGGAAACCGCATCCTAAACAGGAAACAAGGGATGAGCCTCTTCACCTGTTCAATAGATGTGGGTGGAGTGTGAACCGGGCGATAGTTTAGTCTATCTACTCCAATTAGTTTAGTCTATCTACTCCAATATTTATAAAATAACGCTATTCAGCAACCCTCTATCTTGATAGACTCTTGGACCTTGTATTGGGGTGACAATACAAGTAAGAAAAAGATCTAAGATTCATATGATCAAATGTTAAATAGATCCTGAGTAAAAAAAATAATAAAACAAAAATGAATGATAGAGATTGGCACATTTTTTCTGATACTAATAATAGTAAAAATATTGAGTAATTCGTTTTCTACGGATTATCAACCTCTTTCAGGTTATCTAAAACCAGAAAATATTTTTAGACTTTAAGAATTTGTAGATATAATTATGATTTACTGACACGCGTTCGACTAATTAACCTATTGCTGGAGAAGAGAGATAGATTTTTACTTTTTCTCCAAGGTTTTTTGCGCATAAGTGAATATAACGAAGCCGAATGGAATTAGAACTCTGCTCTCCGTTTTTCAATTCCTAGGCGTTATCCATTACACCACCCGAACATCTAAGCATACAACATCTGATATTCCCAAGCGGTCACTCATCACGATACTGACCAGGCTCGACGTTGCTTAACTTCGGTGCAAAAATAGTGAATAACTTTTATTCATGAAGAAACATACACATGAATAAGTAAAGAACATGTAGGAAAAAAGTGTCTTTAATCTAACATGTTTTAATTTAACAAGCTTCTTCAGAGACGAATGATTTAAATTTAAAAAAAAAAATTTCTAAAATTTTTTTAAAAATCCAAAGAGACACTGTGTTGATCGCGGTTTGATTTCATTGGTCAGATATGTATCACGTGTGATAAAGCAATGGATGAATATTTGTAAATGTAGAGAAAAAAAACTTGTCTGTTTATATGTGTGTGCCACGTGTAATATAAACTATAGGTGTTTATCTTAAATATAAGTGTATATATAAAAAAAAATAATGTATGTGTCAAGCGTATTTAAACTATAAACGAATTAAGTGTGTGTATATGTCGGTAAGGTTAGTATGTGTGTGAATGATAAAGCGAAATACATTTCCGTTCAAAATTGTAGCAAAATAATGTGTACAAGTATTAAGCAATGGACGATTTCTTTTTTTTAAATAAAATGAATATGACAGAATCATGTATGAGTCGGTAAAGTTAGTATGTGTGTGGATGATAAGGCGAAATACATTTCCGTTCAAAATTGTAGTAAAATAATGTATACAAGCACCAAGCGATGAACACGTTTGTTTTTTAAAAAAAAATATGTGTATGAGAGAATCATGTGTAATATGTATGTTTATGAGTAGGTAGCGTTAGTATATGTGTGAATGATAAAGCGAAATACATTTCTGTTTAAAATCTAGCATACACCTGTTCACATCCACAATGACAAAGACGTATACACACACGCAAAAGCCTCCTTCACACTCACATATAAGAAGTAATTTGTCGTTTTTTTTTTGCTGAAAAATGCAGTAAATGTTTCCTAAATTTTTTCTTTTTATCGAATTTCGCAGGCTGAAGAACAATCACCGCTCAAACATTTTTCAGTTGCCATTTTGATAATCGACATTTTAGATCGAGTAAGTAGATATGGAAACTGAATTCAAATTTCACTTTTATCTTCGGACACAATACTTCTTACAACTGATTGAAACATCAGGCATGGTTGATTAAAATCTATCTATCTATCTATCTATCTATCTATCTATCTATCTATCTATCTATCTATCTATCTATCTATCTATGTCAGTAAATTCATATCTGTCTATGTATATGACTGTCAGTAAATTCATATCTATCTATCTATGTATCTCTGTCAGTAAATTTATATATATGTATATGTCTGTAAATTCATATCTATCTATCTATCTATCTATCTATCTATCTATCTATCTATCTATCTATCTATCTATCTATCTATCTCTGTATGTAAATTCATATCTATCTATGTATCTCTGTCAGCAAATTCATATTTATGTATCTTTGTCAGTAAATTCATATCTATCTTCTTTCTATCAATCTATCAATCTCATTTTGTTCTCTCTTTCTCTCTCTCTCTCTAATATATATATATATATATATATATATAATATTGAGAGAAAATCTCAAGACATAATTCAATGGTCATAAGTCCAGAATTTATTTCGCCAATTGTAAAAATTGCGCACTGCTTTGTCAAATCTAAGCAGTGTGTTCTGGATTTGTGACCGTTTTGTGTTAAGCCTTTCTCTCAATGCTTTGGATAATATCCATTGAACTCTGTATTTTTATGCAATTGACATTTTATATTAATTAGATAATTTTTTTTCTAAATTATGCTTCAAATCCCAGTGAATGGAGTCTAGATGGGTAGTTTCCTTGGTTCTGCGTTGGTTGATATTTTTGTGGGTTTCTACGAGTCGTTGCTTTTTGCAAAGTGTCTAAACCTTTTATCTATTTTAAGTACGTTGGCCGTAAACTTTTTTTTAATAAGCTTAACTTTTTACACTGAGTTTTATCCTTCACTGTGGAAGTTGAGAAGGATAATTACTTACCTTTTTGGACGTTGTTGTTGAGCGTAGTAGAGGGGGTTTCCTTACGAGTATCTATCCCCAGTTTTACTGGCCTCTAAACTCACATTTTGCCCAACATCTAGTTGAGAATATAGCATGCGCCAAGTCCTATGAGAAAGAGTGGTTTAGAATTGTTCATAAGACTGGCTCCAATAATCATTTAAAGATTTTGGAATCGGTCTCTATATCAATACGGAAACCTTCTATCTGCCGGCAGAGAAATTTTGTAAATCTCTGAATTTGTTGTTGGATATATATATATATATATATATATATATATATATATATTGCACGTTGGACGAAAGGGCTTTAGAGACTAACAATAAATGCCTTGTTTTTAAATTAGTATAGCAATATTGTACTTTTAATATATATATCAATTACTTTCCATTACTTTCCATGAATCTATGACATCTATCTTTAACGTATGCTTAGCAGGTTAGCCAAGCGAGTCTACACTGAGTGAGTAATATATATATATATATATATATATATATATAGAGAGAGAGAGAGAGAGAGAGAGAGAGAGAGTTGTGATATATATATATATATATATATATGGCGCTGAGTTGTGACAGTTTTTGTTACCAAGACTGTTACATTATCATCATATTTAATGATTAAAGGTACTTTGGCAAGTACATATTTTTATCAAAAAGTGCTCGATATCGGGATGGTGATAGAGCGTTGATAGAAAAAATTCAGACCCGACCGAGTGGAGACATCATAATGGAGTCCTTACGAAGTCGGCATGAATCTGCTCAGTTAATGTGACAAATTCTTTGGACTATATATATATATATATATATTATCTAAAGAATGTTGTTCAAACAAATAAATTAATATGCACACACACATACACGCACACACAGATATATATATATATATATATATATATATATATATATATATATATATAATTCCTTAAAAACGACTGACAAGGAAGATTTTATTAATTTTTTATTTTATTTTTCCATTATGTTCCCATGTTTCCATAATAACACCGGAAAAATAACATCCTTGAAAATGGCCAATAAAGTGGCTGAAAGCACTTGAAAATTAAAAAAAAGTACGGAAAATTTTTACATTCCATATGTGTGGCAAAGTAAGAATATTGAAAAAATTAAATCAAAAATTAATAAAATATATGTCGGTCGTTTTTAACGAAGCGTATTTAAAAGAAAGATCGCTGCCCATATATATATATATATACACTGCCGTCCATAATTATTAGACCACTCTAGTGTTTAAAAAAATTATGTATTTCATGCTATTTTTTAACGTTTATTGCCAAGTGAATAATTGTAAATGAAAATAGAATGGTTCTTTTGTTAATACAGCACAATAACATGTGCATCAAATGAATTTATAAATATTTAATAATTACCTATATTTCAGTTTCAACGTATTGAACGAAGGAAGAAAATTTAAGGCGATTCGGACGAGTTTATCTTTGCTTTCTTGCCTTGTAAAATTTTGCAAAGTAATAATAATAAAAGAAACATTCTATTTTTATTTAGAATTATCGACTAAAAATTGTATGAAATACAACATTTCTTTTAAAAAACTTGGGTAACCTAATAATTATGACCGGCAGTGTATATATATGGTGTATGAGTAGGTTTAGAAGGCTATCACAATGTGTTTAGTAAAATAAAGGAAGGTAAAGAAGGTGTTGGGTATTACCTATTTATTATTCATTAATATTTCGAGATCAAAATCTCATCTTCAAAATGGTAGGAGACCTTGATTTCACGTTCTTGAATAATAAATAGGTCATACTCAACACTTTCTTTACCTTCCTTTATTTTACATAAAAGCATTGTGATAGCCTTCAGATACCTACCTATACACTTAATATACACAATGCTTCAAGCAAATTACAAAATTCTCCTATATATATATATATATATATATATATATATATATATATATATATATATATATATATTGTAATAGTTGTTACAATGGTTTATAAAAGTGTAGTATCACTACACAAAAATTCTCACGTTTCGGAGCACATCCGGTCCTCCTCGGGTGATTTGTGAAACTGAAAATAAATGGTGGAAACGATTTATTTTTGGGAATGTGATATGTAGGTGATGTGGGGGATGAGAATTTACTATGTCTAAGCTGGTCCGTCGGTAGTTTTTAACCATAGAGGTACAAATTTAGGTTAGGAGAGGGGGCGAGGTAGCTTAGTTCTGGACAGGTCACTTTTTAGTTTTGTCTGGGTAATTCGCATAGTGGGACCTTTGATGTTTTAAATGGGTAGACACTTTTTATTTGACTACAAATATATCTTCGAAATTTTGTTGACATTGGCCGCTACGCGTGTTATCTGATTATATGTTGCATGTATACATGATTATGTCTGAATATGTCTATGTTTTCACCAAACTGATGTATGTTTTCTCAAATTTTCTCTTTTAAGGGAGCGACCGTTATTTTTATTCGTTTTTTTATGTCTTTGTAAATCTCATTCGTGTAAAACCCTTTGTAAAATAAAGACGGAAGCTGACGATGGTTCGCTTGAAATAGGCCTATACTTCCGATTCACCACGAAAGAACGTGTCTGTCTTAATTTGTCTTATATATATATATATATATATATATATATATATATATTGGAGTAGATAGACTAAACTATCACCCGGTTCACACTCCACCCACGTCTATTGAACAAGTGTAGAGGCTCATCCCTTGTTTCCTGTTTAGGACGTGGTTTCCGGCTTTCTCTTTTCCAATCTATTCACTCTTACGTAGCCCCCTGCACACCAGTGGCCTTACCGCATTGCTCGGGGTGATATGATTAAAAAAAATACATATATTCTCATCCGCAGACAGATCTGTTTCGCTGTATCACAGCTCATCAGTACGGTTAGACTCCGATTGCTCCCTAACCCAGGATTGAAACCGGACCGAATTCGCGTCAGTCGGCGACTCTACCTCTGGGCTATGGGCGTTCGGTGGAAAAAAGGCAGACTTTTTAGCGCAGATATTATCGTTATACGCGCCTAATAGCTAGAGTGCTCTAATTCATTTTACTGAATGAGCGATGCGTACACGCTAGAGTAGCTACTGTTTTTCAAAATCTACCATTCTTCCAGAGTGCTCAATCAGGGTGTGAGAGCGTATATATATATATATATATATATATATATATATATATATATATATATATATATATCCGAGTGAGTACAGAACGAAGAAAGAATTTTTTTCACCGTCCAAAACATTAATTTAAAACAGTGCTCGATATATGATGTATAGAGCTGTGAATATTTATTATAAATTATGTTTTAGAACATGTACATAATTTTTTCTATATATGTCCTCTACAATCATATGGTTGTTTCAACGTTGGATGTCCAACGTCTCATCAGGAGGAATAGGCAAGAACTGAAATCATCCGCTGTCTATATTTGGTTCATTGTTGTTGTGGTGTTGGGTGGGGTTATTGAGAATGAAGGGAATGTGTTTTCCGTGTTGACCGTTAGACTTTTGAAGAACTTGGTGTGTAAATGCTAAATGGTTGATTAATGGCATTATCTGTTGGAATGTACGTTTTTATTGGTCGGGTATATCTTTTTGTTAGAACTTCGAAACCTTCCATATATATATATATATATATATATATATATGGAAAGTTAGGGTAATATTATTTTTATCGGTTATCTGGCAAAATGAATTTATGCAAATCCTTGACTTCTTTCTTTTCAGAATTCCACTCTTGCCATGTCAACGCAGACACCCGACTCTGTTTCGGTAGGTGCATTGTTTACACTTTTAGGCGTACTTCTTTCAGTCATTTTTGTTATTTTTGTTTTTGGTTTGGCTTTCTGGATTCGTCAAAAGAGACAAGTACACCATCCCCTACCCGGTTCTAACGATTACTTTACCCGGCCTAATCTCTCCACCAAAGTATTTCCTATTCGAAACAAAAATCTCAGTGAAAACTATACGGGAAATAGCCCCATCATGACAACAATTCTTCGCGGTGATAGTGATGAAACGGTGTCGGATCGTCCCTGCAGAGAACAACTTATGAGAAGGAAGTTATCAGCAAACGATGCTGTTAAAAGTCGCTTTAAGCAAGTTGCAGTCGCCTTGGAAAACAAACAGCCTCAAACTCTAAGATCTTTAAAGTCTCTAGCCTTACCAATACGTGCTGAACGAATCACGCAAAAAGATCAGCTCGAAGAATTTATGCGGAGACGTGCTAAATCAGAAGAAATATTTCTTAAATGCAAATCTCCAAGTAGTTCCAATTTCGGGACTTTCAGATCTTCATATTCATCCGCTTCTCGTAAAATAAAACGTCAGATGGTCACAAATGGCACTTTGGAAACATACGTGTCTGATTACCCAACCCCGACATCCGAATCTCCAAGTTATTTGATGTCTCGAAACTCACCTAAACGAAGAGATACCGAAGAGAGTAGTCTGAGTAAGGCAAATGATGGTCGAAGCTTGTCTGTGGACGGGTCATCAATACGCGCCAAACAGTGCAAGCGCGGAAAAGATCATGTTTCAGAAGAAAGTCAGTCTCCGATCATGAATACCAAATGCGAAAAAAAAGATCCAAACATGCCTACAGTGAGAGCTCCGCCAATTCCTTGTACTAACAAAATAAAACGTCTAACACCCGCCAAACCACCCAGAAATTTTGCAAATAAAGAAAGAAGACAGATGGTAGAGTCTTATGACCAACAAGCTCAAATAAACAAAATTCTGAATGATGCAACTGGAAAGTCACCCATGGATTCAGGAAGCTCACTTTTTGTCCAAGACAGACCAACGACTCTGAATAAACACGCACAGGTCCCTCAATTATCACAAAGAACAAGATACAGTCCGATGAATTCTACCCAGCATTCAAGCAGCCCCTTTCATAGGGTCAGCCAATCACGTTCCAAGTCAAACAGAACAAAATTTAGAGACGCACAAGATAGAGAACGAGCATGTCAAAGCCTTGAAAACAAATTGCGTTCCTTAGAGAAAATTCGCAGATCAAATGTAAAACGCAGCAAAACTTTAGAGCGATTTCCTAAAACATCAGAGAGATCTCGACGTCAGACACTCTCCCCGCCGGCATTATCCTTTTCAAAGGACTTTCCAAAAGATCCCATTACAGATACGTCATCATCCGCTGAAACACTGATTGATGACCATCACTTCTGTTTGAGGGATTCATCGCAGCAAAGACGGACACCACCACCTTTACCCTCACGAAAAACTATCACTCCCGTTACCAACACTACGTCAACTGGGGATAGTCACAGTTTTGAGGAAGATGACCCGCACTATATCAACGTTAAATACACAACATTGATTAGTGACAGCGCGGCGCACCTTTCAAGACGCATGGCCGAGCTTTCCTATTCGGTAAATCGAAATCGGTCGCAGGGTGACGAAAAAACGCACGAGGAAAATGTTTATCTCGAACCAGTTGAAATTCACCCGTGTCTGGAAGCAGACTTAAGTATACGCGCAAAACTGGAGTTGATTTTGGCTTCCGCTTTGCAAAAAAAGAGAGAATCAGAAAGACAGAAAAACGAAAAAGATTTAAAGAATGAAAAAATGAAAAAACAATCGACTGCATGGACGAATTCTTCTACAACAGAAAATTCACCGGTGGCCAAGTTCACGAATCATAATTATTCGTCTTCATCCTCTTCTGAAAAGGATGATTTATCAAAGAAAAGTTGCCTTAAAGGTCAATCATTAGAAAACATCTTTTTAAGTTCATCTTCAGTAGCCTGGCCAGATCCTGAAACAACACGCGCCACTTTGCACCGGCATCATTTAGCAATGGAAGACTATACATGTTTTTGTTCGACCAAAGACAAACAACATGCGACATCACCGTGTGCCTCGGTCAGGTCAAGTTCTTCTAACTCATCTCGTTGTCATTTTGGCCGTGTTAATTCTCATGGACAATTTATCGTGGACATTCCTTGCATCGAATCAAACTTTCATGCGGCTAAAGTAGCCAAAGCGACGGCTGTTCCTTTCCGAGATGTGGAAACGTCGATGGGGAACAGTATGAATAATCCGCGAGCGTCAAAGGGCCGAATAGAAGCGTCTAGATGCTGTGACGATAGAGTCAAAGACAATGACTTTCCGAAAATGATTTCTGTTGATGGCATCGACCAGTACGAAATCGTTCACAGGCATACGATTCCTGAGGTTTTGTCGCAAAGACAAAGCTCTCCGGAAAAATTGTCCGCAAAAGTAGAGCGAGCAGAAAACGGTACCAATAAGGAAATAAATGTTTCCAAATCTGAAACAGAAATGGAGACGAAGGCAAAACAGAAAACTAATTCAGAACTGAATGTTTTCAGTGATAAATGCAACGCCGATGCAAATGGTTGTGTCTCAAGTAAACTGGGCGACAGCAGCGGCACAATCGATTCCTTATACCAATGTGCTGATCTATCTATCCGCTCCGATTGTGCCACCGTCATATCTTCTGAATTATACGAACCATCCGACTCCGATGGTGAAGCGATCCATTCACTTAAATTGTTCGATTTTATTTTCGATAACGAATATTCAGCAACGTTTTCGTCTGCTGAATCAGACAGCCAATCATTATTTAGAGCATGTCAGCCGGTTCACCCGACACCACCGAGTGATTTATCTGCTGTCAGCTACCCGATGTGTACTAATCAAGATAAAAAAGAAGACGATGATGACGGGAAAGAGGCTGATGATGAAGCAGATGACGTAACGGCTAAAACAGACGATGGCCGGACTGGTTTTTATTATGTTAATGCGGTCTTACCAAATGGGGAAGATGTTGTGGATAAAGAGCCTATTCTGAATGCCTACAAAATGGTTAATCAAGACAGTAAAGATTCCAATGAGAAGAACCCTTATATGTTAAAACTTCCACGTACTTTTATAAAAATGAAGAAAAGCAAACGGATTGGTCGGAAATCTAGACATCGATTAAAGTTTTCCGATGTTTATTAAATAGATTAATATTTAACAAAAAAGACTATTGATTTCATGAAAACGTGCGGAACTTGTATTTAATTGAGAGCCTCAAGGAAAAAGAAATCAACAAAAATAAATATATTTTTGCATTGAAATATATTTGAAATGTATATGAGGATCGTTCAAATGTAATGCTTGTTTGAATATAATTTTAAAAGTATTAGAATTCTTCCAGATTTAATTTTAAAAAAATTACTTTGCTTATAAATTGACTTGAAGAAAATGTTTAGAATACCAGGGAAAATATGGCCTTACATTCTCTTTTTCTGCACATAATCTTCATTCAAAATGGCTACATCTCTGGACACACGTAAAAACTACGATATAAATATAACTTCTGTTTTTTGAAGGGGAAAATGCCACAAATATCCACAGGAAGTGTAGAAAAGTAAACAGCGAATTACCTCATCAAACCAAGCGACAGCGTGTCGAGTGTATTCTACGACGGAAAATGTAGCAAATAATAAGAAAAACTAAATAAAATTAGGAACACAAAAAGAGCTGCTATGAGTACCATAAGCTATGTTAATGAGTCTTTCCACCCTGTCTGGCGTGGCCAATCAGAAAAATCCCTCGTTGAATAAAACCCATTGATTTTTGCATTCTAGAAAGTGGTATTTTAGAAGCTTGGTGCATTTCTGCTGTAGCGAAGTGACTGTTCATAACAGATCTGCGATCGAACTTAATAATGGTACACGGATTTCTTACAGAAAGAAAAACACCACAGTAAGAAGATTGGTCAGTAGAGTTAATGGCAAATCTAGAGAGAAAATACCAACTGGTCCTAATGTCAAAACCCGCTGTGGTGGATTAAACAGGTTAATTTTCTAATTACTGCTGTCAAAAGAATTATTATTGTAAATAATCTATGAAAGCCTTCAGGTGAGCCATGGTTGTGCTTGCCTTTTAGTGCAGTCATTTGGCCTGGGCAAAGGAGATTCCAAGAAACAATAGTAACGGACTATAAATGATGAGTATATTTGCGGCCAAACACGGCCAATGAAGGAGTATATGTAAGCCGCATTCACCCTAGTCTGGTTAAACCGGCTTCCTCCCCGACGGAGAAGGTCTCATTGGGATTTGTTTAAAGGCAGGGTTCCAAGTCCTACCCTGATATTTAACCCATAACTGGAGGGAAGTAACAGATTAATTCCTTTCCCAAGAGTACTAGCGCGTAAGTGAATGCAGGGCATTCAACTGGAATTTGAACTCGGCTCACCGATTTCTCTTTCCGAGCCGACATCCACTGCATCACAGCACCGTCACTAAACGCTTACAGCACCTGGTATTCCCAAGCGGTCACCAATCTAAGTACTGACCAGGCTCAACGTTGCTTAACTTCGGTGATCGAACGGGAACCGGTGTATTTAACGTGATATGACCGTAAAATGAAGGAGTGGCTCAGGGAATATTGGTACTCCAATAATTATGAAGTGGAAAAAAGGCAGAAGAAACATGTTTCCATATAGCTGGTATTTTCTTTTAATTGTATCACCCCGAGCAAGGCGGTAACGCCACTGATGTGCAGGGGGTTACATAAGAGTAAAAAGATTAGGTAGAAGAGAGTGAAGAGAAAGACGAACCAATTAAAAAGGAGCAAGAGAAGGATAAGAATACAGGTGTGATGACAGTTGCAAAGGTGGAGAGAAAGGAAAGGATGAATTAAAAAGTAGAATATCACGATCCCAAGGCGGAAATTCCGCGATTGACATTAAAGTTGATTCTGTTGAGGACTGGATTTGGAATCCCGACACTTTATGTGTTCATTTTGCAGTGTTTTGCGGGCCTGAACGATAGAATCTGGAAGAAGTAAATAAGAGGCATTACGTTCTATTTCTTTTACCAATCATCGTATTTGCACTCGACAGATTTGACTATTTTTGCTCAGCAACGTTGGCAATCCAATATCTATATAAGAAATAATTTTGAAATCATTTGTTAGTGACTTCAAGATTGGTAAAACTTAGTGTTTAGTTTTAAATTATTTTTGTACGGATAAGACATTACATACACTATCTATCTATCTATCTATCTATCTATCTATCTATCTATCTATCTATCTATCTACTTAATTCCAGATCGTAATCTATCTATCTATCTATCTATCTATCTATCTATCTATCTATCTATCTACTTAATTCCAAATCGCTATCTATCTATCTATCTATCTATCTATCTATCTATCTATCTATCTATCTATCTATCTATCTATCTATCTATCTTAACTTCCAAATCGTTATCTATCTATCTATCTATCTATCTATCTATCTATCTATCTATCTATCTATCTATCTATCTACTTAATTCCAAATCGTAATCTATCTATCTATCTATCTATCTATCTATCTATCTATCTATCTATCTATCTATCTAAGTCTGTTCATATCTATCTATCTATCTATCTATCTATCTATCTATCTATCTATCTACTTAATTCCAAACCGTAAAGAAGGCAATGGTGAAACCACTCCACTATCTTCCCCAAGAATACTTGGTAAACCATAGATAATATGGAAATGTCTGTGGCGAGCTATGATCACCTACGTTCTGAAGATAAATGGCGTTTAAATTAATTTTTTAAAATTATTATCCCAATTATGATTTAAATCGCAAGATAGACAGTGATCTCTAGCCTTGGGTAGCAACCAGGATATGAGAAGAAAAACTTAGATTACAAACCGGGGAGCCGGCAATGGGAAACTACTCTCGAGTGATTACGAAGCATCCTTTCCTTAGCTGCATAGTACATGCTTTGCCAGGAATACAGAGAGTCTTGAATTCTGTGTTTTCTTTCTCCTAGACTAGTTGCCACTCAGGGCTATACAGTACAGTCTGTTCTACTATTCACCTATAGCTAAGGCGAAAAGAGTTGGATTGTTAACTTTCTCACGTAAGTGAATGTAATAAACTCGACTGAAATTCGAACTTGGCTCTCAGATTCCTCAGTCTGAGCCACAATTCGTGACTCTTAATGATACTACTAATTAATTCAGCAAACATAATGTTTCTGCTTGTTTAAATAATTCAGTACAGTTTTAAGAAAATCTAATTAAACAGACTATTTTGAGTTATTTAGATAATTCGATGATTTCCACTCCATTCCATCAATTTATAATGACAACAGATGACAACAATAATTATTACGGTGATTTACTAAGCGCAGCTTAGATGTGGCACAAGGCCGAAGGTATGGGGCACCCAATGGCAATAACTATTATGAACGCTGTAGGTTTTCTAATTTACGAATGAATGTTGGTTAGGCAGATATAAATTATTTTCATGCAAACACAAAGGATTTAAAAAATATCGCTATATACTTAGCTTATGTGTGATATTTTTAAAAATTTGAATTTGAAATAGACAACACATAAGAAATATTTATTAGAATATACTTTTAAAAATGTTATGCAAATTGAATATCAACGTTGATGCTATAAACGCCATTTGTTAATAATATATCTAAAATCTGGTGATCGTTATTTTATGTGTTAAAACTGTGAGCTCTTTTGTTCGACAAATGTAAGATTGGGACACACAGGCAAAATTTTGCTTGATGCAATTAAAAAACAAGAAATAAAGCGAATTGAAATATGAAGCATTGCAGGCAGACAGATGAATTGAAGTCGACAATGGACTGGACGCCAAGTTGTTGGTCAATAAGACAACTGATACGGTTTTGTCGAAATGAATCGACTTTTGAGATGCCACCAAGAATCGAAACCCTGAAGCCGGAACTAAAAAATGACGTAATGAATATTGCTTTTGTTTTTTTAGCCTCCATTTAATATTTCACTGCACAGAATGCGCCGATTGGACAACAATATCACAAACACATTTCATTGCAGCATTCAAAGTAGCGTAGAAAAATTCAATGACTTGCACGTAAATATGGCTTCCTTGTGCACAGTTGATTATCTAATGAAGAAGACAAATATTGGAGAAGCATCATTAAAAAAACCTGTAAGTGAATATAAAAAAAAAAAATTAGAAAAATAATGGAGTTAGGCGATATCAGCTGATGAATGAGCAGTTTTTGTAATTCACCCCTTCACCTAGCGGGTCCTTTATTCCTCACGATCCAATGAGCTTGACCCCGTTTAGATATAATGTTTCTACTTCTTAGAGGCCTGGGTAAGTGTCATTGTTTCACTTGGGTGGTAAGTCTGTAATTTCTACACTATCCTAAATTAGTTGTCTCATTATCAATGGTTCTGGATGTAAACAATTTTCTGGGCTGGCGTTATCCGCCTGATAGTCACTGATCCAAACCATAAAGTAACCTTTAAGGAGACTGTTATGGGGAAACACACCTTTTCCTCAGATAATGAACTCTCCCTCCTATATTAATAAGAGTTACCTCAAGAAGTTCTTACGAGTTCTAGAGAGTTATATTGGAGTTCAGTAGAATTATTAGTTAGTTCTAGTTTGGACATAGTTGGACTAAGGCAGTTGATATTAGTCGGCAGTTAGCTGAATACTAAGGAGTCAGCTTACAGTGGAAGATTCCCAAGTTCCTAGCATTTTGGGTACGTTAAGTCGATTAGCAACCGACATAGCACGATTATAACCTTCAGTGCCAAAAACTACTCCACAACAGAGACTACTGTATAACTAAATGCATAATATCAGGGGCTACAGTATTGTCATTTTGTGAATGAGACTTGGACCATGTAGTAGTTTTTGGCACGGTTTCTCGATGTTATATATATATATATATATAATAGTTTAAGTATTGTTAGATCACTAACTTGGCACTTCACCTTCTCACAGCAAAATATGAGCAAAGGTAACTCTTATGATCAACCATAAAAAGCGAACACGCACACAAGCGCACGCGCGCGCGCGCACACACACGCACACACACACGCACTCACTCACACGCACACGCACACACACACAAATATCTAGATATTTAGGTAGGGAAGATGAGCCAACGTTAAAACCATGGTTTTAATCTTTTCGGTTTCGTCAGGCGACTTATTTTCAAGTCTCCTGACGAAACCCAAAAGGTCGAAACAATGCTAGCATAACCGGTTGATCTTCCCTACTTAAATGTTTAAATCCACTACATGTTAAATTTTCGTTTTCCGTCAAACATATATTGAGCACTTTCTAATAAAATTGCTTACTCGTTTAATTTAAATCCGACATATAACTGTTCAGTATATATATATATATATATATATATATATATATTCTCTGTTATAATAAAAACTGATATATATATATATTTGTGTGTATGATATATATATATATATATATATATATATATCAGAGAAGATATATATATAAAGAGACAAAGAGGAAAAACTATTAGCCGACACGTTTCGTCTTCTGGTCTTCTGAGCTGAGGGACTTTATCAAGGGAAATGACCCTAAGGGAACGAAATGCGTTGGCTACGAATAGTTTTTCCTCTCGTCTTTTTATTTATTGTCTTCCTTTATAGGTACACTGTATTTGGAAATAATTCACCCCCCCACACACATACACACAAATATATATATATATATATATATATATATATATATATATATATATATATATATATATAATTAAATGAGAGTCAAGTCCCTTAGTGAATTTAAAATCTACACGATTAGAGAATACGTCGCGGGCTTTTGGGCTTCCCAAAAACATGTTGAACTAAGAGAGAGAGAGAGAGAGAGAGAGAGAGAGAGAGAGAGAGAATGAGAGACACATAGAGAGAAAGAGTGAGAGAGGGAGGGGGGGAGAGAATGAAAATCCGAAACAAGGGCAAAATATTACACATCAGCCATTCACTTTTTCACCGCTTTTTTTTTATTCTATTGCTTTTAGTTTGCCATTTTTTTTTCTTTTTTCTTTTTCACAGCAACTTCACACAATGCTTTTCTTCTTTTCATTTCTTCGTTGTATTTATTTAAACTGAATATTTTTGTTTAATCAAATGGGATTTTCTGCAACTGAAGAGGACTTTTTGTGTAAGTTTTTTCAATTTATTTGAATTATAATTGTGTTAAAAAACGTCAAGTGACAGTTTGTAAATATCGCCTCATCCAAAATTAACAACAAACAACAAAAAAAAAAAAAAAAAAAAACACACAGAAACACAAAGAAGAAAAATTACGCACCAAATTGTACAAATAATAAACACAAACACACAAAACCACACAAAAGATAAAAACAGGCGCAAAACGCATACATATGCACAACAAAGATATTTAGGATCAATAACCATGGGATGTGCGTTGTGATGCAGTGGATATATTTTTTTTTTTTTTTTTTTTTTTAATCATATCACCCCAAGCAAGGCGGTAAGGCCACTGGTGTACAGGGGGCTACGTAAGAGTGAAAAGATTGGAAAAGAGAAAGCCGGAAACCACATCCTAAACAGGGAACAAGGGATGAGCCTCTACACCTGTTCAATAGACGTGGCGGGAGTGGAAACCAGGCAATAGTTCAGTCTATCTACTCCAAAAAAAAAAAAAAAAAATAAGGAAAAGTGAAAAGATTGGAAAAGAGAAAGCCGGAAACCACATCCTCGACTCGGAAAGACAAATTGGGGAGCCAAGTCCGAATTCCAGTTGAATTCCTCGCATTCACTTACGAACAAATACCCTTGGTAAAGGTATTAATTCGTCTCTTCCCTTCAGTTATGGGTTAAATAACAGGACAGATTGGTAACCAGTCTACCGCAGAAAATAATGGCAACCTACTACGGGATAATCTTCTGCCCAGTCAGTCATGTCTCTTTCAAGACATGATCACCCAAAGTGTGTATCACGTATGGCACTTAATTGACTGAATATAATAATTGGAAACATGATTAAGGCTTCTACAAGGCATAAAATGGGGGATCAGTTTTCTATTGTTATGAAGTAATAAATTGATCCCCCATTAATTATTACTTAATAATACGAAACATCTCTTCCCCCTTTAGCTATGAGTCAAATAACAGGACAGATTGGGTTCTAAAGCTTTGGCTGGCAACCAGTCTACTGCAGAAAGTAATAACAACCTACTGCGGGATAATCTTCTGCCCAGTCAGCACACAAGCGATCATGTCTTGAAAGAGACATGACTGACTGGGAAGTTAATCCCGCAGTAGGTTGCCATTACTTTCTGCGGTAGACTGGTTGCCAGCCAAGGCTATAGAACCCAATCTGTCCTGTTACTAACCCATAACTGGAAGGAAGAGATGGATTAATATCTTTCCGAAGGGTATTTGGGCATACGTGAATGCAATGAATTCAACTGGAATTCGAACACAGCTCCCCGATTTCTCGTTCCAAGCCGATATCCACTGCACCACAACGCACGTCCTATGTTAAATTTGAATCCGTACAAAGAGGTGATAGGAAGTGAAGATTATGAGGCTAAAG
Organism: Ascarosepion bandense; assembly: GCA_037127315.1. Lineage (NCBI taxonomy): Eukaryota > Metazoa > Mollusca > Cephalopoda > Sepiida > Sepiidae > Ascarosepion > Ascarosepion bandense. The sequence goes on along the minus strand of JBBBDQ010002228.1, from coordinate 1,236,157 downwards.
AGATAGGTAAAAATTAGCCATTGTCTTGACGAGGTTAAGTTTGTAGGGTTTTAGGGAAGTACCCACGCGGGAATTTGCAACATTTCTTTGACCTTTTTCCTTTACATTTGGTATACGGAGAAAATGTCAGTGATTCGATTCTGTGGAAATGGTATAGCGTCTCCTCACACTAAAAGCCTGAACTGGTGGAATTGAAGAATGTAGCTCATTTGAACATTTCACGTGGAAATTGCAACAGAGTAGCGATCGGCTTGCGGTATTGTGTTTTCGGGGAAAGAGGTTGTAGAGTAGGATGCTACAACTGATATAGTTGTATGCTTATTGTTCAGGTAATGGTTAACAGAAAATAAAACACGAATTTCGGTAGCACAAATGTAATTTTAAAAAAATGGCCTAATGTTCTACGAAAACAATTTTTTTAATCATATTACCCCATACAAGGTAGTAAAGCTCCGAATACACAAGCGGTTACTGAGTGTGAAAGAATAAGAAAAAAAAAAAGAGAAACATTATTAATGAGAGTGAGAACAATAAAAGAAGTGTAATCAAGAAGATAGCAGATAACGATCGACATTGCATTGAATTTTTTAAACGTTAAACTTTGCTGGAATGCATAAATCTGGAAGAGAGTTCTGCAAGTGATAAGAACAGGAAAAGAAACTGTTAACATATAGCTTACTGTTACATCTAGCCAATTCAACTGTGAATTGATGGGACCTTAGCGCCAATTTAGTACTGCGCTTAAATTAATAAAGTCTAGGCGTCATAGTGATGAGTTCATCCGAACAGTTACTATAAAAGTATTTATAAAAAGTGGCTGAAGCCGAGATGCAAGGTTAGGACCAATAATATTGCTGATTCTTCTTTGGATTTTACCAAGAAAATCTAAATACACAGCAGGAGCACTGGGCTATATGTGGCAGCAATTTTCAAAGCATGGACGAATGATAGACTTTAAAAGTTTTTTTTCTATTACGGCATAGAAATTAGGCACGTTGTTCTTAACCATTTATTCCTTATAGAAATGATTTTTAGAAGCATTAGTATATGAAATTAAATGTGAGAGATAATAACAAAAAATCCCTCGTAGTTGTGGGTTAAATATCAGGGTAGAGTTGTCGGTAAATATTAAGAAACGTGTCCACAAGAAGACCTCGTGTCTAAAGGACGGTTTTTCACATGACACCGCTTTTTTTTTAACTACCTTCGCTCTTCGGCAATGTTTATAGTTTTCAGAAGCGATGATTAGAAGTGTAACACGACTGAAGCATATAAAATGAATTCGTACATATTATTTGTTTTTGGGAATTGATTAAAAAATAATAAACCTTATTTATCTATGATATTATTTACAATATTTGTTCATTAGATTGTTTATTGGAATGATTGGTAAAACATCGGCTAATTTCCAAATGATTCAAACTTTACAAAATAGTGCAACGGTAAGGTGGAAGGGAGAAATGAAATGAATGAATGAGAGCTCGTTCTTAGAGAGACTTTTGTATAATATGACATACACATAGTTATACTTATATACAAGTGTCCACACGTGGAGAAAGACATATCACATATATCTACTGCAAAGCAAATTATAAGAAGGAACAAAAGGAAAGATCTAAGAATGTTGGGTCACTATGTCGATCCAGGATGTTTTTTCCACCTGAATCTATCCTGCATATATACAAGTCAACCATCCGTCCGTGCATGGAGTACTGCTGCCATTTATGGTCAGGTGCCCCTGCCGTTCTCCTCAGTGTTCTTGACAAGCTCCAAAGGAGAGTCTGTAATGTGATAGGTACTGATCTGGCGACTCGACTGCAGCCACTTTCCCATCGTCGAAATGTGGCCTCCCTCTGTCTCTTCTATAAATACTTTCATGGCTTCTGCTCGGATGAGCTTAAGTCACTGATGCCTCCTCACCAGGTGTTTACCCGTGCAACCAGACTGGCAACTGGGTCCCACCCATTCACAGTCAGGTTAGCCAAATGCAGACGACAATTCTACTCCTGCAGCTTCCTCTCTCGCACTTCCCGCCTGTGGAACTCACTCCCGTATTCTTGCTTTCCTGACGGCTACAACCTCCAGAAATTTAAATGCAAAGTTAATACTCATCTACTAACCACTAGCCTCTAGCTCTCTCCCCTCCCCTGTATAACCTTCCCTTTCTCTCCACCTATGTATCTGTCATCGCACCTGTTTTCTCAGCTTTCTATTGTTCCCTTCTAACTAGCTTGTACTCCTCACTCTTTTCTAATTAATCTTTCTACATTTATGTAACCCCCTGCACATCAGTGGCGTTTCTGCCTTGCTCGGGGTGAAATGATTAAAAAAAAAAAAAAAAAAAATCTTGCATATAGCTGAAGATACTTCTGATCCGTGAGGCCATGGTTATGACTCTGGATTTAAAGGGGTAGAATTTATCTCTATATCCCAGCGGGATGGCTCTGGTGGAAGCTGTTTTCCTCAGCGGGATTCGGCAGGGTTTTTCTATGTTCGAGCGGAACGTGGTCGTAGCTTTGTAGGTGTTTGTCCCAGAGGAACGTGGCAAGATTTATCTATGTTCCAGCAAGCTTCTGGTGTCGGCAGATTTAGCCCAGCTTTCCTGTTGTTCATCTATATCCCAGCTGTCGTACGCCTATAAGTTACAGGGAAAGACTGATTTAATCTGGTTCGTCTAGGCCAAAAGCCATGGCAGAAGGAAACAACCTTTTTCTTTGATTACTGTTCACAACTGTTTTATGACTAGCGCTTGGGCAACTGTATGAAATGACGTCACTTTCGCGGCTGTCATGTAACCAAGTCTTACCTCTGCCAATGGGAGATAAGCGCCTTTTGTATCCTTACAATAGTAAATAATAAAGATTTTTTCATAGTTGGTTTACATAGGTTAATAATTTAGTAAATGCTTGTAAATTTATGAATTAAAAATTGCTTTCATACTTATTTCTTTATAGACTGGTAGATGATAAATATTTAATTTCGTTAGTTTTATCTACATTAGTTTTTAGAATGTAAGTATAAAATCGTTCTTTTAAATAAACAATCTAATAAATAAATAGTGTTTAATATTTTCTCAAAAACAAAACATATATAAATTCACTATGTCTGGGTTTTATTCCAATTATAATCATGGATTTTTAAAAACAATAAACATAGTTGAGGCGTAAAGGTAGTTAAAAAAGCGGTGTTAAGGGAAAAACCGACTTGTCTTTCCATCCTTGTATGGCAATCACTCTGAGACGGAAAAACACTTACTCCCAAACAATCTAGAAAATATTGGGAAATAACTCCATTATTTTCTGCAAGGAAGCATGGCAATCCACAAATAGTAAAGAAAAGGAAACAATGGGGAACTATGCTCGCCTACATCCTGACGTGATATGGCATTTCAAAAATCTAAAATCTCAGTACTGATAGAACTGTGCTGAAATTTCTCAAATTTGATATCAGTATTAATCCGTCTCTTCCCTCCATTTATGGGTTAAATAATAGGGCAGATTGGCTTCTATAGCCTTGGCTAGCAACTAGTCTACTACAGAAAGCAATGGCAACCTACTGCCCAGTCAGTCATGTCTCTTTCGAAACATGATCGCCCAAAGCGTGTATCACGTGTGGCACTTAACTGAAGAGTTAGCAATCTAATCAGGATATTGCTACCGATTCTCATTGGTTGCTGTACGCCCTCTAATGTTAGTAAAAATAGACGGTTATATAGTGGACTGTTCATGAAATGATGGGAATAGGTTAACTTGTGCTAATAATAATTTAAACACATTGCGAATCTTGATGACTATAGCGCAGTGCTTCACAAACTTTTTCTCTCATCCGCATTTTCGGAATGAAAATTTGCTCGTGCCTCACCAAATTTTATGTGACAAAAATACATTTAAAAAAATAAAAACACGACTAATTGGGCGTTGAATAAAATATATAACACTAATAATTTATAATAGGAGTAAAGCATACAAATTTAATGAAAGATATGTGCGTTGTGGTGCATTGGATATCGGCTCGAAACGAGAAACCGGGGAGCCGAGTTCGAATTCCAACTGAATTCATTGCATTCACTTACGCGCAAATACCCTTGGGAAAGTTATTAATCCGTCTCTTCCTTCCAGTTATGGGTTAAATAACAGGACAGATTGGGTTCTATAGCCTTGGTCGGCAACCAGTCTACTGCAGAAAGCAATGGCAACCTACTGCGAGGTAATCTTCTGCCCAGTCAGTCATGTCTCTTTCGAGACATGATCGCCCAAGCGTGTATCACGTATGGCACTGAACTGACTGACTGTTTTTGTCGAGTAATCTCAGGATGGGAAGTCTTGGTGAAAAGGGCGCAAGCAGCCTTACGGCAAAGAAGGTCCAGAGAGGGGGTTAAAGATTCCAAGTCAGAATATTATGTTTGATAACTATTTTCTACAATTTGCGGATTCTATAATTATATTCTTGGTACTACGGCAAAGAATGTCCAGAGAGGGGGTTAAAGATTCCAAGTCAGAATATTATGTTTGATAACTATTTTCTACAATTTGCGGATTCTATAATTATATTCTTGGTACTACGGCAAAGAATGTCCAGAGAGGGGGTTAAAGATTCCAAGTCAGAATATTATGTTTGATAACTATTTTCTACAATTTGCGGATTCTATAATTATATTCTTGGTACTACGGCAAAGAAGGTCCAGAGAGGGGGTTAAAGATTCCAAGTCAGAATATTATGTTTGATAACTATTTTCTACAATTTGCGGATTCTATAATTATATTCTTGGTACTACGGCAAAGAAGGTCCAGAGAGGGGGTTAAAGATTCCAAGTCAGAATATTATGTTTGATAACTATTTTCTACAATTTGCGGATTCTATAATTATATTCTTGGTACTACGGCAAAGAAGGTCCAGAGAGGGGGTTAAAGATTCCAAGTCAGAATATTATGTTTGATAACTATTTTCTACAATTTGCGGATTCTATAATTATATTCTTGGTACTACGGCAAAGAAGGTCCAGAGAGGGGGTTAAACGGAGACAACGCAAATTGGAAGTTGGAATATTATCATTGATAACTTTCTCATCAAATTTACGGATACAAGTTACTATATTTTTTATACTTGATAGAACACAAAATTATCACAATGACAAAATCAGCCAATAATTGTTTATAACTATTTATAGTGAGACTCATGCATGCAATTACAAGTAATCCATAATAATATTTAAAATTTTAAAATTATATTTATTTTTAGCTGATGAATTCTTTTAAAACTGCTTCTAAATGTTTTGATTTCATATTTTCTTTCTTCCAGAGTTCCGTGATTGAAGGTTACTCGGCCGACGTCTTTTATGGTATCCTTATTCCATTGGCGGTAATCGTCGGCGCACTTATTCTCTGTATCGTCATCATTGTTATAAAGAGTCGAAAAGCACAGCTGTCAAGTAATACGGACAATTTTAAAGCCAATAGCGACAAGCTGATTGGGTCTAGTGTTGTTATACAAACGACAAATCCACTGCTGCCTCGAAAGAGTCTCAAAGGGGTTAGTGGGTCACATGAGGAGATGGTCGAGAACGGCGTGATAAATCACGCATTTGTGCCCGACTCTTTTCCTAAAACTAGCGGAGGGGACAGAGACGACAAGGAATTAGAAGAGACGAACACAACATCGACGGAAGACAACGATGTTCATCCAAGGTCATCACACAGTGACCACACGATGAATGAGTACGAGAATATGAATCTGGGTTATTCCGGAATCTACCTGGCAATTGAAGATCTACGTAAGGCTGGAATAGATGAAGAGGAGACAGCCAGTGATGGGGATGTCGGGAACAATAACTCTACAAACACTAACAGCATAAACGGAACAGATCACTCCACGTCGGGTGCGTCTGAAACACACAACTCTTTTGCTGTAGAACCCACTGAGAACGAACCGGACACAGCAAGAAAGACATCTTCAGGAATGATTAAAGACGTTAGTTTAGAGCTTGTACCAGAAATACCAGCACCGGACTACATTTTGGATGATACGCAAAGCCAGTGTGAGTCTAAAGAAAGTAGCTTGGAAATACCAAAAACAAATGGTCAACTGGAACCAGAAATCAGTGAGTTTCTTTTAACGCCTGATTTTATTGAGAACGTCAACGAAAAGCCAACCTTGCCACCAGAATCGCCTTCAAAAGAAGTATCCTTCCAAATTGAGGAGCCTCCCGAAAGTACTGGCACCACTAATGGAGATAACTCAGATCATACGAGCATACCAGAAAAAGAGCCGAAATCCGACGCTGATGAAGATAATACCTTGCCCGAATGGGCTAGCGAAGCATTGAAACCAACGATTAGCCCGATTTCCTCAAGGGAGCAATTTAAATCCCACTTGGAGAGTTTGATATCTTCGCCACCACAAATGCCACAGTCGAAAACGTTGCCATCACCGCCGTCACCATCGTCTCAGTCACCGGTTGCTACTCCCAGAGAAAAAGCATCACCACCGACGCCGCCCCCTCTTCCACCTCAGTTGCCTTCAGCATCAACAGTAGAACCTCCTTCTACATCCATACCTTCATCACCGCCAGTGCCGCCACCACTGCCCCCCATCCAGATAATGGCGACACATTTGTAGTCGGCGATGACAGATGACAGAGCAGACGACATATGTTTGGGAAACCTTGGCCATCAAAAAGAAAATGTGTCTTAAGCAGTAAACGTTATAATAAAGCCATTATTAAGCAAACAGTCTCACATCAATGCAGACACTTCGAGAGACACGATAACAAAATTGTCGGATATGCAACGATCTTTTAATGCAATAGAATTGATTGCAGGGAAGGGTGGGGCGGGAGAAAAGTAAATAAATTAATTGGAAAAAGACAGTAAAAGAAAAAAACATGCAGACATTTAAGAAAAATGGGAAATGCTTCTATAAAAAAAGAAAGGGAAATATAACGAGAAAGGAAGGAAAAAGCAGAAAGACGAAGAGAAAGAGAAAGAGAGTAATTCACGAAGAGAAAAAGGAAAAATAAATTGAAGAATAAAAAGAGAGATAGAACGAAGAGTAGAAAAAGGTAATCATTATGATTGCAGTAAAAAAAAAAAAAAGCAAAGAAAGAAACAAAAGAGAAAGACACAGTAAAAAAAGAAATCAGTTTTTTTTTTAGAAAAGTGGGTAATGCTTTGATAAAAGATCCATGAATGAACATAAGGAGAAAGATGTAAAAGTGAAGCAAAAGAAAGAAAGATGGAAAGTAAGGGAGAAAGAAAGAAAAAGAAAGAAATACAAATAGAAAGAAAGAAAACAGAAAGAAAGAAAGAAAGAAAGAAAAAGAAAGAAAGAGAGAAAGAAAGAAAGAAAGAAAGAAAGAAAGAAAGAAAGAAAGAAAGAAAGAAAGAGAGAGAGAAATTATGAAAAAGAAAGAAGGAAATACAGAAAAAATAAAATAAAAGAAAGAAAGAGAGAAAGAGAGAAAGAAAGAAAAAGAAAGAAAAATCAAACTGTATATGTTTCTGTATATGTTTTATAAGAAAGAGAGAAAGAAAAAGAAAGAGAGAGTCAGAAAGAAAAAAGAAAGAAATAAAAAAGAAAGAAAGAGAGAAAGAAAAAGAAAGAAAGAATGAGATAGAAAGAAAGAAAAAGAAAGAAAGAAATGGGGAGAAAGACATTAAGAAAAATAAAGAAGAAAATACAGAAATAAAAAGAAAGAAAGAAAGAAAGAAGGAAAAAAGAGAGGAAAAGAAAGAAAGAAAAGGAAAGGACGAAAAAGAGAAAGAGAGAGACAGACTAATAGTGAGAGAGAGAGGAGGGGGGGAGATATTATGAAAGAGAATCTTTATGATAAAAAAGGCGAAAGTGCAAACTGACACAGACTAAATCAAATAAACGCGAAATATATTCCGGAATTAATTTCCCCGAAAATAACAGAAAGCGACATAAAAGTAATCAAAATATATTGGGTTGTAGAAAATAAAATTTAGGGAAACGAAGAGAAAAAATAAATAAATGGCTTAAATAGAAACTTGCTTTTATGGAAGAGAAGAGAAAAGAACGAGTCGCATCCGTGAAAATCTCTCGCTCTTACTATATGAATTATTTGAGGAATCATAATTCTTAAATTAATGATTGAATATCCTCCTTGCAACTCCAACCTTCTCACTTTGTTTTTTTTTTGTTTTTTGTTTTCAATTGGAGTAGATAGATCTATCTATCGCCCAGTTCACACTCCACCCACGTCTATTGAACAGGTGTAGAGGCTTATCCCTTGTTTCCTGTTTAGGATGTGGTTTCCGGCTTTCTCTTTTCCAATCTTCTCACTTTGTTTTGTTTTTTTTGTTTTTTTGTTTTATCAATTGGAGTAGATAGATCTATCTATCGCCCAGTTCACACCCCACCAACGTCTATTGAACAGGTTAAGAGGCTCATCTCTTGTTTCCTGTTTAGGATGTGGTTTCCGGCTTTCTCTTTTCCAATCTTCTCACTTTGTTTTGTTTTTTTTTGTTTTTTTGTTTTCAATTGGAGTAGATAGATCTATCTATCGCCCAGTTCACACTCCACCCACGTCTATTGAACAGGTTAAGAGGCTTATCCCTTGTTTCCTGTTTAGGATGTGGTTTCCAGTTTTCTTTTTTCAATCTTTTACTCTTTACCATTCTTTTACTCTTTTTTTTCTCAATTGGAGTAGATAGACTAAACTATCGCCCGGTTCACACTCCACCCACGCCTATTGAACAGGTGTAGAGGCTTATCCCTTGTTCCCTGTTTAGGATGTGGTTTCCGGCTTTCTCTTTTCCAATCTTTTCACTATTACGTAGCCCCCCGTACATCAGTGGCGTTACCGCCTTGCCCGGGGTGATACGATTAAAAAAAAACAACAAAATAACCCTCCACGACTATAGAATAACCATTTATAATTCCTCTATTTCATCGTTAAATATTTGAGCTTAATAACATTAACAAAATATTAAAATAAAAATCATAATATAATAACTAAAGAAGTGGGTAAAAATAGAAAAATTTAAAAAACTGACAAGGTTTTTGCTCGGAAGCAACTTTCAGACGCTATCATCGTATTCTTTCTATTTGTTTTTCTTTCTGCTTTTTTTTCCTTTTCCGCCTTTGGTTTACCATTTCTCCGGTCTAATATTGTAAATCAAGAAGCTCCAAAGCTGGAAGCAATTCGAATTGCCTTGAAGGAATTGCAGAGTTTTTTTTTTCCTGAATTTCGATAAAGAATAATCATCTTATTGCAAGAGCGTCTTCTGAAAACATAGTACGCACATACATACACAGGCACACAAATTCATATATACCTATATATCAAAAACCGAGTAAAAAACAAAAAACAAAAAAACAACAAAAAAACAAACAAATATATTTTGGGGGTGACTAACAAAATTGATTAGGCCTTTGAAAAAAATTTTTTTCCGTTAGTCAACCCAGAAAGGATCGTTTGAAGATGGAGTCAAGGTAAAAATATGGTTCCGAAACCTGGAAAATTCTGTGTCGCGAAAATGTTGAATTAAATATAATAATATTTAGCTCTACTTTTGTATTGAGTACTGTAAAATTAAAAATAAACGTTAAGGAACTGTTAATGTTTTATTACCTTTTCTTCACATTTTATATATATATATATATATATATATATATATATATATGCGGTGTAGATATAGAAGAATCCAAAGGAGTGTCCTGTATATAAAGTGGTAGGATAACTTACTAGGAGAGCTCTAAATATATATGTGTACAAATACATATAGAACAAATATACGTAAAAATAAGACAGACACGTTATTCCATGGTTAAGTGGGAGTGTGGGCCTATTTCAGGCGAACCATCTTCAGCTTCCGTCTTTATTGTACAGAAGATTTTACACGAAATATATATCTTTCATTAAATATGGCAGACAAGGAAGATTTAATTAATTTTTTATATAGTTTTTCTCGTATTCTTATGCATTTTTATTTGTGTGTTGTATTGAAAAGGACCGTTTTACCGAGCCTTTGCGAGTTCAGAGCAGGCTGGAATTTGCATGAACATCTTTCTATAAAAAAAAAAAGAACTTATAATCCCCCATTTTCACTATTTAAAAATGGCCAGTTTGATAGTAGTAGAGAGATGTTTGATATACAGGATCGCTCTATTAGCGAGATATTTCTGGTTATGTGATTTATATAAAATTTTTTTCTTTTTTCTTAATAATACAACTTAAACAGTCAAAACACGAGGAAAAATAAGCATCACCAAAAACAAAAAACAAAAAAACAAGATATCCCTGAAAATGACCATAGAAGTGTCCGAAAGCCCATGAGAAATTGAAAATTATATTAAATGTCTCTATTCCTTAAATCCTACACAATGGGAGAGAAAAGCAAAAAACCTAAGGATGCTGAAAAAACGAAATAAAAAATTAATTAAAAATTACTTGTTTGGTGTATTTAATGAAAGATGTTTAGAAGAAACATTGCTGTCCAAATATACAGTAATATATTTATAGGAAAGGCAGTTCGCCCTTTCTACCTGATGAGACCGATATGGTTGAAACCTGGGTAGCAAGGCAGTGGTGAACTTTTCGTTCTTTAATATATATATATATATATATATATAAGGAAGCATAAAAACAAATGCTCCTAATGTATGAGACAATAAAAAAGTGCTCCATACAAAATTCAGGAAGACGAAAAGTAGGGTAAAATATACTTAGCAAATAAACTGTTACACCAAGCTTGGTGTGACAGCTTATTTGCTGTACATATATATATATATATATATATATATATATATATATATATAATAACTATAATAATTATAACAATATTAATAGTAACAAAAATAATTGTTCTAATACTAGTAATATTTATACTATATTTAAGTTTGTCTTGAAAAATCCACCGATAACAAACTCGGAGGGAAAAGAAGGGGAAGTAAAAAAAGAAACAAACGAAGTACATGAACAAAAAGTCAAGCACTCGTAAGAAAGAAAAAAAAACCAAGACGAAAACCCTAACACTGAAGCGCTCAATACGAAAGGAGAGCAACAAAGACAGAAAAACTATGTTTGTTGGCTCTTGCTTAGATTTACTGTATATATATATATATATATATATATATATATATATATATATATATATATATAGTACTGTGCAAAAGTATTAGGACAAAAACTAATTTATCTTTTATGAGGCATATTGGCAGAAAATAATTAAATTAAATTAATTTTATTTGATTTACTCAACAAATGCTTTAAAAGAAAAAATACTTGTTACAAAATAAATTTAATATTTAGTAAAATAGCCTTTTGTTTTGATCACAGCCTTCATTCTGTCAGGCATTGACATCACAAGTTTCTTCAATGTATCTAATGGTATCTCCTGCCAAGCAGCTTGTATTTGTTCCCAAAGTGTGTCTTGTGAAGTAACATTAGATTTATCAATTTTTTTATCCAAAATATCTCATAGATGTTCAATAGAATTGAGATCAGGGATTTGTGGGGGCCAATTCAAATTCCGAAACCTTCCTTCCTTCCTCTTCTTGTTTAGTTAATTCTTACAAAGGTTTGAAGTATGTTTTGGATCATTGTCTTGTTGATAAATAAATCCTTGTCCTATTAAACGTATCCCAGATGGGATACTATGGTGGATAAGCATCTGGTGATACATCTTTTGTTAATCTTTCCATCAATTTTCTTCAGGTCTGCAACTCCCTACCCACTAAAACATCCCCAAACAAGAGTATTTCCACCTCCATGCTTCATTGTTGGTACAATGCACTTTGCAACGTACCTTTCATTTGATATCTGCCGAACATACTGTCTTCTTTTAGACTCAAAAAGTTCAAATGTTGACTCGCCTGTCCAGAGTACTTTCGTCCACTGATCTACCGTCCAATCCTTGTGTTGTTTTAGAAAATCTAAGCGCTTTCTAAGTGTATTTCACTGTATTTGGGGAACATTTGAAGCCAGCTGCAATCCTTCTAAGCGTCCACCTAACGTCTCTTAAAGCCTTTATGCTGTTCCTTTATGCAATTGTTAGCTCTGCTATCTTTGGCATTTTGTGCTGCTTAAAAAATAAATTATTTGCAAAATTCAAAAATAAAAAGCACTTGCATGAACTACTCGAGGTCAGACAGCTAACTATTGTCAAATTAAAGTTTTAAAAGGAACATTTAAACTATGTTGCTTCTTTTTACATCTCAATTCAAGAGGGGGGATAAGAAAAAAGTTAGTCATATCCAAGGATAATAGATAATGAGTAGTCGCAAAATAACTTGCTTAATAGAAAATTGTAAAAATTAAATATAACTTCATTATAATACATTTCTTTTACACCTAGTTTGAAATAATCAATATTTAATAGCTATTTACTTAGCTTTTCACCCTGTATATGAATTTCAGTGTGGTTATTAGGAAAATCACCCCTGTCCTAATACTTTTGCACACTACCGATAGTGTGCAAAAGTGTTAGGATGGGCGCGATTTTAAATTTTATTTTGATGCCTCATAAAAGATAAAATAGTTCTTGTCCTAATACTTTTGCCCAGTACTGTAATATATATATATATATATATATATATATATATATATATATACATATATATATATATATATAATTTACGTGTGTGCCTCCCTGTCTCTCTCTCTCTCTCTCTCTGTGTGTGTGTGTGTGTGTGTGTGGAAAGAAAGAAAATTATTACAATGATCCTGGTTAATATAGTTATTTGAAATAAATTTACCTCTTTTTCCTATTCATGATATCTCTATATAAAAAATCAAACTAGCGTTTATACATAAAAATGTTGCCGGCATTTTAATTCTGCTAGAAGTAGCAATTATTAGGACAAGACTAAAAGATACACGGATCTTTCAACTGGAATAGTTGGAATCGTATTTTTATGACCTGTTATTGTTATAATAAAAAGAAAATAAGAACAAGCAAACAAACAAGAAAAAACATTGTCAGTTTGTAAACCTACGTATGGAACTCAAAATGGAAGAACATTTTTTTAGATGTAAGGGTGCGTTTGTGCAAAGACCAACAGCCATTTCAAAATGCGTATCAAAGACACATTCAAGTAAACATTGGAGGACAATTTTATAGCACGGAATGTTCAGCGGATTTAACAAGAAAAAACTTCTCGTTCAAACAAGTCGCTTTTCTGGAAGTAGCTTTATGTATAATTTGTGCTGACATATGTCTAGCTGAGTCTATAAGTTAATTAATATAGCAAAACAATGTCTATTAAGTCATTAATTTTTAACTTTTATTCACCTGAAATATTTGAAGTGGCCATGACAAATGTTTTTCAGCAAAACCTGAATTTAAACGAAATCGCTGTAAGTAAAAATCGATATATTTTAGCTATTATAAATTGTGTTTATTTTGCTATATTTATCTTCCAAATATTTTATGAACTATTTTTAACACCGAAATATCATTTAAAATGAAACTTAACACAATAAAATTAAATTGAAACAACTTCAAATTGTTCTTACACCCCCCCCCACAAAAAACCCCCAAACAAACAAAAAAAATAAAAATAAAAACGCAAAAATAACGCAAAAATGATTTTAACTTAAGTGTTAGATATTTTTGTCTGTTTATCTTTAATATTTCAGGCACCATGTGTAAAATTGTGAATGAATATATCAAGTTGGAAACAGCGGAAAAATATTCCGGGTGCATTGGTTAATTTTTCGTTTTGTTCGTTATAAATGTTTGGAAATCATTTGTGCATGACAATGATTAACATCCATCATTTTTCTTTTAATTTATCAACACAATCCTTTAAAGTCCATCAATAAAACCCATTCAAGTGTATCAATAAAATGTATCAATAAACCCATTAAAATGTACCAATAAAACCCATTTAAATTTATTAATACAACCCATAAGTTTAATAGTACAGCACATTAAAATATTTCATTAATTTTATTAATGCAACGCAGTAAAATTCATCAATATAATTCATGAAATTTTTAATCAATACAAACCATTTAACTTTTTCAATACAGTCTATTAAAACTTATCTATGTAAGTCATTAAATTTTATCAATAGAACCTATTAAAATTTAACTATATAGCCTATTACTTGTACAGCCATCAAATTTTATCAGTATAGACCCTTACATTTAATGATTTCATTGATCAAATTTAAAGCTACTTAGACCGGTTTCCGTAGGATCGCAGAAGTTAATCAACGTCCGGCTCACACATTATACCTTTTGCGCGTATGTGAATGCAATGAATCCAACTCGAATTCTGCTCGGAACGAGAAATCGTCCCGAGCTGATATTTATTTAGTAATTCCATACATTACTTGTGGCACAAGGCCTATTGGGATGGGGAAAAAGCTCAGGTTGGTCCACACTATCTTATACCTAGCTAATCTGATTCACGACCCAAACATATGTTACAATTTTACTCAATCACCACAAGAACTTAACCATCAACATTCAACCCGCCATATACCAAAATACCGCAAAAACATTCTGGGGACCTTTTTATAAAATGTTTTACAATATACAATGGATACAAAAATATACATAAAATTTTCACATGAAATGACATGAGGGGGAGGGGGTATGACAACAATTCCCCAATTAAATACCCGGCCATAATGTTCGAATATTTAGCAATTTTATGTACATTTTTCTGACACAGATGTCGATAAAAGAATACAAAATCATATTTAGCGTATTATTGTGCGGACCTATCTACAAATGGACTCGTCCACACCTTTATAATATGGCTATCAACTCTGAATGGAGTCACTGAGTAGTAGACTTGCCTCTGCTACTATTGACACTGTCAGCTCTCTGCCTTCGGGTAGAGGGCGCTCTCTGCTTCCGAGCAGAGAGCACTAACCCAGTCGTGGTTCCGCCGAAGGGTAGAAGCACGACTGGGCAAAAATAGACAGACATTTTTTGGCCCGGCTATATGGCCGGGAATACCCACTATAAAATGACCATGTGTCACATCCAGCCTTGCGTGGGAAGGCTAGTAAATACAACTGAGTAGTAGACTTGCCTCTGCTACTATTGACACTGCCAGCTCTCTGCCTTCGGGTAGAAGGCGCTCTCTGCTTCCGAGCAGAGTGCAATAACCCAGTCGTGGTTCCGCCGAAGGGTAGAAGCACGACTGGGGAAAGATAGACAAATATATTTGGCTGGGCTATATGGCCCGGAAGACCCACATTAAAAAGACCTTGTGTCACATTTTGCCTTAAGTGGGGAGGTGGTTAAATACTGTCATTGAGTAGTAGCCACAAAGTGAGTGAATGAATGAGTTAGGACGCCTACGAGAGGAAGTACTCTCCAGTCCACGTTTACCTTTGTACTATGTGTTCCCGAGAATATACTATTCAACCTTATATCAGAGTCCGTGTTATCTTTCTATGGCCCTTCGGTCATAACACTGGCTACGACGATGAGATCCAGTGTCATGACCGAAGGGTCATAAAAAGATAATACGGACTCGGATATAAGGTTGAATAGTATATTCCTTTTTTCTGCTAGAAACTCTAGTGAGATTAGAAAGCTGATAAATATTATGAGTGGAGAGTCAAGGACAAACGAAGATTTTTTGTACGATGACACCTCGAAGGAAGAAAGATTCTCATCGCAACGATTACCAAGAAATACTGCTTCAAATAATTGCTTCCATTAAGGACTATTAATTAGATACCAGTCGAATGCTTAAGATATTAACAAGTATCATTGTGAATGTGAAATTAGTATGATTAAGAATGCTAGGTACAAAGTTCATGGTTCAAGACCTCTCAACACCTGAACAAGATTTTCACAGAAATCAGTCAATAAAGTAATATGAATGAACAAATACTGGACCACAATGTTTCTTTTTATACTAAGGTTCACTCAATACAAGGTGAGGCTCAAGAGCCACTTGTGGTTGATGGTAACCGAATAGAAGAGAAAGTCAGTTATTTATATATATATATATATATATATATAATCGTGTGGCCCCAAGCAAGGCATTTTACTGCCACTGTTGTGCAGGGGTTACATAGGAGGAATGTTATGAGAAAGAATGACAGGCTACAGGGTGTGTCAGGAAGAGAGTATGAGAAGGAAGAGAATACCCGGACGGAGAGAAAAGCATGACAGAGAGGATGTAAGTTAGTGAGACAGGAGATGACTATTGGCTTTACATTTGAATTCTTGAAGATTGTAGCTGTCGGGAAAGCAAGCATGCGGAAGGGAATTCCACAGGAAGGAAGAGCCAGAAATGAAGCTGATGGAGAAGAATTTGCATTTACAATTTATTGGTTTCACTGTAAAAGGGTGGGACCTAATTTCTAATCTTGTGGCTCGAGGAAATTCATACATATGGGGTACCAGTGAGCTAAGTTCATCAGAGCAGAAACCGTGAAAGTATTTGTAGTAAAGACACAGAGAAGCCACATTGCGTCGGTGAGAAAGCGACTATATCGTAGCAGCCAAGTCGGAATCGATCACATTACAGACTCTCCTTTTAATTTGGTCAAGGACCCCTAGGTGGATAGCAGGAGCACCCGACCAGATATGGCAGCAATATTCAATGCACGGGCGGATGGTAGATTTATATATGTGCAGGATTGTTTCAGGCGGGAAAAACTTCCTGGCCCTACATAGAGAACCAACTTTCTTAGCAGCGGATTTAGCTATGGATTCTATATAGACATTCTACTTAAGGTCTGATGTGAGAGTTAATCCGAGGAGGCGTAGTGTTTTACTTTCAGAGAGAGAAGCCTGATTCATGTTAATGGGCGGGAGGAACAATTGTCTGTAATGGTTAATAGATAGCAACTTCGTTTTGGAAGCATTAAAATTTACGAGCCATTTCTTACCACAGTCCACCACGGATTGGAGGTCCTTTTCAAGCTCGTCAGCGAGGTTTGCTTTTTCAGCCTCGGCACGAGAGTAAATACGTGATACACGCTTGGGCGATTATATCGCGAAAGAGACATAACTGACTGGGCAGAAGATTTTCCCGAAGTAGGTTGTTATTGCTTTCTGTGGTAGACTGGTTGCTAATCAAGACTATAGAACCCAATCTATCCTGCTATTTAACCTATAGTTGGAGGGAGAAGAGACGGCTTTCCGAGCTGATATCCACCGCACCACAAATTATGAAGGTAATTTAGGAGAAGAATACTTGGCGCTCTTTAATACAATCTTTTCAAAAAAGAAAACTAAATTAAAACTTATTGGTCAATTTAGTCCGGGTGCCAGTCTTAAGAATATCGAGTATTCACGTATGTGTAAAATAAACGATAATAAAGAAGTTTTAGTGTCAATTTTAAACTTATATATAAATTATCAGTTAAATATGAAATTGATGTAAATTATTATTATAAATAATAATCTTATACAGTACTGTGCAAAATTATTAGGACAAGAACTATTTTATCTTTCATGACGCATATTGACAGAAAATAATTTAATTAAAGTAATTTTATTTGATTAACTCAACAAATGCTTTAAAAGAAAAAATACTTCTTAAAAAATAAATATAATATTTAGTATAATAGCCTTTTGCTTTGATCACAGCCTTCATTCTGTCAGGCATTGACATCACAAGCTTCTTCAATGTATCTAATGGTATCTCCTGCCAAGCAGATTGTATTTGTTCCCAAAGTGTGTTTTGCAAAGTAACATTAGATTTATCAATTTTTTATCCAAAATATCTCATAGATGTTCAATAAAGTAGTTTAGGAAAAATTAAATAACTTCTTTTTAATACATTTCTTTTATACCTAGTTTTAAATAATCAATATTTATTAACTATTTACTTGGCTTTTCACCCTGTATTTGAATTTCAGTGAGGTTTTTTAATCACCTCGTCTTAATACTTTTGCATACTACCGGTAGTAGTAGATAAGATAAAATAGTTCTTGTCCTAATACTTTTGCACAGTACTATATATAACTTATTAGTATCAATATGAAACTGATAAATAAATTATTTGTGTCAGTATGAATTTATACAAGTTATTAACATCAATATGAAACTTATATATAAATTATTAGTAACAATATAATTATTATATATACATTATTAATGTTGATTTGAAATTTATATATATAAATTATGAGTCAGTTTGAAATTTATGTAAATAAGCAGTGTCAATATATCTTCTTTCGTCTATGTGCCGTGTCCCTTCTGGAGGTAGGCACTCATGGCCTTCCACATCTCCCTTTCCCTTGTTGTTCTTAATAGCTCTTCTCCTCTTATTTCACCCAGTCCCCGTTCCACCATCCATCTGCTCAAGTCTACCAAGTATGTCATGCGTAAGTGAATGCAAGGAATTACAACTGGAATGCGAACTCGGCTCGCCGAGTTCTCGTTCCACCGATAATCATTGCACCACAACACACATCCATGGATATGGTAGACAACTTAGAAATTAGCAACTTAAAAATTAGAATTCAAATTAAATTCTTTGAGGAATCTCAACTATCGGGTATAACAAAAAAGGTATTGTTTCCAGAGTTTATTTCATGTACCTAATCTAAACACTCTCTATGATACAACTATAATCTAAACTTATTTATAAATGGAACCTTGTCTGTGTGTGTGTGTGAGTGTGTCCGTACCTATAGACTCCGAAACGGCTGAACCAATTTTCTTGAAAATTTAGACAGTTGTACTATAAGCGTCTGCGAGTGTTCTTAGCTAGGTTTTGTGTTGAGGCACCCCCGATAAATATCGAAAATCGATGATCGAAAAAGTCGGGTTATAGAAGGAGTGGTCCGATTTTAATCAAATTTGATACACTCATAGACAAAGACATAAGAAACGATATT
Organism: Ascarosepion bandense; assembly: GCA_037127315.1. NCBI lineage: Eukaryota > Metazoa > Mollusca > Cephalopoda > Sepiida > Sepiidae > Ascarosepion > Ascarosepion bandense. Next base: position 1,217,368 of record JBBBDQ010002228.1, on the reverse strand, counting down.
CAGAAGTTTCAAGGTTGCAGTTCTTGCAATAGTGCAGAATATATATATATATATATATATATATATATATATATATATATATATATATAAGGCAAGATGTTTGTGTGTGTGTCTGTTTATCTGCCTGTATGTCTGTATTTTTTTTCAGCCGTTTTATTTTAGTTTTTGCTTCGGGTTTGGCTCTAAGTAGGTATAATTGTAGTTCTTAGTCTCAGTCATGATACCATTTACTCAGAGGACCTATTTAGCCTTCAAAATTTAGTTTACGACGAAAAAAAAACTGATTTGATATCGATACCAGGAAATCAAAATTTGACTTATATCCATTGATTTTTCTTTCAGTCTATGGTTTTGCTTTAACTGGAAACAACTATTGCTTTTTAGTTTTTCGTGCCAATGTCCAAAGTGTCTGAGCTCCAGGACCATGGATTTGTTTTAAAGCTTTCATTACACCCGAGCAACGCCGGGCTATACTGCTAGATCATTATGAAAACACGTACCAAAAGTTTTTTTTTCTTTTTTTAAAGATCATTATGCCAAAGCATTGGATGTGCGTTGTGGTACAGTGGATATCGGCTCGGAACGAGAAACCGGGGAGCCGAGTTCGAATTCCAGTTGAATCCATTGTATTCACTTACGCGCAAATACCCTTGGGAAAGGTATTAATCCGTCTCTTCCTTCCAGTTATGGGTTAAATAGCAGGACAGATTGGGTTCTATAGCCTTGGTCGGCAACCATTCTACCGCAGAAAGCAATGGCAACCTACTGCGGGATAATCTTCTGCCCAGTCAGTCATGTCTCTTTCGAGAAATGATCGCCCAAGCGTGTTTCACGTATGGCACTTAACTGACTGAATATAATAGTTGAAAGCATGATTAAGGCTTCTACTGGTCATAAAGTGGGGGATCAGTTTTATATTGTTATGAAGTAATAAACTGATCCCCCACTAATTACTACTTAATGATATTATACATCTCTTCCCCCTCTAGCTATGAGTCAAATAGCAGGACAGATTGGGTTCTGTAGCTTTGGTCGGCAACCAGTCTACCGCGGAAAGCAATGGCAACCTACTGCGGGATAATCTTCTGCCCAGTCAGTCATGTCTCTTTCGAGACATGATCGCCCAAGCGTGTATCACGTATGGCACTTAACTGACTGACTGATGCCAAAGCATGTTTCCTGTACCCATCTAAACACTCTATAATACCACTATATTATTATTAATATTTAAGGACATATCAAAATCTTCCGTTTTTTTTAAAGACATTTTTGCCAAAGTATATTTCATGAAACATCTGAAAAGGATTTAAGACAAAACTATATTATTATTATTATTATTATTATTATTATTATTATTATTATTATTATTATATAAGGTGGTGGCAGAATGACGCTAGTATATTAATATGACACCATTATTTCTGGATGGTTACTCTTATCCAAGAATGCCTAACTACTCGGGTGTCTAGCTAATCCTTGTTGCTGATGTCTGTGCAGACATATTTGTGTCTGTACGATACCCACAGAGCCCACCTGTGGTTTATATTGCAACTATGCTGAGTGGACTTTAGTTTCAGTTTCGGGGGGAGAGCGTCTTATCTAGTGTGAACAACAGTTGAAGAAAGCCAGGACGCTCAAAACTTTGGTCATGAGAACTTGTGACTTTGTACTAACACAACCATCGACGGTTTCCAAAGGGTCCCGTTTACTCAATTTCACTCACAAGGCTTGGGTCAACCTGTGGTATCTTTTTTCGGGCATTTTTCAAAGGTGCATCACTCTGGGATAACATCAAGAAGTTACCTTCCTGACAAATCGACTATAGTCAGATTCAGATCCGGGTTTCAAGGTCAGAAAGCTAATTTTCTAACCACTTGGTCACACTATTATGACACCATTATATTAATATATAAGGATATAGGTTATACCAAAAGGTATTTTTAAGATCTTGACACCAATACTTGTTTCATGTATTACCTAAAGACTATTTACGACATCAAAATATTATTATTATTATTATTATTATTATTATTATTATTATTATTATCCAAAGATATCAAAGTTATTTATAAAATTATTTACCCGAAAACTTGTTTTATATATTGTCTAAAAACTATGTACAACTCCACTATATTATTATAGAGGGATGTACTAAAAAGTTTTATATTTTTATAAATCTTTACTTCAAATCTTGTTTAGTGTACCATGTGAACACTATCTACAGATAGCCAATTACATTTTGGGGAAACTAAAATAAAATAAGTAAAGAAATTTAAATACCTAGGAAGCGTTCTGTCAAAGGATGGAAAGTGTGACACTGAGATCCGAAGACGTATTGACATGGCTAAGAACGCATTTCAAAAGCTAACCAGCCTACCGAAAGACAGAAAAATCTCTTTGGAAACAAAGAAATGAGTGCTGGACTGCTATTTGATTTCTGTCCTTCTGTATGGCAGCAAATGTTGGACAATCTCTTCAAGGATGAAGCAGAGGCTCGAGGCAGCAGAAATGTGGTTCTACTGAAAGATGTTAAGGATACCATGCACCAAGTCCGTGAGCAACGACAAGGTGTTGGAGAGAATGCAAACCAGAAGAAAACTTATACTTAACATCAGGAAGAGAAATATGAGATTCCTGGGACATATAATGAGGAAGGAAGGCTTGGAGAATCTGATACTCACAGGACGGATAGAGAGAAAGACACGGGAAATTAGCGTGACATACTTGATGGGCATGAGAAAATGTATGGGTTTGGGAGATATACCAAAAGGATAAATATTAGGTGTGGCAAGGGGCAGGGGCAAAATTAAGAGACACGACACACGAAGAAGAAGGAAAAGTTTTCAAGGATTTGCTGCGGAAAGTAATTGAAGTGTTAATGTAAATTGGTTACCGATCCTTAGTCTGGTTATTTCCGTTAGCGTGTGATCTGTGATGATGAGCTTTACACAGTTACTGAGTCTCTGTCTGACAGTTATGTAACACATGTTATATGTTATGGTGTCCTATCTATAGAAATGGACTCTTTCTCCGTCAATAAATAATAACCTGAGTGATTCCCGGGGACGCAGCTGTGACGCACGTGAAACAGTCGAGACGCAGTGTAACTATACCGTTTCGGATTTACACTTCTATTTTGCTGATTACTAATACTTATTATTGTATGTATTGTTTTGTTATTCTAATACACTGTTTGAACCTACCTCCTTGTTTCCGTGTCTTACTTCCGGCTCCTAATACAACACAACAAATTGGCTACGAAGGTTTCGCCACAACAATGCCACAACATTATAAAACACATGTTATAAGGATTTTCTAAACGGAGTTTAGATGTGGCACAAGGTCGAAAAATGCTTTTCTAAGCTCAGCTTAGACGTAGCACAAAGCCAAAATTGTTTAACTATTTGAGAGAAATACACACACTAATAAGTCATGATTGCTATAGCGAGACAAGTTTGTTAACCATTACACCACACAGACATGCCATATGAAACACATTATATAAAGTAAATGGAAAGCAACATATTGTTGTGGCGGACCTACCCATTAACATGGTAATGGATTAACCCGACCTGCATATATATACCATGTGACGTGTAGTCATTAGGAAGCACCAGTCTGGTACGAGTCAGACAATCGTAGAGTGACTTTGTGATATCCAACACCGCTTGCTCGTCAGCTAGACGAACAAGCTGGTATCTTCTACCTTTACCGTATTTTGTAATACAAATTGTAAGGCGGACCTGAAGTATCCTATCATCACGTTTTTCGCCTTTTTTCAATTTTTCAAAATTTTTTTCACCGCAGTCCTGTCGATTGTTAACTATAGATTCCGATTAGCAAAAAAAAAAAAAAAAAAAAAAAAAAAATGGAAAAATTGCAAATAATTTAACAAATTTGGGGTGGGGTCAGTTTCTCATACAACGTTAACGTAAATCGATCCTCCATTTTGAAAACAGTCGCCGGGACGCCTTTATCGTCAACTGTAAATTTGTACATTAAAAGTTTTTCAGGACCTTTCTTTATTTAAATGGGTTAGGGTTAAGGTTAAGGTTTAGATATGTGCATATTCAGTGAGTGAATCCTTTGCGAAATTCTTAAATACAGCCATTCTTGGAGATGCCATCGTAAGTAATGAAGAAAACGTGAGAAAGAGAACAAGAGCAACAACTCGTTCAAAAAAAAAAAAACCAAAAAAACAAAAATCAAAATCAAAATATCTCTCTCTCTCTCTCTCTCTCTCTCTCACACACACACACACACGCGCGCGCGCGCGACCCGGAAAACCCGGCCTTATATATGGGTCTAGGCCCTGTCGAGCTTCACCCAATTACATCATTCCCGGGCAGGCCTAATCACTAATTGTTGTCTTTGCCAGTTGCATTTTGATGTAATCACATTCTTGTTTATTTCATTCTTCACATTTTTTCAACTTTGACACGCTGATGTAACGCCTAATTATTTCATTGTTTTTATACCAAAAACCAAAAACCATATTTTTGTAGGCTTACTAAAATATGATTAATTCCTCTAATCATTCTTTTATAATTCCGAAATAATTTAATGTAAATTATATTCTGTCTTTGACACAAGACACTGCTTATTTTTTTTCTGCATTCCAGCTTCGACTGAAATCATTGTTTAATTCTTTTCCGATCTTTGATAGCAATAATATTCTTTTTGAGTTCAATTATATTTTATTGGTCCCTAGAATATTAACCATATTACTCTCTCTCTCTCACTCTCTCTCTCCCTCGAGAGAGAGAGAGAGAGCACTTAAACTATAAGTAAACTGAATGCATGTACATCAGCAAAAAGTGGACCCTAAAATGCCAACTACAGGTCGGGGATAATAAAATCAAACAGGTGCATAAATCTAAATACCTGGGAAGTGTTCTGATAAAGGATGGAAAGTGCGACACAGAAATCCGAAGGCGCATTGGCATGGCCAAAGACACCATTCAAAGGCTAAGCAGAATATTGAGAGACAGGAAGATTTCGTTGGAGACAAAGAAAAGAGTACTGAACTGTTATGTGATATCTGTCCTTCTATATGACAATAAATACTGGGCGATCTTTTCGAAGATGAAAGAGAGACTCGAAGCAACAGAAATGTGGTTCTACAGAAGGATGCTGAGGATACCATGGATGGAACATGTGAGTAACGACGAGGTTTTGGAGAGGATGCAAACGAAAAGGAAACTTATACTTGACATCAGGAAGAGACAGCTGAGGTTTCTAGAACACATAAAAAGAAAGTAGGGCTTGGAGAATCTGATACTCATAGACGGGATATGGCGAGTCTTTCACTGCTCTATCGCTACTTCCATAGAAAGTCCTCGAATGAACAACATTCTTTGGTTCTACCAGTTCTAACCTTTACGACTAGGACCCGCCATGCCACTTAAATATTAGCAAACCACCAGCCTTCTTCTCTTATTCTATCGGTGAGAAGTAATTTCCACTCAAACAACTTCTTCCCGCAAACCACTGCCCTGTGGAACAGACTCCCAAGAGGATGTTTTCCCAATCAGTAAAATCTTAACCTGTTCAAGTTTAATGCTAAGTGTTATTTCCCCCACCGATCCATATAAATTCCCGTTTACTGTTGAACAATTAAGAATATGAGACTCATCTCCACCAGGATGTTTCTAACTAGCGTCCTGTTGGCAGACAAAAATAAGCAGGGTTGTAACGCAATACATGTCCTTCTCTCCTCTCTGTATTATACTAGCCTTCCCACGCAAGGCCAGATGTGACACATGGTCATTTTATAGTGGGTATTCCCGGCCATATAGCCGGGCCAAAAAATCTCTGTCTATTTTTCCCCAGTCGTGGTTCTACGCTTCGGCGGAACCACGACTGGGTTTGTGCTCTCTGCTCGGAAGCAGAGAGCGCCCTCTACCCGAAGGCAGAGAGCTGACAATGTCATAGATCAGTCAGGCGAATGCCTAAGACCTCTTCTCTCCTCTCACCATAGAGTGGATATTGTGCTGATATTTATTGAGCACAATATCCATACTGGAATCATCAGCCAATCAGAACCGACAGAATAGACTTGCCTAGATAGCAGAGTGGAATCTCTCAGGCTGTTATATAAACCACCTACCAATTTGCTGGGCATTTCGGAGCTGTCAGTTTCAACTTCAACTGATTACTGGCCGTAGCTATCTAAGAACTCTACAAATATAACCCTCTATCTTGAATGACCCCCGGACTTTGTACACGGTGGACCTTAATGTAGAAAAAAAAAATCGCACACAAGCGTATACAAACGCAAATACAACCAGGCCGATAGATGTTTATGTCTGCAGTTAATAATCCATTTGATTATTTTCCTTTTTGCTATCGACAATCGTTTTCATTTGAAGTTTCCATTCGTCGTCGCCGGCACCACTCGCGTCCGAGTTTGACGTGGCCATTCCGGTTTCTATCAATCAATACTGAATAGTAGCAATTTGTTTTCTGTCTTCATTTACCGTCACGCAACTTGTTTTACAAGAATTTGTTTAATTGATCTATAGATAAAAAACAAAAAAAACAAAACAAAACAGGCAGCATTGCACGATCAAGGAAGAATTAGCCCAAGAGAAATAAAATATGACAAATAAAAACGTGTAGCTCTCGACAGACATAAAAACTAAATCTTGAAGATCTTTGTCAATCATCAATATTTAATTAACAAGCCAGAAAGCTGTGATAGATTTCGCGATATTTCTCTGCTAATTTATGCAATCCTGCGTCTAGGTCTATCAAAGTAGCTATGCAACTAAGTAAAGGATCATTCGCATTAACTTGGCGTGTAGTATATTACGCCGCTAGATCTGGATAAACAAAGAGGAACACGTATATATAAAAATATAAACTTATATTTTTATTCTTTGTCGGTGACGCTTGTGTGGAGCAGAAGGGCAGCCGGAGAGAGATCACGCACACGAAGAGGCCGCCGGGAGTCGGAAGTGAGCGTAAGTTCTCTCTCTTCAGCCAAAAAACCCCAGGTTTTATATAGGACCAAAACTAGCAGAAATTTTGGCTTTTTCAGTTTGTCACTTTGTTGACGCCATCTACGGTCAGATATATTTGTCAACTACCTCTGTCTCCGGTTGACTTTTATCTCTGGCCGGATGTATATGTCAATCATATCCGTACCGGTTATCGTTTGTGTTTTTTTCTTTTTGTAGTTGCACTTTTTTTTTACCTCATCCACGGCCGTACGTACCCATCAATTACCTCTGCTGTTCAAGGTATTATATTACAGTTGATCCCGCCTACAGTTGACTCTTTTTTGTATGTGTTTAGGTAGACATAACCCTTTTACATTTGTTTAAATCATTAAACACCTACCAGCCTGGCCAATCAAAAATTCAGAAAAATTATTAAAAATCATAATAATAAAATCTTAAAGCAAAATAACAATAATTATCCAAATAATGAAAATAACAATAGTAGAAATTTATGTAATTGTCAAAATCTAAAAATTTCACTGGAAAATAGGTGTTCTGCTGTGTACTAATGTACTATTCTATTGAGTAGCAATGTACTATAACATCAAATGAAAACCCAACTATTAAAAAGTTTACATTGGATCTACTAAGAACACTTTTCAGAAGCGTTGATATTTGCATTTAACTTACTCAAAAAATAACACGTACTGAAACCAAACAATCCTTTCTGCTAATTTTTGAAATTTAAAAGATACAAAGAAAAAAACCCAAGGTACAATGGAAAACTTTTGAAAAAACAAGAATCTCTAAGTCGTTCTATGACATCTGCCCTCTGTGCCTGAATGAAAATTTTCATGATTTAAGGTTTGCAAAAAATAAAGTACACTGAATCGTAGAGATGAATAGACAGTTTTATGTAAACTTCGAAAATTTGTTTATATAAAATTTAATTAATTAAATTGTTCATTTATAACTAATGCTTCAATGTAACTTAAAAATTAAAAATATTTTACTAAAATAATTGACCCACACGATATCTATTTGGGTTTCATAACTATAATATACCTTGTTATGCCATAATTATTTTAATTCTAACCTAAGCAACTACTCATGAGGTAGTACAAAATCATATTAAAAAGAAACAAAACCTGAAATTTAACCAACTGTTAAAAATTATTGTCTACCCATTTAAATAATGTATGGTCCCACTATGTATCTTACCCCAACAAAATTAAAAACTGTCATTCCATGACACCAGGAGAGTATGTTGCCTTTCGCGACCCAAATCTTCAACTTCATAGTTCAACATAATTCTCATTGTTGATTGAACAATACTGACACACCTACAAGCATATTCTCCATCTATCACTCCCTAACTTTCTAAATAACCATAAATTCGTCTTGTATTTTCTAAATAAATCATTTTCCCAATTCATTTTAATGCTATTAAGCTTATCAGACGATATGAAAAAAATTACATAAAATAAATCGACAAAACTTGTCTATATTATTTAATAAAACATGCATCAATGAAAAAATGATGCCTACATACACACAATTTACTCTCTCTCTCTCTCTCTCTCTCTATATATATATATATATATATATATATATATATATACACGTATTGTTTGCGTATGTGTGTATGTACGCACATAAGTGTATGAATGTCTGTTTGAGAGTTTTTATAATCTAAACTTATTTATAAATGGAACTTTGTGTGTGTGTGTGTGTCCGTTACCTACAGACTCCGAAACTGCTGAACCGATTTTCTTGAAATTTTACACAGTTGTACTATAAGCATCTGCGAGTGTTCTTAGCTAGGTTTTGTGTTGAGGTACCCCCCGATAAATATCGAAAATCGATAATCGAAAAAATCGGGTTATAGAAGGAGTGCTCCGATTTTAATCAAATGATGATACACTCGTAGACAAATACATAAGAAACAATATTCAGAATTTTCAAGGTTGCAGAAAACCGATAATATACATAAAAGGCAAGATGTTTGTGTGTGCGTCTGTTTATCTACCTGTATGTCTGTATTTTTTTCAGCACTTTTATTTTAGTTTTTGCTTCGGGTAGGTATAATTATCGTTCTTAGTCTCAGCCATGATACCATTTACTCAGAGGACTTATTTAGCCTTCAAAATTCAGTTTACGACGAAAAAAAACTTATTTGATATCGATACCAGGAAATCAAAATTTGATTTACATCCATTCATTTTTCTTTCAGTCTTCGGTTTCGCTTTAACTGGAAACAACTATTGCTTTTTAGTCTTTCGGGCCAACATCCAAAGAGTCTGAGCTCCAGGACCATGGATTAGTTTTAAAGCTTTCATTACACCCAAGCAATGCCGGGCTATACTGCTAGTATATATATATATATATATATATATATATATATATATATGAGATTGGTAAATTGTCGCAATTATTTTATTATTTCAAATATTCTTTAGGCTGAGTCTGAGCTCCAGGACCATGAATTAGTTTTAAAGCTTTCATTACACCCGAGCAATGCCGGGCTATACTGCTAGTGTATAATCGACGTATATCCACTACGCCACCGTTACAGAGGTGGTGTATTATTAGAGTCTTTTATATTCAATGTCAGATGGTTTTTGACAACGAGTTATGTTTGTGGATTCATACACCTTTTTCATAATTTTTAGTATTTTTTTAATATCTTCATATTATTTCAAACTATAACTCATCTCGGTTGATAGGGATGTTATTACAGACCCAACATCCGACTAAGTACCTTCTAGTTATTATCAGGTGTCTATTTAAAAATTTCTCATCTCAGAAATAAATACTAAAATGCTCTATCTATATTCGCAGTCTGTTAGACACTGCGTGTGACTTTTGCAAGCGCTTATATACTTTAATGTATATGCGTATATCTAACTTGTGTGTGAGTGAGTTACATGTGCTTGGATTATTTAATGTACACACAAGCGCACGCACGTACAAATGAACACAATTTTGGAAGAAGACGTTCCTATCTCAGTCTGGAAAACTTGACTGAGCTTAGCAATAAAATCATAAAGCCAGGGATAAAAATTAACTATAAGCAAATCAAATAATAATAAGATTTCATTGAATTTTTTTGGAAATTATTCGCTAACAGATACAATTATTTTAAAAGTGTCTTTTTTTTTCTCCTGTGGAAATATTTTTTACGATTGTCATCGAAGTAAAATATACATGTGTACATGCAAATATACATGTGTACATGCAAATATACATGTGTACATGCAAATATACATGTGTACATGCAAATGTCCATACACACAATTTGAAATGGAATTGAAAAAAAAATGTATCATGTGAGTTAAGTTCCCATTTCTTTCTGTATACATAGCCTCATGCTTCTTTTTTTCCTACAATTTCTTGTCCTTTTTCACAAATCCCGTTTTCTTTGTGTGTCATGTTCCTTAAGGACATGGGTGATCATGGCTCTCCGCAATTTCCAATCCTTTGTAGCTCTTAGTAAATTTTGTCTTTTCACTGTCTTTTCTAATCCCTGTTCTGCCAAACCATTTATACAAACTCCTATTTCTCTATATGCCACGTTTCTTCAGGGTATGGGTGATAATAGCTCTTCACAACTTCCTGTCCTGTGCAGCTCTTTGTAAAGTTTTTTTCTCTCCTAATACCTGTTTTTCCAACCATTTCACAAGATCGTCTCACTGCTTTTCTCTGGCCTCTTCCTCCGGTCAATTTCATATTTTCTAAGCCTACTTTTCTCATTATCTGCTCTAAAACTTATCCATTGATCACAAAGAACTTGATTATTTTTCAGATTTTCTAGTCTCCTCTCAATTACGATTTTTAAATATTCAATGAAACGACAAAAGGTAAGTAAAAAAAGCGGACATTTCTTTCCTAAACTGCTTCGAAGGTAAATAGAAATTATTCTAGTATTCATAGTTTTAGGCTCTCTACAATTTCCTGTTTTTTTTACAAATTCTTTTTTCTTATATCTGCATTGTCCTAAAAAATTGATAAAAATTAACTCTAAGCAAATCAAATAATTATAAGATTTCATTGAATTTTTTCGGAAATTATTCGCTAACAGATACAATTATTTTAAAAGTGTCTTTTTTTCTCATGTGGAAATATTTTTTACGATTGTCATCGAAGTAAAATATACATGTGTACATGCAAATATACATGTGTACATGCAAATATACATGTGTACATGCAAATATACATGTGTACATGCAAATGTCCATACACACAATTTGAAATGGAATTGAAAAAAATTTATCATGTGAGTTAAGTTCCCATTTCTTTCTGGAAAAAAGTTTTTGAGGAACAGGAAAAAATATAAGCCGAAATGTGCAGCCATTTGAAGTCCTTTTTATGACTCTTGTATTTAAATTCAATATATTTTATAATATATGAGTTTGAGTTTTGTTTAACGGCATATCAACCTCTGTGGATTATTTAATGCCAAAAAGGTGGGGTTTTAAGGTATTTTTAATGTTCGGTGATATATATATTGATTTTATTCTATTTTATTTTTGAAAAGTGAAAATGTCTTCTAGTTTTGTATTCAAAAATGTTTTACGGAGAATAATTTTTCCTTCAAAATATGTTAGGTAATAATTTTTTCTTCAAAAATTTATTTTTGGTAATTTTTTTCCTTCAAAAATGTATATTTTTCTATAAAAGTTTATTTTATACTTTCATAGTGTTTTGACCCCAGTTTGGGGGTTAACTATTTGTCCATAGCTGGGACCCTAACAGGTGCTACCACTCCGGGTCTGAATGGACCTGAGAACAACAGTAATTAAGAGGTTGTTTCATGCTTCTCATAACCACCTAATCAGAGGTCTTGCTGTCGGATGCAGTTTACAGTCATGTCCAGGACCATATTTTATAATAAATGTAGTCTTTTAAATGTAGTCTTCTAAATGGACACTTGTGTTACGATGGCTAATTTCCCTTCTTTCTGGGAACAACCTCTGGATAAACGGAAAAATGTGAAGCCATTTGAAGTCCATTTTATGACGCTTAAACTATATATAAATTATTATAAATGTAGTCATTTAAATATAGTCTTTAAAATGGACATCTGTGTCACAATGGCTAATTTCTCTTTCTTTCTGGCAACAACCTCGAGGTAACCGGAAAAAGATAATCCAGCCAAATCTGAGGCTTTATTGTAGGGACGGCATAGATGTTATCTTTAAATTTACGACATTTTAAATGACCAATGTTTTTCTTTTACTTGATTGTGATTAAAAATAAAAGCTACGCAAATGTTTCTACTTTTATTACTTTAACATGGCATAAGTTATTTTAGAATTTCAATTTTCAGTAATAGTAACCGTTCAAAAGTAGTATTGCTCTATGAGAAATCTTTTATGTTCATCCCAGCTGCCCCTAGGGTAATGGTGTCTTGTAAGAGACGGTTTAGAAATTATAAAATTGTCGTGAACCCGGTTAAGAGTCCAGCAAGAAATAATATAACAACAACCAAAATAGGAAACAACGATATATTAAACACAGCAAAATACACTCTGCTAGTAGTAACACGAGTTAGTAATACTATAACTGGGACTCACAATAGTCGTACGGTAGCAGTTTATGCCTATCGCTCTCCGCTGAGCTACTTATGCTGATCTCCTACGGATCTTTCACTCTCTCTGATCTCTGCCCTCCTCTTGTGAGGGGAAGTATATGTAGTTGTAGGAAGAGTTCAATCCGTTGGAATGGGTGATGCCAACATGACAAAACTTTATACAGTTAATTTTTCAGGATTTTATAAGTATCTGAACATAATTCAGACATATAAATAAGAAGAAGCTCAATTACATACAAATGCATATTTTTATGGATATTGCAAGAAAAAAAGCGTAAATAGTATTTTTATTCTGCCTCTCATTGAATGAAAAGAGAAATGCGCATGCTCAAAGAATTTGAATGAAATTAAAATGGACGCCTGTGTCGCGATGACTAATTTCCATATATTTCTGGCACTAACCCTTGAATAACCGGAAAAAAAGTATAAGCCAAAATTTGCAGCCATTTAAAGTCCTTTTTATGATTCTTTTATTTCATCTGAATATATTTTATAATAAATGTAGTTTTTTAAATTAAACAAATAATTAAGATTTGAAATTTGATCATCTTTTATCGTCAGCGAAGCGACAATACCGAACTAGTAATGATCAGAAATATTATATGGCTTACCAACGCTACAGTAGAAGCCTTAGACTTAGACATTGGTTTTATTGTTGTTATCACTTGATGCAAAATCGATTTAGTTTCAGCAAAATATGTCACGTGGCCAGTCAAGCAACAAGAAAGGGCAGATTTTAATGGTTTTTTTTATGATAGGGACGCTGTTCCAGTATGATCCCCGAGAAGCGCTAATGACGGGGTAGACTCATAAAACCGTGAGAAGAACGGTCGAAGAAAGCGCCCAAAATAACGTGCGAATAAAAAGAAAAAATAAAGACGTTTTTTTTTGTCGATAATATCTTTCAATACTCAACGGTTGTTCTAATTCATATTAAACAGAAGACGTGTAAAGTTAGAGGAAGTCGAAAGAGAATAGCTAACGAGGAGACAGTATAAAATTGTTTGTTGTACGAATCGATCGTGTTACTTCATCTGAGGACTTTGTACGCGTCAAGAACAAATAAGCGGATGAGACAGACTTTGAAGTGCTTTAAAGATTCTGTAATGCATCTTTAGACAGGGGAAAGCGAGAAGAGAAAGTAAAATGATTGGGTCGAATGAAAGGAACTGTTGCGCTTACTCAACGTCATAAAAATGGAAGAGCAACTAAGCATGTCGGCACTCTGAAAAAAAACGCCCATCAGTTAACCGACTGAATAAATTTTATCTACTGGACTTTGAGAAGAAATTTGGACTTTGATAGATTTTGTTCGATTCGATTTGAAATCATCAGACACTGGTATCTGGAATTCACGTTTACGTTGTTGAGAAAAGAAACGGCAAAAGGTAAGTAAAAAAAGGGGGACATTTTCTCCTAAACTGCTTTGAAGGTAAACAGAAAATATTGTAGTATACATAGCCTCAGGCTTCTTTTTTTCCTACAATTTCCTGTCCTTTTTCACAAATCCCGTTTTCTTTGTGTGTCGTGTTCCTTAACCCTCTAGGGCCATTCGTATCATATTTGATACAGTATGAAAACAAGCCTTGAAAGAAAAATTTTCCTGAAAAATTTTTTAAGAGAAATATTTTATAAATTTCAAATGAAAGCAGTACTGACTGCTCAGTCAATGAATACCAAATGTTTCCTTATAGGGAAATACTGTATCAAATATGATACGAATGGCCCTAGGAGGTTAAGTAGTAATTAGTGGGGGATCTGTTTATTACTTCATAACAATATAGAACTGATCCCCCACTTTATGACAAGTAGAAGCCTTAATCATATTATATTATTAACCCTCTAGGGCCATTCGTATCATATTTGATACAGTATGAAAACAAGCCTTGAAAGAAAAATTTTCCTGAAAAATTTTTTAAGAGAAATATTTTATAAATTTCAAATGAAAGCAGTACTGACTGCTCAGTCAATGAATACCAAATGTTTCCTTATAGGGAAATACTGCATCAAATATGATACGAATGGCCCTAGAGGGTTAAGTAGTAATTAGTGGGGGATCTGTTTATTACTTCATAACAATATAGAACTGATCCCCCACTTTATGACAAGTAGAAGCCATAATCATATTATATTATTAACCCTCTAGGGCCATTCGTATCATATTTGATACAGTATGAAAACAAGCCTTGAAAGAAATATTTTCCTGAAAAATTTTTTAAGAGAAATATTTTATAAATTTCAAATGAAAGCAGTACTGACTGCTCAGTCAATGAATACCAAATGTTTCCTTATAGGGAAATACCAAATGTTTCCTTATAGGGAAATACTGTATCAAATATGATACGAATGGCCCTAGAGGGTTAAGGACATGGGTGATCATGGCTCTCCGCAATTTCCAATCCTTTGTAGCTCTTAGTAAATTTTGTCTTTTCACTGTCTTTTCTAATCCCTGTTCTGCCAAACCATTTATACAAACTCCTATTTCTCTATATGCCACGTTTCTTCAGGGTATGGGTGATAATAGCTCTTCACAACTTCCTGTCCTGTGCAGCTCTTTGTAAAGTTTTTTTCTCTCCTAATACCTGTTTTTCCAACCATTTCACAAGATCGTCTCACTGCTTTTCTCTGGCCTCTTCCTCCGGTCAATTTCATATTTTCTAAGCCTACTTTTCTCATTATCTGCTCTAAAACTTATCCATTGATCACAAAGAACTTGATTATTTTTCAGATTTTCTAGTCTCCTCTCAATTACGATTTTTAAATATTCAATGAAACGACAAAAGGTAAGTAAAAAAAGCGGACATTTCTTTCCTAAACTGCTTCGAAGGTAAATAGAAATTATTCTAGTATTCATAGTTTTAGGCTCTCTACAATTTCCTGTTTTTTTTACAAATTCTTTTTTCTTATATCTGCATTGTCCTTCAGGACTTTGGTGATTATGGCTCTCCGCAATTTCCTGTCCTGTGTAGCTCTTAGTAAATTTTGTATCTCTCTTAATTCCTGTTCTTCCAATCATTTCACAAAATCGTCTCGCTGCTTTTGTCTCCCTCTTACCTCTAATATGTCCTATCAGTGTCATATTTTCTAAGCCCTATTTCCGCATTATGTACTCTAAAACTTCTTCATTGCTCACAAAGAACTTGATTATTTTTCAGACTTTCCGGTCTCCACTCAATTACGATTTTCAAATATTCGAAGGCAACGTCTTCTTGATTCCTGTTCTTTTCATTGTTCTTTCTCTCATGTACTGTTTTCTCAGTTTCTTTCAATCTCAGTAACACTTTTAGGGGCTTAACATTTTAGGGGCTTCATCACCTTGATTGATGTGAAATAACTAACAAAATCTTTGTGGTGTTTGTTCCAAATCGAAGCTTTGAAGTCTGAGATAACTTTTACAGCTAGAGTTTGCCAAAAATTCGTTAGATTTAAAGGCTAAACACGTTTCTGCATTTCAATAAGTTAAATTCTATAAATGCTGATGAACACATTCAGTTTTACTTAAGGTCGACAATCAGCGTTGACCATCTTTTTCATTTGTCTTATGGCTTTATCACGTTGCAACATCGATATGATCACACAAGCTAAGCAATGCCGAGCCTAGATGAGTGAACGCCTCGGAATACCAGGTGCTATATGCATAGACGTTTGGGTAGTGTGATGGATAACGGTTCAGTATTCTTAATTGGAGAGTGTACTTCCAACTCTTGTTTGTTTTTGATTATGACTCGCCAGTTCACAATGTTCAAAAAGGATGGTCATTGCCAAGAACCACAGGCTTGAAACTATTTTTAATAATTGATCCCAAAAAGCAGTTGTATAGAGCTGACAGTTTAGGTATTTCTGAACGGTTTTGGTGACATGCATGAAATTCATATGAAAGTTTCAAGCTGATAAAGATATTTAAAAACGTGACTGAAGTTTCCAGGTCAATGTTTTATTTTTGTAGTAATTTTGCGGTATTGGTTGAAACTACCTCTCGTATAGACTATTTTTGTTTAATTTTGTTATCTCATCTAACGTTATTATAACTGATCCATACACCGGGGTATTGGAAGTAACAATCATAAATGCGAATGAAGGTTATAATTTAAAGAAGAAAGAGGGTACAAGTAAAAAGATTAAAAACTGGCGATATTTTCAATTTCACTGAATCAAACGTTAAACACGCGACTGTTATTGCATCCTTTATTTTCCTTTTCTTTCTGTCTTTTTTTTTCTTTTTTTCTTTCCCTAAAACCAAACTACTAAATAAACGATCAAAACTCATCTCAAAATGCAGACACGAAAACAATTTTTACTACACTATTTAAAAATCGAAAACTGTGTTGTGTTGGGTAGACCATTTTCTTACCGATTTTTTTAGACCATAGTTAAGTGTGTTCTTGTGTATAGTTATGTTTGTGGGCTTTATGTTTATTCTTTGTGTTTGGTGGTTGTTATATTATCTTCTGTCTTTTGTCGTGATCGAGTGTTTTCATATTTATATTTTTTGTTGTGATTAAGTGTTTATATATATATATATAAGACAGAAGATAATATAACAACCACCAAACACAAAGAATAAACATAAAGCCCACAAACATAACTATATATATATATATATATATATATATATATATATATATATATATATGGTAGTTTTGGGGTTTGTGCTTCGTGTTATGTTTATTTATTTTTGTTGTTATTTGTATAGCAAAGAAGATATTTGTTCAAATGTCTATATTTTCACATTATTTCGGTCTTTTTGTTTAGCGTTTTATTTTGACTTTTAAAGATAATTATTGGTAGTTTTTCCTCTAAGCATAATTTGCAGTTCTGCTATTGCTGTTGCGTGGAGGAGCTCAATTTAACGATGTCACATTTAATTTTGGTGGTAATGTTATTTTCTTACTGATTCTATATGTATTTTGATAGTGTTGCATTGTTTTTGTATCTTTCTGTGTTGATAGATGTTTTGTGATTGTTGAATTTTTCTTTGAAGGTTGTTTCTTTTGCCCCTACGTAAATCTTTTTGTTTGTGTTAATGTTATTTGGCATGATGGCTGCATATATTATATTGTCGGTTAGATATTTATTGTTAAGTTGACAGTTGTCTTTTTTATTTACTCCATGTTTCCAACGAACTTATAACTGATTTTAATTGTGTTTTTGTTGTTGACCATATATATGTTTGTTTTCGTTAATCGGTGACGATACTTTAATAAAAGAGTATTAGACTGTTATACGGTTTGTAGGTGTTCTTTATTTTATTATCTTGACGGATTCTGATCCATATTCGATCTGCATTTGATTTTTAACTTGTTTATTTACGATGAACAAATTTAAATTTTCGCCATTTTATATCTTAAATTTTGCGCATGCGTGTTTTTTATTTTGTTGACTGTGTAATATAATAATCTGGCCGCACCCAAGAAGGCCGATGAAGCGTGGGCGTTTTCCGGCCGTTGAAAGGAACGGATGGTTGTTTGACCTTATTTCCGGCAGAGCGGAAATAGACAGGGTCTCTGAGAATTTACGTAGGCGTCGCGTAGGCGTCGCGTGATCAAGAAAAAACCGGAAGAAACAATTTCCGGTTTTGGAAGATATATAAAGACTGCGAAAAACACAGTCTTGGAATCAGTTTTGAGTCTCCAGCCTCGACAGTAGAAGAGAAGTCGAGTCACAGTCGAAGTCAGAAGTCGAAACAGAGAAGTCGAAGAAGTCAGTCTCGACAGACAAGTCTCGAGAAGTCGAAGAAGAAGCTAGACGAGCTAAGAGAGAGTATACACTCACGTCGTCACCCCTGTCAACCTTGGAAGAGCGCTCCCTCACTCTCTGTTCCTAGACGAGCTAAGCAGAGAGGCCAGCTCCCGTCGTCGAACCCCCCGTCACCACGTCGAACCCCATGTCAACCCTTAGAAGAGCGCTCTCTCACTCCTGCCACTAGGCCACACGGTCCATCGTCTTTAATAAAAATATAATATATATTTTTATATATACCCCCGTGTTTGTCTGTTTATTGGTATACAACAGACTATACGTTTTGGTGCTACGTGGCTTGATTTTGAGACAACAAAACATTGATGCGTACATTATTGGTTTACCGCAACAACGATTGAAAATTCAACAGACTTGAAATTTCCGGAATTAAAACTGCCACCAGAAAAAAAAAAGAAGACGAAAATATAGTAGACAACCGGACGAGACCAACGAAAGGTAGGTGACACTTTGATTTTAATAGTGTGTGTGTTCTCTGCTCGTGTTATAGTAGGTCTGGTTGAAAAAAAAAATGGGACAGCATATTGTTGCCGATCTGACCGTAGAAATGAGAAATATGGATTATTCGGTAGAACGGAGGTGGTGAAACAGACTACATGTAGGGAGTAGCGCATTAGGTTGGGGTTGATGAGGAAGAAGGTGTTAAAATGAGGAAGAAAGTGTAAAGTGAAGTGTTAAAATTGACAGTGGGGTGTTAAAATGAGGAAGAAAGTTGAAATATTTGCCTGTCTGTCGGTGTTAGGGCATCTGAGTTGGTGGTTTTTTTTGTTTTTTTTTTAATGTTTTACCATATATGTGAAGTGAGAAAATAGTTAATATTTCGTAGAATAAATATTTAATGAAATAATTTTGGTTTGTGTCTTAATTTTACTTAAAAAGCGGCATGAACTTTTCAGACAACCCGATAGAAATATTGACGAACAACTATTATCAATGTGATTATGAAGGTCAGTTGTATGGTTGAAATAGTTGAGTTTTCGGACCAGTACTCGAGCCGAATTAAAAAAGGAAAAAACACAATCGATGTTCTACGTACACAAACTTTCCCCAATTGGAGTTTTAGCGTAAAATGACCCTCTTCATTTTCTCCATTTGGCCTTGTATTGCATGAACTAGATCAAAATTGGTAAACATTGACAAATTATAAATGTAGCTGAATGCTACCACAATAGGAAAATCAGAGAAACGAAAGTATTCTTTAATTTTGATCTCGTCAACGAAATTTGTTCGTAAACGTTAATTTGTAATCTTTACACAGATATTGTCAAAATTTAAAAATGTTTGTGTTTTGCGTGACATTTCTACAGCATAGAAATGACTTAAATGTTATCGAGAGTTTTAAAGTGTAATTTTAATTATGCAGTTAACAACAGCCAACAAAATCGCCAATTATAAATATATCTCAACATCGTTGCTTGAAAACAACTGCATTGTTTGGTTATTTCGTTGCGAATACACCGATTATATATATTCTTAAAACATTCACCCGCGTCTCAGTGTTTCGCGATATGAGTCAGATATTGAAAAGATATTTTGTTATCAATATGGTGGAATCGGATTATTTGGGGAGATTTGGGAAAATTAAATTGAAATCTAAAACTTATTTTTATTTACGTGAAAGTACTTCACTTTTATGCTTTTGTGCAGGTTCCCATAAATTCAACATCCTCTGTGAATTTTCATTTATGTGACTTGGGAAATATCTTTTGAAGATATATTAATTTCTGAAAACTAGTAAATATGGAGAGATTTAGTGAAGGGTATGAGGAACTCCCGAAGAAGTTGACGATAGGAGTTATTGCTGGCGTGGTCAGCGTAATAATAATCCTGGGAATAGTAGCCAGGAAGCGGATTTTTAAGTGTAAAAGAAGCAACAGTGCTTCGGAAAAGGAAATTGAGTTATCCGCTGTGAATAGTACTCCGGGGTCAACGAGAGTTCAAACTCAAATGTCTCTACGTTAAACAGAGAGATGTTAACAAATCAGATATGCTTGGTTTCGAATCCAGAGGAAGTAGTTCAGGGAATGGAAAGCATTGCACAAACTAAGGAACTACGAGTCACGGGTCCATTTTTTTAAATTTTTTTTTTAGACTAAATTAATATCCTCCACAAGTAAATTGCATGCGGATTAACGTTGGAATCAGGGTAATTTTCTTAAATTTCTATTGAACATTTCTCGGTCAGACTGTGAATGTTATGTACGGCGAATAATGACCATTTCTTCTGTGTTCAAACATAGTATGTTTGAAATTAAATTAAATTAAATGAGGTTACGTGGTAACAATAAACTCGAGCAGAAGCACACATGGTGTTGGTCAAAGGTCATTTACTCGATGTTAGTTTTGAAACTAGAGCGCGGTTACCGCTTAATAATCATGTGATTATGCATCGAAGAGTCTACGCTTAGGGACAGACGCGAGAAAGAAAATGAACATTTTTAGGAACTTTGCCCAATTCTGTGAAAATGGATATTAAAAAAAAAAAAAAGGGGAAGAAAAAAAAAGGAGGAAAAAAGAAAGAAAAAAAAGAACAATGAAACATCGAGCTGGTAGAACAATTTTCAAGATGGACACGAACATTGTCGGGTTGCCGATGTAGGCTCCCCTATATATTTTTTTGTTGTTGTTTTTTTTTGTTTCAGCATGCACATGTTTTTGTTGTTTTGGCATGCACATGTTTTTGTTGTTTTGGCATGCACATGTTTTATACAATTGTAGGGCTTGTGTGGCATGGGGAGGAGAGTGAGGATGTTGCGCTTAAAATGTTCTTAGGCGAACATTTTGAAAAATGGAGTGGGCGAGAGTGTAATATAATAATCTGGCCGCACCCAAGAAGGCCGATGAAGCGTGGGCGTTTTCCGGCCGTTGAAAGGAACGGATGGTTGTTTGACCTTATTTCCGGCAGAGCGGAAATAGACAGGGGTCTCTGAGAATTTACGTAGGCGTCGCGTAGGCGTCGCGTGATCAAGAAAAAACCGGAAGAAACAATTTCCGGTTTTGGAAGATATATAAAGACTGCGAAAAACACAGTCTTGGAATCAGTTTTGAGTCTCCAGCCTCGACAGTAGAAGAGAAGTCGAGTCACAGTCGAAGTCAGAAGTCGAAACAGAGAAGTCGAAGAAGTCAGTCTCGACAGACAAGTCTCGAGAAGTCGAAGAAGAAGCTAGATGAGTAAGCAGAGAGGTTACACTCACGTCGAACCCCATGTCAACCCTTAGAAGAGCGCTCTCTCACTCCTGCCACTAGGCGACACGGTCCAGCGTTCGTTAATAAAAATATTAATATATTTTTATATACACCCGTGTTTGTCTGTTTATTGGTATACAACAACTGAACATATAGTGGAGCACCATCTGTAAGACAAATGTCACCATGACGCAATACACTCAACCAGATATTTAGAAATGGGATACTGTACTGTTTGGAATTCGTGTTGGAAACTTCAGTACGAACATTTCAAAGTGTTGGGTGCCAATCTAAGAACAGAGAAGAATGAGTTGAATGGTGATCACAAAGATTTTGGGGAGTAATCACAAGTTATGACTACATTCATCTTCCTACAGGGCCTCAGAATCAACATGGAGGCTTAAATCTGGTGCCCCAAAGAGGTAGTGATGCCTTGTCAAGATGGTGGCTTTTGGAACACCCTGTCCTGAAAACGTGACTCTTCACTATGCCACAAAAGCAGAAGAAACCATTCATGACTGTCAGACAATTTCTGTGATCACATCATCCCGTATATCCGGCCGCCTTACTTTCCAGATTGTAACTCCCTTGATTATCATGTGTGAGACCAGCAAAACTCCTGGACCCACCACAAATGAACTGAAGTAAGTATTATTCACCAGCTTAAACAGGGAGACTGTCCAGAAGAGTTGCAGAAGATTCTGAAGTCGCGTGATAGCCGTGGTTGAATTCTATGCAGATTTGAATAAATTTACTCTTTAGTATTTTAAGATATTTTTTGTGTATGGGAATGTTTTTTATAAGTTTAGATGATGACATAAAAAAGTCCATATATTCAATTAAAATAAAAAATAAACTCATCCTAAATAATGGATAAATGGACAATCGAAAGCAACCGGACATCCAGAACATTCGGGAAATTTCTGCATACTTTATGTCCAGAAACGAAAAAAAAAAAAAAAATTAAAACACAAGCAAAATTAAATTAAAATCTATGACATTGTTTGTTGTTTTTAACGAAACTAGAATAACAGGAATTCCTGCCCAAATATACACATATACATATGCGTATATATATATATATATATATATATATATGAACTTATTTATAAATGGAACTTTGTCTGTGTGTGTGTGTATGTGTGTGTGTGTGTCTATGTGTGTGTATGTGTCCGTTACCTATAGACTCCGAAACGGCTGAACCAATTTTATTGAAAATTTACACAATTGTAATATAAGCGTTTGTGAGTGTTCTTAGCTAAGTTTTGTGTCGAGGTACCCCCCATAAATATATATATAAACATTTTATATATATATATATATATATATATATATATATATATATATATATATATATAAAAGGCAAGATGTTTGTGTGTGTGTCTGTTTATTTGCCTGTATGTTTTTTTTTTCAGCCATTTTATTTTAGTTTTTCCTTCGGGTTTGGCTCTAAGTAGGTATAATTGTAGTTCTTAGTCTCAGCCATGATACCATTTAATCAAAGGACTTATTTAGCCTTCAAAATTTAGTTTACGAAGAAATAAACTTATTTGATATCGATACCAGGAAATGAAAATTTGACTTACATCCATTCATTTTTCTTTCAGTCTACGGTTTCGCTTTAACTGGAAACAACTATTGCTTTTTAATCTTTCGTGCCAAGTGTCTGTGCTCCAGGACCATGGATTAGTTTTAAAGCTTTCATTACACCCGAGCAACGCCGGGCTATACTACTAGTATATATATATATATATATATATATATATATATAGCCTCCAGTTATGGGTTAAATAACTGAGGTCTGTTGTTCATACGATCTGTGGCAGACTTCTGCACCGATTGCTTGTTATCCGCAGTTCCAAAAAGTGTGGATGGTGCTACACAAGCGTTCATCACTTTAAACAATTCTTTGTGTGGTTGTCTAACTCTGTTAGTTGCTCATACGTCGAAATCGATGGGAGAGTCAATAATATATATAAACTTTCCCTGACGATCCGTTTAGGTGAATCTCGGTCCGAACACTTTTGATTGACGTTCATGTACTAAGCTCTTTCTTTTTTAAAAACCAGTTGTTATTCCTATGTAGTCAACTCGGCAGCTACAATTATATTTATAATTTATGGAATTAATTTGGTGGGGAATTATAAATTAAAATCACTACATAGAACGAACAACTCAGCGTCTTGACATGAGAATAAAACATGTCCCTACTAAAATAAGAAACCACACCTTACCACGAAATGGACTCGTTCAAAATACTTACGGTTCCGCCATTTGCAAGTACCTTATAAAGAATAAAAAGTGTGCAGCTAATTTTAGTGTAGATTGGTTGTGTCCCGATCTCATTTACCATTCCATCTCAAGGTTTTGGAGGCTTTATATATCGGGTCCCGAAAGCCTGCACTGTGCAAACAGCGTGAGTTCTTGGAGCTCGATATTATTAGCCTCTAGCTCATTGCATTCACAATTTTTTTTTATCCCTTCATTTTCATGACATACTTTATTTTAATTCCGATTAAAATCTCCCTGATGAGCGGGAGCGAAACCGGTTACTTCGATTTTTAATATCATTTCACAATGTGTAACATCAAGCTACACACTTTTATTTCTATAATTAAATTCTGTACTTACAAAAATATTTTCATATATATATATATATATATATATAGAGAGAGAGAGAGAGAGAGAGTGTGTGTGAGAGAGAGAGTTGAGTTGTGGTCATGCTTAGGGCCATCATTCTTGTTTTTTCAGGTGTTTACTGATGAAAAGATATTTGGGCAAGCAGGATTTTTGTCGTAAAGTGGTCGATATCAAGACAGATAGACCGTTAATAGGATGAATGCAGAGAAATTTGTCACTGAACAGAATCATGTCGACTTCGAAGTTTCGGGAAGGCAGCATTATGATGTCCTCACTCCTCAGGACACTTTTTCAATCTGCTTTTTTTTTTCAAGCAGATTGAAAAAGTGTTCTGAGGAGTGATGATATCATAATGCTGCCTTCCTGAAACTTTGAAGTCGACATAATTCTGTTCAGTTAAGTGACAAACGACTTTACATTAATTCTCTCTCTCTCTCTCTCTCTCTCTCTCTCTCTATATATATATATATATATATATATATATATATATATATAATGATATCGCCCGAAGCAAGGCATGTTATTGCCACTGTTTTTCAGGGGTTACGTAAGAGGAAAGTTATGAGAAAGTGTGACAGGTTATAGGAGATGTCAGGAAGTGGATAAATGAAGGATAAGAATACTGATGAGACCAAGAAAAAAGCATGAGAGACAGGATGCAGGTTAGTGAGATAGAAGATTACTATTGACTTTACATTCAAATTCTTGGAGATTGTAGCTATCTATCTATCTATCTATCTATCTATCTATCTATCTATCTATCTATCTATCTATCTATCTAGTTAGCTAGCTAGCTAGCTATCTTTTTTATAATCATATCGCCTCAAGCAAGGCATTTTAATGACACTGTTGCGCAGGGGCTTACATAGGAGGAATGTTATGAGAAAGAGTAACAGGTTACAGGGGGTGTCAGGAAGAGAGTATGAGAAGGAAGAGAATACTGATGAGAGTGGGATGGACGAAGAAAAATGCATGAGAGAGGATGAAAGTGAGATAGGAGATGACTATTGAGTTTACATTTTAATTCTTGGATATTGTATGTTGATAAGCTTTGAGAAAAACAATGTATAAACTGGAGTTCATTTTGAAATATCTTCAGACTCAATAATCTAGTTCGATCAGGCAGTCTAAATACACTACCGGCCATAATTAATAGGCCACCCCAGTGTTTTAAAAAATGATGTATTTCATACTATTTTTTAGTATTTATTGCCAAATAAATAATTGTAAATGAAAATAGAATGGTTCTTTTGGTTAATACTGAATAACAGCATGTGTATTAAATGAATTTCTAAATATTTAATAATTACCTATATTGCAGTTTCATCAAAATAACCTCCTTTTGCCTTCACAACGTCTGCACACACTCTGGGCATTCATTCCACAAGTTTTTCAAAATAATCCAGGTATCCTTTAGACACCTAACTAAATTCCGAACATTACGAGGCTGTTTCTTCTCACTTCTCCTGTCCAACTCATTCCATGCAAGTTCAATTGGTGAGAGGTCACGTGACTGAGGCGGCCAACACGTACCTTTTAACACTCCAACAGTTTCTTTTAATTTTAAATAATTTTGGCACAATTTAGAAGTATGTTTTGGGTCCTTATCCTGCTGAAGGATGAAATTTTGACCCACAATACGCAACCCAGATGGAATTTTATATCTCTGTAAAATTGAATGGTACTGTCCTTTCTTCATAGTCTCCTTTACTTCAACCGAGCCACCTGAACTCGTGCCCACAAAACAGCCCCAAACCATGTAGGATTCACCACGATGTTTCATCGATGACTGTACACACTCATCTTTCACTCGCTCCCCAACTCTCCTCCGCACGTACACCCTCCTTTTACTCCCAAAGAATTCGAACTTAGACTCATCAGTCCATAATCCTTTTGACCACTGTTCTGGTGTCCAGTTTTTGTACTCTCTTCCCCATGATAGTCACTTCTTATTGGCTGGCCAAAGCAAAGGCTTCCTGGCTACCATTTCATTTAGAATTATCCACTTGGCAATAAATACTAAAATAATATGAAATACATTATTTATTTTAAAAAGCTAGGGTGGTCTAATAATTATGGCCGGTAGTGTATCTAGACCCGACATCCAAGACGCTTTAGTTGCCTTGTTCTCCAAACTTAAAATAAGCAATGAACAGAGATGTACTATGAGATATGTTCAACTATTATTATTTTCTACGAAAATTAGGAATGTGACAGCAATTAACCGTTAATGAATCACAATTAATAAAAATTTGCAGTACCCCCCCACCCCCAAAAAAAATAAGTAAATAAATAATGAGTTTTTAATTTCAGTTTTCTGATGAATCATAACTTTTAAGTTAATGATTGAAACAAGTTCCTCGCGTGTTCTACGTTTATAAAATACCCATGAAAATTCAACTTTTTAATATTTAAATATTTGAGCTTAACAACTTGATAAATTATTGCGATGACAATCATAAGAATACATGCAGGTCAGAAGAAGTAAGAGGATAGAAATGAAAAGATTTAAAACTGACTTTTCACTGAAGCAGACGTTAAATACATGAATGTGTTATCTCTTCCACGATCTTTCATTTCTTTCTTTCTAATTTTGATTCTTTATTTTTCTCACTCAAACATCGTCTCTTATTTATTTCTTCCATTATTTCCTCACATTCAAAACGGAATGGTCCGTTATTTATCAGAGGCAGGTTGGAACGTATAGATTAACTAACATACTAGCTAACGGAGAAACAAGCAGAGTTATACTAATATGTCAGTTAAGTGCCATACATAATACATGCTTGGGCAATTATGTCTCAAAAGAGACATGATTGACTGGGCAGACGCTTTTCCGCAGTAGGTTGCAATTATTTTCTGTGGTAGAATGGTTGCCAGCCAAGGCTATAGAACCCAATCTGTCCTGTTATTAGATCCATAACTAGAGGGAAGAGAATCATTAAGACCGTTCCCAAGGATATTTGCGGGTAAGTGAATGCAACGAATTCAACAAGAATGCGAACTCGGCTCACCGATTTCTCTTTCCGAGCAGATATCCACTGCACCACCACGCACACCCACATATGCTATACTAGCAGTATAGCCCGGGTGTAATTAAAACTTTAAAGCTAATCCATGGTCCTGGAGCTCAGACTCTTTGGAGGTTGGCACGAAAGACTAAAAAGCAATAGTTGTTTCCAGTTACAGCGAAACCGTAGACTGAAAGAAAAATGAATGGATGTAAGTCAAATTTTCATTTCCTGGTATCGATATCAAATAAGTTTTTTTCGTCGTAAACTAAATTTTGAAGGCTAAATAAGTCCTTTGATTAAATGGTATCATGGCTGAGACTAAGAACTACAATTATACCTACTTAGAGCCAAACCCGAAGTAAAAACTAAAATAAAAGGGCTAAAAGAAATACAGACATACAGTCAGATAAACAGACACACACACAAACATCTTGCCTTTTATATATACATATATATTATAGATTTTCTGCACTATTGTAAGAACTGCAACCTTGAAACTTCTGAATATCGTTTCTTATGTCTTTGTCTATGAGTGTATCAAATTTGATTAAAATAGGACCACTCCTTCTATAACGCGATTTTTCGATTATCGATTTTCGATATTTATCGGGGGTACCTCGACACAAAACCTGGCTAAGAACACTCGCAGACGCTTATAGTACAGCTGTGTAAATTTTCAATAAAATTGGTTCAGCCGTTTCGGAGTCTATAGGTAACACACACACACACAGACAAAGTTCCATTTATAAATAAGTTGCTTAAATTTCCTAAAGCAGTGGCTGGTATCACAGGTGTGTCCCTGTCTTTGTTTCTGAGTCAGAGAGAGATTAAATGTGAATCTATTATCGTTTAATAGTGAAACACTCATGTTAAGTCGAAACACAAATTAATTTCTTCAGTTTCCCGTCTCAGCAAAATGTTCTTCTCGGCCTTTCGTCTAAAGGACCTTGTGGAAAGTAACATTCAGATAAAAGGCTTCAGAAAATTGTTGTCTTTCTTCACTTAAACATCTGTTTTCTTTTCTAAGCGTCGACTGTTTCTCAAAATGTTTTGCACTTGTTTTTTTTATTTATGACGTGCAGTTGATTAAAGGAAAAAATCTATCAAGAGACATTCTTGAAAAATTCGATAATTACTTTTTGTTGTTGATTAACTGATTGATCAAATGGACAACGATGATTAGGAGATGATCCTTTTAATGCTACAAAACGAACACCTATCGGTCGATTAGATCGATTTTTTACAAATTGTGAATGAGGCAGCCAAATACGAGGTCTGGTCAAAAGTATCGAAACTGATGCTAAAAAGAAAACTACAACACATATCAATTCGGCATTTAGTTTCCTTTAAAGTATTTCCCTTTTGAAGCCACACAATTCAACCCGCGTTGTTTCCATTGATGGAAGAATTCTTTTAGACTTCTTCGACTTCATGAAATCTTTTTCTTTTTAAGTGGGATTTGATTTTTGTAGAGGAAAATATCCCAGAGAGTGATATGCGGAATATGGTAATTGTCAGACTTAGGGAACGTTGTGTTTAGCCAAAAACTGCTGCACAAGCAATGGTCACTGATGGATCCTTTGTGGTGTGGCGAGACGACCACACTCTACACACTTTCCTTCCAAGCACTGCTATAAACAACTAAATTAGGTGAAAACGTTATAACTTTGCATCTATGTGCGACAGAGTTCGAGTCCAACCTGTGCCAAGCAGTTTTGTTTTCATATCAAATGCCAATACTTTTTGATCGTACCTCGAATATTTTCCAGGTATGGAATCACAAATGAAAAAACTCAGAGTTGGAGGGCTAAACCAGAGGTTAAATTCTGACTGGCCGAATCAGATGTTAAAATTAGAGTGGCTAACTCAGATTTCGAAATCGAGGTGACTAAATCAGATGTTAAAATTGAGATGATTAAATTTGATGTTAAAATTGAGGTGGCTAGTTTAGATGTTCAAATCGAGGTGGTTAAATAAGATGTTAAAATCAATAAGGTTAAATTTGATGTTAAAATCGAAGTGCCTAAATAAGGTGTTCAAATCGAGGGGATTAAATCAGATATTAAAATTGAGGTAGCTAAATCGGTTGTTAAAATTCGAAATGGCTAAATCAGATGTTCAAATTGAGGTGGCTAAATCAGTTGTTAAAAACGAAATGGCTAAATCAGATGTTAAAATCGTGGTAGCTAAGCCAGATTTCAAAATCGAGGTGGCTAAATCAGATGTTAAAATCGAGATGGTTAATTTGATGTTAAAATCGAGGTGGCTAAATCAGATGTTAGAACTGATGTGACTAAATTAGATGTTCAAATCGATGTGGTTAAATCAGATGTTAAAACTAATTTGGCTAAATTTGATGTTAAAATCGAGTTGACAAAATTAGGCGTTAAGATCGAGGTGATTAATCAGATGTTAAGATGGAGGCCTGCTAAGTTAGATATTAAAATCGAGGTGGCTAAATCAGATGTTAAAATCGATGTGGTTAAATCAGATGTTAAAACTAATTTGGCTAAATTTGATGTTAAAATCGAGTTGACAAAATTAGGCTTTCAAATCGAGGTGATTAATCAGATGTTAAGATGGAGGCCTGCTAAGTTAGATATTAAAATCGAGGTGGCTAAATCAGATGT
The DNA here is from genome assembly GCA_037127315.1 of Ascarosepion bandense. Lineage (NCBI taxonomy): Eukaryota > Metazoa > Mollusca > Cephalopoda > Sepiida > Sepiidae > Ascarosepion > Ascarosepion bandense. Next base: position 1,187,604 of record JBBBDQ010002228.1, on the reverse strand, counting down.
TAAAATCGATGTGGTTAAATCAGATGTTAAAACTAATTTGGCTAAATTTGATGTTAAAATCGAGTTGACAAAATTAGGCTTTCAAATCGAGGTGATTAATCAGATGTTAAGATGGAGGCCTGCTAAGTAAGATATTAAAATCGAGGTGGCTAAATCAGATTTTAAAATCGAGATGGTTAATTTGATGTTAAAATCGAGGTGGCTAAATCAGATGTTAGAACTGATGTGAGTAAATTAGATGTTCAAATTGATGTGGTTAAATCAGATGTTAAAACGAATTTGGCTAAATTTGATGTTAAAATCGAGTTGACAAAATTAGGCGTTCAAATCGAGGTGATTAATCAGATGTTAAGATGGAGGCCTGCTAAGTTAGATATTAAAATCGAGGTGGCTAAATCAGATGTTCAAATCGATGTGGTTAAATCAGATGTTAAAACTGATTTGGCTAAATTTGATGTTAAAATCGAGTTGACAAAATTAGGCGTTCAAATCGAGATGATTAATCAGATGTTAAGTTGGAGGACTGCTAAGTCAGATATTAAAATCGAGGTGGCTAAATCAGATGTTCAAATCGATGTGGCTAAATAAAGATGTTAAAACTAATTTGGCTAAATTTGATGTTAAAATCGAGTTGACAAAATTAGGCGTTCAAATCGAGATGATTAATCAGATGTTAAGATGGAGGACTGCTAAGTTAGATATTAAAATCGAGGTGGCTAAATCAGATGTTCAAATCGATGTGGTTAAATCAGATGTTAAAACTGATTTGGCTAAATTTGATGTTAAAATCGAGTTGACAAAATTAGGCGTTCAAATCGAGGTGATTAATCAGATGTTAAGATGGAGGCCTGCTAAGTTAGATATTAAAATCGAGGTGGCTAAATCAGATGTTCAAATCGATGTGGTTAAATCAGATGTTAAAACTGATTTGGCTAAATTTGATGTTAAAATCGAGTTGACAAAATTAGGCGTTCAAATCGAGATGATTAATCAGATGTTATGTTGGAGGACTGCTAAGTCAGATATTAAAATCGAGGTGGCTAAATCAGATGTTCAAATCGATGTGGCTAAATAAAGATGTTAAAACTAATTTGGCTAAATTTGATGTTAAAATCGAGTTGACAAAATTAGGCGTTCAAATCGAGGTGATTAATCAGATGTTAAGATGGAGGCCTGCTAAGTTAGATATTAAAATCGAGGTGGCTAAATCAGATGTTCAAATCGATGTGGTTAAATCAGATGTTAAAACTGATTTGGCTAAATTTGATGTTAAAATCGAGTTGACAAAATTAGGCGTTCAAATCGAGATGATTAATCAGATGTTAAGTTGGAGGACTGCTAAGTCAGATATTAAAATCGAGGTGGCTAAATCAGATGTTCAAATCGATGTGGCTAAATAAAGATGTTAAAACTAATTTGGCTAAATTTGATGTTAAAATCGAGTTGACAAAATTAGGCGTTCAAATCGAGGTGATTAATCAGATGTTAAGATGGAGGTCTGCACAGTAAGATATTAAAATCGAGGTGGCTAAATCAGATGTTAAAATCGATGTGGTTAAATCAGATGTTAAAACTAATTTGGCTAAATTTGATGTTAAAATCGAGTTGACAAAATTAGGCGTTAAAATCGAGGTGATTAATCAGATGTTAAGATGGAGGCCTGCTAAGTTAGATATTAAAATCGAGGTGGCTAAATCAGATGTTAAAATCGATGTGGTTAAATCAGATGTTAAAACTAATTTGGCTAAATTTGATGTTAAAATCGAGTTGACAAAATTAGGCGTTCAAATCGAGGTGATTAATCAGATGTTAAGATGGAGGCCTGCTAAGTTAGATATTAAAATCGAGGTGGCTAAATCAGATGTTAAAATCGATGTGGTTAAATCAGATGTTAAAACTAATTTGGCTAAATTTGATGTTAAAATCGAGTTGACAAAATTAGGCTTTCAAATCGAGGTGATTAATCAGATGTTAAGATGGAGGCCTGCTAAGTTAGATATTAAAATCGAGGTGGCTAAATCAGATGTTAAAATCGATGTGGTTAAATCAGATGTTAAAACTAATTTGGCTAAATTTGATGTTAATATCGAGTTGACAAAATTAGGCGTTCAAATCGAGGTGATTAATCAGATGTTAAGATGGACGCCTGCTAAGTCAGATATTAAAATCGAGGTGGCTAAATCAGATGTTCAAATCGATGTGGTTAAATCAGATGTGAAATTATAAATATAATTGATTCTATTTTTTCTCCGAGCTTTTCATAGAAATAATATCATAATATGTGGTCGGATCATTGTATCACTCCAGAAATTACCAAACCCCTGCTATGTCTTTTATGAGAGCCATTAACTATACCACATCTGTGTTGGAACTGACCAATATTTTTTCTAGCCTTGACTGAGTTAAAGCTTTTGTGCTGCCTTGTGGGTCATAAATTGTTTACGACCCCACATATGAAATTGTTGTTAGCCTTTCTATAGATACTTTCATATCAGATGTTTGGGCTAAGTACATACATTGGTTCCTGTAACACTAGAGAATGTGGCTTACCTGCTATCCGAAAACGAATTCGGGCGTTTATCGCGTGTAAAATTCGAATAAACTTTCGCGAGACTCTTTTTCTTTTCATGCAGATTTGACCTGTCACTCAATCTATAAAAAGTGCTTAAAGAAGCAACAGAGAAGTGTGAATGCTGTAGCAAACAGAAGAGAAGTGATGTTGGGTTGTTTGACTTATGCTACTCTGTTGGTTGAAAGAAACGAATTAGGGAATTTTATTACAGGCCCTAAAAAACTGAATACTTTTTCACTAGTCCACACGTTCACACCTGAGACCCGTCATGCCACGTACACTGAAACGACGCATTCTCATTCCCTTCATATTCCATTGGTAAGGAGGAAGTGTCACTCAGGCAGTTTCTTCCTCAGAAATTTTGCATTGTGAAGCAGACTCTCGAGACGATACTTCTGAGATCACTACAATATTCTTCTTCTATGTGCCCTGTCCCTTCAGGACGTATGTGATCATGGCTTTCCACGTCTCCCTATCCCTGGTAGCTCCTAGCACGCCTTCTCCTATTACACTATGCAACCCTCGTTCCGTCATCCACATGATCAGGTCCTTCAAATATGTTATCCGCTGCTTTCCACTGTCTCTTTTCCCTCTATCTGGCCTGTTAGTATCAGGTTCTCCAAGCCCTCTTTCCTCATTGCATGTCACAGGAACTTTAGCTGTCTCTTCCTGATGCTCAGTATTAATTTCCTTTTCGTTTCCATCATTTTCAAAACCTCATCATTGCTCACATGCTTGATCCATGATATTCGCAACATCCTTATGCAGATTCACATTTCAGTTGCTTCAAGTTTTTCCTTCATCTTTGATGATATTGTCCAGCATTCACTGCCATATTGAAGAACTGACATCACATAGCAATCCAGTACTCTCTTCTTTGTTTCTAGCGAAATTGTCCTGTTTCTTAATACTTTACTCAACTTCTGGAATGCTTCCTTACAATCTTTAAATCTAATGTCATATCTTCAAAATAGGCACTTTTTGATCGCCCCTTAGAAGCAGCCTAATTTAGCAGTCCACTACTTTGAATGGCTCTCAGGCCTTGTAGTGAATGAGAAATAATATGAAATAAGGATCTATTATTTTAGTGTAAACATGTTTTGTTTTTAAATACATATATTTTGTACTTAATTTTTGCAATGAGCCCTAGAGACATTTTTCATATATAAGACTTATGAAGATGATTTAGAAGCTAATGTTTAAAAAAGAAGAAACAGAAGATATTTTTTTTAATTCTTCATTGTGAAAGTTAATGTCGGTAATGATTTTAGACGAATAATACATCTTATTGTTGTTGATTAAGGCCTGTAAAGGCTGAAAAAAAACAACAACTGAGGATCACCTTCATTACAGAAGAAATGACCTTGGCCTTCTTTGGAGTAGGTGAGGACAGGGGTTGTCTCTCCACTGCATGAATTGTCTCTTTGTCTCAATGTGATGGACACAGCATAGCATTCATCCTGAGTTAGGAAACATTCTAGGAAACAAGTTGGATCTACCTCAAATAATGTCAGATTTTCCCTTAATGTCACAGAGCCTAGTAAGTTTTTGATAAGGCGTCAGAAGACTGTACCCACTGATCAGAAACTTTTGTCATGCTAAGTTCATTGTGTAGAATACTCTCACGTCTCTCATGAGAGACGCTAATAGCATTGGCTATTTGATTTATACTCAATCACTTGCCATCCATCAATATGTAAGGAACACGATCAATGTTTTCCTCGAGTGGTGCTAGTTACAGGATATTCAGACTTAGGGTGATTTTGAAGATCTCCCTTCCCTCTCCTAAATTCAGCTGGCCACTTTTGTACTGTTGATAAAGCTAGAGCATCATCCCCCAATGTAGCAACCATGTCAACAGGTATACCCTCGGGATATCGACTCGGGACGAGAGACCGGGGTACCGAGTTCGAAATCCAGTTAAGTTCCTTGCATTCATTTACGCACAAATACCCTTGGGAAAGGTATTAATCCGTCTCTTCCTTCTAGTTATAGGTTAAATAAAGGGACAGATTGGGTTCTGTAGCCTTGGCTGGCAACCAGTTTACGACAATGGCAACCTACTGTGGGATAATCTTCTGCCCAGTCAGTCATGTCTATTTCGAGACATGATCACCCAAAGCGTGTATCACGTATGGCACTTAACTGACTGACTAAATATAATAGTTGGAAGCATGATTAAGGCGTCTATCAGGCATAAAGTGGGGGATCAGTTTTATATTGTTATGAAGTAATAAACTGATCCCCCACAAATTATACTTAATCGCGTATGGCACTTAAATGACTGACTGACTTGATAATACCACAATTCCAAATTTTGTCTATTTTCAAGAGAATTTGCTACAAGATACTTTCGAAGTCTTCTTGAACGGCTAGATATCCGTTGAACTGGAAAGAAACACTGCAGTTATTTATAAGAATAGTTCAAATTAATCCATGCAAAGTTTCACAGCTCTAGCCTCATTCCTTCATTGTCAACCTATGACCTTTTCCTCCCACCACAATAGTTCTGCTATCTGCCCCCCCTCCAAAAAAAAAAATCTCGCGATAAAATAAAAATAAAGCCTAAAGAAATACGGAAGACCAACAGTGCAATAATCAAGAATTTATTTATATTTAACAATACAATTTCTTTAATCAGTAGTTTAAGAGCAGGAGAGGAGGCGCATTTCCACTGCATATATTGTCTCTGGCTGTAAAGGAGGAAATCAACACCCATCCTAGGTTATGAAGTATTCAATGTAATAATCTCAACTCTTTAATGTCGAATGCTAATAGCATTGGCTAAGTTAATCGCTTGTCATCCTTCATCATGTGTTGAACACGATCAATGTTTTTTCTCGGTGTTTTTCACTTGCAGAACATCCAGATCTTGGAATATTCAAAAGTTTTCCTCTCCCACCTAAATGCAGCTCTCCCCTTTGCGTGTCATCCCCAAATGGAGCAACTACTTCAGCATGAATGTTCCTAGGGTGCTAAACCCTTTTTCTGCAAATACTCTAAAACACCATAATGCCAAATTTTGTCCATTTTTAAGAGAAGTCACTACTAGTTACTTTCGAAGTCTTCTTTGAACAGTCAAACGTCAGTTTACCTGGAAATAAACAGTGAAGTTATTAATAAGAAGTGTTGAAATTAATGAAGGCAAGGTTTCACAGCTCTAGCATTCACTCCTTCATTGTCAGCCTATGACTTTTTCATCTTAAGTGTGGGAAGGAGAAATAGATTTTTTTTTCCAAATGATATTTGGGTGAAAAGGAAGACAACTGGTATTTGAACTGTTCAGTGTGGACGCATTGAACTCACAAAAAATCAGCATCGTTCTTAAGTATGCAGTAATTTAATTTTATTTTTCGTCAGCACCCCCCCACCCACACACCGATATATTACTTCAACAGGAATCCTCGTATTTGAAATAGAATCCCAACTTTTATTTACAAAAAAATGTGTATTACGAGAACCCAGTCAGGGGCCGTCAGACAATTTCTGCGACCACATCACCCCTTACATTTGACTACATTTAGACGACAATTCATCCATCGCACCCTGTATACATAAGTGTATATATAAATAGATATTGTTGATTATTTTACTCACGCATGTAAAAGTACTCCTTTTTTTAATTCCTTTAAAACATGCACTAATTAAATGTTCATAAATAATGGCTCTCCACAATTTACTGACTTTTGGAGCCCTTAATAACATTTGTCTTTGTGTCATTTCTCACAAACTCTAATCCGAAATCTTCTAAAGCTTACCATGTAGATTGGGCGTTGCTTACCTCTATTCCGCTTACCTTCAAGCTGTCATGTATTCAATTCTCCACTACAGGGAAATTCATTCATTGCTAATTCCGCCGCTGTGAAAATCGGTTCTCTGTGCAGGTGTAATATAACAATCTGGCCCCACCCGAGGAAGGCTGATGCAAGCGGGGGTGTTTCCGGTCGTTGAAAGGAACGGATGTTTGTTTGACCTTATTTCCGGTAGTAGCGGAAATGGCTACAGAGGCAAACAGAACAGGTGTCTCTGAGAATTACGTGGGCGTGCGTGGGCGAGGCAAAAACCGGAAGAAAAAGTCCCGGCTTGGAGATTATATAAAGACCTCGGCGGACGGATTCACCAGACAGACAGACCAGAGTAGCAGTAGAGAGAGAGAGAGACACAACAGATACGACGACACTCCCGTCAACCCTTAGAAGCGCGCTCTCTCACTCTCTGTTCCCTAGGCTACACGGTTCATCGTCATTAATAAAAATACAACTTATATTTTTATATATATGCGTGTTTGTTGTTTGTCGATATATAACACAGGGCCCGGAAGTTTTTCCCGTCTGCGTCCATCCTGCACATATATAAATCTACCATCCGCCAGTGTATTGAATACTGCTGCCACATCTGGTCGGGTGACCTTGCTATTCTCCTCGAGGTTCTTGACAAAATACAACGGAGAATCTGTAATGTGATCGATACCGACTTGGCAGCCCGGCTGCAGTCACTCTCTCACCGGCGTGGCGTGGCTTCCCTGTGCCTCTTCTATAAATATTCTCAATGCTTCTGCTCCGATGAACTTAGATCATTGGTGCCCCCTAGGTATGAATTTGCACGAGATACTAGATTAGCAACTAGGTCCCACTCTTTTACAGTGAAACAGATAAAATGTAACCGCAATTTCTACTCTAGCTTCTTTTCTCTCACGTCCCGCCCGTGGAATTCCCTTCCATACACTTGCTTCCCCGACAGCTACAACCTCCAGGAGTTTAAATGTAAGGTCAACAGACACCTCTTGTCACACTAACTCGCACCCATTCTCTCAAACACTTTTCCCATCTACCTAACCCCCACCCTCGGTATCCCTACCCGTCTATCATCCTCCTTCTGACATTTCCTATAACTAACCACTCTTTCTCATCACTTTCCCCTATGTAACCCCCTGCACAATAGTGGCAGTGGAATGCCTTGCTTGGGATGAAATGATTAAAACAAAAAGTTAAATACTATAGGTGATACACGCTTGGGTGATCATGTCTCTTTCGATCAATGACAGAATTGGCAGAAGACTTTTCCGCAGTAGGTTGCCATTTTTTCTGCAGTTGACTGGTTGCCAACCAAAGCTACAGAACCTAATCTGTCCTGCTATTTAACCCATAGATGAGGGGTGAATAGATAGAATAACACTTTTCCCAAGGGTGTTTACGCGTAAGTGAAAGCAACGAATTCCTATTCGGTTCTTTGATTTTTCATTCTGAGCACCACAACACACATCCAGGAAATTACAGGGAAATTCTTCTTCTTCTTCTATGTGCCCTGTCCTTTCAGGACGTAGGCGATCATGGCTTTCCACGTCTCCCTATCCCTGGTGGCTCTTAGCACGCTTTATCGTGTTACACCATGCAACCCTAGTTCCATCACCCACCTGATTAGGTCCACAAATATGTTATCCGTCGCTTTCTCTTGTCTCTTTTCCCTCTATCTGGCCTGTTAGTATCAGATTCTCCAAGCCCTCCTTCCTCATTGCGTGTCCCAGGAACTTCAACTGTCTTATCCTGATGCTCAGTATTAATTTCCTTTTCGTTTACATCGTTTCCAAACCCTCATCATTGGTCACATGCTCGATTCATATCAGTCAGTTAAGCGCCATACGTAAAACGCGCTTGGGTGATCATGTCTCGAAAGAGACATGACTGACTGGGTAGAAGATTATCTCGCAGTAGGTTGCCATTGCTTTCTGCGATAGACTGGTGGCCAGCCAAGTCTATAGAACCCAATCTGTCCTGTTATTTAACCCATAACTGGAAGGAAGAGATAGATTGATACCTTTCCCAAGGTTATTTGGGCGTAAGTGAATGCAAGGAATTCAACTAGAATTCGAACTCGGCTCCCCGATTTCTCGTTCCGAGCCGATATCCACTGTACCACAACGCACATCCGCTCGATCCATGTACAACAACTAAAAGATCAGTCGAAGGTCAGAAAAAAGAGAGCAAATTATAAAGGCCAATGATTTAAAGATTGGAGGTTTTGAGAAGCGTAGAACCACCTCTTAATGCCAGTTTTTCCCAAGTCTACCTTGGCACGGGGTGGTGGCATCTGTTGTGACTCCGGCTTTGGGCAAATACGTCCCCCACCAATCACGATGAAAGTATGAAAATACATTTTTATAATAAAAGTACCAGTAATATACTTTATATGTGAAAAATAACAACGATACCTATTTATAGTAGAATTACCAAGAACAGATTTTATAGTAAAATGACCAATATTTTATAACGAAATTGATAACAATTCATTTTATAGCGAAATGACCAATAATACATTTTACAAGAAATTGAATAACAATAAATTTGATGGAAAATGACGAACAATATATTTTATAGCAAAATGACCAAAAATAATTTGATAGCGAAATGACCAACAATATATTTTACAAGACAATGAATAAGAATAAATTTGATAGTAAAATGACAAACAATATATTTTTTAGGAAAAAAGAACAAAAATACTTTTTATAGTGAAATGACCACCAATACGCGAAATGACCAACAATACATTTAAGAGCGAATTGACCAATAATATATTTTATAGTAAAATGACCAACAATACATTTTATAGCGAAATGACCAACAATACATTTTATAGCGTAATGACCAACAATACATTTTATAGCGTAATGACCAACAATACATTTTATAGCGTAATGACCAACAATACATTTTATAGCGAAATGACCAACAATACATTTAAGAGCGAATTGACCAATAATATATTTTATAGTAAAATGACCAACAATACATTTTATAGCGAAATGACCAACAATACATTTTATAGCGTAATGACCAACAATACATTTTATAGCGTAATGACCAACAATACATTTTATAGCGTAATGACCAACAATACATTTTATAGCGAAATGACCAACAATACATTTAAGAGCGAATTGACCAATAATATATTTTATAGTAAAATGACCAACAATACATTTTATAGCGAAATGACCAACAATACATTTTATAGCGTAATGACCAACAATACATTTTATAGCAAATAACCAACATTACATTTTATAGTGAAATGACCAATAATTCATGTTACAGGAAAATGAATAACAATATATTTTATTGCAAAATAAACAACAATACATTTTATAGAAAAATGAATAACAATATATTTTATAGCAAAATGAATAACAATATATTTTATAGCAAAATAAACAACAATTTATTTTATAGCAAATCAACAACACATTTTATACCAGAAAGATCAACAATACATTTCATAGCGAAATGATCAACAATACATTTTATAACAAAAAAAAAAATCAACACGTTTTAAGAAATGAAGCAACAATACATTTTATAGCAGAATAAACAACAATATATTATAGCAAATTGAATAATAATAATACATTACATATAGCAAAATCGACAACAATACATTTTATAGAAAATGATCATCAGTATATTTAATAGCAAAATGATCAGCAATAGATCTTATAGCAAAATGAACAACAAAGCAATTCATTGCTGAATGACCAACAATAAATGTTATCTATTGTTGAAACCATAGAATTACGTGCAAAATATTTAGTTTCTGCATTAAATAACTCATTTGATATGCCGATGTATACAGATCTATATATTATATAGATGTTGATAACAAAATCTTGCAAACAATAATAAATTTGGGGGACGGTATTAAAAAAAATATTCACCGAAATAAAAAATGCGAATAGCCAGTGTCAGTTTTCATCCTCGTTTGACCTCGAGGTAAATTCAAAGCAAAATTCAGAAATAAACATTTTTCTTTTTTAATCTGAGAACAGCAGATTTTCAAAGATAGAAAGAGGCGTAAGACAAGGATGTGTCAGTGGATCTGTTCAACTTGTACTGTGAGAATATTTTGAGAACCCTAGAAGTTATGCCTGAATTCGTCATCGGAGGCAACAACTTGAACAACATAAGGTATGCAGATGATAAAGTGCGGATTGCAGACACGGAAAGGAAACTACAAGACCTCCTACAGAAGGTATCGGTGGAGAGTGACAAAAAAGGACTACAAATAAACTTTAAGAAAACTGAATGCATGGTCATCAACAAAAGGTGCAACCCAAAATGCCAAATACAGGTGGGGAATACCAGAATCAAGTAAGTACACAAATTTAAATACCTAGGAAGTGTTCTAACAGGAGATTGAAAATGCGACACAGAGATCCGAAGGCGAATTGGCATGGCAAAGGACGCGTTCCAGAAGCCGAGTAAAGTACTAAGACACAGGAAAATTTCACTAGAAACAAAGAGAGTGCTAGATTGCTATGTGATGTCAGTTCTTCAATACGGCAGTGAATGTTGGACAATATTATTGAAAATGAGGATAAAACTGGAAGCAGCGGAAATGTGGTTCGACAGAAGGATGCTGCGGATATTGTGGACTGAGCATGCAAGCAACGAAGAGGTGTTGGAATGAATGGCAACAAAAAGGAAATTAATACTGATCATCAGGAAGAAACAACTGAAGTTCCTGGGACACGCAATGAGGAAGGAGAGTTGGAGAACCTGATACTGACTGGCCAGATAGAAGGAAAGAGAGACAGAGGAAGGCAGCGGATAAGATATTTGCAGGGCCTGATCAGGTGGATGATGGAACGGGGGTTGCCAGGAGTAACAGGAGCAAACATACTAAGAGCCACAAGGGATAGGGAGACGTGGAGAACCATGATCGCCTACGTCCTGAAGGGACAGGGCTCATAGAAGAAGAAGAAGAATTGTAGAAAATAAATCCTGCTAACATTCCACGAAATAATGACATTGTTCATAAGATCTACATCTGGAATGGTAAGAAACATTTTTATTTAGAACAGTGCTTATCAGCCATTGATTTTGTATCCTTGTCCACATCGAAGAATTTTCTACCTCCAACCACTATAGTGAATATTCAAAAACATAACAAAATTTTTTGGCAAAACATTATTATTTTCCTATCTGAAATGTCATTTCAGGGTTTAAGCGATCACGACTCTTCACAATTTCCTGTACTTTAATCCCCTATATCATTGTCTCAACTTGGATCCTTAAACTGCTGATTAATGCTGTTGCTCGTTATCATACAGGGGTTCCTAAAATTTGGACACAGGCAAAATGCATATTCTCAAGAAATGAATTTTTCAGCAACATTTTATTGAATTGGAATATTAATAAATAACATCTACAATATGATTTCCATCATTTGTGATGCAAAGGTTGATGTGATTTAATTCACGAAAACTATTTATGCATTCAGTCAAATGTCTTGCATCTGTTATTTTCATTTAGTACACCTTTTTCTTTAACATACCCCAGAAAAAGAAGTCAATTCCTTATTCTTTCAACAGAACCATGTTTAATCTCTGAAGGTAAAAAAAAAAAAAAAAAAAAAAAATAATAATAATTTAATGAGATGTTCAATGTGCCACCCTTCATTTTGATTGTTGTTGTAGCTGCTCTTTTTGAAGACTTTCGGTCATTTATCTTTCTTTAGTGGATCTCATATTGTGTTTATTTATACGCTGGACCTACTAAGCAGAACCTCATAGACTAGCATATGCGCTGATTCTTTCAGATGTCTAACTCTCCATTGTTCTTTCTTATCTATTACTAGCAGGATAGCCTGGCGTTGCTCGGGTGTAATGAAAGCTTTAAAACTAATCAATGGCCCTGGAGCTCAGACTCAGCCTAAAGAATATTTGTGCGAAGTTTGGTGAGAATCGGATAGAAATTGTGGATTTGTATAAAGGACATACAGACAGATAAACACACACACACACACATACACACACACACACACACACAGACACACACACACACACATCTTGCCTTTTATATATATTTATATATTATCCATTTTCTGTACTATTGTAAGAACTACAACCTTGAAACTTCTGAATATCGTTTCTTATGTCTTTGTCTATGAGTGTATCAAATTTGATTAAAATCGGACTACTCCTTCTATAACCCGATTTTTTTGATTATCGATTTTCGATGTTTATCGGGGTTACCTCGACAAAAAATCTAGCTAAGAACACTCTCAGACGCTTATAGTACAACTGTGTAAATTTTCAAGAAAATCGGTTCAGCCGTTTCGGAATCTATAGGTAACGGAGACACACACACACACACACACACACACACACACACACACACACACACACACACACAGACAAAGTTTCATTTATAAATAAGTTTAGATTTTCACTTAATTCCACAGGAGCTGATGGCTCCCCGTTCCGAATATAAATATTGTAAATAATGTTTTTTATTATTATTCCTTTCGCAACTTATGTATTCCTCGCTCCTTTCATGTTTCTTTTTTAATCTTTCAGTTAATGATGTTTTTCTTCCAGTCAGTAATATTGACCATTTTACTGATAGTGCAAACTGGGGATTTCAATCAGGGCATCAGAAAAATTAATGTCGGTAAGTAAAGAACTTTTAAGAATTCGTTTGCAATCATTAACAAATGATTATGTTTTTTTTCCTTTCAAACTTACACTAATTGCATAATTTCGTATTCTTGGAAATTGGCGCGAACCATTCCTAATAAAGAAATAATGACAAGTGGAAATCTGCAGACATTTTGCAGTATTTTAATATAAATATTTTCCGATTAAATATTATGCAACAGTAAACTTGAAGTGGACGGTCAAATTTATCTTTTCATTGCTTATGTAAATGCTTAACACTTTACCAAACAATTTTAGAACGGAAGATGTGACACAAAAATCTGAAGGCGAATTGGGATAGCCTTAGAAAAGCTAAGCAAAGTATTAAGAAACAAGAAGTTTAAATCAACAGATAACGGAAAATGTGAAATCAAAATCTAAAAGTGCATTGGGACAGCGAAAGATGCCTTACAAAAGCTAAGCAAAGTATTAAGAAAAAAGAAATTTAAATCAACAGAGGACGGAAAATGTGACCCCGAAATCCGAACTTACATTTGAACTTGAAACATGCTTTGCAAAATCTATGCAAATTATTAAATAACAAGAAAATTTAAATGAACAGAGGACAGAAAATGTGACATCAATATCCGAAGGTGAATTGGGATGGTGAATGATACCTTCTAAATGCTAAGCAAATTATTAAGAAACAGGAAAATATCGTTAAAAATAAAAAAGGAGTACTGAACCGTTATGTAATATCAGTCCCTCCTACATGACTTCAAATACTGGTAAATCTTTTTACAGATGAAGAAAAGTCTTGAGACAAAAGAAATATGTCTCCACAGAAAGATGATGGGAATTTCATGGACTTGAAATTTTAGCGAGAACGGAAACAAAATAGACACTTATACTTTACATCAGAAAGAGGCTGTTGATATTTCTAAGGCAGATAATGAGGAAAAAGGCTTAGAAAATTTGATATACACAAGACATATTGAAGGCAGTAATGACAGAGGAATGCCACGAGCAACCTACCGAGCGAGATTGTGTAAATGGTTAATAGAACAGGGTTTAGGAGATTTTTTTTTTTGATCATTTCACCCCGAGCAAGAAACGCCACTGATGTGCAGGGGGTTACATAAATGTAAAAAGATTAATTAGAAAAGAGTGAGGAGTACAAACTAGTTAGAAAGGAACAATAGAAAGCTGAGAAAGAAGGTGCGATGACAGATACATAGGTGGAGAGAAAGGGAAGGTTATACAGGGGAGGGGAGAGAGCTAGAGGCCAGTGGTTAGTAGATGAGTATTAACTTTGCATTTAAATTTCTGGAGGTTGTAGCCGTCAGGAAAGCGGGGGGCGAGTTCAACAGGCGGGAAGTGCGAGAGAAGAAGCTGCAGGAGTAGAATTGTCGTCTGCATTTGGCTAACCTGACTGTGAATGGGTGGGACCCAGTTGCCAGTCTGGTTGCACGGGTAAACACCTGTTGAGGAGGCATCAGTGACTTAAGCTCATCCGAGCAGAAGCCATGAGAGTATTTATAGAAGAGACAGAGGGAGGCCACATTTCGACGGTGGGAAAGTGGCTGCAGTCGAGTAAGAGCAACAACGGACGGGAGATTGGGGAGAGCCATGTTTGCCAACAACCTCAAGGGACATGGTACATCGAAGACGTAAAAATATTTATATAAAATAGGTAGTAAAAGAGCAATTTTTTTCAGATTTATACAGCCTTTTTTCACGTTTGTACAGCTTCTAAATTTTCACATCTATACAACTTTTTTGTTTCCTTTACATTTATACAACTACTTTCTTTCTTTCATATTTATACAGCTTCCTTCTTTATTTCAAATATATACTACTTCAGTCTTTTTTTCACATTTATATAGACACTGTCTCTTTTTCACATTTATAGAGCATCTTTCTTTCACATAGATCCAGTTTCTTTTTTTTTTCAGATATATAGAGCTTCTTTCTTTTTTCACATATATATAAATTCTTTTTCACATTTATACAGCTTCTTTGTTTGACATATACACAGCTTTTTTCTTTCCTTCACTTTTATACAGCTTCTTTGTTTGACATATACACAGCTTTTTTCTTTCCTTCACTTTTATACAGCTTCTTTGTTTTACATATACACAGCTTTTTTTCTTTCTTTCACATTTATACTGCTTTCTTTCACAGAAATCTTCTTTCTTTCACATTTATACAACTTTTTTTAATTTCTTTAATATTTAAACAACTTCTTTCTTTCACATTTATACAGTTTCTTTCTTTCGTTCACATATATTCTGCTTCTTTCTTTCCCACATATATTGCATCTTTCTTTCTATTTTCCTTTTATATATATACTATTTCAACGAACACCAGGATGAAGCTTTCTGGAAGTTTTAAAAACCGTTAGCGCTTTACGCTACCACTAAATGCACCGGGCGCATCTGACTACCTGTCAGGGCCTATTAGGGAACATTGGGTGCCTCTGTAGGTAATCTTTGGCTTTCGGGCCTCCTAAAAAAAAAAAAGGTCCGTCAAAAGAATAGTTTTCTCTTGGCGCAGCTATTATTTCAACTAACTTCGCTTCTCGACAGTACTTATTGTTTTCAAAAGCGGTGAATAGAATTGTAATAAAACCTATAATGGAAATGAATTTATACATTATTTGTTCTTGATAATTTAAAACAAAAATATTAAACTCTATAATCCTGGTAGAAACTATAACATCCAACAGAAGCCGATTTCGGGATGACATGACGTGGTTTAGTGAGGCCGTGTAATTCAAATGTTTAACTGGTTAGTTCAAGAACATTTGCGCGAGCATATTTGCCTATCTCTACGAAGTTTATTTGATATTGAAATGATTCAAGCGAGTAATTCTTTTGTTTTAACAGTCGCCATTATCGAAGAGAGTATCCGACATGTGAGAGCTCTGGAGGTGATTCAGTTTCTTTGTCGACATACAGTTTCGTCCAAGATAGAATTGGTTTTCCAAACACATAATTTGACATCAAATCATCCGGTTTTTATGGATGGACAAGGTTTGTCCGCGTTTTATTTTTTACCTCTGCTTCTTGTTTTGTATGCAAATAAAGTTTTCTTCTTTTAATGCCATGTCTCTTCAAGACGTTGGCGTTCGTGACTCTGCACAGCTTCCTACGATTTTTTTATCTCTAAATTTCTAAGCATTATTGTAAAAGATAATGAGTGTTTTCTTTTGTGTCTTTTCATCGGATCTGTTCAACTTGGACAGTGATAATATTTTGAGAACCCTAGATGACACGCCAGGATTTGTTATTGGAGGCCACAACTTGAACAACGTAAGGTATGCAGATGATACAGTGCTGATTGCAGACACGGAAAGGAAACTACAAGACCTCCTACAGAAGGTATCGGTGGAGAGTGACAAAAAAGGACTACAAATAAACTTTAAGAAAACTGAATGCATGGTCATCAGCAAAAGGTGTAACACAAAATGCCAAATACAGGTGGGAGATACCAGAATCAAACAAGTACAAAAATTTAAATACCTAGGAAGTGTTCTAACAGGAGATGGAAAGTGCAACACAGAGATCCGAAGGCGAATTGGCATGGCAAAGGACGCGTTCCAGAAGCTGAGTAAAGTACTCAAGTCATTGTGACCCAGGGTTTGAGCGTACCGGCTTTTTTTATAGTGTTGGCCGGAAACTGTAACTAAGGTCTGCTCAGCATAGTTGGAGTATGAGCCACAGGTGGGATCTCTGGGTGTTAATCAAACACAAATGTGACTGGAAAGCCGTCTGCAACAGGGATTGGATAGTAATCGCAGCAATCGACTGTTCCCGAAAACAAGTAGTCGGATGTATGTGTGTGTGTGCGTTTCGAGAGAGAGAGAGAGACAGAGAGAGAGTGAGAGAGAGAGAGAGAGAGACAGACAGACAGACAGAGTGAAAAAGTGAAAAATTGAGTGAGAAAGTCAAAGAATGAGGGAGAAAAAGAGAGAAATAAAGGGAGAGGGAGAATAAGTGAGATAAAGGGGAGAGAGAAAGAGAGGGAGAAAATCGGAGTGAAAGAGAGAGAAAGAATGAGAAAAATAAATATAAAATGATGATTTCATTTTCTTTTATTTTTTAGTTGGACCGTTGCTTGAGGAAAACGTGAAATTTATTCTATGGGTTGTAACATGCGAAACATTAGATTTCCTGCCCCAAAAGGTGCACCCGGTCACTGCACCCAGCATCTTCCTTACAGTCGACCATTGCAGCGAGGCAAAACCATATGTAAACACTGGATTGAAATATGTTGCCATTGCAGACATTATCCAGAAATTAAACTGGGTAGAGGTGAACATCATTTATGATAATTCGATCGGTAAGTTTATACATCCTCAATTTTCCTCGTCAGTTCTAAAATGTATATTTGTGAAAGCGTTAATGAAAAGCGTTAACAAGCAAAGTTACAGGAGCAGAATACAACGTGATGTGAGAAAATATCATCATCATATCCCATGACCTGTTGTGGTCTTAGGACCACTGCAGAGATAAGCAACTGACCACCTCCCTCCTTATATCTCGGTTGGGTGCTAATATCCGAATCTCGGCTACGTCCATTTTCTTCCTCTGTCGTCCTCATTTTCTTTTGCCTAAAGTGCTATCTTGTAAGATAAATTGTAAGATAAAATTAGGCAGACCTGAAAATGATTACCACCACCTTTAAATTTGTTGGTTTTCATTTTTTTTTTACTTTATTCAATGCAATATTATCGATGACACCCTCAACTTTCCGACTGACCAAAAAAATTTTGAAAAATTTTAATATTTAAACAATTTTAGGTGGGGGGGTCAGTTTTTCATACAACGTAAATCGATCCTCCATTTCGGAACCACTCACCGGCACGTTATTACCACCACCGGTGAATTTGTTGATCATCAATTTTTTTTTTACTTTGTTCATTGCAATCTTATCGATTAAACCCTAAACTTTCCGATTGACAAAAAAAAAAAAAAAATTGGAAAAATTACAACATTTAAACAATTTGGTGGGGGGGGGGGGGATCAGTTTTTCATACAACCTTATAGTAAATCGATCCTGTGCAATTAACTTTTTTTTGCTTGCGCATATTCAACAACTGAATCCTTTGCGAAGATTTTGAATAAAGCCATTCTTGGAGTTTCAGAGGAAGATGCCATCGTAAGAACTGAAGAAAACTTGAAAAAGACAAAAACAAGAGCAACAACTTGTCTAAAAAAAAAAGAAAAACAAAGCGACCCCCAACGCGAGTGGTTACAAAATGGAAGGTCGATTTACTATAACGTTGTATGAGAAACTGAGACCCCTCTTAAATTGTTTAAATATTGAAATTTTTCCAAGTTTTTTCTGATAATCGGAAACCTTATGTAATAACCGATAAGACTGCGCTGAAAATAGTAAAAAAAAAAAAAAAATGAAAAACAACAATTTTAAAGGTGGTGGTAGTCTCCTTCAGGTCCGCTAAAAATATTGCTTCTTATGACGTATGCATACCATTTTAACTTTCTTTTCTTGTCAGGAATTTTCAGATCTTTCTAATGGGCCTTTTTTTTACGGTGTCTCGTACTGCGTTATTTGTGACGCGGTCTACGTAGGAGATGCCTATGTTGGTTCTGCTGCATCTTATTAACAATTCTTGGATTCTTCGCTTGTTAATCTTCAAGGATGGAAATTAATGAGGGGAAATATAATAACAACCAAGATAAAAGGAAACGGTTAAGAACTAATGTCGGTAAGCAATTCAAATATCTTGGTACATTTATCAGTGGTGAAGGCTCTAGATTGAAATGATTTCAAATAGAAACAACGGCAGCTATCGCAAAACTAAGAATCATTTGAAAAGATCTTCTGCCTGAAATCAAAGATCTGACTGATATTTGCATTGGTTTTTTTCAATCTGTGCACCTGCGAATCTTGGCGATAACAGAATTACAGGGAAGAATCCAAACATTAGAAAACATATTTCGGAAATGTAGTTAAAAAAAAAAAAAGAAGATTATATAAGAATTGAAATCAGTGTTTCTTAATCTATTTTTTTTTTTTACTTCTGAGTGCACTTGTATAATAACTAAAACTTTTTGGTTGCACTTAAACTTTTAATAAAGAAATATTTGCCATCTAACTTAAAAATGTGAAATTTTGGATTAACAGCCCCCAAAAAGATTACCGGTTACGTTTTCATTTAAAACGTTTTATGAAGAATCTGCTATTCCGTTTTAAAGATGCTGATAATAATGGATTTATATCCCTTGAGGAAGGCAAACGGGAAAGGATTATCTACTCCTTAAAGATCAAGGAATTTAGCATCCAGTTTTAAATAGCAAACGACAAAGATTTGACTTAGACATGAAAACCATGTGCTTGGTGTTTCCCGCATTAAAAAAAATGAAGTTTTAAAAATAAATATAAATATTTTTTAAATATAAACCTCACCCCCCGACTGAGACGTGATGTGACACCAAATCTAGTGTATGGTGGGAAACCATAGCGCGTACGCTCGGTTCAGGACCTGAAATTACCCAGCCCCCGCAACCATCGGTTGGGCTGATCTCGGTGGCACCCATCAATCCACCCCTTCTAGTGCAGTGAGATGCTGCATCTGTTTGCCGTGACCGGCAACCTCTCAGTATTTTATTTTTCTCAGCTGCGTCTCTGTGTGCAGACATAGACACAATTGAGCTGCACTCTGCTCGAAGACAGAAATGTAACTGAGAGATGATACACCCAACCTGTTATGTGATAGAAAATTATAAATATACAGGTTTTTAAATATAAAAATAATTAATAAATTACGCTTCTGTTATCTTCGCGCTTATCTGACTAGCTTTCAGGGCCCATTTGTGCGCACCGGGCGCATGTAGCTATCTATCAGAGCCTATTAGTTCGCACCAGGCGCATCAGACTACCATCCCGGGTCTATTAGTGCGCACCAGGTGCATTTGACTATCTTTCAGGGTCTATTAATGCGCACTGGGCACATCTGACTAACTTTCAGGGATATTAGTGCGCACTGGGTACATCTGACTATCTTTCAGTGTCTATTAGTGCGCACTGGGTGTATTTGACTATCGTTCAGGGTCTATTAGTGCGCACTGGGCGCATCTGACTATCATTCAGGGTCTATTAGTGCGCAATGAACAACTGACTATATTTCAGGGCCAATTAGTGCGCATTGGGCACATCACACTACCTTTCATGTCGTATTAGTGCGCATTGGTTTAGAAACGCTGATTTAAATTGTAATTATAGTTGTTGTTTACTGAGCAACAACTCAGCACAAATAAACGTATGGGGTACATTGTGAGGCTTGAACTCTCTACATAGTCAATGCCGACCAGACGCACTCAGTAACCATAGCACTTGCCGAGGTACGCATTCTCTGATTATCTTTATAATTTTGTAAAATTCAGATTGACTGATGGCGCCTTTCATCAGGAGGTTTGCATTCTGAAAAATAAAGAGGCTAGAAAATATTTAATAGACGTTGTTTCGCATTTTTCACGGGCGTCACTGATTGGCATTCATACTCGGTTAAAAAAACAGGATTTCGAATACTGATTTTCGATTAATTATTTTGATATCTGGGAAAAAGATAGTTTTTATTTTTTTAGTTTTACGTCCTTATCCATAAGATATAACAAAAAAATAAGTTAAGATAATTATTGAGGGTAACAATTGGTCAGTCAGTTAAGTGCCATACGTGATACACGCTTGGGCGATCATGTCTCGAAAGAGACATGACTGACTGGGCAGAAGATTATCCCGCAGTAGGTTGCCATTGCTTTGATGCGGTAGACTGGTTGCCTGCAAAGGCTATAGAACCCAATCTGTCCTATTATTTAACCCATAACTGGAGGGAAGAGACTGTTTAATACCTTTCCAAAGGGTATTTGTGCATAAGTGAATGCGAGGAATTCAACTGAAATTCGAACTCGGCTCCCCGATTTCTCGTTCCGAGCACATTCGACAATTGACAAGTGCTCATAAATAGATACCAAGAATTATTCTGGACTTTATTTTGCTGTTGCGTTGTAATTAGAAATTTATGGAATCATTTTTATTACGATAGACAATCAGTTTTATGTAAGTGACAGTGAAACCTGATATCAATGAATCTAAACTGATTTATAAATGGAACTTTGTCTATGTGTGTGTCCGTTACCTATAGACTCAGAAACGGCTGAACCGATTTTCTTGAAAATGTACACCGTTGTACTATAAGTGTCTGCCAGTGTTCATAGCTAGGTTTTGTTTCGAGGTACTCCCGATAAATATCGAAAATCGATAATCGAAAACATCGGGTTATAGAAGGAGTGGTCCGATTTTAATCAAATTTGATACACCCATAGACAAAGACATAAGAAACGATATTCAGAATTTTCAAGCTTGTAGTTCTTACAATCGTGCAGAAAATCGATAATATATATATATATATATATATATATATATATATATATATATATATAAGGCAAGATGGTTGTGTGTGTGTGTGTGTGTGTGTGTGTGTGTGTGTGTCTGTTTATCTGCCTGTATGTCTGTATTTTTTTTCAGCCCTTTTATTTTAGTTTTTGCTTCGGGTTTGGCTCTAAGTAGGTATAATTGTAGTTCTTAGTCTCAGGCATGATACCATTTACTCAGAGCACTTATTTAGCCTTCAAAATTCAGTTTACGACGAAAAAACTCATTTCATATCGATACCAGGAAATCAAAATTTGACTTACATCCATTAATTTTTCTTTCAGTCTACGGTTTAGCTTTAACTGGAAACAACTATTGCATTTTAGTCTTTCGTGCCAACGACCAACGAGTCTGAGCTTCAGGACCATGGATTAGTTTTAAAGCTTTTATTACATCCGAGCAACGCCGGACTATACTGCTAGTCTACTAATAAAGATGACTTCATAAATTTCTATTCACAGCATAAGCACAAAAAATACCCAGGAATAATTATAGGATTCTATTTAAGGGTCCTTAAAATTTGTAGCACTCAATATTTGCATTACCTTTCCTTGATTTATTCTTAGTTTGCCGAGTCGATCTGGCGGGATTCAAAATTAATATTAAATTAAAATTTAGGGAGATATCCTCACTAGGTAGTACCCCCACTTCTGACAGGGGATGGGTTTGTTACACGCCGCATGGGGCGTCGCCAAATATGAAATTGCTGAGAGGGTCTTGAGCAATCTTTGTACGGATACCAAAATCCCACTTTTATTTCAACCTTGATTCACAGCTTGTGAAACGTGGATGGACGAATAAATTACCGTTCCTTGATAGGCAGGGTGAAGCAAAAATCGCGCATCATAGGAATAATTTATTAAAAGTAAAATTAAACATGAAAATATTATTTAGTCGTTATTTGTTGTGTGCTGTTCAAAATTATCGAGACATTTTCTGTGCCTGCAGAATTCATTAACAAGTCGGAGCGTTTCCTCAGTCATTTCACTGCATTCATACGAGGGTCATTCAATAAATAAGGTGGATTTTTCGGTATAAGGACTTCTAATACAGATAGAAGCTTACTTTTTTTTCAACGTAGTCACTCAGCAGTGTCACAAAGTTTTCTCATCTGTGCACAAGCTTCCGTATTCCCTCAGCGTAAAAATCTTTGGACTGATGTCTCAGCCAATCGCTCACAGCACTTTTGACTTCATCGTCAGTTTCAAACTTCGTGCATCTCGTGACTGCTTTGAAGGGACCAAACAGGTGAAAGTCTGAAGGGGCAGAGTCTGGGCTGTAAGGGGGATGAGGAAGCAGTTCCAGCCCAGCTCGTTGATGGTCTGCACCGTATGGTCTGCTGTGACACTCACCTGCAGCTGACCTTCGAGTAGGCAAGTTCATCATCGACAATTTTGTGTGCTGTCCTAAGAGATAGGCTCAAAGTCATTGCAATGTCATCCACTGTTACCCTTCAGTCAGACTGAATGAGGTCATTGACTGATTCAATAACCTCAGGAAACCTCACTTCTGTAGGCCTTCCAGGCATGTCTTCATCCTCAACACCGCTCCGTCCTTCTTGAAACAATTTAGCCCACTTGTAGACACTTTTTGGCTGAAACATGTGGCACCATACACAGTTGACATTCTCCTATGAATTCCAACTTGATTGCACCCTTCAGCAACTAATACTTTATAACTGACCTCTGTTCAATCCTGGAGCATGCTTCTTGGTCGGCCATCTTTGTTAATCTCCAAAACTCTCAAAGTTTTTTTTTCAATATGCCAAAACAAATTAAATGCCTTTGAAAAAGAAGTAAAGGAAAAAAAAATTAAAAAAAAGTAAGCTTCTATCTGTATTAGAAATCCTTATACCGAAAAATTGACCTTATTTATTGAATGACCCTCGTAGAAGTCCTTATACCGAAAAATTGACCTTATTTATTGAATGACCCTCGTAGAAGTCCTTATACCGAAACATTCACCTTATTTATTGAATGACCCTCGTAGAAATCCTTATACCAAAAAATTCACCTTAATAATTATTGGAAGTATCAGTTAAGCAACTGATTTCAAATGGCCCCACAGAAAAAAAAATCTGAGTGTCTGGTGGCCCTCTCGGCAGGACCTATTAAAACAAATTAGACATTTAAAACATAATTAATTAACCCCTATGTGTGTGCAACTTTTTACTCACTCTGTAGATTAGTTGTGTATTTTGCAACAATATAGAGGTTTTTTTTAAGTGTTTTCATTATTGGACATAACGAATGTAAAACGTCCCCCCCTGCCGCAATGTAGGAGTGAAATAAAAGGGAGTCTTGGAGTTGCCGCAACCCAGCAGCTGACCAACTTACTTACTATCTCTATCATTACAATATAATAGCTTCATTCCCTTTTGATATAATGTCTTTTTTACTGTTCATCTTATGTATTCAAAATTAGGGTCAGGCAAAATAACAGTCAGTCAGTTAAGTGCCATACGTGATACATGCTTGGGCGATCATGTCTTGAAAGAGAGATGACTGACTGGGCAGAAGTTACTCTTTGTCGCTATAATTTTGTTATATACTACTGCTGGAAAATAATAAAGAACACACACACACATATTTTTATTCGTCGAAGATGACGCTTGTCTGGAGCAGGAGGGAGTTGGAGAGAGTCCGCGCACACGAAGAGGCTGTTGGGAGTCGGAAGCCAGCGGGAGTCTACTTCAGCCAACATTCTAAACTTTACATACTTTTAAAACTCCCACGCAACCTACATGGCCACGCCTCTTAACTCACGCATTTTTGTTGTTTCGTGTTGTCACTTTGTTGACTTTACTACGACCGGATGTATCAGTCAATTACATCCGGCGTTCAAGGTAATATATTACAATTTCACTTGAGCTCGAAATTTTAATCTGAGAAGGCAATTGAAGCAAAATTATTGTCAAACAATTAAAACAAAAAATAGGAAAACAACATATTTTCCACAAAATCATTTTAATATCATTTTTTCGTTGCTTGATCATTACATATGTTTGTATTTTCTCTTCGTAGGAACAACGGAAATTCTGTCATTTATGGAAGAATTGTCGGGAAGATTCGTCAAATCCTGGTTATATGCAATTAACTCGACCTCTGCTGATTACAAAGAAAAAATCTTTGCCAAATTCATTTCGTTGAACCAAAAGAGTGTGTCGCGAAATCAATATCTTGTGATTCTTGAAAACGAGACCCTTCGCGAAGTCCTTCACTTGGTAAATATTATTCTTCTATGTGCTTCAAAATGCATCTGATCATGACTCTCCACAACGTCCGATACCTAAACGTTTTTCTTCCTTTGCTAAGACTTTTGCCCCTGTTTACAGCATCCATTCACATAAGCACGCTGTCTTCTCCTATCTCCCTTGCCCTCAATGTGTTCCATATGAGGTCTGAGTTTTTCCATGAAGTCATTTCTCACTATGTGACCAAAGAATTCCGCCTGTTTTTTCCTAATTCTGATTATAAGCTATCCTTTTCGTGACCACTTTCTTTAAGGATTCTTTGTTTCTTACTCGCTCCATCCATGAAATTCTCAGTATCCTTCTGCATAACCACATTTCTGCTACTTCTAGTTTGTATCTCATCCGTGAGGAGACTGTCTAGCATTCAGTCATGAGAGGATGGATAAAGTATAAGAACCCAGCAGATTTTATTTGTTTTGAACGATTTTTCCGTTTATCCACACTTTACTTAGCTTTATAAATGCCGCTTTTGCTATTGCAATGACTCTTTGGATCTCGGTGTCACATCTTCCAGCCGCTGTCAAAACGCGGCCCAGATATTTGAACTCCTGCACTTTCTTGGTTTAGACATCTCTAATTTTCAGCTCTCATCTTGGGATTTTCCTCTTCTTAATGACCACATTTTTGGTATTCTTGAATGTGCGTTGAGGTGCATTGGATATCGGCTCGGAACGAGAAATCGGGGAGCCGAGTTCGAATTCCAGCTGAATTCATTGCATTCACTTACGCGCAAATACCCTTGGGAAAGGTATTAATCCGTCTATTCCTTCCAATTATGGATTAAAATAACAGGACAGATTGGGTTCTATAGCCTTGGTCGGCGACCAGTCTACCGCAGAAAGCAATGGCAACCTACTGCGGGATAATCTTCTGCCCAGTCAGTCATGTCTCTTTCGAAACATGATCGCCCAAACGTGTATCACGTATGGCACGTAACTGACTGACTGAAGTTTACTTCAAAGTAAATTTCTATCTTAAACAAGCACCTTTTTATGATCACCACGGAAAAATTTGCCGACGGTCTATTGGCGTAGCGATTAGTTCACTAATATCTGCTTACAAGACCAATGTAGAAAACTATTTAATAAATTGTTGTGGCGAAATCTTCGTCGCCAAGTTGTATTTGGGCCAGGAAGAAAGACACAGAAACAAGATGGTCGGTTCAAACAGTGTATTAGAATAACAGAACATATATAGAAATACGAGTCTTAGGGCCAGGAAGAAAGACACGGAAACAAGAAGGTAGGTTGAAACAGTGTATTAGAATAACAGAACATATATAGAAATACGAGTGTTAGGGCCAGGAAGAAAGACAGGGACACAAGAAGGTAGGTTCAAACAGTGTATTAGAATGACAGAACATATATAGAAATACGAGTGTTAGGGCCAAGAAGAAAGACACGGAAACAAGAAGGTAGGTTGAAACAGTGTATTAGAATAACAGAACATATATAAAAATACGAGAGTTTGGGCCAGGAAGAAAGACAGGGATACAAGAAGGTAGGTTCAAACAGTGTATGAGAATGACAGAACATATATAGAAATACGAGTGTTAGGGCCAGGAAGAAAGACAGGGAAACAAGAAGGTAGGTTCAAACAGTGTATTAGAATAACAGAACATATATAGAAATACGAGTGTTAGGGCCAGGAAGAAAGACAGGGAAACAAAGAGGTAGGTTCAAACAGTGTATTAGAATGACAGAACATATATAGAAATACGAGTGTTAGGGCCAGGAAGAAAGACAGGGAAACAAGAAGGTAGGTTCAGACAGTGTATTAGAATAACAGAACATATATAGAAATACGAGTGTTAGGGCCAGGAAGAAAGACACGGAAACAAAGACGTAGGTTCAAACAGTGTATTAGAATAACAGAACATATATAGAAATACGAGTGTTAGGGAAAGGAAGAAAGACACGGAAACAAGAAGGTAGGTTCAAACAGTGTATTAGAATAACAGAACATATATAGAAATACGAGTGTTAGGGCCAGGAAGAAAGACAGGGATACAAGAAGGTAGGTTCAAACAGTGTATTAGAATGACAGAACATATATAGAAATACGAGTGTTAGGGCCAGGAAGAAAGACAGGGATACAAGAAGGTAGGTTCAAACAGTGTATTAGAATAACAGAACATATATAGAAATACGAGTGTTAGGGCCAGGAAGAAAGACAGGGAAACAAGAAGGTAGGTTCAAACAGTGTATTAGAATAACAGAACATATGTAGAAATACGAGTGTTAGGGCCAGGAAGAAAGACAGGGAAACAAAGAGGTAGGTTCAAACAGTGTATTAGAATGACAGAACATATATAGAAATACGAGTGTTAGGGCCAGGAAGAAAGACAGGGAAACAAGAAGGTAGGATCAGACAGTGCATTAGAATAACAGAACATATATAGAAATACGAGTGTTAGGGCCAGATAGAAAGACACGGAAACAAAGAGGTAGGTTCAAACATTGTATTAGAATAACAGAACATATATCGAAATATGAGTGTTAGGGCCAGGAAGAAAGACACGGAAACAAGAAGGTAGGTTCAAACAGTGTATTAGAATAACAGAACATATATAGAAATACGAGTGTTAGGGCCAGGAGGAAAGACACGGAAACAAGAAGGTAGGTTCAAACAGTGTATTAGAATAACAGAACATACATAGAAATACGAGTGTTAGGGCCAGGAAGAAAGACAGGGAAACAAAAAGGTAGGTTGAAACAGTGTATTTGAATAACAGAACATATATAGAAATACGAGTGTTAGGGAAAGGAAGAAAGACACGGAAACAAGAAGGTAGGTTCAAACAGTGTATTAGAATAACAGAACATATATAGAAATACGAGTGTTAGGGCCAGGAAGAAAGACACGGAAACAAAGAGGTAGGTTCAAACAGTATATTAGAATAACAGAACATATATAGAAATACGAGTGTTAGGGCCAGGAAGAAAGACAGGGAAACAAGAAGGTAGGTTCAAACAGTGTATTAGAATGACAGAACATATATAGAAATACGAGTGTTAGGGCCAGGAAGAAAGACAGGGATACAAGAAGGTAGGTTCAAACAGTGTATTAGAATGACAGAACATATATAGAAATACGAGTGTTAGGGCCAGGAAGAAAGACAGGTATACAAGAAGGTAGGTTCAAACAGTGTATTAGAATGAAAGAACATATATAGAAATACGAGTGTTAGGGCCAGGATGAAAGACAGGGATACAAGAAGGTAGGTTCAATCAGTGTATTAGAATGACAGAACATATATAGAAATACGAGTGTTAGGGCCAGGAAGAAAGACAGGGATACGAGAACGTAGGTTCAAACAGTGTATTAGAATGACAGAACATATATAGAAATACGAGTGTTAGGGCCAGGAAGAAAGGCACGGAAACAAGAAGGTAGGTTCAAACAGTGTATTAGAATAACAGAACATATATAGAAATACGAGTGTTAGGGCCAGGAAGAAAGACACGGAAACAAGAAGGTAGCTTCAAAGAGTGTATTAGAATGACAGAACATATATAGAAATACGAGTCTTAGGGCCAGGAAGAAAGACAGGGAAACAAGAAGGTAGGTTCAGACAGTGTATTAGAATAACAGAACATATATAGAAATACGAGTGTTAGGGCCAGGAAGAAAGACAGGGAAACAAGAAGGTTGGTTCAAACAGTGTATTAGAATAACAGAACATATATAGAAATAAGAGTGTTAGGGCCAGGAAGAAAGACAGGGATACAAGAAGGTAGGTTCAAACAGTGTATTAGAATGACAGAACATATATAGAAATACGAGTGTTAGGGCCAGGAAGAAAGACAGGGAAACAAGAAGGTAGGTTCAAACAGTGTATTAGAATGACAGAACATATATAGAAATACGAGTGTTAGGGCCAAGAAGAAAGACACGGATACAAGAAGGTAGGTTGAAACAGTGTATTAGAATAACAGAACATATATAGAAATGCGAGTGTTAGAGCCAGGAAGAAAGACACGGAAACAAAGAGGTAGGTTGAAACAGTGTATTAGAATGACAGAACATATATAGAAATACGAGTGTTAGGGCCAGGAAGAAAGATAGGGAAACAAGAAGGTAGGTTCAAACAGTGTATTAGAATAACAGAACATATATAGAAATACGAGTGTTAGGGCCAGGAAGAAAGACAGGGAAACAAAGCGGTAGGTTCAAACAGTGTATTAGAATGACAGAACATATATAGAAATACGAGTGTTAGGGCCAGGAAGAAAGACAGGGAAACAAAAAGGTAGGTTCAGACAGTGTATTAGAATAACAGAACATATATAGAAATACGAGTGTTAGGGCCAGGAAGAAAGACACGGAAACAAAGACGTAGGTTCAAACAGTGTATTAGAATAACAGAACATATATAGAAATACGAGTGTTAGGGAGAGGAAGAAAGACACGGAAACAAGAAGGTAGGTTCAAATAGTGTTTTAGAATGACAGACCATATACAGAAATACGAGTGTTAGGGCCAGGAAGAAAGACAGGGAAACAAGAAGGTAGGTTCAAACAGTGTATTAGAATAACAGAACATATATAGAAATACGAGTGTTAGGGCCAGGAAGAAAGACACGGAAACAAGAAAGTAGGTTCAAACAGTGTATTAGAATAACAGAACATACATAGAAATACGAGTGTTAGGGCCAGGAAGAAAGACAGGGAAACAAGAAGGTAGGTTGAAACAGTGTATTAGAATAACAGAACATATATAGAAATACGAGTGTTAGGGAAAGGAAGAAAGACACGGAAACAAGAAGGTAGATTCAAACAGTGTATTAGAATAACAGAACATATATAGAAATACGAGTGTTAGGGCCAGGATGAAAGACAGGGATACAAGAAGGTAGGTTCAAACAGTGTATTAGAATGACAGGACATATATAGAAATACGAGTGTTAGGGCCAGGAAGAAAGACAGGGATACAAGAAGGTAGGTTCAA
Source organism: Ascarosepion bandense (assembly GCA_037127315.1). Taxonomy (NCBI): domain Eukaryota; kingdom Metazoa; phylum Mollusca; class Cephalopoda; order Sepiida; family Sepiidae; genus Ascarosepion; species Ascarosepion bandense. The sequence goes on along the minus strand of JBBBDQ010002228.1, from coordinate 1,157,955 downwards.
ACAGTGTATTAGAATAACAGAACATATATAGAAATACGAGTGTTAGGGCTAGGAAGAAAGACAGGGAAAAAAGAAGGTCGGTTCAAACAGTGTATTAGAATAACAGAACATATATAGAAATACGATTGTTAGGGCCAGGAAGAAAGACAGGGAAACAAAGAGGCAGGTTCAAACAGTGTATTAGAATGACAGAACATATATAGAAATACGAGTGTTAGGGCCAGGAAGAAAGACAGGGAAACAAGAAGGTAGGTTCAGACAGTGTATTAGAATAACAGAACATATATAGAAATACGAGTGTTAGGGCCAGGAAGAAAGACACGGAAACAAAGAGGTAGGTTCAAACAGTATATTAGAATAACAGAACATATATAGAAATACCAGTGTTAGGGCCAGGAAGAAAGACAGGGATACAAGAAGGTAGGTTCAAACAGTGTATTAGAATAACAGAATATATATCGAAATACGAGTGTTAGGGCCAGGAAGAAAGACACGGAAACAAGAAGGTAGGTTCAAACAGTGTATTAGAATAACAGAACATATATAGAAATACGAGTGTTAGGGCCAGGAAGAAAGACACGGAAACAAGAAGGTAGGTTCAAACAGTGTATTAGAATAACAGAACATACATAGAAATACGAGTGTTAGGGCCAGGAAGAAAGACAGGGAAACAAAAAGGTAGGTTGAAACAGTGTATTTGAATAACAGAACATATATAGAAATACGAGTGTTAGGGAAAGGAAGAAAGACACGGAAACAAGAAGGTAGGTTCAAACAGTGTATTAGAATAACAGAACATATATAGAAATACGAGTGTTAGGGCCAGGAAGAAAGACACGGAAACAAAGAGGTAGGTTCAAACAGTATATTAGAATAACAGAACATATATAGAAATACGAGTGTTAGGGCCAGGAAGAAAGACAGGGATACAAGAAGGTAGGTTCAAACAGTGTATTAGAATAACAGAACATATATCGAAATACGAGTGTTAGGGCCAGGAAGAAAGACACGGAAACAAGAAGGTAGGTTCAAACAGTGTATTAGAATAACAGAACATATATAGAAATACGAGTGTTAGGGCCAGGAAGAAAGACACGGAAACAAGAAGGTAGGTTCAAACAGTGTATTAGAATAACAGAACATACATAGAAATACGAGTGTTAGGGCCAGGAAGAAAGACAGGGAAACAAAAAGGTAGGTTGAAACAGTGTATTTGAATAACAGAACATATATAGAAATACGAGTGTTAGGGAAAGGAAGAAAGACACGGAAACAAGAAGTTTGGTTCAAACAGTGTATTAGAATAACAGAACATATATAGAAATACGAGTGTTAGGGCCAGGAAGAAAGACAGGGAAACAAGAAGGTAGGTTCAAACAGTGTATTAGAATGACAGAACATATATAGAAATACGAGTGTTAGGGCCAGGAAGAAAGACAGGGATACAAGAATGTAGGTTCAAACAGTGTATTAGAATGACAGAACTTATATAGAAATACGAGTGTTAGGGCCAGGAAGAAAGACAGGGATACAAGAAGGTAGGTTCAAACAGTGTATTAGAATGACAGAACATATATAGAAATACGAGTGTTAGGGCCAGGAAGAAAGACAGGGAAACAAAGAGGTAGGTTAAAACAGTGTATTAGAATGACAGAACAAATATAGAAATACGAGTGTTAGGGCCAGGAAGAAAGACAGGGAAACAAGAAGGCAGGTTCAGACAGTGTATTAGAATAACAGAACATATATAGAAATACGAGTGTTAGGGCCAAAAAGAAAGACACGGAAACAAAGAGGTAGGTTCAGACAGTGTATTAGAATAACAGAACATATATAGAAATACGAGTGTTAGGTCCAAAAAGAAGACACGGAAACAAAAAGGTAGTTTCAAACAGTGTATTAGAATAACAGAACATATATAGAAATACGAGTGTTAGGTCCAGGAAGAAAGACAGGGAAACAAGAAGGTAGGTTCAAATAGTGTATTAGAATGACAGAACATATATAGAATTACGAGTGTTAGGGCCAGGAAGAAAGACACGGAAACAAGAAGGTAGGTTCAAACAGTGGATTAGAATAACAGAACATATATAGAAATACGAGTGTTAGGGACAGGAAGAAAGACACGGAAACAAGAAGGTAGGTTCAAACAGTGTATTAGAATAAGAGAACATACATAAAAATACGAGTGTTAGGGCCAGGAAGAAAGACAGGGAAACAAGAAGGTAGGTTCAAACAGTGTATTAGAATAACAGAACATATATAGAAATACGAGTGTTAGGGACAGGAAGAAAGACACGGAAACAAGAAGGTAGGTTGAAAGAGTGTATTAGAATAAGAGAACATACATAGAAATACGAGTGTTAGGGCCAGGAAGAAAGACAGAGAAACAAGAAGGTAGCTTCAAACAGTGTATTAGAATGACAGAACATATATAGAAATACGAGTGTTAGGGCCAGGAAGAAAGACAGGGAAACAAGAAGGTAGGTTCAAACAGTGTATTAGAATAACAGAACATATATAGAAATACGAGTGTTAGGGCCAGGAAGAAAGACAGGGATACAAGAAGGTAGGTTCAAACAGTGTATTAGAATGACAGAACATACATAGAAATACGAGTGTTAGGGCCAGGAAGAAAGACAGGGATACAAGAAGGTAGGTTCAAACAGTGTATTAGAATGACAGAACATATATAGAAATACGAGTGTTAGGGCCAGGAAGAAAGACAGGGATACAAGAAGGTAGGTTCAAACAGTGTATTAGAATGACAGAACATATATAGAAATACGAGTGTTAGGGCCAGGAAGAAAGACAGGGAAACAAAGAGGTAGGTTCAAACAGTGCATTAGAATAACAGACCGTATATAGAAATACGAGTGTTAGGGCCAGGAAGAAAGACACGGAAAGAAGAAGGTCGGTTCAAACAATGTATTAGAATAAGAGAACATATATAGAAATACGAGCGTTAGGGCCAGGAAGAAAGACACGGAAACAAGAAGGTAGGTTCAAACAGTGTATTAGAATAAGAGAACATATATAGAAATACGAGTGTTAGGGCCAGGAAGAAAGACACGGATACAAGAAGGTCGGTTCAAACAGTGTATTAGAATAAGAGAACATATATAGAAATACGAGTGTTAGGGCCAGGAAGAAAGACAGGGAAACAAGAAGGTAGGTTCAGACAGTGTATTAGAATAACAGAATATATATAGAAATAGGAGTGTTAGGGCCAGGAAGAAAGACAGGGAAAATAAAAGGTTGGTTCAAACAGTGTATTAGAATAACAGAACATATATAGAAATACGATTGTTAGGCCCAGGAAGAAAGACAGAGATACAAGAAGGTAGGTTCAAACAGTGTATTAGAATAACAGAACATATGTAGAAATACGAATGTTAGGGCCAGGAAGAAAGACACGGAAACAAGAATGTAGCTTCAAACAGTGTATTAGAATGACACAGCATATATAGAAATACGAGTGTTAGGGCCAGGAAGAAAGACAGGGAAACAAAGAGGTAGGTTCAAACAGTGTATTAGGATAACAGAACATATATAGAAATACGAGTGTTAGGGCCAGGAAGAAAGACAGGGAAACAAGAAGGTAGCTTCAAACAGTGTATTAGAATAACAGAACATATGTAGAAATACGAATGTTAGGGCCAGGAAGAAAGACACGTAAACAAGAAGGTAGCTTCAAACAGTGTATTAGAATAACAGAACATATATAGAAATACGAGTGTTAGGGCCAGGAAGAAAGACAGGGAAACAAGAAGGTTGGTTCAAACAGTGTATTAGAATAACAGAACATATATAGAAATACGAGTGTTAGGGCCAGGAAGAAAGACAGGGAAACAAGAAGGTAGGTTCAAACAGTGTATTAGAATAACAGAACATATATAAAAATACGAGTGTTTGGGCCAGGAAGAAAGACAGGGATACAAGAAGGTAGGTTCAAACAGTGTATTAGAATGACAGAACATATATAGAAATACGAGTGTTAGGGCCAAAAAGAAAGACACGGAAACAAAGAGGTAGTTTCAAACAGTGTATTAGAATAACAGAACATATATAGAAATACGAGTGTTAGATCCAGGAAGAAAGACAGGGAAACAAGAAGGTAGGTTCAAATAGTGTATTAGAATGACAGAACATATATAGAAATACGAGTGTTAGGGCCAGGAAGAAAGACACGGAAACAAGAAGGTAGGTTCAAACAGTGGATTAGAATAACAGAACATATATAGAAATACGAGTGTTAGGGACAGGAAGAAAGACACGGAAACAAGAAGGTAGGTTCAAACAGTGTATTAGAATAACAGAACATACATAAAAATACGAGTGTTAGGGCCAGGAAGAAAGACAGGGAAACAAGAAGGTAGGTTCAAACAGTGTATTAGAATAACAGAACATATATAGAAATACGAGTGTTAGGGACAGGAAGAAAGACACGGAAACAAGAAGGTAGGTTGAAAGAGTGTATTAGAATAAGAGAACATACATAGAAATACGAGTGTTAGGGCCAGGAAGAAAGACAGGGAAACAAGAAGGTAGCTTCAAACAGTGTATTAGAATAAGAGAACATATATAGAAATACGAGTGTTAGGGCCAGGAAGAAAGACACGGATACAAGAAGGTCGGTTCAAACAGTGTATTATAATAAGAGAACATATATAGAAATACGAGTGTTAGGGCCAGGAAGAAAGACAGGGATACAAGAAGGTAGGATCAAACAGTGTATTAGAATAACAGAACATATGTAGAAATACGAATGTTAGGGCCAGGAAGAAAGACACGGAAACAAGAATGTAGCTTCAAACAGTGTATTAGAATAACAGAACATATATAGAAATACGAGTGTTAGGGCCAGGAAGAAAGACAGGGAAACAAGAAGGTTGGTTCAAACAGTGTATTAGAATAACAGAACATATATAGAAATACGAGTGTTAGGGCCAGGTAGAAAGACAGGGAAACAAGAAGGTAGCTTCAAACAGTGTATTAGAATAACAGAACATATATAAAAATACGAGTGTTTGGGCCAGGAAGAAAGACAGGGATACAAGAAGGTAGGTTCAAACAGTGTATTAGAATGACAGAACATATATAGAAATACGAGTGTTAGGGCCAAAAAGAAAGACACGGAAACAAAGAGGTAGTTTCAAACAGTGTATTAGAATAACAGAACATATATAGAAATACGAGTGTTAGATCCAGGAAGAAAGACAGGGAAACAAGAAGGTAGGTTCAAATAGTGTATTAGAATGACAGAACATATATAGAAATACGAGTGTTAGGGCCAGGAAGAAAGACACGGAAACAAGAAGGTAGGTTCAAACAGTGGATTAGAATAACAGAACATATATAGAAATACGAGTGTTAGGGACAGGAAGAAAGACACGGAAACAAGAAGGTAGGTTCAAACAGTGTATTAGAATAACAGAACATACATAAAAATACGAGTGTTAGGGCCAGGAAGAAAGACAGGGAAACAAGAAGGTAGGTTCAAACAGTGTATTAGAATAACAGAACATATATAGAAATACGAGTGTTAGGGACAGGAAGAAAGACACGGAAACAAGAAGGTAGGTTGAAAGAGTGTATTAGAATAAGAGAACATACATAGAAATACGAGTGTTAGGGCCAGGAAGAAAGACAGGGAAACAAGAAGGTAGCTTCAAACAGTGTATTAGAATAAGAGAACATATATAGAAATACGAGTGTTAGGGCCAGGAAGAAAGACACGGATACAAGAAGGTCGGTTCAAACAGTGTATTATAATAAGAGAACATATATAGAAATACGAGTGTTAGGGCCAGGAAGAAAGACAGGGAAATAAGAAGGTAGGTTCAGACAGTGTATTAGAATAACAGAACATATATAGAAATACGAGTGTTAGGGCCAGGAAGAAAGACAGGGATACAAGAAGGTAGGATCAAACAGTGTATTAGAATAACAGAACATATGTAGAAATACGAATGTTAGGGCCAGGAAGAAAGACACGGAAACAAGAATGTAGCTTCAAACAGTGTATTAGAATAACAGAACATATATAGAAATACGAGTGTTAGGGCCAGGAAGAAAGACAGGGAAACAAGAAGGTTGGTTCAAACAGTGTATTAGAATAACAGAACATATATAGAAATACGAGTGTTAGGGCCAGGTAGAAAGACAGGGAAACAAGAAGGTAGCTTCAAACAGTGTATTAGAATAACAGAACATATATAAAAATACGAGTGTTAGGGCCAGGAAGAAAGACAGGGATACAAGAATGTAGGTTCAAACAGTGTATTAGAATGACAGAACATATATAGAAATACGAGTGTTAGGGCCAGGAAGAAAGACAGGGAAACAAGAAGGTTGGTTCAAACAGTGTATTCGAATAACAGAACATATATAGAAATACGAGTGTTAGGGCCAGGAAGAAAGACAGGGAAACAAGAAGGTTGGTTCAAACAGTGTATTAGTATAACAGAACATATATAGAAATACGAGTGTTAGGGCCAGGAAGAAAGACAGGGATACAAGAAGGTAGGTTCAAACAGTGTATTAGAATGACAGAACATATATAGAAATACGAGTGTTAGGGCCAGGAAGAAAGACAGGGATACAAGAAGGTAGGTACAAACAGTGTATTAGAATGACAGAACATATATAGAAATACGAGTGTTAGGGCCTGGAAGAAAGACAGGGATACAAGAAGGTAGGTTCAAACAGTGTATTAGAATGACAGAACATATATAGAAATAAGAGTGTTAGGGCCAGGAAGAAAGACACGGAAACAAGAAGGTCGGTTCAAACAGTGTATTAGAATAAGAGAACATATATAGTAATACGAGTGTTAGGGCCAGGAAGAAAGACACGGAAACAAGAAGGTAGGTTCAAACAGTGTATTAGAATAAGAGAACATATATAGAAATACGAGTGTTAGGGCCAGGAAGAAAGACACGGATACAAGAAGGTCGGTTCAAACAGTGTATTAGAATAAGAGAACATATATAGAAATAAGAGTGTTAGGGCCAGGAAGAAAGACAGGGAAAGAGGAAGGTAGGTTCAGACAGTGTATTAGAATAACAGAACATATATGGAAATACGAGTGTTAGGGCCAGGAAGAAAGACAGGGAAACGAAAAGGTTGGTTCAAACAGTGTATTAGAATAACAGAACTTATATAGAAATACGATTGTTAGGGCCAGGAAGAAAGACAGGGATACAAGAAGGTAGGTTCAAACAGTGTATTAGAATAACAGAACATATGTAGAAATACGAATGTTAGGGCCAGGAAGAAAGACACGGAAACAAGAAGGTAGCTTCAAACAGTGTATTAGAATAACAGAACATATATAGAAATACGAGTGTTAGGGCCAGGAAGAAAGACAGGGAAACAAGAAGGTAGCTTCAAACAGTGTATTAGAATAACAGAACATATGTAGAAATACGAATGTAAGGGCCAGGAAGAAAGACAGGGAAACAAGAAGGATGGTTCAAACAGTGTATTAGAATAACAGAACACATATAGAAATACGAGTGTTAGGGCCAGGAAGAAAGACAGGGAAACAAGAAGGTTGGTTCAAACAGTGTATTAGAATAACAGAACACATATAGAAATACGAGTGTTAGGGCCAGGAAGAAAGACAGGGATACAAGAAGGTAGGTTCAAACAGTGTATTAGAATGACAGAACATATATAGAAATACGAGTGTTAGGGCCAGGAAGAAAGACAGGGATACAAGAAGGTAGGTTCAAACAGTGTATTAGAATGACAGAACATATATAGAAATACGAGTGCTAGAGCCAGGAAGAAAGACAGGGAAACGAAAAGGTTGGTTCAAACAGTGTATTAGAATAACAGAACATATATAGAAATACGAATGCTAGGGCCAGGAAGAAAGACACGGAAACAAGAATGTAGCTTCAAACAGTGTGTTAGAATAACACAACATATATAGAAATACGAGTGTTAGGGCCAGGAAGAAAGACAGGGAAACAAAAAGGTAGGTTCAAACAGAATATTAGAATAACAGAACATATATAGAAATACGAGTGTTAGGGCCAGGAAGAAAGAGAGGGAAACAAGAAGGTAGATTCAAACAGTGTATTAGAATAACAGAACATATGTAGAAATACGAATGTTAGGTCCAGGAAGAAAGACACGTAAACAAGAAGGTAGCATCAAAAAGTGTATTAGAATAACAGAACATATATAGAAATCCGAGTGTTAGGGCCAGGAAGAAAGACAGGGAAACAAGAAGGTTGGTTCAAACAGTGTATTAGAACAACTGAACTTATATAGAAATACGATTGTTAGGGCCAGGAAGAAAGACAGGTATACAAGAAGGTAGGTTCAAACAGTGTATTAGAATAACAGAACATATGTAGAAATACGAATGTTAGGGCCAGGAAGAAAGACACGTAAACAAGAAGGTAGCTTCAAACAGTGCATTAGAATAACAGAACTTATATAGAAATACGATTGTTAGGGCCAGGAAGAAAGACAGGGATACAAGAAGGTAGGATCAAACAGTGTATTAGAATAACAGAACATATGTAGAAATACGAATGTTAGGGCCAGGAGGAAAGACACGGAAACAAGAAGGTAGCTTGAAACAGTGTATTAGAATAACAGAACATATATAGAAATACGAGTGTTAGGGCCAGGAAGAAAGACAGGGAAACAAGAAGGTAGCTTCAAACAGTGTATTAGAATAACAGAACATATGTAGAAATACGAATGTAAGGGCCAGGAAGAAAGACACGGAAACAAGAAGGTAGCTTCAAACAGTGTATTAGAATAACAGAACATATATAGAAATACGAGTGTTAGGGCCAGGAAGAAAGACACGGAAACAAGAAGGTAGGTTGAAACAGTGTATTAGAATAACAGAACATATATAGAAATACGAGTGTTAGGGCCAGGAAGAAAGACACGGAAACAAGAAGGTAGGTTGAAACAGTGTATTAGAATAACAGAACCTATATAAAAATACGAGTGTTTGGGCCAGGAAGAAAGACAGGGATACAAGAAGGTAGGTTCAAACAGTGTATTAGAATGACAGAACATATACAGAAATACGAGTGTTAGGGCCAGGAAGAAAGACAGGGAAACAAGAAGGTTGGTTCAAACAGTCTATTAGAATAACAGAACATATATAGAAATACGAGTGTTAGGGCCAGGAAGAAAGACAGGGAAACAAGAAGGTTGGTTCAAACAGTGTATTAGAATAACAGAACATATATAGAAATACGAGTGTTAGGGCCAGGAAGAAAGACAGGGATACAAGAAGGTAGGTTCAAACAGTGTATTAGAATGACAGAACATATATAGAAATACGAGTGTTAGGGCCAGGAAGAAAGACAGGGATACAAGAAGGTAGGTTCAAACAGTGTATTAGAATGACAGAACATATATAGAAATACGAGTGTTAGGGCCAGGAAAAAAGACAGGGATACAAGAAGGTAGGTTCAAACAGTGTATTAGAATGACAGAACATATATAGAAATACGAGTGTTAAGGCCAGGAAGAAAGACAGGGATACAAGAAGGTAGGTTCAAACAGTGTATTAGAATGACAGAACATATATAGAAATACGAGTGTTAGGGCCAGGAAGAAAGACACGGAAACAAGAAGGTAGGTTGAAACAGTGTATTAGAATAACAGAACATATATAGAAATACGAGTGTTAGGGCCAGGAAGAAAGACACGGAAACAAAGATGTAGGTTCAAACAGTGTATTAGAATGACAGAACATATATAGAAATACGAGTGTTAGGGCCAGGAAGAAAGACAGGGATACAAGAAGGTAGGTTCAAACAGTGTATTAGAATGACAGAACATATATAGAAATACGAGTGTTAGGGCCAGGAAGAAAGACAGGGATACAAGAAGGTAGGTTCAAACAGTATATTAGAATGACAGAACATATATAGAAATACGAGTGTTAAGGCCAGGAAGAAAGACAGGGATACAAGAAGGTAGGTTCAAACAGTGTATTAGAATGACAGAACATATATAGAAATACGAGTGTTAGGGCCAGTAAGAAAGACACTGAAACAAGAAGGTTGGTTCAAACAGTGTATTAGAATGACAGAACATATATAGAAATACGAGTGTTAGGGCCAGGAAGAAAGACAGGGAAAAAAGAGGTAGGTACAAACAGTGTATTAGAATGACAGAACATATATAGAAATACGAGTGTTAGGGCCAGGAAGAAAGACAGGGATACAAGAAGGTAGGTACAAACAGTGTATTAGAATGACAGAACATATATAGAAATACGAGTGTTAGGGCCTGGAAGAAAGACAGGGATACAAGAAGGTAGGTTCAAACAGTGTATTAGAATGACAGAACATATATAGAAATAAGAGTGTTAGGGCCAGGAAGAAAGACACGGAAACAAGAAGGTAGGTTCAAACAGTGTATTAGAATAAGAGAACATATATAGTAATACGAGTGTTAGGGCCAGGAAGAAAGACACGGAAACAAGAAGGTAGGTTCAAACAGTGTATTAGAATAAGAGAACATATATAGAAATACGAGTGTTAGGGCCAGGAAGAAAGACACGGATACAAGAAGGTCGGTTCAAACAGTGTATTAGAATAAGAGAACATATATAGAAATAAGAGTGTTAGGGCCAGGAAGAAAGACAGGGAAAGAGGAAGGTAGGTTCAGACAGTGTATTAGAATAACAGAACATATATGGAAATACGAGTGTTAGGGCCAGGAAGAAAGACAGGGAAACGAAAAGGTTGGTTCAAACAGTGTATTAGAATAACAGAACTTATATAGAAATACGATTGTTAGGGCCAGGAAGAAAGACAGGGATACAAGAAGGTAGGTTCAAACAGTGTATTAGAATAACAGAACATATGTAGAAATACGAATGTTAGGGCCAGGAAGAAAGACACGGAAACAAGAAGGTAGCTTCAAACAGTGTATTAGAATAACAGAACATATATAGAAATACGAGTGTTAGGGCCAGGAAGAAAGACAGGGAAACAAGAAGGTAGCTTCAAACAGTGTATTAGAATAACAGAACATATGTAGAAATACGAATGTAAGGGCCAGGAAGAAAGACAGGGAAACAAGAAGGTTGGTTCAAACAGTGTATTAGAATAACAGAACACATATAGAAATACGAGTGTTAGGGCCAGGAAGAAAGACAGGGAAACAAGAAGGTTGGTTCAAACAGTGTATTAGAATAACAGAACACATATAGAAATACGAGTGTTAGGGCCAGGAAGAAAGACAGGGATACAAGAAGGTAGGTTCAAACAGTGTATTAGAATGACAGAACATATATAGAAATACGAGTGTTAGGGCCAGGAAGAAAGACAGGGATACAAGAAGGTAGGTTCAAACAGTGTATTAGAATGACAGAACATATATAGAAATACGAGTGCTAGAGCCAGGAAGAAAGACAGGGAAACGAAAAGGTTGGTTCAAACAGTGTATTAGAATAACAGAACATATATAGAAATACGAATGCTAGGGCCAGGAAGAAAGACACGGAAACAAGAATGTAGCTTCAAACAGTGTGTTAGAATAACACAACATATATAGAAATACGAGTGTTAGGGCCAGGAAGAAAGACAGGGAAACAAAAAGGTAGGTTCAAACAGAATATTAGAATAACAGAACATATATAGAAATACGAGTGTTAGGGCCAGGAAGAAAGAGAGGGAAACAAGAAGGTAGATTCAAACAGTGTATTAGAATAACAGAACATATGTAGAAATACGAATGTTAGGTCCAGGAAGAAAGACACGTAAACAAGAAGGTAGCATCAAAAAGTGTATTAGAATAACAGAACATATATAGAAATCCGAGTGTTAGGGCCAGGAAGAAAGACAGGGAAACAAGAAGGTTGGTTCAAACAGTGTATTAGAACAACTGAACTTATATAGAAATACGATTGTTAGGGCCAGGAAGAAAGACAGGTATACAAGAAGGTAGGTTCAAACAGTGTATTAGAATAACAGAACATATGTAGAAATACGAATGTTAGGGCCAGGAAGAAAGACACGTAAACAAGAAGGTAGCTTCAAACAGTGCATTAGAATAACAGAACTTATATAGAAATACGATTGTTAGGGCCAGGAAGAAAGACAGGGATACAAGAAGGTAGGATCAAACAGTGTATTAGAATAACAGAACATATGTAGAAATACGAATGTTAGGGCCAGGAGGAAAGACACGGAAACAAGAAGGTAGCTTGAAACAGTGTATTAGAATAACAGAACATATATAGAAATACGAGTGTTAGGGCCAGGAAGAAAGACACGGAAACAAGAAGGTAGGTTGAAACAGTGTATTAGAATAACAGAACATATATAAAAATACGAGTGTTTGGGCCAGGAAGAAAGACAGGGTTACAAGAAGGTAGGTTCAAACAGTGTATTAGAATGACAGAACATATACAGAAATACGAGTGTTAGGGCCAGGAAGAAAGACAGGGAAACAAGAAGCTTGGTTCAAACAGTCTATTAGAATAACAGAACATATATAGAAATACGAGTGTTAGGGCCAGGAAGAAAGACAGGGAAACAAGAAGGTTGGTTCAAACAGTGTATTAGAATAACAGAACATATATAGAAATACGAGTGTTAGGGCCAGGAAGAAAGACAGGGATACAAGAAGGTAGGTTCAAACAGTGTATTAGAATGACAGAACATATATAGAAATACGAGTGTTAGGGCCAGGAAGAAAGACAGGGATACAAGAAGGTAGGTTCAAACAGTGTATTAGAATGAGAGAACATATATAGAAATACGAGTGTTAGGGCCAGGAAAAAAGACAGGGATACAAGAAGGTAGGTTCAAACAGTGTATTAGAATGACAGAACATATATAGAAATACGAGTGTTAAGGCCAGGAAGAAAGACAGGGATACAAGAAGGTAGGTTCAAACAGTGTATTAGAATGACAGAACATATATAGAAATACGAGTGTTAGGGCCAGGAAGAAAGACACGGAAACAAGAAGGTAGGTTGAAACAGTGTATTAGAATAACAGAACATATATAGAAATACGAGTGTTAGGGCCAGGAAGAAAGACACGGAAACAAAGATGTAGGTTCAAACAGTGTATTAGAATGACAGAACATATATAGAAATACGAGTGTTAGGGCCAGGAAGAAAGACAGGGATACAAGAAGGTAGGTTCAAACAGTGTATTAGAATGACAGAACATATATAGAAATACGAGTGTTAGGGCCAGGAAGAAAGACAGGGATACAAGAAGGTAGGTTCAAACAGTATATTAGAATGACAGAACATATATAGAAATACGAGTGTTAGGGCCAGGAAGAAAGACAGGGATACGAGAAGGTAGGTTCAAACAGTGTATTAGAATGACAGAACATATATAGAAATACGAGTGTTAGGGCCAGGAAGAAAGGCACGGAAACAAGAAGGTAGGTTCAAACAGTGTATTAGAATGACAGAACATATATAGAAATACGAGTGTTAGGGCCAGGATGAAAGACAGGGAAACAAAGAGGTAGGTTCAAACAGTGTATTAGAATGACAGAACATATATAGAAATACGAGTGTTAGGGCCAGGAAGAAAGACACGGAAACAAGAAGGTAGGTTCAAACAGTGTATTAGAATGACAGAACATATATAGAAATACGAGTGTTAGGGCCAGGAAGAAAGACAGGGATACAAGAAGGTAGGTTCAAACAGTGTATTAGAATGACAGAACATATATAGAAATACGAATGTTAGGGCCAGGAAGAAAGACAGGGATATAAGAATGTAGGTTCAAACAGTGTATTAGAATGACAGAACATATATAGAAATACGAGTGTTAGGGCCAGGAAGAAAGACAGGGATACAAGGAGGTAGGTTCAAACAGTGTATTAGAATGACAGAACATATATAGAAATACGAGTGTTAGGGCCAGGAAGAAAGACAAGGATAGAAGAAAGTAGGTTCAAACAGTGTATTAGAATAACAGAATATATATAGAAATACGAGTGTTAGGAAAAGGAAGAAAGACACGGAAACAAGAAGGTAGGTTCAAACAGTGTATTAGAATAACAGAACATATATAGAAATACGAGTGTTAGGGCCAGGAAGAAAGACAGGGTTACATGAAGGTAGGTTCAAACAGTGTATTAGAATGACAGAACATATATAGAAATACGAGTGTTAGGGCCAGGAAGAAAGTCACGGAAACAAGAAGGTCGGTTCAAACAGTGTATTAGAATGACAGAACATATATAGAAATACGAGTGTTAGGGCCAGGAAGAAAGACAAGGATAGAAGAAAGTAGGTTCAAACAGTGTATTAGAATAACAGAATATATATAGAAATACGAGTGTTAGGAAAAGGAAGAAAGACACGGAAACAAGAAGGTAGGTTCAAACAGTGTATTAGAATAACAGAACATATATAGAAATACGAGTGTTAGGGCCAGGAAGAAAGACAGGGTTACAAGAAGGTAGGTTCAAACAGTGTATTAGAATGACAGAACATATATAGAAATACGAGTGTTAGGGCCAGGAAGAAAGACAGGGATACAAGAAGGTAGGTTCAAACAATGTATTAGAATGACAGAACATATATAGAAATATGAGTGTTAGGGCCAGGAAGAAAGTCACGGAAACAAGAAGGTCGGTTCAAACAGTGTATTAGAATAACAGAACTTATATAGAAATACGAGTGTTAGGGCCAGGAAGAAAGACAGGGAAACAAGAAGGTAGGTTCAAACAGTTTATTAGAATAACAGAACATATATAGAAATACGAGTGTTAGGGCCAGGAAGAAAGACACGGAAACAAGAAGGTAGGTTCAAACAGTGTATTAGAATAACAGAACATATATAGAAATACGAGTGTTAGGGCCAGGAAGAAAGACACGGAAACAAGAAGGTAGGTTCAAACAGTGTATTAGAATAACAGAACATATATAGAAATACGAGTGTTAGGGCCAGGAAGAAAGACACGGAAACAAGAAGGTAGGTTCAAACAGTTTATCAGAATAAAAGAACATATATAGAAATACGAGTGTTAGGGCCAGGAAGAAAGACAGGGACACAAGAAGGTAGTTTGAAAAAGTGTATTAGAATAACAGAACATATATAGAAATACGAATGTTTGGGCCAGGAAGAAAGACAGGGAAACAAGATGGTAGGTTGAAACAGTTTATTAGAATAACAGAACATATATAGAAATACGAATGTTAGGGCCAGGATGAAAGACACGGAAACAAGAAGGAAGGTTCAAACAGTGTATTAGAATAACAGAACATATATAGAAATACGAGTGTTAGGGCCAGGAAAAAAGACAGGGAAACAAGAAGGTTGGTTCAAACAGTGTATTAGAATAACCGAATATATATAGAAATACGAGTGTTAGGGCCAGGAAGAAAGACACGGAAACAAGAAGGTAGGTTGAAACAGTGTATTAGAATAACAGAACATATATAGAAATACGAGTGTTAGGGCCAGAAAGAAAGACACGGAAATAAGAAGGTTGGTTCAAACAGTTTATTAGAATAACAGAACATATATAGAAATACGAGTGTTAGGGCCAGGAAGAAAGACACGGAAACAAGAAGGTAGGTTGAAACAGTGTATTAGAATAACAGAACATATCTAGAAATACGAGTGTTAGGGCCAGGAAGAAAGACAGGGAAACAAGAAGGTAGTTTCAAACAGTTTATTAGAATAACAGAACATATATAGAAATACGAGTGTTAGGGCCAGGAAGAAAGACACGGAAACAAGAAATTCGGTTCAAACAGTGTATTAGAATAACAGAACATATATAAAAATACGAGTGTTAGGGCCAGGAAGAAAGACACGGAAACAAGAAGGCAGGTACAGACAGTTTATTTGAATAAAAGAACATATATAGAAATACGAGTGTTAGGGCCAGGAAGAAAGACAGGGAAACAAGAAGGTAGGTTCAAAGAGTGTATTAGAATAACAGAACATATATAGAAATACGAGTGTTAGGGCCAGGAAGAAAGACAGGGAAACAAGAAGGTAGGTTCAAACAGTTTATTAGAATAACAGAACATATATAGAAATACGAGTGTTAGGGCCAGGAAGAAAGACAGGGATACAAGAAGGTTGGTTCAAACAGTGTATTATAATAACAGAACATATATTGAAATACGAGTGTTAGGGCCAGGAAGAAAGACACGGAAACAAGAAGGTAGGTTGAAACAGTGTATTAGAATAACAGAACATATATAGAAATACGAGTGTTAGGGCCAGGAAGAAAGACAGGGAAACAAGAAGGTAGGTTGAAACAGTTTATTAGAATAACAGAACATATATAGAAATACGAGTGTTAGGGCCAGGAAGAAAGACACGGAAACAAGAAGGTTGGTTCAAACAGTGTATTAGAATAACAGAACATATATAGAAATACCATTGTTAGTGCAAAGAAGAAAGACAGGGAAACAAGAAGGTAGGTTCAAACAGTGTATTAGAATAACAGAACCTGTATAGAAATACGAGTGTTAGGGCTAGGAAGAAAGACAGGGAAACAAGAAGTTTGGTTCAAACAGTGTATTAGAATAACAGAACATATATAGAAATACGAGTGTTAGGGCCAGAAAGAAAGTCACGGAAACAAGAAGGTCGGTTCAAACAGTTTATTAGAATAACAGAACATATATAGAAATACGAGTGTTAGGGCCAGGAAGAAAGACACGGAAACAAGAAGGTAGGTTGAAACAGTGTATTAGAATAACAGAACATATATAGAAATACGAGTGTTAGGGCCAGGAAGAAAGACACGGAAACAAGAAGGTAGGTTCAAACAGTGTATTAGAATAACAGAAAATATATAGAAATACGAGCGTTAGGGCCAGGAAGAAAGACACGGAAACAAGAAGGTCGGTTCAAACAGTGTATTAGAATAACAGAACATATATAGAAATACGAGTGTTAGGGCCAGGAAGAAAGACACGGAAACAAGAAGGTAGGTTCAAACAGTTTATTAGAATAACAGAACATATATAGAAATACGGGTGTTAGGGCCAGGAAGAAAGACACGGAAACAAGAAGGTAGGTTGAAACAGTGTATTAGAAGAACAGAACATATATAGAAATACGAGTGTTAGGGCCAAGAAGAAAGACACGGAAACAAGAAGGTAGGTTCAAACAGTTTATTAGAATAAAAGAATGTATATAGAAATACGAGTGTTAGGGCCAGGAAGAAAGACAGGGAAACAAGAAGGTAGGTTCAAACAGTTTATTAGAATAACAGAACATATATAGAAATACGAGTGTTAGGGCCAGGAAGAAAGACACGGAAACAAGAAGGTTGGTTCAAAGAGTGTATTAGAATAACAGAACATATATAGAAATACGAGTGTTAGGGCCAGGAAGAAAGACAGGGAAACAAGAAGGTTGGTTCAAACAGTGTATTAGAATAACCGAACATATATAGAAATACGAGTGTTAGGGCCAGGAAGAAAGTCACGGAAACAAGAAGGTAGGTTGAAACAGTGTATTAGAATAACAGAACATATATAGAAATACGAGTGTTAGGGCCAGGAAGAAAGACAGGGAAACAAGAAGGTAGGTTGAAACAGTTTATTAGAATAACAGGACATATATAGAAATACGAGTTTTAGGGCCAGGAAGAAAGTCACGGAAACAAGAAGGTTGGTTCAAACAGTGTATTAGAATAACAGAACATATATAGAAATACCAGCGTTAGTGCCAGGAAGAAAGACAGGGAAACAAGAAGGTCGGTTCAAACAGTTTATTAGAATAACAGAACATATATAGAAATGCGAGTGTTAGGGCCAGGAAGAATGACACGGAAACAAGAAGGTAGGTTCAAACAGTTTATTAGAATAACAGAACATATATAGAAATACGAGTGTTAGGGCCAGGAAGAAAGACACGGAAACAAGAAGGTCGGTTCAAACAGTGTATTAGAATAACAGAACATATATAGAAATACGAGTGTTAGGGCCAGGAAGAAAGACAGGGAAACAAGAAGGTAGGTTCAAACAGTTTATTAGAATAACAGAACATATATAGAAATACGAGTGTTAGGGCCAGGAAGAAAGACACGGAAACAAGAAGGTAGGTTGAAACAGTGTATTAGAAGAACAGAACATATATAGAAATACGAGTGTTAGGGCCAGGAAGAAAGACACGGAAACAAGAAGGTAGGTTGAAACAGTGTATTAGAATAACAGAACATATATAGAAATACGAGTGTTAGGGCCAGGAAGAAAGACACGGAAACAAGAAGGTAGGTTCAAACAGTTTATTAGAATAAAAGAACATATATAGAAATACGAGTGTTAGGGCCAGGAAGAAAGACAGGGAAACAAGAAGGTAGGTTCAAACAGTTTATTAGAATAACAGAATATATATAGAAATACGAATGTTAGGGCCAGGAAGAAAGACACGGAAACAAGAAGGTAGGTTCAAACAGTGTATTAGAATAACAGAACATATATAGAAATACGAGTGTTAGGGCCAGGAAGAAAGACAGGGAAACAAGAAGGTAGGTTCAAACAGTATATTAGAATAACAGAACATATATAGAAATACGAGTGTTAGGGCCAGGAAGAAAGACACGGAAACAAGAAGGTTGGTTCAAACAGTGTATTAGAATAACAGAACATATATAGAAATATGAGTGTTAGGGCCAGGAAGAAAGTCAGGGAAACAAGAAGGTTGGTTCAAACAGTGTATTAGAATAACAGAACATATATAGAAATACGAGTGTTAGGGCCAGGAAGAAAGACACTGAAACAAGAAGGTAGGTTGAAACAGTGTATTAGAATAACAGAACATATATAGAAATACGAGTGTTAGGGCCAGGAAGAAAGACACGGAAACAAGAAGGTAGTTTCAAACAGTTTATAAGAATAACAGAACATATATAGAAATACGAGTGTTAGGGCCAGGAAGAAAGACACGGAAACAAGAAGGTTGGTTCAAACAGTGTATTAGAATAACAGAACATATATAGAAATACCAGTGTTAGTGCCAGGAAGAAAAACAGGGAAACAAGAAGGTAGGTTCAAACAGTGTATTAGAATAACAGAACATATATAGAAATACGAGTGTTAGGGCCAGGAAGAAAGACACGTAAACAAGAAGGTTGGTTCAAACAGTGTATTAGAATAACAGAACATATATAGAAATACGAGTGTTAGGGCCAGAAAGAAAGACACGGAAACAAGAATGTCGGTTCAAACAGTTTATTAGAATAACAGAACATATATAGAAATACGAGTGTTAGGGCCAGGAAGAAAGACACGGAAACAAGAAAGTAGGTTGAAACAGTGTATTAGAATAACAGAACATATATAGAAATACGAGTGTTAGGGCCAGGAAGTAAGACAGGGAAACAAGAAGGTAGGTTCAAACAGTTTATTAGAATAACAGAACATATATAGAAATACGAGTGTTAGGACCAGGAAAAAAGACACGGAAACAAGAAGGTCGGTTCAAACAGTTTATTAGAATAACAGAACATATATAGAAATACGAGTGTTAGGGCCAGGAAGAAAGACACGGAAACAAGAAGGTAGGTTCAAACAGTGTATTAGAATAACAGAACATATATAGAAATACGAGTGTTAGGGCCAGGAAGAAAGACAGGGAGACAAGAAGGTAGGTTCAAACAGTTTATTAGAATAACAGAACATATATAGAAATACGAATGTTAGGGCCAGGAAGAAAGACACGGAAACAAGAAGGTAGGTTCAAACAGTGTATTAGAATAACAGAACATATATAGAAATACGAGTGTTAGGGCCAGGAAGAAAGACAGGGAGACAAGAAGGTAGGTTCAAACAGTTTATTAGAATAACAGAACATATATAGAAATACGAATGTTAGGGCCAGGAAGAAAGACACGGAAACAAGAAGGTACGTTCAAACAGTGTATTAGAATAACAGAACATATATAGAAATACGAGTGTTAGGGCCAGGAAGAAAGACAGGGAAACAAGAAGGTAGGTTCAAACAGTTTATTAGAATAACAGAACATATATAGAAATACGAGTGTTAGGGCCAGGAAGAAAGACAGGGAAACAAGAAGGTTGGTTCAAACAGTGTATTAGAATAACAGAACATATATAGAAATACGAGTGTTAGGGCCAGGAAGAAAGACAGGGAAACAAGAAGGTTGGTTCAAACAGTGTATTAGAATAACCGAACATATATAGAAATACGAGTGTTAGGGCCAGGAAGAAAGACAGGGATACAAGAAGGTTGGTTCAAACAGTGTATTAGAATAACTGAACATATATAGAAATACGAGTGTTAGGGCCAAAAAGAAAGACACGGAAACAAGAAGGTAGGTAGAAACAGTGTATTAGAATAACAGAACATATATAGAAATACGAGTGTTAGAGCCAGGAAGAAAGACAGGGATACAAGAAGGTAGGTTCAAACAGTGTATTAGAATAACAGAACATATAGAGAAATTCGAGTGTTAGGGCCAGGAAGAAAGACAGGGAAACAAGAAGGTTGGTTCAAACAATGTATTAGAATAACAGAACATATATAGAAATACGAGTGTTAGGGCCAGGAAGAAAGACACGGAAACAAGAAGGTAGGTTGAAACAGTGTATTAGAAGAACAGAACATATATAGAAATACGAGTGTTAGGGCCAGGAAGAAAGACAGGGAAACAAGAAGGTTGGTTCAAACAGTGTATTAGAATAACAGAACATATATAGAAATACGAGTGTTAGGGCCAGGAAGAAAGACACGGAAAAAAGAAGGTAGGTTCAAACAGTTTATTAGAATAACAGAACATATATAGAAATACGAGTGTTAGGGCCAGGAAGAAAGACAGGGAAACAAGAAGGTAGGTTCAAACAGTATATTAGAATAACAGAACATATATAGAAATACGAGTGTTAGGGCCAGGAAGAAAGACAGGGAAACAAGAAGGTAGGTTCAAACAGTTTATTAGAATAACAGAACATATATAGAAATACGAGTGTTAGGGCCAGGAAGAAAGACACGGAAACAAGAAGGTTGGTTGAAACTGTATTAAAATAACAGAACATATATAGAAATACGAGTGTTAGGGCCAGGAAGAAAGACAGGGAAACAAGAAGGTTGGTTCAAACAGTGTATTTGAATAACCGAACATATATAGAAATACGAGTGTTAGGGCCAGGGAGAAAAACAGGGAACAAGAAGTTTGGTTCAAACAGTGTATTAGAATAAAAGAACATATATAGAAATACGAGTGTTAGGGCCAGGAAGAAAGACAGGGAAACAAGAAGGTAGGTTCAAACAGTTTATTAGAATAACAGAACATATATAGAAATACGAGTGTTAGGGCCAGGAAGAAAGACACGGAAACAAGAAGGTAGGTTGAAACAGTGTATTAGAAGAACAGAACATATATAGAAATACGAGTGTTAGGGCCAGGAAGAAAGACACGGAAACAAGAAGGTAGGTTGAAACAGTGTATTAGAATAACAGAACATATATAGAAATACGAGTGTTAGGGCCAGGAAGAAAGACACGGAAACAAGAAGGTAGGTTCAAACAGTGTATTAGAATAACAGAACATATATAGAAATACGAGTGTTAGGGCCAGGAAGAAAGACAGGGAAACAAGAAGGTAGGTTCAAACAGTATATTAGAATAACAGAACATATATAGAAATACGAGTGTTTGGGCCAGGAAGAAAGACACGGAAACAAGAAGGTTGGTTCAAACAGTGTATTAGAATAACAGAACATATATAGAAATATGAGTGTTAGGGCCAGAAAGAAAGTCAGGGAAACAAGAAGGTTGGTTCAAACAGTGTATTAGAATAACAGAACATATATAGAAATACGAGTGTTAGGGCCAGGAAGAAAGACACGGAAACAAGAAGGTAGGTTGAAACAGTGTATTAGAATAACAGAACATATATAGAAATACGAGTGTTAGGGCCAGGAAGAAAGACACGGAAACAAGAAGGTAGTTTCAAACAGTTTATAAGAATAACAGAACATATATAGAAATACGAGTGTTAGGGCCAGGAAGAAAGACACGGAAACAAGAAGGTTGGTTCAAACAGTGTATTAGAATAACAGAACATATATAGAAATACCAGTGTTAGTGCCAGGAAGAAAAACAGGGAAACAAGAAGGTAGGTTCAAACAGTGTATTAGAATAACAGAACATATATAGAAATACGAGTGTTAGGGCCAGGAAGAAAGACACGTAAACAAGAAGGTTGGTTCAAACAGTGTATTAGAATAACAGAACATATATAGAAATACGAGTGTTAGGGCCAGGAAGAAAGACAGGGAGAAAGAAGGTAGGTTCAAACAGTTTATTAGAATAACAGAACATATATAGAAATACGAGTGTTAGGGCCAGGAAGAAAGACAGGGAAACAAGAAGGTAGGTTCAAACAGTGTATTAGAATAACAGAACATATATAGAAATACGAGTGTTAGGGCCAGGAAGAAAGACAGGGAGACAAGAAGGTAGGTTCAAACAGTTTATTAGAATAACAGAACATATATAGAAATACGAATGTTAGGGCCAGGAAGAAAGACACGGAAACAAGAAGGTAGGTTCAAACAGTGTATTAGAATAACAGAACATATATAGAAATACGAGTGTTAGGGCCAGGAAGAAAGACAGGGAAACAAGAAGGTAGGTTCAAACAGTTTATTAGAATAACAGAACATATATAGATATACGAGTGTTAGGGCCAGGAAGAAAGACAGGGAAACAAGAAGGTTGGTTCAAACAGTGTATTAGAATAACCGAACATATATAGAAATACGAGTGTTAGGGCCAGGAAGAAAGACAGGGATACAAGAAGGTTGGTTCAAACAGTTTATTAGAATAACTGAACATATATAGAAATACGAGTGTTAGGGCCAAAAAGAAAGACACGGAAACAAGAAGGTAGGTTGAAACAGTGTATTAGAATAACAGAACATATATAGAAATACGAGTGTTAGGGCCAGGAAGAAAGACAGGGAAACAAGAAGGTTGGTTCAAACAATGTATTAGAATAACAGAACATATATAGAAATACGAGTGTTAGGGCCAGGAAGAAAGACAGGGAAACAAGAAGGTAGGTTGAAACAGTGTATTAGAAGAACAGAACATATATAGAAATACGAGTGTTAGGGCCAGGAAGAAAGACAGGGAAACAAGAAGGTTGGTTCAAACAGTGTATTAGAATAACAGAACATATATAGAAATACGAGTGTTAGGGCCAGGAAGAAAGACACGGAAACAAGAAGGTAGGTTCAAACAGTTTATTAGAATAACAGAACATATATAGAAATACGAGTGTTAGGGCCAGGAAGAAAAAGGGAAACAAGAAGGTAGGTTCAAACAGTGTATTAGAATAACAGAACATATATAGAAATACGAGTGTTAGGGCCAGGAAGAAAGACAGGGAAACAAGAAGGTAGGTTCAAACAGTTTATTAGAATAACAGAACATATATAGAAATACGAGTGTTAGGGCCAGGAAGAAAGACACGGAAACAAGAAGGTTGGTTGAAACAGTGTATTAAAATAACAGAACATATATAGAAATACGAGTGTTAGGGCCAGGAAGAAAGACAGGGAAACAAGAAGGTTGGTTCAAACAGTGTATTAGAATAACCGAACATATATAGAAATACGAGTGTTAGGGCCAGGGAGAAAAACAGGGAACAAGAAGGTTGGTTCAAACAGTGTATTAGAATAAAAGAACATATATAGAAATACGAGTGTTAGGGCCAGGAAGAAAGACACGGAAACAAGAAGGTAGGTTGAAACAGTGTATTAGAATAACAGAACATATATAGAAATACGAGTGTTAGGGCCAGGAAGAAAGACACGGAAACAAGAATGTAGGTTAAAACAGTGTATTAGAATAACAGAACTTATATAGAATTACGAGTGTTAGGGCCTGGAAGAAAGACAGGGAAACAAGAAGGTTGGTTCAAACAGTGTATTAGAATAACAGAACATATATAGAAATACGTGTGTTAGGGCCAGGAAAAAGACACGGAAATAAGAAGGTAGGTTCAAACAGTGTATTAGAATAACAGAACATATATAGAAATACGAGTGTTAGGGCCAGGAAGAAAGACAGGGAAACAAGAAGGTTGGTTCAAACAGTGTATTAGAATAACAGAACATATATAGAATTACGAGTGTTAGGGCCAGGAAGAAAGACACGGAAACAAGAAGGTAGGTTGAAACAGTGTATTAGAATAACAGAACATATATAGAAATACGAGTGTTAGGGCCAGGAAGAAAGACACGGAAACAAGAAGGTAGGTTGAAACAGTGTATTAGAATAACAGAACATATATAGAAATACGAGTGTTAGGGCCAGGAAGAAAGACAGGGAAACAAGAAAGTTCGTTCAAACAGTGTATTAGAATAACAGAACATATATAGAAATACGAGTGTTAGGGCCACAAGAAAGACAGGGAAACGAAAAGGTTGGTTCAAACAGTGTATTAGAATAACAGAACATATATAGAAATACGAGTGTTAGGGCCAGGAAGAAACACAGGGAAACAAGAAGGTAGGTTGAAACAGTGTATTAGAATAACAGAACATATATAGAAATACGAGTGTTAGGGCCAGGAAGAAAGACACGGAAACAAAAGGTAGGTTGAAACAGTGTATTAGAATAACAGAACATATATAGAAATACGAGTGTTAGGGCCAGGAAGAAAGACACGGAAACAAGAAGGTAGGTTCAAACAGTGTATTAGTATAACAGAACATATATAGATATACGAGTGTTAGGGCCAGAAAGAAAGACACGGAAACAAGAAGGTCAGTTCGAACAGTTTATTAGAATAACAGAACATATATAGAAATACGAGTGTTAGGGCCAGGAAGAAAGACAGGGAAACAAGAAGGTAGGTTCAAACAGTTTATTAGAATAACAGAACATATATAGAAATACGAGTGTTAGGGCCAGGAAAAAAGACACGGAAACAAGAAGGTCGGTTCAAACATTGTATTAGAATAACAGAACATATATAGAAATACGAGTGTTAGGGCCAGGAAGAAAGACAGGGAAACAAGAAGGTAGGTTGAAACAGTGTATTAGAATAACTGAACATATATAGAAATACGTGTGTTAGGGCCAGGAAGAAAGACACGGAAACAAGAAGGTAGGTTCAAACAGTTTATTAGAATAACAGAACATATATAGAAATACGAGTGTTAGGGCCAGGAAGAAAGACACGGAAACAAGAAGGTAGGTTCAAACAGTGTATTAGAATAACAGAACATATATAGAAATACGAGTGTTAGGGCCAGGAAGAAAGACAGGGAGACAAGAAGGTAGGTTCAAACAGTTTATTAGAATAACAGAACATATATAGAAATACGAATGTTAGGGCCAGGAAGAAAGACACGGAAACAAGAAGGTAGGTTGAAACAGTGTATTAGAATAACAGAACATATATAGAAATACGAGTGTTAGGGCCAGGAAGAAAGACAGGGAAACAAGAAGGTTGGTTCAAACAGTGTATTAGAATAACAGAACATATATAGAAATACGAGTGTTAGGGCCAGGAAGAAAGACACGGAAACAAGAAGGTAGGTTGAAACTGTGTATTAGAATAACAGAACTTATATAGAAATACGAGTGTTAGGGCCAGGAAGAAAGACACGGAAACAAGAATGTAGGTTAAAACAGTGTATTAGAATAACAGAACATATATAGAAATACGAGTGTTAGGGCCAGGAAGAAAGACAGGGAAACAAGAAGGTTGGTTCAAACAGTGTATTAGAATAACAGAACATATATAGAAATACGTGTGTTAGGGCCAGGAAAAAGACACGGAAATAAGAAGTTAGGTTCAAACAGTGTATTAGAATAACAGAACATATATAGAAATACGAGTGTTAGGGCCACAAGAAAGACAGGGAAACGAAAAGGTTGGTTCAAACAGTGTATTAGAATAACAGAACATATATAGAAATACGAGTGTTCGGGCCAGGAAGAAACACAGGGAAACAAGAAGGTAGGTTGAAACAGTGTATTAGAATAACAGAACATATATAGAAATACGAGTGTTAGGGCCAGGAAGAAAGACACGGAAACAAAAGGTAGGCTGAAACAGTGTATTAGAATAACAGAACATATATAGAAATACGAGTGTTAGGGCCAGGAAGAAAGACACGGAAACAAGAAGGTAGGTTCAAACAGTGTATTAGTATAACAGAACATATATAGATATACGAGTGTTAGGGCCAGAAAGAAAGACACGGAAACAAGAAGGTCAGTTCGAACAGTTTATTAGAATAACAGAACATATATAGAAATACGAGTGTTAGGGCCAGGAAGAAAGACAGGGAAACAAGAAGGTAGGTTCAAACAGTTTATTAGAATAACAGAACATATATAGAAATACGAGTGTTAGGGCCAGGAAAAAAGACACGGAAACAAGAAGGTCGGTTCAAACATTGTATTAGAATAACAGAACATATATAGAAATACGAGTGTTAGGGCCAGGAAGAAAGACAGGGAAACAAGAAGGTAGGTTGAAACAGTGTATTAGAATAACTGAACATATATAGAAATACGTGTGTTAGGGCCAGGAAGAAAGACACGGAAACAAGAAGGTAGGTTCAAACAGTTTATTAGAATAACAGAACATATATAGAAATACGAGTGTTAGGGCCAGGAAGAAAGACACGGAAACAAGAAGGTAGGTTCAAACAGTGTATTAGAATAACAGAACATATATAGAAATACGAGTGTTAGGGCCAGGAAGAAAGACAGGGAAACAAGAAGGTTGGTTCAAACAGTGTATTAGAATAACAGAACATATATAGAAATACGAGTGTTAGGGCCAGGAAGAAAGACACGGAAACAAGAAGGTAGGTTGAAACAGTGTATTAGAATAACAGAACTTATATAGAAATACGAGTTTTAGGGCCAGGAAGAAAGACACGGAAACAAGAAGGTAGGTTGAAACAGTGTATTAGAATAACAGAACATATATAGAAATACGAGTGTTAGGGCCAGGAAGAAAGACAGGGAAACAAGAAAGTTCGTTCAAACAGTGTATTAGAATAACAGAACATATATAGAAATACGAGTGTTAGGGCCAGGAAGAAAGACAGGGAAACGAAAAGGTTGGTTCAAACAGTGTATTAGAATAACAGAACATATATAGAAATACGAGTGTTAGGGCCAGGAAGAAAGACAGGGAAACAAGAAGGTAGGTTGAAACAGTGTATTAGAATAACAGAACATATATAGAAATACGAGTGTTAGGGCCAGGAAGAAAGACACGGAAACAAAAGGTAGGTTGAAACAGTGTATTAGAATAACAGAACATATATAGAAATACGATTGTTAGGGACAGGAAGAAAGACACGGAAACAAGAAGGTAGGTTGAAACAGTGTATTAGAATAACAGAACATATATAGAAATACGAGTGTTAGGGCCAGGAAGAAAGACACGGAAACAAGAAGGTAGGTTCATACAGTGTATGAGAATAACAGAACATATATAGAAATACGAGTGTTAGGGCCAGGAATAAAGACACGGAAACAAAGAGGTAGGTTCAAACAGTGTTTTAGAATAACAGAACATATATAGAAATACGAGTGTTAGGGCCAGGAAGAAAGACAGGGATACAAGAAGGTTGGTTCAAACAGTGTATTAGAATAACAGAACATATATAGAAATACGAGTGTTAGGGCCAGGAAGAAAACACGGAAACAAGAAGGTAGGTTGAAACAGTATATTAGAATAACAGAACATATATAGAAATACGAGTGTTAGGGCCAGGAAGAAAGACAGAGAAACAAGAAGATAGGTTCAAACAGTGTATTAGAATAACAGAACATATATAGAAATATGATTGTTAGGGCCAGGAAGAAAGACAGGGAAACAAGAAGGTTGGTTCAAACAGTGTATTAGAATAACAGAACATAGATAGAAATACGAGTGTTAGGGCCAGGAAGAAATACAGGGAAACAAGAAGGTAGGTTGAAACAGTGTATTAGAATAACAGAACATATATAGAAATACGAGTGTTAGGGCCAGGAAGAAAGACAGGGAAACAAGAAGGTTGGTTCAAACAGTGTATTAGAATAACAGAACATATATAGAAATACGAGTGTTAGGGCCAGGAAGGAAGACAGGGAAACAAGAAGGTAGGTTCAAACAGTTTATTAGAATAACATATCATATATAGAAATACGATTGTTAGGGCCAGGAAGAAAGACACGGAAACAAGAAGGTAGGTTGAAACAGTGTATTAGAATAACAGAACATATATAGAATTACGAGTGTTAGGGCCAGGAAGAAAGACAGGGAAACAAGAAGGTAGGTTGAGACAGTTTATTAGAATAACAGAACATATATAGAAATACGAGTGTTAGGGCCAGGAAGAAAGACACGGAAACAAGAAGGTTGGTCCAAACAGTGTATTAGAATAACAGAATATATATAGAAATACGAGTGTTAGGGCCAGGAAGAAAGGCAGGGAAACAAGAAGGTTGGTTCAAACAGTGTATTAGAATAACCGAACATATATAGAAATACGAGTGTTAGGGCCAGGAAGAAAGACAGCGAAACAAGAAGGTTGGTTCAAGCAGTGTATTAGAATAACAGAACATATATAGAAATATGAGTGTTAGGCCCAGGAAGAATGACACGGAAACAAGAAGGTAGGTTGAAACAGTGTATTAGAATAACAGAACATATATAGAAATACGAGTGTTAGGGCCAGGAAGAAAGATAGGGAAACAAGAAGGGAGGTTCAAACAGTGTATTAGAATAACAGAGCATATATAGAAATAAGAGTGTTAGGGCCAGGAAGAAAGACACGGAAACAAGAAGGTAGGTTGAAACTGTGTGTTAGAATAACAGAACATATATAGAAATACGAGTGTTAGGGCCAGGAAGAAAGACAGGGAAACAAGAAGGTTGGTTCCAACAGTGTATTAGAATAACAGAACATATATAGAAATACGAATGTTAGGGCCGGGAAGAAAGACACGGAAACAAGAAGGTAGGTTGAAACAGTGTATTAGAATAACAGAACATATATAGAAATACGAGTGTTAGGGCCAGGAAGAAAGACAGGGAAACAAGAAGGTAGGTTGAAACAGTGTATTAGAATAACAGAACATATATATAAATACGAGTGTTAGCGCCAGGAAGAAAGACAGTGAAACAAGAAGGTTGGTTCAAACAGTGTATTAGAATAACAGAACATATATAGAAATACGACTGTTAGGGCCAGGAAGAATGATACGGAAACAAGAAGTTAGGTTGAAACGGTGTATTAGAATAACAGAACATATATAGAAATACGAGTGTTAGGGCCAGGAAGAAAAACACGGAAACAAGAAGGTAGGTTGAAACAGTGTATTAGAATAACAGAACATATATAGAAATACGAGTGTTAGGGCCAGGAAGAAAGACAGGGAAACAAGAAGGTTGGTTCAAACTGTGTATTAGAATAGCAGAACATATATAGAAATACGAGTGTTAGGGCCAGGAAGAAAGACAGGGAAACAAGAAGGTAGGTTGAAACAGTGTATTAGAATAACAGAACATATATAGAAATACGAGTGTTAGGGCCAGGAAAAAGACACGGAAACAAAAGTTAGGTTGAAACAGTGTATTAGAATAACAGAACATATATAGAAATACGAGTGTTAGGGCCAGGTAGAAAGACACGGAAACAAGAAGGTAGGTTGAAACAGTGTATTATAATAACAGAACATATATAGAAATACGAGTGTTAGGGCCAGGAAGAAAGACACGGAAACAAGAAGGTAGGTTGAAACAGTGTATTAGAATAACAGAACCTATATAGAAATACGAGTGTTAGGGCCAGGAAGAAAGACAGGGAAACAAGAAGGTTGGTTCAAACAGTGTATTAGAATAACAGAAGATATATAGAAATACGAGTGTTAGGGCCAGGAAAAAAGACACGGAAACAAGAAGGTAGGTTGAAACAGTGTATTAGAATAACAGAACATATATAGAAATACGAGTGTTAGGGCCAGGAAGAAAGACACGGAAACAAGAAGGTAGGTTCAAACAGTGTATTAGAATAACAGAACATATATAGAAATACGAGTGTTAGGGCCAGGAAGAAAGACACGGAAACAAGAAGGTTGGTTCAAACAGTGTATTAGAATAACAGAACATATATAGAAATACGAGTGTTAGGGCCAGGAAGAAAGACACGGAAACATGAAGGTAGGTTGAAACAGTGTATTAGAATAACAGAACATATATAGAAATACTAGTGTTAGGGCCAGGAAGAAAGACACGGAAACAAGAAGGTAGCTTCAAACAGTGTATTAGAATAACAGAACATATATAGAAATACGTGTGTTAGGGCCAGGAAGAAAGACAGGGAAACAAGAAGGTTGGTTCAAACAGTGTATTAGAATAACAGAACATATATAGAAATACGAGTGTTAGGGCCAGGAAGAAAGACACGGAAAAAAGAAGGTTGGTTCAAACAGTGTATTAGAATAAGAGAACATATATAGAAATACGAGTGTTAAGGCCAGGAAGAAAGACACGGAAACAAGAAGGTTGGTTCAAACAGTGTATTAGAATAACAGAACATATATAGAAATACGAGTGTTAGGGCCAGGAAGAAAGACAGGGAAACAAGAAGGTTGGTTCAAACAGTGTATTAGAATAACAGAACATATATAGAAATACGAGTGTTAGGGCCAGGAAGAAAGACACTGAAACAAGAAGGTTGGTTCAAACAGTTTATTAGAATAACAGAACATATATAGAAATACGAGTGTTAGGGCCAGGAAGAAAGTCACGGAAACAAGAAGGTTGGTTCAAGCAGTGTATTAGAATAAGAGAACATATATAGAAATACGAGTGTTAGGGCCAGGAAGAAAGACACGGAAACAAGAAGGTAGGTTCAAACAGTGTATTAGAATAACAGAACATATATAGAAATACGAGTGTTAGGGCCAGGAAGAAAGACAGGGAAACAAGAAATTTGGTTCAAACAGTGTATTAGAATAACAGAACATATATAGAAATACGAGTGTTAGGGCCAGGAAGAAAGACACGGAAACAAGAAGGTTGGTTCAAACAGTGTATTAGAATAAGAGAACATATATAGAAATACGAGTGTTAGACCCAGGAAGAAAGACAGGGAAACAAGAATGTAGGTTCAAACAGTGTATTAGAATAACAGAACATATATAGAAATACGAGTGTTAGGGCCAGGAAGAAAGACAGGGAAACAAGAAGTTTGGTTCAAACAGTGTATTAGAATAACAGAACATATATAGAAATACGAGTGTTAGGGCCAGGAAGAAAGACACGGAAACAAGAAGGTTGGTTCAAACAGTGTATTAGAATAAGAGAACATATATAGAAATACGAGTGTTAGGGCCAGGAAGAAAGACACGGAAACAAGAATGTAGGTTCAAACAGTGTATTAGAATTACAGAACATATATAGAAATACGAGTGTTAGGGCCAGGAAGAAAGACAGGGAAACAAGAAGTTTGATTCAAACAGTGTATTAGAATAACAGAACATATATAGAAATACGAGTGTTAGGGCCAGGAAGAAAGACAGGGAAACAAGAAGGTAGGTTCAAACAGTGTATTAGAATAACAGAACATATATAGAAATACGAGTGTTAGGGCCAGGAAGAAAGACACGGAAACAAGAATGTTGGTTCAAACAGTGTATTAGAATAAGAGAACATATATAGAAATACGAGTGTTAGAGCCATGAATAAAGACAGGGAAACAAGAAGGTAGGTTCAAACAGTGTATTAGAATAACAGAACATATATAGAAATACGAGTGTTAGGGCCAGGAAGAAAGACAGGGAAACAAGAATTTTAGTTCAAACAGTGTATTAGAATAACAGAACATATATAGAAATACGAGTGTTAGGGCCAGGAAGAAAGACACGGAAACAAGAAGGTTGGTTCAAACAGTGTATTAGAATAAGTGATCATATATAGAAATACGAGTGTTAGGGCCAGGAAGAAAGACACGGAAACAAGAAGGTTGGTTCAAACAGTGTATTAGAATAAGAGAACATATATAGAAATACGAGTGTTAGGGCCAGGAAGAAAGACACGGAAACAAGAAGGTTGGTTCAAGCCGTGTATTAGAATAACAGAACATATATAGAAATACGAGTGTTAGGGCCAGGAAGAAAGACAGGGAAACAAGAAGGTTGGTTCAAACAGTGTATTAGAATAACAGAACATATATAGAAATACGATTGTTAGGGCCAGGAAGAAAGACACGGAAACAAGAAGGTTGGTTCAAACAGTGTATTAGAATAAGAGGACATATATAGAAATACGAGTGTTAGGGCCAGGAAGAAAGACACGGAAACAAGAAGGTAGGTTCAAACAGTGTATTAGAATAACAGAACATATATAGAAATACGAGTGTTAGGGCCAGGAAGAAAGACAGGGAGACAAGAAGTTTGGTTCAAACAGTGTATTAGAATAACAGAACATATATAGAAATACGAGTGTTAGGGCCAGGAAGAAAGACAGGGAAACAAGAAGGTAGGTTCAAACAGTGTATTAGAATAACAGAACATATATAGAAATACGAGTGTTAGGGCCAGGAAGAAAGACACGGAAACAAGAAGGTTGGTTCAAACAGTGTATTAGAATAAGAGAACATATATAGAAATACGAGTGTTAGAGCCAGGAATAAAGACAGGGAAACAAGAAGGTAGGTTCAAACAGTGTATTAGAATAACAGAACATATATAGAAATACGAGTGTTAGGGCCAGGAAGAAAGACAGGGAAACAAGAAGTTTGGTTCAAACAGTGTATTAGAATAACAGAACATATATAGAAATACGAGTGTTAGGGACAGGAAGAAAGACACGGAAACAAGAAGGTTGGTTCAAACAGTGTATTAGAATAAGTGAACATATATAGAAATACGAGTGTTAGGGCCAGGAAGAAAGACACGGAAACAAGAAGGTTGGTTCAAACAGTGTATTAGAATAACAGAACATATATAGAAATACGAGTGTTAGGGCCAGGAAGAAAGACACGGAAACAAGATGGTTGGTTCAAACCGTGTATTAGAATAACAGAACATATATAGAAATACGAGTGTTAGGGCCAGGAAGAAAGACAGCGAAACAAGAAGGTTGGTTCAAACAGTGTATTAGAATAACAGAACATATATAGAAATACGAGTGTTAGGGCCAGGAAGAAAGACAGGGAAACAAGAAGTTTAGTTCAAACAGTGTATTAGAAATCAGAACATATATAGAAATACGAGTGTTAGGGCCAGGAAGAAAGACACGGAAACAAGAAGGTTGGTTCAAACAGTTTATTAGAATAACACAACATATATAGAAATACGAGTGTTAGGGCCAGGAAGAAAGACACGGAAACAAGAAGGTAGGTTGAAACAGTGTATTAGAATAACAGAACATATATAGAAATACGAGTGTTAGGGCCAGGAAGAAAGACACGGAAACAAGAAGGTTGGTTCAAACAGTGTATTAGAATAAGAGAACATATATAGAAATACGAGTGTTAGGGCCAGGAAGAAAGACACGGAAACAAGAAGGTTTGTTCAAACAGTGTATTAGAATAAGAGAACATATATAGAAATACGAGTGTTAGGGCCAGGAAGAAAGACAGGGAAACAAGAAGGTTGGTTCAAACAGTGTATTAGAATAACAGAACATATATAGAAATAGGAGTGTTAGGGCCAGGAAAAAAGACACGGAAACAAGAAGGTTGGTTCAAACAGTGTATTAGAATAACTGAACATATATAGAAATAAGAGTGTTAGGGCCAGGAAGAAAGACACGGAAACAAGAAGGTTGGTTCAAACAGTGTATTAGAATAACAGAACATATATAGAAATACGAGTGTTAGGACCAGGAAGAAAGACACGGAAACAAGAAGTTTGGTTCAAACATTGTATTAGAATAACAGAACATATATAGAAATACGAGTGTTAGGGCCGTGAAGAAAGACAGGGAAACAAGAAGTTTGGTTCAAACAGTGTATTAGAATAAGAGAACATATATAGAAATACGAGTGTTAGGGCCAGGAAGAAAGACACGGAAACAAGAAAGTTGGTTCAAACAGTGTATTAGAATAACAGAACATATATATAAATACGAGTGTTAGGGCCAGGAAGAAAGACAGGGAAACAAGAAGTTTGGTTCAAACAGTGTATTAGAATAACAGAACATATATAGAAATATGAGTGTTAGGGCCAGGAAGAAAGACACGGAAACAAGATGGTTGGTTGAAACAGTGTATTAGAATAACAGAACATATATAGAAATACGAGTGTTAGGGCCAGGAAGAAAGACACGGAAACAAGAATGTAGGTTCAAACAGTTTATTAGAATAACAGAACATATATAGAAATACGAGTGTTAGGGCCAGGAAGAAAGACAGGGAAACAAGAAGGTTGGTTCAAACAGTGTATTAGAATAACAGAACATATATAGAAATACGAGTGTTAGGGCCAGGAAGAAAGACACGGAAACAAGAAGGTAGGTTCAAACAGTGTATTAGAATAACTGAACATATATAGAAATACGAGTGTTAAGGCCAGGAAGAAAGACACGAAACAAGAAGTTAGGTTGAAACAGTGTATTAGAATGACAGAACATATATAGAAATACGAGTGTTAGGGCCAGGAAGAAAGACACGGAAACAAGAAGGTAGGTTGAAACAGTGTATTAGAATAACAGAACATATATAGAAATACGAGTGTTAGGGCCAGGAAGAAAGACACGGAAACAAGAAGGTAGGTTGAAACAGTGTATTAGAATAACAGAACATATATAGAAATACGAGTGTTAGGGCCAGGAAGAAAGACACGGAAACAAGAAGGTAGGTTGAAACAGTGTATTAGAATAACAGAACATATATAGAAATACGAGTGTTAGGGCCAGGAAGAAAGACACGGAAACAAGAAGGTAGGTTGAAACAGTGTATTAGAATAACAGAACATATATAGAAATACGAGTGTTAGGGCCAGGAAGAAAGACACGGAAACAAGAAGGTAGGTTTAAACAGTGTATTAGAATAACAGAACATATATAGAAATACGAGTGTTAGGGCCAGGAAGAAAGACACGGAAACAAGAATGTAGGTTGAAACAGTGTATTAGAATAACAGAACATATATAGAAATACGAGTGTTAGGCCCAGGAAGAAAGACACGGAAACAAGAAGGTAGGTTTAAACAGTGTATTAGTATAACAGAACATATATAGAAATACGATTGTTAGGGCCAGGAAGAAAGACACGGAAACAAGAAGGTAGGTTGAAACAGTGTATTAGAATAACAGAACATATATAGAAATACGAGTGTTAGGGCCAGGAAGAAAGACACGGAAACAAGAAGGTAGGTTGAAACAGTGTATTAGAATAACAGAACATATATAGAAATACGAGTGTTAGGGCCAGGAAGAAAGACACGGAAACAAGAAGGTAGGTTCAAACAGTGTATTAGAATAACAGAACATATATAGAAATACGAGTGTTAGGGCCAGGAAGAAAGACACGGAAACAAGAAGGTTGGTTCAAACAGTGTATTCGAATAACAGAACATATATATAAATACGAGTGTTAGGGCCATGTAGAAAGACAGGGAAAGAAGAAGTTTGGTTCAAACAGTGTATTAGAATAACAGAACATATATAGAAATACGAGTGTTTGGGCCAGGAAGAAAGACACGGAAACAAGAAGGTAGGTTGAAACAGTGTATTAGAATAACAGAACATATATAGAAATACGAGTGTTAGGGCCAGGAAGAAAGACACGGACACAAGAAGTTAGGTTGAAACAGTGTATTAGAATAACAGAACATATATAGAAATACGAGTGTTAGGGCCAGGAAGAAAGACACGGACACAAGAAGGTCGGTTTAAACAGTGTATTAGAATAACAGAACATATATAGAAATACGAGTGTTAGGGCCAGGAAGAAAGACACGGAAACAAGAAGGTAGCTTCAAACAGTGTATTAGAATGACAGAACATATATAGAAATACGAGTCTTAGGGCCAGGAAGAAAGACACGGAAACAAGAAGGTAGCTTCAAACAGTGTATTAGAATAACAGAACATATATAGAAATACGAGTGTTAGGGCCAGGAAGAAAGACAGGGAAACAAGAAGGTAGGTTGAAACTGTGTATTAGAATAACAGAAGATATATAGAAATACGAGTGTTAGGGCCAGGAAGAAAGACACGGAAACAAGAAGGTCGGTTGAAACAGTGTATTAGAATAACAGAACATATATAGAAATACGAGTGTTAGGGCCAGGAAGAAAGACACGGAAACAAGAAGGTAGGTTCAAACAGTGTATTAGAATTACAGAACATATATAGAAATACGAGTGTTAGGGCCAGGAACAAAGACACATAAACAAGAAGGTAGCTTCAAACAGTGTATTAGAATAACAGAACATATATAGAAATACGAGTGTTAGGGCCAGGAAGAAAGAAACGGTAACAAGAAGGTAGGTTCAAACTGTGTATTAGAATAACAGAACATATATAGAAATACGAGTGTTAGGGCCAGGAAGAAAGACAGGGAAACAAGAAGGTAGGTTGAAACAGTGTATTAGAATAACAGAACATATATACAAGTAAGTTTGTTAGTAGTCAGCAAATAGATGTGTAATCGGAATTGTGAAGTTACGCTGCGTCTTGACTGTCTGTAGACTGTCACTGGACTGCCACACAGCTGCGTAAAGTCACTCAGTTTATTACTTATTGACAGAGGAAGAGTCCATTCCTATAGATAGGGTACCATAATTTACATTTTCCAAAGTTTTTTGTAATATCTCTCTCTCCCTCTCTCTCTCTCTCTCTCTCTCTCTCTCTCTCTCTCTATATATATATATATATATATATATATAGTCACCTACATACAAGCCTGTTTCGCTGTATCACTGTTCATCAGTGTGGCTAGATATCCGCTTGCTTCCAGCCGGAATCGAAAATTTTTCTGTGTGTATAAATATATATATTTGTATATATATACATATATATAAAAAGAGAGAGAGAGAGAGAGAGAGAGAGAGAGAGAGAGAGAGAGAGAGAGAGAGATAGAGGTGGGAGAGAAAATTAATGTGGGAAAGTTTGTAATTTAACTGAGAAGAGTCATATCTCAAGTGAGGAACTTCTCTACATTAATTCTATTAACGCTTTTTATCACGATATCGAGCACTTTACGACAAAAAATCTATTTTCAAAAAATATCTTTTTATCAGTAAAGCTCTTGAAAACAACAACAATCTTGGCACTAAGCATAGCGACAACTCAACACACACACACACACACACACACACACACACACACACACACACACACACACACACACACATCTCTACTCCATTCCCCTATACACCACTTGACTTTATGATTTTGTAGTGACCTCACGAACTTCTCCCATCCACCCTCCAACCCATGCCATTATCCATCGTTAACTTTACTTTCCATTGGTATATATATATATATATATATATATATATATATATATATATTTATATTAGAATAAGGGAACAATAGGTTCGAATTTTTATATGTATTATTTCCTAACGCTTGCAACAGTATATGGCCTGATGTGGTGCTGAATATAGCACCGAAACATTATAGTTCTTGTATGTTTTATTATGAACTCCAAAGATAAGAATATTACGACAAATAGTTGTCTTTTACTATCGAAATGCTACGAAGTGTTGAGTGTCATTTCATTAACTATTACTACTACTAAGTTTTATATATATATTTATATATATATATATCAGCATGCAGTGTGGGTATAGAAGAATCCAAAGGAGTATTCTGTACATACAGTGGTAGGATAACTCTCTAAGAGAGCTCTAAACATATATGCATATAAATACATATAGAGAAAATATAAGAAAAATTAAGACAGACACGTTATTTCATGGTGAATCGTAAGTATAGACCTATTTCAGGCGAACCATCATCAGCTTCCGTCTTTATTTTACAAAGGATTTTTACACGAATCGTGTAAAATTCGTGTAAAATCCTTTGTTAAATAAAGACGGAAGCTGGTGATGGTTCGCCTGAAATAGGTCTATACTTACGATTCACCATGAAATAACGTGTCTGTCTTAATTTTTCTGATATATATATATATATATATATATATATATATATATATATATACCGTATATGGTTAGGTCTTGAAGATATATATATATATATATATATATATATATATATATACATCTTCAAGACCTAACCATATATATATATATATATATATATATATATATATTCTAAACATATACTGTTAAATATAACAGACAATGAATGTCTATTATGTTTAATCATTAGCCGTTCTAAACATCGTATTTTGGCTTTAATTTCAGGTGAAAATAAAGACAAAAATTGTCCAAAATTTGGATATTTTTTTATTATGTTGGATCTAAGCTTTCGGCTCACGTGGGCCATCTTCAGAGAGGTTGCAGGGGCGTTAACATAAAGACATCCACCATTAAAGATGATTTTATCCCTGTAACCTTTCTGAAGATCGCCTGGCTCGTCCGGTAGGGGGATCGATGCCAGAACGTTGGATGGCGTGCGCTTTTGTTTGCGGTCTGCCACCACCCCATGTTAGACAGCTTCTCTGGATTATAAATGTATTGAAACTACCCTGGCCACAAAGTGAGGGATTAGTTTACATACTGACTGCAATATAGAATTTATCACCCACTTTATATCATTAAAATTTGTTTGTTTATCAAATTATGATTAGGTATTTAATCTTCTCCAGCTACGGATTAATTAGTAAGTCTTGTATCGTTAAAACGTTATTATTTCTCTCCTCAATTTTTTACAATCTAAAAATATTTCCTGTCTTTAAATAACACACAAAGGGTTCATAAATCGTACAAAATGAATCAATCAATAAATTTACATTTTTTAAAATATATCTATCTAAACTTATTCATAAATGGAACTTTGTCTGTGTGTATGTATGTGTCTGTGTGTGTGTGTGTCCGTTACCTATAGACTCCGAAATGGCTGAACCGATTTTCTTGAATATTTATACAGTTTTACTATAAGCGTCTGCCAGTGTTCTTAGCTAGGTTTTGTGTCGAGGTACCACCTACAAATATCGAAAATCGATAATCGAAAAAATCGGATTATAGATGGAGTGGTCCGATTTTAATCAAATTTGATACACTCATAGACAAAGACATAAGAAACCATATTCAGAAGTTTTAAGGTTACAGTTCTTACAATAGTGCAGAAAATCGATAATATATATATATATATATATATATATATATATATATATATATATATATATATATATATAAGGCAAGATGTTTGTGTGTGTCTCTGTTTATCTGTCTGTATGTCCTTTATACAAATCCACAATTTTTATCCGATTCTCACCAAACTTCACACAAATATTCTTTAGGCTGATTCTGAGCTCCAGGACCATGGATTAGTTTTAAAGCTTTCATTACACCCGAGCAACGCCGGGCTATACTGCTAATTGCTGTTAAAATTCAAGCAGAGATTGTAGTTAGGTCCCAGTTTAAGATATTCTTTTGTTATTTAATCAGTTAATGTTTGCACAAATAATTTATGTTTAATGTCATGTGTTTGTTTTTTTTGTTGCTAATGAAAACCGCAACACGTGAGATTTGTCTTTAGAACAGTGGACTTTACAACAAATAACTAAGAATTAATATTGTCTAAGTTGATGTTGAAATCTTTTCAACTTTTCAACTTCAATTTTCGTTTTAGGTCCCGAAGGCTTTTCTACCATCAAATTTATCCAAAATAACATTATCTCTGTGCAAATGTATATGTTGAACTCGAATCAACAATTAGTTATTGAAGAAACCTATCTTTGTTGATCTGAACGACCTGAAAAAAATCGAACTACATTTTTGTCTCCCGTAACTCTAATGCAGTCATGTAATTAACTGCTGAATGACAATCTGCGTAAGACAACAAATTTCGGTCTATTTTCGGTCGATTTTCGTCCTTTACTGAAACTTCTGGCTATTTACTTCCTGTAATGAAAGTAATACGCTATTGCATTTCTACGCGTATTACTTTCATTACAGGACGTTTCAGTAAAGGAAGTAAATCGAACGAAATTTTGCCTACGCAGAATGCCATTCTGCAGTTAATTACATGACTTCGTGAGAGTTATGGGAGAGAAAAAGTGAGAGATATAGTTCGTTTTTTTATGAACTTTCAGATAAAAAAAGGTAGGTTTCTTCAATAACTAATTGTTGATTTGAGTTCAGCATATACATTTACATAGAAATAATGCTATTTTGGATAAATTTGAAGGGGGAAAAGCCTTCGGGACCTAAAACGAAAATTTACCATCTTTTGTTGAATAATGAATTTTTAAAAATCGATGTATGTATTGAAATATTATCGCGATTTAGTTTTTTCTCCCCTTCAGGCATCGATTCTCCAGATGACAATCGGGAAATCCTATTGGATATTCGTCGATGATAATTTACAACCAGAAGATTTAGTGGAATTCGGAATTAATCCAAGAAATGCCAACATGCTAATTTTTCGAAGCGCGTGCGACGGAAACGGGAAGGATATTCAAAAATCGGATCAGCTAGTAGCCGATCTTCAGAATGAGGTAAATGATAATTTACAGCTAGTAGCCGATCTTCAGAATGAGGTAAATGATAATTTCTTTTTAAAAGACCGGGTTTCAGTAACAGTCTAGATATCGTTCAATTTCTGTTCAATTTTTTTACATCCAGTTTGATATAAAAGGAAGCACACACATAGAAAAAATATGGGTAATAACAAACAAAACATTTATTTGTTTTCCCGACAGCTACAATCTCCGAGAATTTGAATGTAAAGTCAATAGTCATCTCCTATCTCACTAACCTGCATCCTCTCTCTCATGCTCCTTTCTCCGTCCCCTCCACTCTCATCAGTATTCGCATTCT
This sequence comes from Ascarosepion bandense, assembly GCA_037127315.1. Lineage (NCBI taxonomy): Eukaryota > Metazoa > Mollusca > Cephalopoda > Sepiida > Sepiidae > Ascarosepion > Ascarosepion bandense. Next base: position 1,117,055 of record JBBBDQ010002228.1, on the reverse strand, counting down.
TCTCTTACCCACTTCCTGACACCCCCTATAACTTGTCACTCTTTCTCATGACTTTTCTCTATGTAACCCTCTGCAAAACAGTGGCAGTAAAATGCCTTGTTTGGGGCGATACGATTATAAAATAAAAGAAAGATAGCCCGACAGCTACAATCTCCAAAGATTTAAATGTAAAGTCAATAGTCATCTCCTATCTCACTAACCTGCATCCTCTCTCTCATGCTTCTTTCTCCGTCCACTCTACTCTCATCAGTTTTTCATCCTTCTCTTACCCACTTCCTGACACCACCTATAACCTGTCACTCTTTCTCATAACTTTTCTCTATGTAACCCCCTGCAAAACAGTGGCAGTAAAATGCCTTTCTTGGGGCGATATGATTAAAAAAACAAAAACAAAAAGGGGCACTCACAGGATTAAAAAAAAATAGCTACAAACATTAACTGATGATGTAATGAATAGGTAATGAATATGTATACAGCTTGGTTTACCCTCAATGGAATGTGATTAGCTGGTGTTGGCCATAAATACAGACGAAGACAGAGAGAGATCAAGAGATCTTCCACCAGAGGTCTATTGGTCTACCGCCATTTGACTACGATTATTGATTACGTCTACGTCTCGGGATACTGCATACGACAATTACGTCTACGTACTAGATTGACCTACCCGGTAACATTTGCCTAAACCACTTTACTACCTCGTATTGATATACATATATCGCTTTCCGGCACATATCAACTCATTTTTTTTATATATTGTTATTTGCAAAAATAAGAAAACGTTAATAAATTCTCTTAAATCAGTCTAATTTATTGTCATTCTGAGCGGTTATTTTTTTTTCAATAATGTACAACCTGTATAAGACACAAAAGTCACTCGAGATGGTTTACTGAATAAGAAGCACCATTTACGAAGATATGCATGGAAGAAAATTGTTTTGGTGATTTCCTAAGCGCAGCTTAGATGTGGCAGAAGGCCAAATGCATGGGGCACCAAGTGAGGCACAAACTCACTACTCAGTTGTAATAAGTTCTAGCCAGACAAGCTTGCGAACGATTAAACCGCATCGCGGTGCTCAAAGAATTCTGTTTTGTAAAATTAACAACCCTTAATAGTTGTCTATATCTCTGAGATGAGGTATTGTAATTAGGTACCTCTTATCAATAAGTAACTTTTAATGTAATTTTATAAATAAAACGTTTTTCTTGAATTTTTTATTTTAGTTTTAATTAAAGCTACATGAAAAAATTTACTATTTCCAGTAAGCAAAATACTCTGGTGTATTTCAAACAGAAAATATATTGATTGAAATCTAAAGTTTTTCAATAAAAAAAAAATTCAATTTTTCGGTCATGTTTGAGCTATTGACACATTTATAAACAAAACTTAATTCTCGGTTTTAAAAAACTTACAAAAACAAAATATACATCTGTGACACATTATTTTCAAAAAATTAGCAAATATAATGTCAAATTAATCTGATTTACAGAAGTATTACTTATTTATACCATGAAATCAAGAATAAATCTATTTTTAAACACAGTAATTGAAATGTATTGACAGATGCGAAATAAGATAACTCTATGGCAATTACAAGTGACATAATTGTACAAATTTTTTTCCGGTAACGGGAAGAAACTCTGAAACACATGACCCTTTAATGTACACATAGATATTACCATACAAAAAACAAAACAAAAAAACAAACAAACTTCAAACGCACACACACAAAACAAATGAAAATTATTTTAAAAATACGATGGCTAGATGAATTTTATTAAACTTTCAATTTTCGATTAGTTAATATAGGCTTTGAAATATTTTTAAAAATATTTTTGAAACTTTATAAATTATTATAATTAAAAAAAAATGAAAACAATTCTTAAAATTTCATCATTAATCGAAAATATTTTTTCTTCAGACTATAATGTCTGACATTTATATCATTTATTAAAGCAATTAAAAGCTTATCTAATTAAATAATGTCATAGTTTCATTGTATTTTTTACTTTGCAATTTGGAGTAGATTTTCGGTAAAAGGGGCTAAATGGTTTTAAAAAATAATACATGATTTACATTCCCCAACGAGTCCTGCGTTTAGCTAATAAAATCATTTTTGTCTACAGAATTAAATTTGTCTATATTTCTGAGATAAAGTAGAATTTACACTATTTACATTATTCAGTCTATTGTCCTCATCTCTGTTGCCTTTTGTACGACGTTTTGGCGTTGTACGCTCCGACCTTCTTCAGGTGTTAGAAAGGGTTCAGTTCAAAATTCCTAGCACATGAAGAAGGTCGGAGCGTACAACGACCGAAACGTCGCACAAATGGCAACAAAGATAAGTACAATAGTCCGATTAATGTAAATAGAATTCAATTTCTTGAAATTTCATTAATCTAGATGATGGGGGTGGGTAACAGATGTAAAAACAAAAAACATTATTTTTACCAAATTTTTTTAAAATAATGATTTTATAAATAATTTAAATCATTTGTGAATAAATCCTGCAAATTTCATTAAAATTCGACTATTATTTGATTTTTGCAAGAATTTTCAAATTAATGTGTTTGTTACCAGAAAAAAAGTGAGTTATGTAATAATATGTTTTCCATTGTAAACTCTCGTAACGATTTAGTCTAACGAAAATAAAAACAAGATTTTTACCAAACTTTCGAACGTGTTATAAAGGACTAAAAAGTTTTGAAAAATAATTAAAGATACTTTGATCGTTCCTCTTAAAAGTAACTTTAACATTTTAATGGGAAATGTTCGTTTTTATTAAGGTTCAGACCATTTTTCTTCATAATGTGCTGTTTTTTTTTCAGCGATTTAGTGGAGGTAACTCATTGTAATCAATTACATTATTTACATTGTTTGAACTTTGGTCCTCATTTTTATTGCCATATTCACGACGTTTCGGCTGTTGTACGCTCCGACCCCAGCGATCAAAACAAATGGTTCAGTTCGAAATGCCAATCATTTGAAGAGGGTAGAAAAGTACAACGTTCGAAAAATCGTGAATATGGCAACAAAGATGAGAACAACAGTCCGAACATTATAAATAATGCAAATAACTACACCTAATACGCAATTTTTGCATGTTCTTTTCTGTTCAGTTACCAAAAGATCACAAATACATCCTGCCTTTGATTTGTATGGTCATGAAATCTTTGAAAAGCAAAGAGATTCCTGACATCCATTATTTCAGAATGTGCACGGAACATCCGGCCGATACTATGGTAGGTTCAAAGCTTCTATTTGAGAATATTTTTAATTATTTTTATTTTAACACCACTGATCTTTCACGATATAGTTCTTATGTACCAGGATATAGCTGGTCATGGCTCTTCGCAACTCCCTTTCTTATTCTTTCTTACACTCTGCTATATGTTGATCACTGTTTTTCTTTAATTCTCAGTCCTGGTTGTGACAGTAAACTACATCCGGCAGCAAGGCCTCTGGTTGGGAGGTTGGGAGGTTGTGAGGAGCATGGAACCACCTCTTAATTGCTGTTGTTCCCAGGCCCATCTTGATCCGGAGTGGTAGCACCTGTTAGGGTCCCAGCTAGGGGCAAATAGCGAACCTCCAAACTGGGGTCAAAACATTATGGAAGTATAAAAATACACTTTTATAGAAATATATATAATAAAAATACATTTTTATAGAAAATATACATTTTTGAAGGAAAGATATGACCAACAATATACTTTTGAAGAAAAAAAAATACCATAACACATTTTTTAAATGGAAAAATTGCCATAACACATTTTTAATGAATAAAACATATTACCAGCAATACATTTTTTAATACAAATCTGAAAGACATCTTAGGTTTTCTAAAATATATTTTTTTTCATCGAAATGTGACTAAATCAACCTTTTCACTATAACCGAAAAACAAACAAACAAAACAAAACAAAAAAACAAAAAAACAAAACAAAACAAAACATTAAAACCCCTACCTTTTTGGCATTAAATAACCCACAGAGGTTGATATGCCGTTAAACAAAACTCCAACCTTCCATCCTTTAATTCTCTTAGTACCTAATGGTTGACCGCTTGTGATATACCAGGTACTATAAGGTCGGATGTGCAGGTGGTGTAATGGACAATAACCCGGGTTTGTTAATCGGAGTACCAAATTCCAATTCCAGTTGGGTTCGTTATATTAACTTACGCGCAAATCCCCTTGTGAAATATATGAATCTCCCTCATTTCCCCCAGCTATGGGTTAATTATACGCATTTTTTATTTGTTGCTTACTATCTCTATAGTTTGCTTTGACGAGAAAATTGTAAAAAACGTTTCAACGTCATCCAACGCAGCAAGGATGTCGTTTATAGATTTAAAGAATTTCAAAGAACTTGTTGATGGAATTAACAATATATGTGAGTCAACAAATATGGTCCGATCAATTGATTTAATGATTTTACCTTTGTATGTGCGTTGTGGTGCAGTGGATATCTGCTCGGAACGAGAAATCGGTGATCCGAGTTCGAATTCCAGTTAAATTTCTTGCATTCATTTACTTGCACGTAATTGCCCATACCCTTGGAAAAGCTTGCTACAATTCTCCTCGCCAGTACGTTTGAACAGGAGTAGAAGTTTATCCCTTGTCTTCTGTTTAGGATTGGGTTTCCGGTCCCTAAGGTTTTCTCGTTCTCTTTCACTCTAAGTAGTCCCTTGTGTCTTTATGGCATTAGCTTGGGGTGAGTTGATTGAAAAAATACGCCCCCATATGAGTAGTCAGGATAATACTTTTTCACAATTTTGTGGAGTTTAATGGATCCGATTCCAGTGTTTGTCGTAATAGGTTTATTTAAACTGCCTTTAGGAGACTGCTGGTGTTTTGTTTATGGTTTTAGATTTAAATTTCTTGTCAAGAAATAACCTTGAAAGAGTAATAAATAGAAAAAGTAATAAATAGAAAAATTATAAATACACATATTCTTTCCTATAGCTGTGGGTTAACAACCTTGTATCTGTAAAACATTTTTATTCCCCCCAACAAAATATTATTACAGTCTAAAAATATTTATCTGGCTTTAAATAACTTACAAAGGGTTGATAAGCTATAGAAAACAAATCAACCCGCTACTCTTGCCTTCAATATATCTTACGAGTGTTAATTTCTCTATGCTTTATTTCCTCATTTTATTGCCTGTAGTACGGGTATCAGTCAATCAAGTGCCATACGTGAAAAACGCTTGCGGGATCATGTCTCGAAAGATACATGACTGACTGGGAAGGAGATTTTCCTGAAGTATGTTTCTACGGTAGACGAGTTGCCAACCAAGGCTATAGAACCCAATCTGTCCTGCTATTCAACCTATAGCTGTAAGGAGAAAAGATAGATTGTATTATATTAATAAGTAGTAATTAGTGGGGGTTCAGCTTAGTAATTCATAACAATAGAAAACCAATCCCCCACTTTATGTCCAGTAGAAGCCTTAATTAAGATTCCAACTATTATATTCAGTCAATCAATTAAGTACCATACGTGATACACGCTTGGGCGCTCATGTCTCAAAAATACATGACTGACTGAGCAGAAAATTTTCCAGCAGTAGGTTGCCATTACTCTCTGTGGTAGACTGGTTGCCAACAAAGGCCATAGAACCCAGTCAGTTCTATTATTTAACCCATAGCTGGAGGAAGAAACGACATATTAATACCGTTTCCAAGGGTATTTTCGCGTAAGTGAATGCAACGAATTCAACTTGAACTTGAACTTGGCGTTCTGATTTCTCATTGTAAGTCGATATCCACTGCAACACAACGCACATCCAAGTACGGCTATACATTTCCTTTTTTTCCTATTTCGTTTAGGATTTCTTAATTGCTCACGTGTTCTGTTAATGGTATTTTGCTTCCTCGGTCTGTCCTTTCCTGATTGACAGCTCGACCAAAAACGTAGACTTCTTGGTGTCGTCACTGGGCGGCGTTTTTTGATATCCATAGCCATCACATCTCGACAGTAGCAAATTGGGAAGTAACGGGGATTTTACAAAATGGCCGTTGTGATTGCGCGAAGATTTCAGCTGTAGTAAATTATTTGTCTCTGCTGAAGACCAATTTCACGACCCAAAACAAACAAACGCTGTTGATAGCTGCCAACGGATTTAAGAAAAACAAACCGAAGAATTTAAAAGTAAATATATAGAAAAGAATTATAAATCTTTGTATGTAACGTCGTTCATGATCTTTCGCTATATGAAATTATTCCAGCATTAAAGGGTGATAATCAAAAGATGTGTTGTGGTGCAGTAGACATGGGCTCCGAACTAGAAGTCGGAGAGCTGATTTCGAATTCCCGTTGAATTCGTTGAATTCCCTTTCTCTTAGAAAAGGCCGACACCCACTATACAACAACGCACATCGCTCTAATTATTACACATTAATGCCAGAATGATTTTCTAGACGAAAGATCGCCAACGAAGCTACATACAAAGATTTATAATCCGTCCCTTCTCCCTCAAGCTATGGGTTAAATAACAGGACAGCTTGGGTTTTATTTGCTTTGGTTGGCAATCAGTTTACAATGGCAAATAATGGCAACCTACTGCGGGAAAATCTTCTGCACAGTCAGTCATGTCTGTTTCGAGACATGAACGTCCAAGTATTTATCACGTATGGCACTTAAAACTCTGATGAGGACGTGCGTTCAAATTATTATGCATTCTGTCAGATCTAACAACGATTGCCACTGCCAAGAATTTCACATATTTTTCATTGACAAGATTCCTCGAATATTCAGGCCGTTAGAAGAAAAATAGTGTTTAATAAATAAAAGGGTCGTCCTCACGCAGTAAAACATTAAACTAGTGTTGCCACCCTGTTATATCCCCATGCAGTAAAACAATAAACTAGTGTTATCACCCTAACAGGACAGATTGGGTTCTATAGCCTTGGCTGGCAACCAGTCTACCGCAGAAAGCAATGACAATCTACTGCAGGATAATCTTCTGCCCAGTCCCTTTCGAGACATGATCGCCCAAGCGTGTTCCACGTACGGTAATTAATTGGCTGGCTACCACCCTATGATGACTCATACAGTAAAACATTTAACTAGTTTTACCACAGTGTTATGTTCATCCTGCAGTATAACATTAAACCAATGTCACTACACTGTGATATCCCTCATGCTGCAAAATATTAAAGCAGCACTACCAACCAGTGATAGTCCTCATAAAGCAAAATATTAAAGCGGTTTTACCACGCTGTGATTTCCCGGATGCAGTAAAACATTAATATAATGTTACCGCCCCATAATGAAGTTAATGCATGAAAACATTAAACCAGTGTTACCGACCTGTGATATCCCTCAAAGCAAATATTCAACAAGTGTTACAGACCTGTGATATCCCCCACACAGCAAATATTTAACCAGTGTTACAGACCTGTGATATCTCTCATACAGCAAATATTCAACCATTGTTACAGACCTGTGATATCCCTCACGCAACAAATATTCAACCAGTGTTACAGACATGTGATATCCCTCACACAGCAAATTTTTAACCAGTGTTACAGACCTGTGATATCACTCACACAGCAAATATTTAACCAGTGTTATAGACATGTGATATCCCTCACACAGCAAATTTTTAACCAGTGTTACAGACCTGTGATATCTCTCACACAGCAAATATTTAACCAGTGTTACAGACCTGTGATATTCCTCACACAGCAAATTTTTAACCAGTGTTACAGACCTGTGATATCTCTCACACAGCAAATATTTAACCAGTGTTACAGACCTGTGATATCTCTCATACAGCAAATATTTAACCAGTGTTACAGACCTGTGATATCCCTCACACAGCAAATATTTAACCAGTGTTACAGACCTGTGATATAACTCACACAGCAAATATTCAACCAATGTTACAGACCTGTGATATCTCTCACACAGCAAATATTTAACCAGTGTTACAGACCTGTGATATCCCTCACACAGCAAATATTTAACCAGTGTTACAGACCTGTGATATCCCTCACACAGCAAATATTCAACCAATGTTACAGACCTGTGATATCCCTCACACAGCATATATTCAACCAGTGTTACAGACCTGCGATATCCCTGAGGAATTAAAACAGTAAACCAGTGTTATTAGCCTGTGATAGTCCTTATACAGTAAAGCATTAAACCAGTACCGTCCTGTGATATCCCTCGTGCAGTAAAACATTAAATCAGTGTTACCAACCTGTTATATTCCTCATGCAGTAAAAGGTTTAACCTAGATTACCACCTTGTTACATCTCTTCATGCAGGAAAAGGCTGGGTCATGGTTACCACCCGGTTATATCCTTAGCATTCGGTATTAGAACTACATTTCTCTTTCTTCTAGTTTTAGATCAGATACTTATAAAATTCTATTATTATTATTATGTCAGTTTTCATCATATTTCGATTTCTGCTTTGGTCTCACTACCAACCAAGTCTGCGGGGAGACCTAAGGCAGGTAGTGGCGTGTTGTTATGGCTCCATTTCATGTTTTTCTATCTTCTCTATCATCCCCAGCATTACATAGATAAAGTTTTCCTTAGTGTGTGGGATGTACTTAATAAGACAATTTTTTGTATATCTCTTAAGCTGGGGTTTCCAGGGATTCTTTCAATGTGTTGTTTTGTTCCATTTTTTATCATTCCAAGTGCACCTACTATCATTGGCACAACTTTGTTTTCAATTTCCACATTTTTTCTATTTCAATTTCCAGGTCTTTATATTTTGACAGTTTTTCAAATTCCTTGATTGCTATGTTACAATCCGCTGGACAAGCCATATCAATTAATAGACAAGTTTTCTCCTTCTGGTTTTTAACAATAATGTCTGGCCTGTTTGCTTCAATTTTTCTGTCTGTGTAGATAGTGTAATCCCATAGAATGGTTACATCTTCTATTTCTGTAACCGGTGCTGGGTGATGTTCATACCAGTGTTTGTTTACAGATTTTCCATAATGTTTGAACATTGCCCAATGTAAATATTGCCCAACTCTATCGTGGCGATTTTTATATTCATTTGGGGCAAGCACAGAACAGCCTGAGATTAGGTGGTCGATTGTTTCTTGGTGTTTATCACAAAACCTGCATTTTGGATCCATATTATTATGCATAATATTTGCCTGAAAGTTTCTAGTGAAAAGACTTTGGTCTTGTGCTGCAAGAATAAAGCCTTCAGTTTCAGACTTTAATCCAGATGCACGTAACCATCGATGAGTATTAACTTTGTCAACATTGGATTTATTGGCACGTTCTGGATATTGGCCATGCAGTGGTTTGTCTTTCCAGCGCTGTTTCATCTGTTCAAGAGCTTTATCTTTGGCTTTCATTTTCATATTTTTTGCCGCAATAGTTGGTTCTTGGTTCTGTTTTGCTTTTCTACAGAATCTACTAACTGTAAATCTTGTTTGTATTTACTGCCTTCTTTTATTATTGAATATTTTTTCTTTCTTTCTTCATGTTGCCTTACTAATTGTATCATCCAATCCTTTGTTGTTTCTATGTATGTTAGTAAGCCAATAGTTGTTGTCTTGTATGACAATTCCAGCTGAATAAGACCTCTTCCACCTTCTTTACGGGGTATGTATAGACGGTCTACATCAGCCTTTGGATGATGCATCTTATGCTTAGAAAGAAGCTTTCTTGTTTTAGCATCCATTCGCCTGATGTCGTTTAGAGTCCAGTTTAAGATGTTAAAGCTATATTGGACAACTGGGATTGCAAGGCTATTAATGGCCATAACTCTGTTCTGTGAATTTAATTCAGTTTTTAATATCATTCGTAGCCTTCTATAGTACTCTTTACGCACTATTTCTTTAATTTTTTTATGGTGAATATTTTGCTCTCATTTACACCTAGGTATTTATAAGCTTCTTCTGGTTTCAATTCTTTTATTGTTACAGCAGGGTCTAAGCTAATTGAGGATGTTTCTTGTATTGATCCACGTAAAACTGTAGCTTTAGCACATTTATTCAAATTAAATTTCATTCCAATGTCTTCGCTGAAGCATTTTACAGTTTGCAGAAGACCTTCCAGCTCATTATCATTCTTAGCATATAACTTTAAGTCATCCATGTAAAATAGATGGCTTATTTTCTTTTGGGCTATTTTATAACCACATTCTGTCTTATTAAGTTGACTGGTTAGTGCTATTAATGATATGCAGAATAGTAAGGGAGATAAAGAATCACCTTGAAATATACCTCTTTTGATGTTTATTTCATCAGACTTATAGGTTCCATTTATATGATTGAGGTAAAGGGTTGTTTTCCATATAGACATGCACTGTTTGATGAAATTGATGATGACGGGCGATATCTTGTATATATTTAAAGTCTTTAAAATCCAGGAATGTGGCACACTATCGAATGCCTTTCGATAATCTATCCAGGCAGTACTAAGATTTTTCTTTGTACTGTAGCAGTTTTCCAGGATCATTTTGTTAATTAGCAATTGGTCTTTACAACCATAACAGCCACGTTTGCACCCTTTTTGTTCAAGCGGTATCATGTCATTTCTTTCTAAGAATAAATATTATTATTATTATTATTATTATTATTATTTTATTATTATTATTATTATTATTATTATTATTATTATTATTATTCTATTATTATTATTATTCTATTATTATTATATTATTATTATTATATTATTATTATTCTATTATTATTATTATTATTATATTATTATTATTATTCTATTATTATTATTATTATTATATTATTATTCTATTATTATTCTATTATTATTATTATTATTATAATATTATTATTATTATTATTATTCGATTATTATTATTATTATTATTATTATTATTATTATTATTATTATTATTATAAGCCAATTATTCAGATAATTATTAACTCCCAGCCAGTTTATACTTTCTGGCCAGTCGAATCTGGGTTAACCATGGTGAAGACAAACTCTGATATAAGACCAAATAGATAGAGTTTATTAACTGTGTAAAGGATTATACATTTAGTTTTTTTTTTTTTTCGTCTAACGTCATATCAGCCATTCGATGCTGAAATTTTCTTTTCTTTTGAAATTTGGTATTTTTGTCAAAAAATGTATTGCTGCTAATTTTTTATAATGAATTTTCATATTTTCATGTTTTGAACCAAAGTTGGGCTCTCATTATTTGTTCATTGAGGGCGCGCTGACAGTTATCCCACCGGGTCGAGGTGAACCTGGAAACAACAGCAATTAAGAGGTCATCTGTCAATGAAAATACTGGGTATACACTTATTGAAAATACTTCGGAGATGTTAAACGTCCAGCCTCGCAAAGATCAATACTCTTTAAAAAAGAAACATCATCCTTATGAGGAGGTAGCAAAGATGATAGTACGAAAAACGATAGTTGTTTTGTACCACTTCTTACATCTACTTGGTGGAGAAACGTCACTATGAACGGCAAAATGATACCGTCTCTAAAAATGAGACACTGCAAAATTTAATAGGGTATACTAATTGTACCAAGCCACTTGGAAGAGTTGATGACATCTAATTGTACCAATCGTCATGGTAGGCTTTACGACCATTAATTGTACCAGGCATCTTGGAAGGTTTTACAACCGATAAGTATACAAAACCTTTGGTACAATTTACGATGTTAAGCGTGTATCACATATGGCACTTAACTAACTGAATAAGCAGCGTAAATCTAAACTTATTTATAAATGGAACTTTGTCTGTGTTTATGTGTATATCTGTGTGTGTATGTGTGTGTCTGTGTGTGTGTGTCCGTTACCTATAGACTCCGAAACCGCTGAACCGATTTTCTTGAAAATTTACACAGTTATACTATAAGCGTCTGCGAGTGTTCTTAGCTAGATTTTGTGTTGAGGTACACCTGATAAATGTCGAAAATCGATAATCGAAAAAATTGGGTTATAGAAGGAGTGGTCCGATTTTAATCAAATTTGATACACTCATAGACAAAGACATAAGAAACGATATTCAGAAGTTTCAAGGTTGCAGTTCTTACAATAGTGCAGACAATCGATAATATATATATATATATATATATATATATATATATATATATATATATATATATATATATAAATATAAAAGGCAAGATGTTTGTGTGTGTGTCTGTTTATCTGCCTGTATGTCTGTATTTCTTTTAGCCCTTTTATTTTAGTTTTTGCTTCGGCTTTGGCTCTAATTAGGTATAATTGTAGTTCTTAGTCTCAGCCATGATACCATTTACTCAGAGGACTTAGTTAGCCTTCAAAATTCAGTTTACGATGAAAAAAACTTATTTGATATCAATACCAGGAAATCAAAATTTGACTTACATCCATTCATTTTTCTTTCAGTCTACGGTTTCGCATTAACTGGAAACAACTATTGCTTTTTAGTCTTTCGTGCCAACGTCCAGGACCATGGATTAGTTTTAAAGCTTTCATTACATCCGAGCAACGCCGGGCTACACTGCTAGTTTTAAAATAAAATCAAGTCTCAAGAAAGGATGAAACTCGTACCCTCAATGCTTATCTTTTTTAGTTGACCTCAGTATGAAGCTAAAAGTTTAATGTTTCTATTTCCTTTGTGCTAAAATCACTGACCACTTTCTCATTAAAATCCTCTTTCCGGTTTGTAAAATAATCCTTAATGTACAGTAGTTACTGTTATGAAATTAAACAAGACAGCAACACCATCTTATCTTGTCTGATCTCGAGAATGAATGCCATTTTTGTTATGAAACCAAAAAATATTTTATCTTCTTTTACAGTCAGATGTCAGCGGAATACTAATGGCGCCACATTCGCCACCTTTCAACAGTTGCTACCAGGCGTTTGAAGTATCCACTATACGTGAAGGGTTTGCTAATTCCATAGCAACTACTGTTGCAAGATGGCGGCCTGATACGTATCTTATTGTGAAAGATGACTTATTCCCTAACAGGAAGTACGGACTTGGAAATGCCACACTCAGAGTTTCTACAGTACCGGTATAATTCAATTAATATTTATTTAATCACTAAATTTGAAATATTTCTCTTTGTTCGACAATAAGTAACTTGATATTACTAAATACGAAATACCTATCTATCTCATTCTGTTCCTAATTGTCTCACTTTGTCCATCTCCCTCTAAATCTCACATTGTAACAACAGACGTGTTTAAATGTTTGTAAGAACTTGGACGCAAATTTACTGTGGATAAACTGGCAATTAAAGCATTTTATGAACATTTTCGTCTTAGTTTATATTCAATCTCCCCCAAGAGTATTGTAAAGGTAAGTCCGATTCCTTTGTTTTTATTGTTCATTAAAGACATCTGGCTTTAAGGTCAAAATATAAATATTAGACAAGAGTTAAGAATTTTATGTTTTTTTCCCTGGTAGTTAGATGTGTTAAACATTTTAAGACATTCTGAACTCATCTATTCATCTCTTGATCTTAAACTTAAATGTCTTCAATGAACAACCAAAAGCAAAGGAACTGACCTTGTTGTTCTAACACTTTTGGTGGAGACTATATAAGAGTGGAAACGAAGGTCAACACCAAGCGGCGACAGGTCCTTTTTCAGGCTATGTACAAAAAAAAAAAAATCCATAGAAGCCAATACGTTAAACTAAACAATTAAAATTACCAACCCACGAAGAAAAAACAAAACAAAAAACAAATAATCCAAAAATAATAATAAATATAGTAAATAACGAACAAATTAACAAACTACGAACACGCACACATGCACAAATACATATAACAATAATAATCAACAACAAAAAATAATGTATTAATAATAATGAGTAAAAAGTTTACAATCAACACTATGCAATGCCTACAAATCTCCGCATTCGGGAGCCACTTCTCAATAACCTCCAGAATGGGTACCTCCGCTAATTCGCTGAAAAAACAGCATAGTATGAAGAAAAAAGCTCCCAAACTTAATAAAAACGGTATTTTTCCATCAAAACGTTTGTTATTATTAAGACAAAAGAGCAAAGTATATTTTAATTATTTTAAAAAATTTTTTAATCCTATCTAACAAGTTCGAAAATTTTGGTAAAATCTTGTTGTTTTTTCATTAGCGGGAAGCCAAACCGTTACGAGAATTTACAATGGAAAACGTAATATTACATAACTCACATTTTTTCCGGTGACAAACACGTTAATTTGGAAATTCTCGCGATAATCAAACAATGGTCGGATTTTAATGAAACTTTCAGGACGTATTCACAAGTGAATAAAATTATTTTTAAAACATTATTTTAAAGAAATATTAGTAAAAATATTTTTTTTTATATCTGCTACCCCCTTCATGTAAATTCATGAAATTTCAAGAAATTAAATTTTATAGGCAAAAATTTTTTTATCAGTTAAACACAGGACACATTGAGGAATGTAAATCATGTAATATTTTTAAAAAACCATTTAGTCCCTTTTACCGAAAATCTGCTCCGAGTAGTAAAATAAAAAATGCAGTAAAACTATGACATTATTTAATTCCATAAGCTTTTAATTGCTGTAATAAATTATATAAATGTCAGACATTATAATCTGAAGAAAGTTTTTTTTTATTAATAATAAAATTTTAAAAGAACTGTTTTCATTTTTGTTTGTTTAATTATAATAATTTATAAAGTTTTCAAAAATATTTTAAAAATATTCCCAAGACTTGTAGACATTAGGATGGTAGGTTATAAAGTGCATAGTCGTCTGCAAAAGGAACAGTCTAATTATGAAAACTACGAGCTGGAATCACGAAGATCAAGTAACTAAAAAAACAAAGATTAATCATCTCGGAATTGTTTTAACAAAAGACGGAAAAAGTAACAGTGAAATCCGAAGATGTGTTGAAATAGTGAATAATGTTGCATATACATTTGCTGCGATGTATACTTTCGCCCAGAATTGTATTTGCACTGAACGATGCAAGGCCAGTAAGACTTAAAATAAAAGATTGTTTTGAAATATCAGAGAGTGCGAAAACCTAGGTGGCAGGCTGGGTTTTGTTTTGACGAACAGAGGTCGAAGTCTAGGAAATAATCACTAGAAATATAAGTAAAAAGCTGGATGGAAGTGCCTCGTGTCGAAAGAGGCTCGCCTATTTAATAGACCAGAGAGACGTTTGAATTTAGTTCAGAACGGGGACAAAGAAATAGTTTTACTCTAAATTCCATTCTATAAATAAGTAATACCTGTGTTAATCAGATTAATTTAACATTAAATTTGCTAATTCTTCATAAATAATGTGTCACAGATGTATACTTTATTTTTGCAAGATTTTTAAAACCGAAAACAGGAAAGAAGGAAAGACGAATGCAACAGTCAACTCTTTCATGTGCGCGCGTGCCTACCTCCGACCACACTCTACTCAATACAAACCAAGTCACCGAAAAAAGAATAAAAATATATTGCATATTTTTATATATCCCTGTCGGGATATATCAGCGAGAAGAATATTGTCATTTTGGATTCCAATTTATTCATCGCAGAGAAGTTGTATATAACAATGATACCTTCCAAAAGCTAAGCAAAATATTAAAAAACAGGAAAAAATTCGTTAGAAACAAAGAAAAGGTGCTAGACTCTTGCGTAATATCGGTTCTCATTTAATAGTCAATGCTGGACAGTCTCCTCAGAGATGAAGAAGAGACTTGAGACAGTAGAGATGGGGTTCTACAGAAGGATGCTGAGAATACCATAATAAAAATTAAGAAAAATGAGAAAAATGTTAGTTATACTTAACATCAGAGAGAGACAGTAGAAATCTCTATGGAAAATAATAAGAAATGAGGCTTAGAGACTTTGATATTCACAGGATATTTTGAAGGCTAGAGGAGCAGGAAAAAGCGATGAATAACTTACCTAACAAGCTTGTTTAAATGATTGGTAGAACATGGACTTTGGGAGTGAAAAGGCAAATATTACTAAGAGCTACAAAGGATAAGAAGTTGTGAGGGACCATAAACGCTCACGATTTGAAAGGACACAATGCATAGAAGAAAGAGATGAATTTATCACCCATTGTAAGGCAATATATTCTAGTCGTTTTTGCATGAAGATTTTGAATATTGATTAAAAATATTAATCTACATTTATAACCGATAAGGTAAAATATTTCTGTATTTGTATATTGATTTTTGCACAATTTCTAATATTTAAAATATTCCAAACTTCCATTTTTTTCTCATAAATATTTCTGTTCGTTTGCTGGGTGCGGTCAACTCAACATCACCGTCTCAAAACTGCCGACTCAACACCGCCGACTTAACGCTAGCACAACTCAACACCGGGACAACTCAGCACCAGAAAAAGATAACATTTTTATAACCGAATAAAAATTGTTTATTAAAAATTAAAACTTTAAATAGTGAATATTTTACTCCAAATAAGGCATTTGAAAAGGCATTTCTTTTGTTTTAAATAGTTTTAATAAAAAAATTATTTTTTAATAAAGTAAATTGGAAAATGCCAAACAAAATGAAGCGGTTTTTCGTTTTCATTTATTTTTTCATAAAATAAATCGAAATTCATTTATTTTTAATATAGTAAATCGACATTCTAAAATGTTTTTATAAGAAAGAATTTAAGAATTTACTATATAAAGAAATCAAAAGCAAAAAAAAGTGGTTCATATTTTACGTATTGCCTTTTCAAATGACTTATTTAAGGAAAAATATTCACTAATTTAAAAATATTTATTAATCCTTAATAAATTACTTCTTTTCAGCCATGAGAAAAGTTATATTTTTCTGATGTTCAAGTGTTCCGGTGAGCACCTCGGCGTGGTGTAATGGTTAGCAAGCTCGTCTCGCTAGATTATAACTGAGTAATGAGTTCGATCCTCACTGAGTACCTCCTATTTTCGGTCGTGTGTCACGTCTAAGCTACGCTTAGAAAGCCACTTTCCTCCAAGTTTGGGGGTTGTGCGCATGGCTAACAACCCTGCTCCATAAAAAACAGTTTGTTACGGAAACAACAAAAACGCTACCCTACACACCATTGGGTGTAACGAAAAAGTTTTGTTTTTTTTAATTGTCCCGGTGTTGAGTTTTCCCAGTGCTAAATTATCCCGGCGTTCAATCGGTAGAGGTTTAGTCATCGGTGTTGACTTAGCGGTGCTGAATTGTCCCTTCCCGCGTGCAAAATCTCCTGGGGAAGGTATGGATGCACATCTTCAATCCCAACTATGGGTTAATTAGTAAGACTTGCATCACTAAATCATTATTATCTAAAAAAAAAAAATTTTACAATCTAAAGATATTTACTGGCTTTAAATTACTTGGTGTCAGTGTGTCTATTTTTTTTCTATTTTTAGAACACTCGCCATTTTATAAACCATAACAAAAGCATTTAAAACTTATTCTCTTACTTTCCTAGATATATGATTGATATGGTTGATAAGCAGTAAGAAACAAATCAATCAAATCAAGTTATTTGTACTTACGAAGATTAAAACAAAACATTTTATTTCTATTTAAAAAAAGAAATAGGCGTTTAACTCTGGAAACCCTGATCTGAAGTGAAGCGCCAGAAAATTTATGAACAGGGTGGCTTAGAGTTCGTTTGCGGGAGGTTTTCTGTGTTAAGATCTAACATCCCCCATCCACAAAAAGCCCCAGACGAATAGAGGTCTAGATAATGATTTTCTGATGATTACAAGGAAAGTGCTCTTTGAATCTAATATTTGATGCCCATTATATACAACAAAAATTGGTTAAAGATTAATTTTATCTATGAAAGTAAGAGAATAAGTTTTAAATGCTTTTGTTATGGTTTATAAAATGGCGAGTGTTCTAAAAATAGAAAAAAGATAGACACACTGACGCCAAGAATTCAAAATTGGGCGGCAAAATAAGAAACCGTTTCTTTTGGTAGGAGTAGGAGTAAGAGTAGGAGTAAGAAGTAGGAGTTAAGGACAGTAGTTTTGTGTAGGAGATTTGAAAGAGGGAAGTCGCTAGTCAGTTGACCACTAGAGTCCAGAGGGATTGGCTCGTTTACTACTAGCATCCCACAGTGAAGAGAATTTAGCTAGTCTGCTCCTGTATCCACACAAAATTTAAAGGTTGTAACTTGATGTAAAAATCTAAAGTTTTATAGCAAAAATAAATATCATCAATTCAAGTTTGTGTTATCTTCTAATGATACCAAAACGAAGCAAAAACAGAACACATTCTTAAATTTTTTTCAGGCTTAAATTGTTTTAATATTTGGGAACTTAACATTAAAAAGAAAAAATGTCTCGGGTATTTTTGTTAGCGTGATTTCCAAGTGATGAATCAGAGTTTTATCTCTGATCCCCCAACCTTATAACAAAAAATATGACAAAACATTGCTCTGATTTGAATGAACTTTGCGCCGTAGGGCCTCAAAATACACTTTATATGGGTCATTAAAAAATCAAAATCAAAATCTGAAAAGATAAAATTAAAATTAAAATATTCTTCATATGGGTCATTAAAAATGCACTTCATATGAGTCACATTAATACACTACATGTAGATAATTAGAAATACATTTCTTATGATTCATTACACTTCATATGCATCATTAAAATACACTTCATATGGGTTATTAAAATACACTCCATATGGGTTATTAAAATACACTTCATATGGGTTATTAAAAATACTCTTCATATGAGTCATAAAAATACAGTACATGTAGATAAGTAGAAATACATTTATTATAATACATGCTATAATATACATTATAATACATTATAATACATGTCGTTAAAATACACTTCATATGGGTAATTAAAAATACACTTCATATGGTTGATTAAAAATACTCTTTATATGAGTCATAAAAATACACTACATGTAGATAATAAGAAATACATTTCTTATGATTCATTGCACTTCATATGCGTCATTAAAATACACTTTATATGGGTCATTAAAATATACTTCATATAAACCATTAAAATACACTTTATATAAACCCTTAACATACACTTCATATGGTTTATTAAAAATATACTTCATGTGGGTCATTAAAACAACGTGTTAAATCCACCTATAATAATTTCAACAAGATTTCAATTAAATGTACCAGTTTTAATTTCAAACGACTATAACTTGCCAAATTTATTTAGTTAGGGTGAAGTTAAACGAGTTCTGAAATCTTTACACTGCCTACTTTTAGACGAGATACAAATCATTTACGGAATGTTTCAAACGTGCCAATGTCTGCTTGCGATCCCTCAATGCAGAGATTTACATATTAATTCTACATGAAATGAAATTCTACATTTTGGTCTAAAATTTAGATCTGGATTTTCACTTTCTAGTGTGCAGTGGCATAAACTTAATTCATTTCTACAGGAACTTCTGATTCAACTATAAAAAAAAAATTAAATGTAAAACATTGTCCATATTTCTCATTTTCGAAAGAGTCCTTGTTTATATTTGGACCATCATTGCACTGAGATTTTCAAATGTTCTTTTGAATTCTCAGGTGAATATTTGATGTTTCCATTTAAGAAGATTATGTTTGGAAAAATGATGATAATGTCTATCCTTTTGCAGTTGTCTCCTTACATCAAGAGGCCGTCAACAAATTCTTCGGAATTTATTGGTTTCGCCGTACAAATTTTAGAGGAACTTAGTCTACGAATGAATTTCAGGTATATTGGATTCCATTTTTCTTTACAAAAAATGATTGACGAATTTAATTTGCGGGTAGCATTTCAGTTAGTAAACCTTTACGATATTCACACGTTCGAAATCGGTGTGCCAGGTTCAAATTTTAACAGAGTCA
Organism: Ascarosepion bandense; assembly: GCA_037127315.1. Classification (NCBI taxonomy): domain Eukaryota; kingdom Metazoa; phylum Mollusca; class Cephalopoda; order Sepiida; family Sepiidae; genus Ascarosepion; species Ascarosepion bandense. The sequence goes on along the minus strand of JBBBDQ010002228.1, from coordinate 1,097,320 downwards.
GTTTCATTGACTTTCGTACTAAAGAACTTGAACAAAATACAAATTCATTTTTTTTTCTGGTGACTGATTAAATAGTAAGTATACTGGGCTCTTCAGACCTTGGATTGCAACCAGTCTAGGAAAACGAAGACTTTAAATTCAAAACAGACTATAATTGGTTAAGGAACGCTATATCATGATCGGAATTCCTTATCGATAATTTCTCTTATCATTATTTAAAACATGTATATTACAGTGTGAACGGATGTGCGTTGTGGTGCAGTGGATATCGGTTCTGAATGAGAACTCGGAGAGCCGATTTCGAATTCCAGTTGAATTCGTTGCATTCATTTATACGCAAATAATCTTGGGAAAGGTATTAACCCGTTTCTTCTCCTTCTTTCGAGACATGATTACCCAAGCATGTATCACGTATGGCACTTAACTGATTGACGGATTAGAACAGATGATAACATAATTAAAGTTTCTACTGAGCATAAAGTGGGGGGGGGGGTCTGTTCTGTATTGTTAGGAAGTTATAAACAGATCCTCCACTAATTACTACTCATACTTCAGGTATGGGTTGAATAGCAGGACAGATTGGGTTCTATAGCCTTGGTTGGCAACCAGTCTACCGCATAAAGTAATGGCAACCTACTGCAGGAAAATTTTCTGCCCAGTCAGTCATGTCTCTTTCGAGACATGATCGCCCAAGCGTGTATCACGTATGGTACTTAACTGATTGATTGAATATAATGGATGGAAACACAATTAAAACTACTGGGTATAAAGTGGAGGGTTTGTTTTGTATTGTTATGAAGTAATAAATCGATCCGCTACTAATTACTACTCATTAATATAATAATATGATATAATATGATCCATCTCTTCTCCCTGCAGCGATGAGTTAAATAGCAGAACAAATTTGGTTTTATATCCTTGGTTGGTAACTAGTCTATCACAAAAAGTAATAGTAACCTACTGCGGGAAAATCTTCTGCCCAGTCAGCCATGTTTCTTTCGAGACATGATCCCCCAAGCGTGTTTCAGGTCTGACACTTAACTGACTGACAGTGTGATTTTTTTTATAATCGTATCTCTCCAAGCAAGGCATAAATACTGCCACTGTTGTGCAGGGGGTTACATAGGAGGAAAGTTATGAGAAGGAGTGAGAGAATAAAGGGGGTGTCAGGAAGCGAGTAGGAGAAGGATGAGAATACTGCACTATAGAAACAAAAGCAAAGCACTCACACATTCAGAGGTATCTCAATTGGATTCATTATGCTGGATATACTAACGAACATAGTATTAACAAGGCTCTCACCATTCTATGAAAGTCAACTATTAATATCCAGTTCTGGTTAGTCAGTTAAGTGCTATACGCGATCCACACTTGGGTGATCATGTCGCGAAAGAGACATGACTGACTGGGTAGAATTATTTTGACTTTGTTAATCTTCATTTCAGATGACGGTAATTTAGGATTTGTTTGATTCATATCGGTTGATGGATGCATGCATGAATAACGTCTGTCTGTTTAGTTTTTGGTTATATTTTTCCAATTTTGGAACAAAGGCTTGAAATTATGGATAAAGTTTTCGAATTTCATATTTTGTTATTTTTGTTTCAAGTCATTTCGATTTTCGTAGTGTTACGTGTTATAGTTGTAACAAAAGAGAACAATATGATTGACCGAAACTCAGAGCTAAATCACAAACAAATATTTAATTTACGATAACACAAAATAAAAATATATCACAAATATACAATCTTTTGCATTCAAATAGAAAACATAGAGTTTACTACTGGCAGAGAGATGAGTAAGTGTTACGAAGGGGAAGGAAGGTGTCAAGTATCTTTACCCAGTTAAGCTAGCGAAGTATCTTAAGTGCTATACTTTTTGGAAATCTTCAAATGTGTATATAAAGAATAATTATTAGTTTGGCCAATGAAAGAGTCAAAAATATATGTTTACCCATTTAGTTCCATGAGGTTTTCTTTCAGGTTTTAGTTAGTCGGCAACTTTTAGTAGAGATTCTTTTGGCTGGATATACAAATCCTGAATCGTGCCGGAGTTGATAATGTCAGCAAATCCTTTTAACAACTAACTACTTTCTTCCCAAAACCTATTTTTATAGGAGCTAACACCTAATTTGCATATTTCTAGAATCTTTTCCAATTCTCTAGATTTTACTCGAACATTCTACATTCTTTCAAAACGTTTTCAAAATTCCTAATTTCTCAATTTAACAACTTTTTGTAATACCAAGTAGGACTCAATAGAATCCCTTATTATAACTTTTTAGACATTATTAATATTATGTTTTATATAAATACATCCTCGTAACAGTAATTATCTAGAACCGATGTGATGTCTCTGTGGTAGTTATAATTTCTTTGTCTGCTTCCTGGTATTCTTTGGGAAGCTGGACGTTTGAAATGGTCTAGTGCAACGTCATGTTTAAGGGCTACTAGAAACGAGGCCACACAAAATGAACGCAATTGATTTATTTATTATATATTATTTTTAATTAATTATTTATTCATACTAATATAGTATGTGTGCACATTAATTATATTATTATTATTTTTTTTTTTTAATCATTTCACCCCGAGCAAGGCGGAAACGCCACTGATGTGCAGGGGGCTACATAAATGTAAAAAGATTAATTAGAAAAGAGTGAGGAGTACAAACTAGTTAGAAAGGAACAATAGAAAGCTGAGAAAGATACGGACAGATACATAGGTGGAGAGAAAGGAAGGTTATACGGGGGTGGGGAGAGAGCTAGAGTCCAGTGGTTAGTAGATGAGTATTGACTTTGCATTTAGTATTGACTTTGCATTTATGCACTTCAAGATATGTTTTTCTGTTGTGAATGAAATGTTATTTAATGTAGGCTCTTTATTTTGATAATAATAGTATCTAAATATTTGTGCTTTAGACATTTCAGTTTTGAGCTTTAGGCATTTCCTTACTTTGGGTGCTGTATAGTATTTTGGAGTTATCTAGCAGTATTTGTCTTATTTTTTTATAAGCATTTCACCGCGAGCAAGGCATTTCACTGCCACTATTGCGCAGTGGGCTACATAGAGTGAAGAAAGGATGGTTAGATATAAGAAATGTCAGAAGATGGGTGATAGGCGGGTAAGGATACCGAGAATGAGGGTTGGGTAGATGTTTAGAGTGTTGGGAGAATAGTTGAAAGTTAGTGTGATAGGTGGTGTCTATTAACCCTACATTTAAACACCTGGAGCTGTCGGGAAAGCAGACATGTGGAAGGGGATTCCACAGGCGGGAAGCGCGAGAAAAGAAGCTGTTGGAGTAGAAATTACGGTTGCATCTTATCTGTTTAACTGTAAAAGGGTGGGACATAGTTGCTAATCTAGTATCTCGTGTAAATTTGTACCTAGGCGGCACCAATGATCTAAGTTCATCGGAGCAGAAGCCATGAAAGTACTTGTAGAAGAGGCACAGGGAAGCCACATCACACCGGTGAGAGAGTGATTGCAGCCGGTCTGCCAAGTCAGTATCAACCACGTTAGTTACATTTTGTCGTTCATAATGTGTTGAACACGGATTGACTTGAGTTTCGACAGTTGGCAAATCAATTTGCCAGTGAATATGGTGTTTATGTGTCCATGTAAGTATTTAATGTCTTTTGATTATTATTGTTAGAGATACACTCTCCTAAGGGGACATGAGAATTCAGACAATATTATTTTTACACGGATGGTGGGGATTTATGAGGCTCGTTGTTGTTCGTATAAATTAAATTAGACGTTTTAAACATTTTATAACAGATGATAAATCATAGCCTTGCGTTTGTTAGGATCATTAAGTGATATGTATAAGCGAATTATGTTTTTAATAGCTTTTTCATCCTGCTTATAATTAGGGTGCATCTGGTTACGACAGAATAAATTAATAGGGTGTTTATTATTTTGCGTCGGGTGGGGGGGGGGGTCATTTTTTCTTCTTATTTTTATTACAAATTGTATACCGGTTGTTGATAATGAGTACGAAAGTCAAAGGTACTTGAACTACAATGACAAAATATGAACTTCGGGAAATTTATCGACAACTTCAAGCTCAATACGGAACTCCCTTTTGTATATATGCTTCCCTGATAGTTACAAACTTCAAGAGTTTAAGTGCAGCGTCAATTGCCATCTCTTATCTCCTTGACTCCCATCCTTTCCCTGACACTTCTTGTATCTGGTTCTTCTCCCTTTCCACTCTAATATCACGCAGCTCTCTTCACACAGGTGTTCCCATCCTTGTCTCTCCGACACCTACTGTGATCTGTTCCTCTTTTTATTCCCTCTCCTCTCATTGTAACCCCCTGTGCACCAGTGGCAGTATTACCCTGCTTGGGGTGAAACGATTTAAAAGAAATACCCAACGCCTTGTCCAAAAATCGAAAAAATATTATAAAAAATTAAACTTTGTTGATTTTTCTTAATTAGAATTATTCAGGTGAATAGTTATTGCCTAAATATAGTTTATGTGGATGGTCATTGCGGCACAACTGTTCGGAATTCCAGTCAAATTCGTTACATTCACTTACGCGCAAATAGCCTTGGGAAAGGTTGTTATATATCCATAAATAACAAACACGTCTGTATATAAAAATATATCAAGTGATATTTTTATTAATGAAAGATGGACCGTGTAGCCTAGTGAACAGAGAGTGAGAGAGCGCTCTTCCAAGGTTGGCAGGGTGACGGGGGGGGTGTCGTCGTATCTGTTCTCCTCTACGTCTCTCTGCCTAGACTGCCTGTCGAGACTGACTGACTGACTTCGTGCGCCGAAGTCTTTTTATAATCTCCAAACCGGGATTTTTTCTTCCGGTTTTTTGCCTCGCCTACGCACGCCCACGTAATTCTCAGGGACACCTGTTCTGCTTGCCTCTTGTAGCCATTTCCGCTACTGCCGGAAATAAGGTCAAACAAACATCCGTTCCTTTCAACGGCCGGAAAACGCCCCCGCTTGCATCAGCTTCCTTCTTCGGGTGGGGCCAGATTATTATATTACAAGGTATGAATCCATATCTTCTCCCTTCAGCTATGGGTTCAATAACTACACAGATTGGGTTCTCTAGCTTGGTTATCAACCAATCTATTGCAAAAATGAATGGCAGCCTATTACGGAAAATTTTCTGCCTAGTCAGTTGTGTATTAAAAGAGACATAATCGGAAAAGCGTGTATCACGAATGACACTTAAATGGTTGACTGATACTTTATAAATGACTAAATGTGCGTATAAATACAGTACGCGGAGATGTAGAAATACCTGGTTTGGTGTCTAGGTGAGCGGTTAGCCCACTGGAAATGATGAACTCCAAGCGTTTAAAGTAGCCGTCTAAAAAAAGAAAAACTCTGATCTTAACAAACGCTTCCGTTCTAATCCGGATATATCTGCTTGTCTTGTGTAATGGTTAATGGCTCAGAACGCGAAATTGGAGAGCAGAGTTCGAATTCGAATCAAGTTTCGTTATATACACTTTCGATTGAATACCCATGGAGAAGGTATGGATACATATTCTCACTTCACTAAACTATAAGTTAAATAGTAAGGTAGACTGTTCTCTTCAGCTTATGTTGGCAACCAGTCTAGGAGAAGGACAACTCCGAATTCAAAACCGTAAATAAGTCTAGGAACAACTGATCAATCTCGGCATTCGTGGTCATAATCGTGTAATGAGTTCATAGCCAACATGCGGAAATTTTATATCAGTTGACTGTATGAGTGCTGTTGGTACTATGGAACCCAGTACACTCTACCGCACGGTTATTGATGGCTAATCTGGTCCCTTCACCAGGTTTTTCTGTTGAGTAAGGTGAGGCTAGACACCCATAAAGAATAAAGACAAGACCCCTCAAAAGGTAGATAAGTCTTTCTGGCATAAGCACGGCTAGGTACAAATACCAGGGTTGGTGCCCAGGCGCGTGGAAAGTTCACTGGTGATGTTGGGCTTCAACAAGTTATCCGACAAGAAAGAACACTCTGATATAACACCTGCGGTTTAATATCATCCAATCCATTTGACTGGCTCCTCTTTTGGGGCACATGCTGTTCTTGATTAGAAAGAGGGATTGATTCAGTGAAAGATTTTTCTCTAATTCAAGAGTTTCATTGCATACGGTCATATCACGTTGAATACACTGGTTCTCGTTAGATCACCGAAGTTAAGCAACGATGAGATTGGTCAGCGCTTAGATGGGTGACAGCTTGGTAATACCAGGTGTTGTAAGTGTTTATTGACGGATATGCGTTGTGGTGCAATAGATGTCGGCCCCGAAAGAGAAATCAGTGAACCGAGTTCGAATTCCAGTTGGATGCCCTGCATTCACTTACGCGCTGGTACCCTTGGGAAAGGTATTAATCCGCCCCTTCCCTCCAGTTATGGGTTAAATAACAGGGTACGACCTGGAACCTTCCCTTTAAATAGATCCCACTGAAACTTCGGAGAAGAAACTGGCTCAACTCGACTAGGGTGAGTGCGGCAATCATCATCCTGCGAAGGTATTGCTTGATATAACTGAGCTGAGATCTGTAATGATAACATTCGATGGTCATACTCGACAACATGTCATGAATATATAAATGAATAAATGTCTGCATGAGTTATTATATGGATCAATATATGCCTGATTGTAATAAAGAATGAGTGAATGAATGAAGCACTAGATCAACGAAAAAAAAAGGTTACCAAGGATGAAAGCTCACGAGAACAGATCTAGACCCAAGGCCTTCATACTCCTTCTAAGAGCCTCTTCCAGACTGACCATGTTTTCAAGTACGTAACCGTATCCCCCAGACTTGGCCAATTGCGGCGATTTTACCCATAGTTTCATTTTTTTCATCATCCGTTACACCCAATGGTGTGTAGGGTAGCAACAAAGCTTCACCACCTCTGCATATCTTTGACCAGACTAATCAATGAACCCCAAGAGTACTGCATGGTTTTCATCTCATTCTCCACCGTACTTCTCTATGTCGTTCTTGGTCTCCCTCTCTTTCTTTTGCCATCTGGGGTGCTGTTCTTGTGATTGACTGGGGATCTTTCCGGAGAACTTGCTCAATCCATCTCCACCACCTTCTTGTAATGATAGTTCCCATGTTCTCTTGCTTGCATCTCTTCAACAGGTCTTCAATGGAGATCTTCTTTGGACAAAATATTCTCAGTATTCGTCGGAGGCATATAGTATGAAAGGATCAAAGTTAGGTGAGGTCGGCCTTAGTCATTCTACAGCACTCAGATCTGTAGAGAAGAATAGATACAACATAGCTCTGGTATAGTTTGAGCTTGGTGTTGGTGCTGTACTGTGTTGATCTACAGATGTTGTTCATTTCCTTAAATACACTCCTGGCCTTGCCCAGTCTGCTTTGAATATACTCTTTCGTGCCACCCTCGGGTCTGATGATACTACCCAAATAAGTGAACTTGTCTGTACGACGTAGATCTTCTCCATAGTTAGAGGTTTTAAATTCAGAGTCGTTCTTCTTCTAGACCGGTTGTCACTCAAGTCTATAGGACTCAGTATGTCCTAGTTTTTACTTATAGCTGAGGGTAGAAGGTTTCATGCCTTTCCCAAAGGAATTTGCACGTGTCGTTATCCATTCCTTTACTATGGTTTCTATTATAATTCTGAATGAAGCCAGGTGGGTAGCTTCGTGTATTCAACAGAAATGCAGACTAATAAGGTAATGTTCCTATCTTTGTTTTGATAATCATAATGTTCCGGCCTTAGTGCCATCCGACCTACTTCACTTGTAAGAGTAACTACCTAATTAGACTGCTATGTGATGCCTATCCTTCAATATGACAGTGAATGCTGGACAATCTCATCAATGGAAAGAACATGTGAGCAACGACGAAGTTTCAAAGAAGACACAAAAAAGAAACTCAAAAAAATACAGCCGGATTTTGTGGGACGTGTAGTGAGGAAGGAGGGCTTGGAGAATCTGATGCTCACAGGGCGAATAGAGAGAAAGAGAAGCCAGAGAAAGCAATGTGTGATATACTTGAGGGACTTAAGTAGATGAATGGTGGAGCGGGGTTTGAACGACTTAACAGGAGAGGGAATGTTAAGAGGTACAAGGGAAAGAAAGATGTGGAGAGCCACGATCGCCTGCATCATGAGGTAACACGGTACATAGAAGAATAGAAAAAAGAAGAATGTTCCTGCCGTAGTGCAATCCTACCTTCTTTACGTATCTATCGATCTGGGTAAAATTCTGGGAATTGCGAACTGAAACTTATTTAATGATCGGGTTTTCCTTTCGTTGTCAATATCTAGGGATATCTCGTTGTTCTCTTTCCCGGTACGCATCTGTCTCGTACATGTGCGTATCTCAAACGCGTTACGGAAGTCAAAACGCGACAAACGCGTTACGGCAGTAAAAACTCCGAATATGTTATGGTGAAACACACCTATTCTATAGTGAATAGACTCTCCCACCTAATTTAGTAGTAAGAGGAACGAGGGTCAGTCGATGTTGGACGATAGTAGTCGACAGTTAGTCGAACAGGAAAATTAGTCAGCGACCTGGCAAGATTACACTGCGTAATACATATTGTATCAAGTTCCTAACGTTTTGTACGTCGAACCTATTAGGACCGATTTAGCACAAATACTAGCCTCCACTGCGCAAATAATTCCACAACATAATACAAATTCTTGTATATCAGCATGTTTATTGAAAACAGTGAGTGAAACTAGAAAAATAAATATTGTATATTCCGGATTACAAGACGCACTTTTTTTCATAAAAAATACCTTGGAAAGACGTGTGCGTCTTCCAAGACGAATGTGTTCGTTACCACCATGGTTACCATCATGACATGGATGGTAGTGAGGACAATATATTGTACATGACTGAAAGTAGTGATGACTCTGCAGATGATAGTTTAGAACTTTTACATGAATCCAACAGTGACGAGTTTTGGGGATTTGAGGATAAATACAATTTCTTTGATTGTTTTATATTCTTACATGCATATTTTTTAAATGTTAAATTCATTTTTATGAAAATAAAACCACCCTTAGACAATGACAGATATATACTATATTTACTAATTACCAAATAGTATGCCATTGCCATACAAACAAAATCGGAAGAGTGATTAATATAAACAATACATGGTGCCAGTATATGAGGGACACATGATGAATGCGTTGTTGTATAAAAATGATTTCTTTTTTTTATAAATTTATTTCTAATATTAGGGTGCATCTTTTATATCTCAGCGTCTTGTAAGCCGGGAAATACGGTAAATACAAACCCTAAACTTGTTTAGTTTGAAAAAAAAAAAAAAAAAGGAAATAAAATCTATCAAAAGAGATTAATGAATCTAAATAGGTAAATGAGAGTAGCAAAGAGTTTACTTACATGAATATATATAAAGTATGCAGTGATACGTTCTCAGAAAGGAAGAAAGTTACACGAAGTTACATTTTGATTACAGTGTGTTAACTGCACGCGATGAAAGGAGTTTCTTAATGGAGAGTAAAATAAATGTATACGAACGTGACTACCTTAACCAAATATTCAAATAATAATATAGTATTAAAAGTGACCCGTGCAAAGAGAAAAGGTGTTAAAGAATACATACCGGCGATGCTATCGTAGGAGATATATTTAGCAGGATAAGACAACATGTACCGCGTACTTGAGCCTATAATTTAATATGTCGGTTCCGGTGATTAATACGAATTAGACAAGAAGCAGTAAAAAAAAAAAAAAAAACGACCCAGGAATTGAACCCTGAATTACTATGGCAGCGAATTTACAAAACATCGTTTGAATTCACGAGGCTATTTCTCCGTGCGATTAAAATTCTGACACGCGATTACTAATATGCAATTTTTCTGTTTCATGTTCCTTTATGATATGGGTGATCATTGCCCTCTGCATTTTCCAAACCTTTGTCGCTCTTAATACCCCTTCTCTTGTTATCCCACTCAACCCCCGCTCCCCCATCCATCTGCTCAAGTTCATCAAGTATGTCATGCGTTGCTTTTCCCTTGCATCTCTATCTCTCTATCAGTCTCGTAAGCATCAGGTTCTCCAAGCCCTCTGTTGTGGATCCGGGTGAGGAACCACACAAAATAATGAACAACAAAACAGATATTTGAGATAGAAAAATAGGTTATATTGAACGTAAATATACAAACAGGAACGCAGGTTAGTAATCCAGGAATACGATTCGTAAGGAATATATATATATATATATATATATATATATATATATATATATATATATATATATATATATAAGTCTTGAAGAGAAGCCGTGTTGAAATAGTATATCCGTGTAATATTATTCTGGCTGAGTGGAGCTCAGAGGTACTATGACTACTGACGCGGTATTCTCTGTGTAACTTCGGCATCGTTCGGTAACTTACGGATCAGTACCGATGTCTCTAACGGATCTCTACGGTTCTCTTTATGGCAGGAATATTTGTATACTCAAGTCGAGTCCATTATCATAGAAAAGGGGAGATTCCACAACACCCCACTTTCTAATTACGTCCCAAAATGTTCAGCTGTCTTTTCCTGATGTGAAGTATCAGTATCCTTCTTGTGTTCATACTTTCCAATACCTCGTCGTTGCTCACGTGCTCCGTCCATAGTATCCTCAGCATCCTTCTGTAGAACAACATTTCGATTGCTTCAGGTATTTCCTTCATCTTTGATGGGAATGTCTAGCATTCGCTGTCATCACATAATAATCCAGTATTCTCTTCTTTGTTCCCAGCGAAATTTTCCTGTCTCTTAATACTCTGCTCATCTTCTGGAATGCATAGTTAATAATATTAATCTTTGTCCTTTATTTTTTTTTTCAGCTATGAATGGCAAGTACCAGCAGACAACCAATTTGGAATGCTAATAAATGACTCATTCACAGGACTTGTTGGTCAACTCGAAAAACGGGTAAATCTATTCAGTAAATTCGAAATAAAATTTAATTCGGCATAATAACTTTAATTTGTTCCAATTTAAACTTCTGTGACAGATTGGTGTATTTCGATTTGAACTTTGTCGAAAAACTTTATAAACTCAACACTTTTGTGATGAAATAATGACGTGAATATCATTTGTTTATTAATAATTTTATCACGGAAGTTGTTTTTTTAATAACTTTGAGGTTCCTGGTATAATCAGGATTTTATTAAATCTCAACCATCCTCTGGCGTTATCCAAGAAAAGCTCAAAGACCGCCATGTTTTGGTATCGGCGTCGTATCAGCATTTGCCAGAACGAAGTAGAACGTGATGTTGGATTGTCTTAAGGTTGCACAGATCTCGCTTCTCTTGGACTACCTAACCAGGTTGTCTCATTAACGCGGTGTAATGAATAACTGCTCGGATTGAGGAATCAAAGAGCCGAGTTCGAATTCCAGTCGGGTTCGTTGCATTCACATATGCCCAAATATCAATGGGTAAGGCATAAAACCATATCGTCTCCCCCGACCAATTATCTGTTGAATATCATCATCATTTATCCATCACACCTAGATGGTGCATACAGCAGCAACATTTTGTTGCTGTTTCTGTAACAAAGTTTTTTACGGGGCAGGGTTGTTAGCCCTGCACACAACCCCCAAACCCTATAACCGGAGGACCAGTGTACCATTCTTAGTCCTTACGTTTACAGCACCTGGTATTCCCAAATGGTCACCTATTTAAGTACTGACCAGGCTCGATGTTGCTTAACTTCGGTGATCGGACGGGAACCGGTGCATTCAACACGATATAGCCGTAGACCTGTGTTGAATAGCCGGACAAATTTGGTCCTATGGCCTTAGTTGGAAATTGCAACCCACTGCGAGGAAATCTTCTGTCCAAGCAGTCATGAATCGGAAGAGACATAATCAGCCAAGCGTGTATCACGTATGACACTTGACACTGTGACCGAGTATTCGCAAGCGGTCACCCTTTTAAGTCGTCGCCAATCTTGACTCTTTTAATTTAAGCGATCGAAGGAGAAACAATTTACGGGATATGGCCGTAGATTAATGATGTGATAGTGTGGTGATACCGACCGAGCAAAAGCGATGGACCGGATGTTTGCGCTCTCACAACCAAAAAGAAAATGACCAAAGTCGTCGTTGCGCATCCGGGTTCGCGCAGATGTTCCGGTTGAAAACTAAAAATTAATTAAATATTAAATTTCCAGTTCGCGAGCCTACGCGAATTTTATTTATCGGCCAATGGGAAGTCCAGAATCAAATACGGATATGAAATCCCAAATGATCACCTGCGATCCAAAATGTCGAAATAAAAAGCCGATACAGAAAGCATCGCCAGACAGACCGACGAAGGCCGACACCCACGGGCTGACTCGAGAGAGAGAGAGAGAGAGGTGTGTAATCAGTATCCCCTTGACGTAATAACTACTTACTGACCCAAGGAGCGGATACATCAAAGACATTTCTTAATTACAACGCTCCCACATTCCTAAGCATTAATTCTCTTTTCAGCATTTTATTGCCATGAACATTTTAACGTCCGTTGGACCTATAGTTGAAGTATTACTTTAATTGTAAAAACCTTAATTGATATGTGTATATATAAAATGTTATCTTTCAACTCAAATTGCTTTTCTTGATTTATAATCATTTTATGACTTATAGTGGGCTATCTACAACAAGTCCAAATTCCGTTAATCTGCAACAATATACAACTACCCTTCACTAGAACGGAGTCCCACTATAAACTGGAAAAGAATGGATAACCCGCTATAATGGATGTTAAACAAATATTTTATCAGAAAGTGGCAATGTAGGAATTCAACACAACCAGAAGAAATTCCTCTTTTAAAGTAATTTATAAATCACTAGTTATGATGTATTGCCTTTTAAACCCAGAAGAAAAAAAAACATGATTTGCAAAATAGTAACAATGAATAATCTTGGAATTCATAATGACAAACTTAACCCCCATCTTACGAAACTCGGATTCGCACAACTACGAAACATCTTTGCCTTTTTTCGGATCTCAGGTTACCGTACCTAGTCAGTCTATACGATGCATCTTTTTCCAAGGTAAGAAAGTCGACAAATGATACAAAGGTCCTTTATGGGTCACGTGGTCACGTGGTCACGTGGTTATAACATCTGCTTTCTGACTACGAGACCCATAGTCGATTTCTTGCGAAAGTTACTTTACTTTGAGTGGCACTTTCTAGCATAGCACGGATTGACTGAAGCCTTGTGAGTGAAATTGAATAGACGGAACTATTTGTTTGTGCTGGTATGACGTCAACAGCCATCGTGACCAAGGGTCTGAGTGTGCAGCTCTTGTTCAAACTAGTGATCCCGCCAGATTATGCGATTTCTTTCAGAAACCGTGAATATAGTCTGATCGCAAGTTGCACAATATATACCACAGATTGGCTCTATGTGTGTTGAAGAAACGCATATGTGACAGAGTGGGTGTCTGAAATAAAGATTAGCTAACCAGACCCACCCAAGAAGATGGGTGTACTTGTAAAAATGAGTAGACAACCCTTATTATATTCATATATTGAATATACGAATAAGATTAAAAACCCTGAAAAAAAGATTCCCTGTTGTCAATATCCTATTCCAATCCAAGCTGTCTAGAAACAATTATGACTATCAACCAACTCCCTGTTTTATGAACATTTCTCGTAATAATAATGTAAAAATAATTCAGCGGACAATGTTATTTTATTTATAGTAACTTGATTTTTGGCGATTGTCTTACTCGGTTTCCGTCGTTCGCTATTGTGCATTTGAAAAATGGTGTTTTAATCACTGTTGCTATCACTTTTCAGCTTTTTGTCTGGGAGGCATATGACCATCTATGACGAGCTTTGACAGGCTATTTCAAGCCTCGAGCGGTTAGGACAAGCTTTGTACCCAGTCACTGCGTATGCGGGGGTTGAATAATATCTGACCAATGGCCCGAGCATACGCACACGGGCTCCCCACATTAAAAGCTGACCTTGTGTCTCAACTCATCAGTGGGTTAGGGGGCCGGGTAAATTGAACATATAGAAGAAGGAAATTACTGGAAAGTAATTGACACTCACCTAAAGCGAGCTGAATATAAAATGCTCCTCTTACAAATAACCATTCCACCGAACGGCATATGACTTCAATGTCTTATAGAAAATTGTATGAAACTCAATGTAACAAAGTATGTTTCTGATATTGAGCAATGGGTTAAGACTATGCAAGGGCAATTATTATTAATAATAAAAACTTAAAAAATAAATTTTAAAAACAGTTTATTTCTATTAATGTGGATTACATATTATTGTATATATTACTATATAAAATATATTGTAGAACAGGTATATTGACCTAACTTGTATAAAATTACGTATACTGTTGGCACACTAAATGATTTTAAAACTATGAGTCGGCATATAGTAAAAGGTTACCGGCCCCTGCTATACTAACTTAAGCCCTTGAAGGATTGTACTGGTAATAAATAACAGAGCACTTGGTCCGTTCACTGTACAGAATAGAGACATAATCCTGATGACAATCACGAGTCTCGTAACCTCTGAGGGTAGTAGAAGCATCACATGCACTGCAGCCAAAACAGCAGTGGTGTGTCTAGGGAAAGCTAGTCTGACAGAGCCCAACACACTCCAGGCTAGCTCGAATTCAGAGTTTTCTTTCTCTTGTGAGGATCAAATTCTCTAAACATTCTTTCCTCACTGTCCTAAAATTTCAACTGCCTCTTTCTCATTCTAAATAGGAGTTTCCTGTTTGTTTATATTTTCTTTAAAACTCCCTTGTTGCTCATATAGTCCGTTGTATTCTGACCATTTGTCATGCGACCTCAAGACTCGCGTACGTGAGCGAGGAAATCTTCCATTATGCACCGCCATATCAGTGCCATACGTGATACACGCTGACTGGACAGAAGATTTTCCCGCAGGAGGTTGCCATTACTTTCTGAAGTAGACTGGTTAACAACCGAGTCTATAGACCCCAATCTGTCATACTATTTAATCCATAGCTGAAAGGAGAAGAGATGGATTATATTCTATTTTAAGTGCATAAAAATATAATTAGTGGGGGGTCAGTTTTTTTTACAATAATTCTACTTACAATAAAAAACCGATCCCCTATTTTATGTCCAGTAAAAGTACATAATGTTTCCAACTATTATATTCAGTCAGTCCGTTAAATGCCATACGTGATACGCGCTTGAGCGATCATGTCTCGAAAGATACAAGACTAACTTGACAGTATATTTTCCTGCAGTAGGTTGCCATTACTCTCTGCGGTAGACTAGTTGCCAACCAAGGCTATACAACCCAGTCTATCCTGCTATTTAACCCGTAGCTGGAGGGAGAAGTGATGTATTAAGACCTTTGCCAAAGGTATTTGCGCCTAAGTAAACTCGTCTCACCAATTTTTCGTTCCGAGCGGATATCCATTGCCCCCACAACGTACATCCTACTACCATACAGAAAGATTGACATTATATAATACTTCAGAACTCTTTGCTATTAACAAAAGTTTCTTATTACTTATTTTAGATTTTTTAAAAACAATGGATACGTTTATTTTAGTGATGCTTTAAAAAATTGAATGGCAGAATTTTAATGATGCTTTAAAAAATTGAATGGCAGAATTTTAATGATGCTTTAAAAGTTGAGCGGCAGAATTTTATTGATGCTTTAAAAAGTTGAGTGGCAGAATTTTAATGATGCTTTAAAAAGTTGAGTGGCAGAATTTTAATGATGCTTTAAAAAGTTGAGTGGCAGAATTTTAATGATGCTTTAAAAAGTTGAGTGGCAGAATTTTAATGATGCTTTAAAAAGTTGAGTGGCAGAATTTTAATGATGTTTTAAAAAGTTGAGTGGCAGAATTTTAATGATGCTTTAAAAAATTGAGTGGCAGAATTTTAATGATGCTTTAAAAAGTTGAGTGGCAGAATTTTAATGATGCTTTAAAAAATTGAATGGCAGAATTTTAATGATGCTTTAAAAAGTTGAGTGGCAGAATTTTAATGATGCTTTAAAAGTTGAGTGGCAGAATTTTAATGATGCTTTAAAAAATTGAGTGGCAGAATTTTAATGATGCTTTAAAAAGTTGAGTGGCAGAATTTTAATGATGCTTTAAATAATTGAATGACAGAATTTTAATTGTCTGGCCAAGAAGAGAATACAGATTAGTTTAGATCGATGGTCGATAACCTTTTGGAGAGAGCGGACCAGGAAGTTATTCATTGCCTTCAGTATGATATCAAATATATCAATGGGCCATGATATCAAATATACTATAACAACTTGTCTCAATCTCAGACCGCTCCGTCCAGAAGAATTGCCTTGGTCTGGAGGTTTTGAGGTTTGAAGAAAAAACAACGAAGTTAATGTTACATTATTTTAAAGATGTTCCTTATTTTTTCTGCAGAAATTACAGGATCACAACTAACACAATTAATAAAAAATACAAACTCATTACTACAAACGAAATACAGTTAGAAATGGCGAATTATTTAACGAAACTTGTTTCTGCTTATTGTTTGACTAGCAGTATAGCCCGGCGTTGCTCGGGTGTAATGAAAGCTTTAAAACTAATCCATGGTCCTGGAGCTCAGACTCAGCCTAAAGAATATTTGTGTGAAGTTTGGTGAGAATCGAATAGAAATTGTGGATTTGTATAAAGGACATACAGACAGATAAACAGACACACACACAAACATCTTGCCTTTTACATAAATATATTATCGATTTTCTGCACTATTGTAAGAACTGCAACCTTGAAACTTCTGATAATCGAATCTTATGTCTTTGTCTATGAGTGTATCAAATTTGATTAAAATCGGACCACTCCTTCTATAACCCAATTTTTTCGATTATCGATTTTCAATATTTATCGGGGGTACCTCGACACAAAACCTAACTAAGAACACTCGCAGACGCTTATAGTTCAACAATTTCAAGAAAATTGGTTCAGCCGTTTCGAAATCTATAGGCACACACACAAAGACAAAGTTCCATTTATAAATAAGTCTAGATGACTTCTCCACTTCAGGTGGAATATTTGTCGATGGCAGGAACAAAACAAGATCCAACCTTGTTCTTAAACGACTTTTAGTATATTTCATTTTCGAAAAAAGGTTGCTCACAAACACATGTACTTCCAAATAATGATAAAATCATTTTCGCATTATCATAGGATTTATATTTTTCGCTTGGCAAATCATATTTCTTGTATTATTCAGTAGTGAATTCGGAATCAAATTTTATTTTAAAAAATTCGTCGCATTGTAAGTCGATAAACACCAACTGATTGATTTCTACCACTTTCCCGCAAATTAATTAGATAATTATGGTCTAAGCTTTAATTTGGCGGGCTGAACAAAAATCCTTCGCTAGCCGGCTGCTCTAGACAGTAAAATGTTTTCATTGTATATGATTTTATTAACCACTTGACTCTAGTTCTTTCACCACCCCGTATATCCTTTCCTTTCTCTCCACCTTTGCAACTGTCAACACACCTGTATTCCCATCCTTCTCTTGCTCCTTTCTAACTGGTTCGTCTTCCTCTTCACTCTCTTCTACTTAATCTTTTTACTCTTATGTAGCCCCCTGCACATCAGTGGCATTACCGCCTTGCTCGGGGTGATACGATTAAAAAAATTGATTTGTGCCATTTTTTTTTTGTAGGAAGTTGATTTGGTTGTAGCGGCTTTAACAGTATCATACAGCCGATCGCAAGTGGTCGACTATACTTACCCATATACCGAAGAAGGTCGTGGTATGTTGATAAAAAAAGCGACGGATTCTTCAATGTTTGATCTCTTTATGGTATTTCGTGCCTTCAACCCGACAACCTGGCTCTCTTTTGCTGTTGTTGTTGTCGTAGTCTCATTAATTTTGACCGTCATTGATGGCTTCAAGAGGCTCTCGGATTCACACAACACGATTCGTGGATTGCCAGACAACCGGACTGCAAAAAATCTCTGCCTTTTCTCCAATCTCAGCTGGAAAGAGACATTATGGTCCGTATATACGATGCATCTTTTCCAAGGTAAGGAAGTCGATAAATGAAAGAAAACTGTTTATAAAATTCTTCTATAGTAAAAGTTTTGTGGTGCAGTGGATATCGGCTCGAAACGAGAGATCGGGGACCCGAGTTCGAATTCCAGTTGAATTCATTGTATTCACTTACGCTCAAATACCCTTGGGAAAGGTATTAATCCGTCTATTCCTTCCAGTTATGGGTTAAATAACAGGACAGATTGGGTTCTATAGCCTTGGTCGGCAATCAGTCTACCACAGAAAGCAATGGCAACCTACTGCGGGATAATCTTCTGCCCAGTCAGTCATGCCTCTTTTGTGACATGATAGCCCAAGCGTGTTTAATGTATGGCACTTAACTGACTGACTGAATATAACAGTTGTAAACATGATTAGGTCTTCTACTGAGCATAAAATGGGGGATTGGTTTTCTATGTTTATGAAGTAATAAACTGATCCCCCACTAATTACTACTTAATAATATAATACATCTCTTCTCTCTCTAGCTATGAGTCTAATAACAGGACAAATTGGATTCTATAACCTTGGCTGGCAACCAGTCTACCGTAGAAAGCAATGGCAACCTACTGCGGGAAAATCTTCTGCCCAGTCAGTCATGTCTTTTTCGAGACATGATCGTCCAAGCGTGTTTAATGTATGGCACTTAACTGACTGAAGTATCTTTATGGTACGTACTCGAGTGGTTACGACGCTTCCTTTCTGACCATGAAACCCATGATCGATTTTTCAAGAAGGAAGGTTACTCCTTTATATCGTGTGGCACATTTTAAAATGGTTGAAAACCATTGTACGGGTTGACCGACGCCTTGTGAGTGAAATTGAAACTATTTGCTTGTACTATCATGAACTCAAAAGTCATCATCACCAAGGGTTTGGGTGTGCTGCCATTGTTCAAACTAATGATCACACCAGATTATGGGGATCTCTTCCAGAAACTATAAATATGTTTTGATCGCATAGTTGCAATTTAAACCATAGATTGACTCTGCGTATGTTGAAGAAGCACATGTAACTGAGTGGGTGTCTGCAACAAAGCTTTGCTAACTACACTTACCTTAGCAGATTATTTTTATATAATCATATCGCCCCAAGTAAGGCATTTTTTTGCAGGGGGTTACTTAGGAGGAAAGTGATGAGAAAGAGTGACAGATTATAGGGGGTATCAGGAAGTGGGTAAGAGAAGGATGAGGATACTGACCAGAGTGGAGTGGATGGAGAAAGGAGCATGAAAGAGAGGATGCAGGTTAGTGAGATAGGAGATGACTATTGACTTTACATTTAAATTCTTGGAGATTAAAGCTGTCGGGAAAACAAGTAAACGGAAGGGAATTCCACATGCGGAAAGTGCGAGAAAAGAAGCTGATGGAGTAGAAAGTAGATAGGTATACTTTTTAAAATGTATAGCCAGCATTTATTATATATATGATGAATATACAAACAAAATTGTGATGTTAATACCTCGTCCTATCTCCAGTTACCTTTAGAAACAATTATGAATATTAGCAAAAAGTACTTAAAAACCACAGCAGAAATTAAGTAGACGAAAGTATTTGGAATTAGCATGAAGTCAAAAGTCAGCGTGACCGAGGGTTTGAGCGTATTGACCTAGTTCAAACTGTTGGTCAAATGTGATAATGCGATCACTCCCAAAACTGAAGCTAAGACTTGCTCATCATAGTATAAACCACAGGTGGGCTCTAAAAATCTTGAACCAACACTAATGCGCCTGAGAATGCCATTGTAACCTAGTAAAATCTGCATAGTCGGAAAGTGTTGAGGAGTAGTTTTCGCAATGAAGGTAATAATCGTGCTCTATTGGTTGCTAATCGACTTAACACACCTAAAATGTTAGGAACTTGGTAATCTTACACTGTAAGCTAACTCCTTAGTATTCGGCTAACTGCCGACTAATGTCAACTGCCTAGTAGTTCTACTGAACTCCAATAGAACTTCTAAGAACTCCTATGAACTTCCCAAGAACTTCATTGGTATCTGTTATTAAAATAGGAGCGAGAGTCTAAGGAATCTAAGGAATAGGAGGGTTTCCCCATAACAGATAGGCGGCCACACATTTCTCTTACTGTATCTTTGCCCAAATCTTAAAGGATTTCCCTGATAACTAGATTTCTGAATATACTATTTGATACTATTTGATACTATTTGATACTATTATGATACTAAAACAGAAAAGTCAACACTTATATATTTTAACTTAAAATGGCTCGATCTAGAGAAGAAAACATCTATAATGGTGCCTTTGAAATTGCTTTTCATCATTTAGCATTTGGCGCACAATATGACATAGCTTTTTACCAATCAAGAGCTGTTCTTAAATGCCATACGTGATACCCACTTGGGTGGTCATGTCTCGAAAGAGACATGACCAGCTGGACAGAAAATTTTTCCGCAGTAGGTTGCCATTGGTTTCTGTGGTAGACTAGTTGCCAGCCAAGGCTATAGAACCCAATCTCTCCTTTTATTTAACCCATAGCAGAAGGGAAGTGACAGATTAATATATTTTCCAATGGTATTTGCGCGTAAGTGAATACAAGGAATTCAAGTAAAATTCGAACATTACTTTCTGCGGTAGACTGGTTGCCAACCAAGGCTATAGAACCCAATTTGTCTTGCTGTTCAACTCCTAGTTGGAGAGAGAAGAGGTGGAGGATATTATATTATTATATTAATAAGTAGTAATTAGTGGGAAATCAGTTTATTCATTCATGACAATAAAAAACCGCAACTTTATGTCAAGTAGAAGCTTTAATTATGTTTCCAACTATTATATTCAGTTAGTCAACTAAGTTCCATACGTGATACACGCCTTGGCAACCATGTCTCAAAAGACATGACTGATTGGGCAGAAGATTTTCCCGCAGTAAGTTGCCATTACTTTTCGCGGTAGACTGGTGGCAAACAAAGGCTTTAGAACCCAATCTGTCCTACTATTGAGGGTTAATATATGTTCATTCGTATATATTATATATGTTAAAATATTTTTATACCCAGTGTGATAATGGGGAAATACTCCCACTGTCTATAATATTTGTCTGTGGCAAGCGTTTCAAATAGCCTGTGACAGCTAAGTCCAGTCCCAAGCAGGAGAACAGACAAAGGCGGACAACTGGCGCC
Organism: Ascarosepion bandense; assembly: GCA_037127315.1. Lineage (NCBI taxonomy): Eukaryota > Metazoa > Mollusca > Cephalopoda > Sepiida > Sepiidae > Ascarosepion > Ascarosepion bandense. The sequence goes on along the minus strand of JBBBDQ010002228.1, from coordinate 1,076,163 downwards.
TCATAACCAGTTACTTCGGGTAGATGGAGCACGACAGCCGAGGAAAGCAGGGGAAGAAAAACCTTGATTTTAAACCTCCGCTGCCTTACGGTCATATCTAAACACGGTAAAGACTATGGAAGTATATATTTATCCTGCTACCCTACTGGAACGAGTAGTGACACAAGGTCGGTTTTTAACATGGGCACCCGAGCGCGTACACAAGGGAAAGGGATAAAAATTGCTTGGTCTACGCAACCGTCGGTTACGCTGGCCTCGATGGCGACCACCGTTTCACTCGTCTAGTGAAATGGGGTGGTTTAACCTCGGGCATTTATTTTCCGGAACCGCCTGAGGCTATAGAAGTAAACCCAGAGTAGAGGCTGGAACACGTTTGGCTGTCAACACTAACAACTATGATAACCAATGTGTGACCTAAAGACTCAAGTGTTTATTCAAACAATATTTACATATAGACCCAAGTAAAACAAAACAAAACAAAACAGTGTTTATCTCTATCCATTTTTTATCCATAGATTCAAATATAAATCATACCAATGTTTACATACTGACTCATATTCTAACCGATGTTTACCTTTATTCAATTATAAACCCAATAAATAGACTGAAGTCTAACTAAACAAATACTTACCTATAGACTCAAGTATATACCCTACCAATATTTAACAAGATACTCGAGTATAGACCCAACCAATATTTACTTACAGACAGCCTTTGAGATTTGAAAATGAAATCACTTGACCGGCGGTCGAGAGCGAGAGAAAATTTACTCGCCCCAAAATCATTTTACTCGACCGACTCCATTTTTCTAATAGTCGCCTTATGTAAACATGGCGTGAATCGCCGACGGAAAACAAAAAATGAAATTTTAATTAAAATTTCGAACGTGTTAAACAGGATTTTAAAATATTTTCAAAAATAATAACAAAATTTGATCTTTCTTCTTAATAGTAGCATAAACATTTTGATGATAAAACTTTGTTTTTATTAAGTTTGAGCCCTTTTAACATCATGATATGCTGTTTTATTTTTTGGTATCTAAATTCGTAGTTTCGTTCTTCTGTAGGTCATTTATTCATTGTAGGTCATTCTAAATAATCTTCAATGGCATACTTTTGGGTTGTAAAACGAATCATATTTCCTTTTTCTATATTTGAAGAGACACGTTTCATTGCGAGATTTTTAATCGACCACGGGCGAGTAAAGCAATAAACTTTAATCGCCCTATTAAGTTTTTAATCGACTGAGTCGATCGGGCGAGTGAAATCTCAAAGGCTGCTTACAGACTTAATTACAAACAAAGCCACTACTTATCCAATATAAACTCGCCAAATATTTGCCTAGAGACTTGTATATAAACCCACCATTAATTACTTACAGACTTAAGTACAAATATAATCACAACTTATCTATAGACTCAAGTATAAACCCACCCAATATTTAGACTCAAGTATGTACCCAATCAATTATTACCTATAAACACCAGTATAAATCCGACTAATATTTAGCTTGTATACTTAACCTTAAATAAATTTACTGATTAAATAACCATCAGATATTTATATGTTATAAAATCCACCAATCAAATGCGATATAAACAAAATTCTGAATACACCGGAAATGGGTTGGTTCCAGGATGTTTCAGCACCCTCTCGACCTAACTTCAACTTCCGATCCTCACTAGGTGCCTCATTTTTGTCAGCTTTGAGCCAAATCTAAGCTGCTTTTAGAAAATCACCTCTCACCGAACTTCAACATATTATGGAGTTGGGATCTAGCTAATTTGCATTTATTTATATATTCTTGTCCAATTTTTCAGAAATATTGAAAACAACATTAAAAAAAGTGTCGACCCCGGAGTACCAATTATCTATCGTCTTTATTGAAAACTATAAACTTTATCCATAAATCCACAATAGATTAATTAGATGTGTTTTTATTTTCCAACAGGAGGTGCCCAGGAACCGACATCTTCCCGTTCTCGAGTGATCATCATGTGTTGGTGGCTGTTCACAATTCTTATTAGTACTTACTACACGGCTAATTTGACTGCGAATTTCACGGTTGTCAACAAACATTCGCTTATAGAAAGTCTTAGTGACCTTGCAAACTCGGAGACCATTTTTCCTGTCACATTAGGCGGATCGGCCATATACGATGAACTTAAGGTGAGTCATCAAATGATTGATTAATTAGTCATTGATAGTTTAACAATTTGCATTGTCCAAGGTATCCACCGTAACTTTTTGTGATATAATGAGGACGTTGAATTCATTTAAATATAAATCAATCAGTCAGTTAAGTGTCATACGTGATACACGCTTGGGCGATCATGTCTCGAAAGAGACAAGACTGACTGGGCAGAAGATTATCCCACAGTAGGTTGCCATTGCTTTCTACGGTAGACTGGTTGCCAACCAAGGCTATAGAACCCACTCTGTCCTGTTATTTGACTCATAGCTAGAGTGGGGAGAGATGTATTATATTATCAAGTAGTAATTAGTGGGGAATTAGTTTATTACTTCATAACAATATAAAACTGATTGCCCACTTTATGACCAGTAGAAGCCTTAATCATTATTCCAACTATTATATTCAGTCAGTGAGTTAAGTTCCATACGTGATATACGCTTGGGCGATCATGTCTCGAAAGAGACAAGACTGACTGGGCAGAAGATTATCCCGCAGTAGGTTGCCATTGCTTTCTGCGGTAGACTGGTTGCCGTCCAAGGCTATAGAACCCAGTCTATCCTGCTATTTAACCCATAACTGGAAAGAAAAGACGGATTAATACCTTTCCCAAGGGTGTTTGCGCGTAAGTGAATACAATGGATTCAACTGGAATTCGAACTCGGCTCCCCCGGTTTCTCGTTCCGAGCCGATATCCACTGTACCACAACGCACATTTTGTTTTAAATGAAATTTCTGTCTCTGTTTACGCACAGGTGGGTAGAATTTTACGAGAAACTTTGAGTTGCTCATATCGTATATCTTACTCCTTCACTTTACTAATGTTCCAAGAGAAAAGCAAAGTTGGAATCCCGGCTCCAAATGTTATCCTCAAGTTATAAAATGTATTTTATGTCGTCTTTGGATTGTTTGATTCATTTTTCCACGGTTTATCAACCCTTTGCCGGTTATGTAAAGTGAGAAAATAACTGTACATTATAAGAATTATTTTTAGGTAAGAGTCCGGCTTTCTCTTTTCCAATCTTCTCCCTTTGTTTTTTTTTTTTCAATTAGAGTAGATAGATCTATCTATCGCCCTGTTCACACTCCACCCACGTCTATTGAACAGGTTAAGAGGCTCATCCCTTGTTCCCTGTTTAGGATGTGGTTTCAGGCTTTCTCTTTTCCAATCTTCTCACTTTGTTTTTTTTTTCAATTAGAGTAGATAGATCTATCTATCGCCCGGTTCACACTCCATCCACCTCTATTGAACAGGTTAAGAGGCTCATCCCTTGTTCCCTGTTTAGGATGTGGTTTCCGGCTTTATCTTTTCCAATCTTTTCACTATTACGTAGCCCCCTGCACATCAGTAGCGTTACCGCCTTGCTCGGGGTGATACGATTAAAAAAAAAAGTAGTTTAGCGATTTTAATGAACCCATTTCTACATTACCTTATCATTGTGTTGGTGTCCAGTCAAAATTTGCGTTAAATTTCATTTTTGTTTAAATTCTTTAAATGTAAGTGGTTTTCATGCATTTATTTATTTATTTTTAATATTTTTTCTGTCTTTGATATTCTTAACTGAATGTTCAGTCTCACGTGGATTTTCTAACTTGTTAGAAAAATCTCTTACATTAAAAACTAAATTTTATTTTGTTTTTTTGGTTTTGATATGTATCTGCCATTCCCTTTCCTAGATGAATGACCCCACTCTTAACCTCTCCAGCCAGTGTGGCATATATAGTGCAGTGTTTTTTTTAATCATTTCGCCCCAAGCAAGGCATTCCACTGCCACTATTGCGCATGGGGCTACATAGGGGAAGGTAAAAGAAGGAGTGGTTATATGTAGGAAATGTCAGAAGGAAGGTGATAGATGGGTAAGGATACCGAGGATGAGGGTTGGGCAGATGGGAAGAGTGTTTGAAAGAATGGAAGCGAGTTAGTGTGTTAGGAGGTATCTATTGACCTTACATTTAAACTCCTGGAGATTGTAGCCGTCGGGGAAGCAATCATGTGGAAGGGAATTCCACATTCGGGAAGTGCGAGAAAAGAAACTGTTGGAGTAGAAGTTGAGGTTGCATTTTATCGGTTTCACTGTAAAAGGGTGGGATCTAGTTGCTAATCTAGTTTCTCGTGCAAATTCGTATCTAGGGGGCAGCAGTGATCTAAGTTCATCGGAGCAGAGGCCGTGAAGGTATTTATAGAAGAGACACAGGGAAGCCACGTCGCGCCGGTGAGAGAGAGACTGCAGGCGGTCTGCCAAGTTGGTATCGATCACATTAGAGACCCTCCGCTGTACCTTGTCGAGAAGCCCGAGGAGAATAGCAGGGGCACCCGACCAGATATGGCAACACTATTCAATGCACGGGCGGATGGTAGATTTATATATGTGCAGGATAGATTCAGACGGATTTAGCAATGGATTCGATATAGTCATTCCATTTTAGGTCCGCTGTAAGAGTGAGACCAAGGAGGCGTAGTGTTTTACTCTCTGGGAGGCAAGCCTGGTCCATGCTAATGGTTAGGACTAAATTTAATAACTCCGCTCAAAATTGGTTTTTATAAAACAAAACAAAACAAAAAAACAATGAACTTGTCTGTCGAAATGAATCATCATTTCCCCATAATTGGGCTTTCCAATTTTGGGTTGTGATATTTTTTCTTTCTCTTTTCTATCAAAGATCCTATCATTTCTTGGGTGCTCAGGCTCTCCAATTCTGGGCTATGTTTTTACGATTTTGTCTTTGTTTTGTTAGCTACTGCTGATCCAAGTTCTCTGCTAAACCAGTGAGTTAGTTACCTCCACGAATTCGCTGAAAAAACAGCATAGCATGAAGAAAAAAGGCCCCAAACAAAATATAAAAACAATGTTTTATCAGCAAAATGTTCATGTTATTTTTAAGGGAATAGATCCAAATAATTTTTCATTATTTTTTTATATTTTTAATTCTTTCGAACACGTTCAAAATTTGGGGTATAAAATATTGTTTTTCTTTTGTCCGTGAATGACGCAATTTTTAGAAGGGTTTATTACGGCAAACGTAATATTACGCAAGTCCCTTTTTTACCGGCGAGAAACACATTAATTTGAAAATTCTTGCAAAAATCAAATAATGGTCAGATTTTGATGAAAGTTTCAAGACTTATTCACACATGACTGGAAGCATTTTTAAAGTAATTATTTTTAGAAAATATTGGAAATTTTTTTTTACATATATTACCTTCCACCACCACCACCAGTTAATTGGTGAAATGTCTAGAAATTCGCGAGAGTTCGCTTATATAATATATAATAATTAAATTCAGAAGTCATTGGGAAATGCTAATCAACTGTTTTTTTTGTTTTTTTTTTCTAAGTTAGCCCTTTTTCAGGAAATCTGCTCCGAATTGTGAAAACAAGAATGCAATAAAACTATGCCATTTTTCATTTAGTTAATTTGTTTTTATAAACAATATATATTGAGGATGCCATAGTCTGAAGAGAATTTTTTTTCAATGAATAATGAATTTTTGAAAGAATTGTTTTCATTTTTATATTTTTTTTATAATAATAACATATAAAGTTTCAAACATCTTTTAAAATTTCCCCCTTCATCGTCTACACTAGGTTATTAAATTAATACGTGAAGAATACATTTACTAATCGAAAACTGAAAAGCTTAATACAAATAATTGAGCCATTTGATTTTTAAAATAATTAAATTATTTTATGTGAGAGCATACTGATGTCGTGCATTTTCATTTTACGGGTGGCCGTACGTGATATATAAATATCATTAAAAGGTCACGTGTTTCAAATGTTGCGCTCCTTACAGGAAAACAAAACATAAAAATTACATAAACATATTCTGCTGGGTACAAGTCTTTCGTCTCGTTTCCATGTTTCTTGTGCCCTACGTTTCAACATTCCACGAGAGTTGCAAATCAACCCTTCAAAATTTAAAGCAAGTTTTATATTTTATTTCCTACTGAAGGGAAACATCTTTATCCATTACCAAGTATGTTGGTAAGTGATACTAAGACGGTAAGGCGAAACGGAGAAATGAAATGAATGAATGAACGCTTGTCTCAAAGAGATTTAATACATTATGACACACACAATAACACACACACACACACACACACACACACACACACACATATATATATATATATATATATATATATATATATATATATATAAACAGGTGTCCATATGTAGAGAAATACATATCTATTATATCTAACGCAAAGCAAAGTATCAGTCTTACGTTTAAATTGAAGATACCTCTGTTCGGCCATTGTTATGACTCCATATATGGAGGGGCCGAATTCATTTATATCCCAAAGGGATGCGGCAGACTTCAGCTATGTCCCAAGTGGATGGCAGGAGTTTTATGTTCCAGCGGAACATGACGATAGGCAGATTCTCCCTAGGCCAAAGGCCTGGACAGAAAGGAACAACCTTTTTTCTCGGTTGCTGTTAGCTGAAAGAGTGTGACTAACGTTTGGGTCACTATCACGAGAGGTTGTCATGTGACCATGTGACTTCACCTCGACCAAAGGGAGATATGTATCTTTTGTATCCATACACTAGTTTCCTAATTTTGTTTAAACAAAGTACTTGATACTGTCTGGTCAGATAGAAGGAAAGAGAGACAGAGGAAGGCAGCGGATAACATATTTGCAGGGTCTGATCAGGTGGATGACGGAACGGGAGTTGCCAGGAGCAACAGGAGCAAACATACTAAGAGCCACAAGGGATAGGGAGAGATGGAGAACCATGATCGCCTACGTCCTGAAGGGACAGGGCACATAGAAGAAGAAAAATTTTGAAATGCATAATTTGTAGAGGTACCTAATAAAGAATATGAAAAATTAATATTAGAAATAAAAAATTAATAAATACCATAGTATTTCATAAGTTATTGAATTACGTCTTTCATGTCTTATAATTTTATTCTTTGCTATTGAATTGTAAAATTATTTTAAAAGAAAGTTAAATATTATTTTCATTTTTATTTTTCACAAAACATCTTCAAACGTAAGGCTATAAAGCTGAACTAACTAAAATTCTATAAAATATTAGATAATTGCTGAAAATATTGTGTGAAATTTTTAATATTACTATATAGTTAAAAAAAACAAATCATACGATTTTAGCTAAATAAAATTATGTCATATTCGTCTTCCATACTTAGCATTTTTGACAGCTTCCGTCCGTCACGTCATTATCGCCTCTGACAACACGATAATAACCCCTTATAACAAGATTACTGTAATTAAGAAACGCTTTTATAGTATATTTCAAGCAGTACACTAGTAATACTTGTTTCAAATCAGATTAAAGTAACTTTAAATTTGTTAATTTAAACAAAATAACGTGTCAGCAATGTATATTGTATTTTTGCCAGATTTTTAAAACAGAGAATTGGCTTCTGTTTACAAAATGTGTCGATCGATCAAAAATGCTATTTATCTCGGGGTTCTCGACAAGATCCAGAAGAGAATCTGCAATGTAATCGATCGCGACCTGGCAGCTCGACTCCAGCTACTTTCTCAGCAATGCGATATGGCTTCCCTCTGTCTCTTCTACAAATATTTTCATGGCTTCTGCTCCGACGAGCTTAGCTCTCTGGTGCCCCCTCCAGAAGAATTTACTCGAGCAACCAGACTGACAGTAAAAACAACCAGCCGCCACTTCTACCCTATCAACTTCTTTTCTCGCACTTCCCGCCTGTTGAACTCCCTTCTGTATACTTGCTTCCCTGATAGCTACAATCTCCAGGAGTTTAAATGCAACGTCCATTGCCATTTCTTATCCCCTTGACGCCCATATTGTTCTTATCCTTTCCCCAACACCCCCTGAATCTTGTTTTTCTTCCTTTTTCACTCATGCATCTCTCTTCACATCAGTATTCCCATCCTTCTTTTGCCCATTCTCTTACACCTCCTCTAACAGGTTCCTCTGTGGTTCTTCTTTCTCTTCGCTTTCCTCCTATGTAGCCCTTCACTCACCTCTTATGTAGCCACGTGTGCACCAGTGGCAGTACTGCCTTGCTTGGGATCAAATGATTAAAAAAATACAAAAATAAAAATATGTCTCTTCATAATTTCTTGTCTTTTGTTGCTCTTAGTAAAATTTGACTTTGTTATCCTCTCTGTTCTACCTTCCATTCATTGACACAACATCTTTTAATACATTAATCACTGAATACGCCTGCTTTTCCCGCCTTCTGTAAGTATTCTATACTCTCATCTTTCTTTCGGTAATGAGTATCCAAGAAATTTAATCAATTTTGTTCTGGGTGTAAGTATAAGTTTTCATGTTCCTATTTTCCCCAAGAAAACCCCTTGTTTTACTTAACCTACCCCTGACCTCAAGTGGAATTCATACATACGATACATCTCTAAAGATGCAAAAAAAATGGTCGGTTTCCTGTACCGCTCCAGTAAGCACCTGACTCCTTATGATCTCCTCTACCTTTACAGGAACCACACAGGAACCACACTGTAATCAGTTTTGTTCTGGGTGTAAGCATAAGTTCTCACATTCCTATTTTCCCCAAGAAAATTCCTCGTTTTACTTAACAGATGATTTGCCTAAGAATATACTCAGAAAATTGGTGAATATATTTGATAGAACAATATACAGGAGCACCGCGAAAACACGTGACAATCAGAGACTGGAATCTTATCATTTATTCTCTCAATTCTCATTGAGGAAAAAAAACTAGTTAGTTATATTCAATGCCTTGAAAAAAATAGTTCGATTCCCCAAATGTCGATCAGACTCCGAACCCCCACCAGTTACGATGAATAGATGCCCCCAAGTACAGGCTCCGTGATTTGATAGACTATTAGGCCTTGAACCCACCCCTGACCTCAAGTGGAATTCATACATACGATACATCTCTAAAGATGCAAGAAAAAAATGGTTGGTTCCCTGTACCGCTCCAGTAAGCACCTAGCTCTTTATGCTATCCTCTATATTTACAGGAGCCACACTAGGCCTAAATTAGAGTATTGTTATCCAATTTGAGTACGAGCAGCTCAGTCCCCACTTTTCAGTTTCGATAGAGATCAAAAGCGTCTTCGAATCGTTATGGGTGACAAATTATTTTTCAGCCTCCAACCTCTCTCGCACAGGCGGGATGTGGCGAGTCTCTCACTGCTCTATCGCTACTTCCACTGAAAGTGCTCGGATGAACTACACTCCTTGGTTCCGCCTGGTCTAACCTTCACGGCTAGAACCTGACTCGCCATTCACATTGCAGCAAACCACCCAAATTCCCCCTCCGTATTTCATTAGTGATAATTTCCACTCGAGCAACTTCTTCGCGCAAACTACTGCTCTGTGAAATTAGACTCCGAAAGGGATGCTTCCCGATCACTACATTCTTAACCTTAAACGAATGCGAGTGCCAAGTGGGCCACTTTTGGTAAGCAGAACTGGCGCTGTGGGATGAAACAAATGTCCAGTTAAGGTGCCTAACGCGACGTCTATGAGATCCCCGAAAGGGTGTTGGTCGATATAGACAGCAGGACGGTGGCCACGGAAGTCGGAATCCGCTAAGGAATGTGTAACAACTCACCTGCCGAATCGACCGGCCCCGAAAATGGATGGCGCTGGAGCGATGGACCGATGCCGGACCGTCGCGGCGAGGAGCGCGCGCCTAAACCTTTTCAAATTTACCTTAACCCTTTCAAATTTACGGTTAACCTTTATCTTTCCCTATTATCCGTGTAAACGGACCCTTACTGTAAACATCAACCTGTAGTGAGCCCCCGGGCCTTGAATCCCACTGTTAATAAAAGTATCCTATCCATGATATTCTTAGCATTTGCTGGTAAAACTACATTTTTTAGTAATATTCTCCCAAATACAAGGCTCAAGTGCAACTCAAGGTAGGTGGTTACTGCGTGGACTTCAAATCCCAAGTAGGCATCTACGCAGATGACACCACCACCTACTCCAGCATCAGTAAGAAATCTGGCGGGGCGGACAAACATGACCTCGCTGCTGACCTTGAGAAGGATATACACTCAGTGGTGAATTGGGGTAAGAAGTGGCTCGTAAGTTTCAACGCTTCTAAAACGAAATTCCTATCTGTCAACCATGACAGGAAATCTCTCTTTCCACTCATAAGCATGGACAAAGCAAGTCTCCCTGAAAGCAATACACTGTGCCTCCACGGCCTTACCCTGTCTTCCGACCTCAAGTGAATCTATAGCTAAATCCACTGCTAAGAAGGTTGGGTCACTGTGTCAGGCCAGGAAATTTTTTTCCGCCTGAATCCATCTTGCGCATGTACAAATCGACCATTCGACTGTGCATTAAATACTGCTCTCATATCTGTTCCGGCGCCCCTGCTATTCGTCTCAGTGTTCTTGACAGGCTCCAAAGAAGAATCTGTAATGTGATCGGTCCCGACATGGCAGATCGACTCCAGCCACTTTCTTATCGGGGGGTTGTGGCTTCCTTTTGTCTTTTCTATAAATATTTTTATTGCTTCTGCTCTGACGAACTTAGGTCACTGGAGCTCCCGCCACAAGAATTTACTCTGGCAACCAGACTGGCAACAAGGCCCCACCCTTTTAAAGTTAAATCTACCAAATGCAGGCGACAATTCTACAACAGTTTATTTTCTTGCGCTTCCAGCCTGTGAAACTCTCTTCCACATCCTTGCTTTCTTGGCGGCTATAACCTCCAGGAATTTAAGTCAATTTCTATCTCTTATCCATTTAACACAACACCCCGTGTATCTTGTTTTTTTTCTTTCTCTCTTCGTAACTGTCTTCACTTCTGTGTAGATGAAAGAGAAAGGGCAAGAGAAGGATGTGAACACAGAAGTGAAGACAGTTACGAAGAGAGAAAGAAAAAAAACAAGATACACGGGGTGTTGTGTTAAATGGATAAGAGATAGAAATTGACTTAAATTCCTGGAGGTTATGACACTACAGTTTACTCTCGCCTCGATCAAAAATCTGGTGAGGGCGACAAAGCGAACCTCGCTGCCGAGCTTGAGAAGGACCTCCAATCCGTAGTGGACTGGGGTAAGAAATGGCTCGTTTTATTTATTTTGTTTTTACACAAAATTGTGGCTCAAGGCCAGAAAAATGGGAGGGGGAACAAAACTTGGGGTGGTCTTCAGCTACTCTATCCTATACCTAGCTAATCAGATTCACGACCCATACATACGTTACAATGATTCTCATTCACCATAAGAATTTATCCATCACCACTCATACTTATCAAGCACCAAAATACCGCGAAACGTACCGGGGACCTAAAAACGCCCCAAATGTACATAAAAATTTATTACTATATACAAATATAATACAAAAATAACTTTAAAAATTTGTACATGAAATGATATGATGGGAAGGGGGTATGAAGAAACAAAAATCCCCAAAACAAAAACAATTTCAAATGAATATTTATACATAATGTTAGTAAGACCCAAACACACCCACGTAATTAAAGAGGCCGCTGTATTCTGTCTTAAAAGACAAAATCAAGAAGCACTCTTTCTAAGGGGAATGGAGACGCAGGGACCAAAAATAAATTGGACTGGAGAATATATAAGGCTGACCCAGCCGAGAATACAAACGGGACAAAATAACAAAGGACAATGGGAATCTCGAACTGGATCATAACAAAAGCAAAGGAGCCGGGAACAGGCTAGGACAAACACACTCACTCACATTAACTAGGTACACAAAAGAATACTTTACCTTAACCACGGGAGGGGTTCCAAAGGAATCCACCCCGATGCGAGCAGCAGGTCTAAAAAAGAAAATCAAGACTAGCCCCGGTCACACGAACCAGGCTCGCTGCATATATCCACCTTTTGCTAAAGTCTGTCGGGTGCAGCCGTTTCCGTTCAGTTCTAATCTTCATTTTGAGCTGGTGCTCAAAATATCGGATTAGATCCTGATCCGAAAGACGGCCTCCCCGCAAGACTTCCTCCAGACGCGTCATCCAAATCACCATTCTAGCCGTGGCCAGTAGCGACAGAAACACCATCCGCTTCACTCCAGAGTACGGGGGCGACACATTGTCCACAGCGTATGCGCGATCAATGAGCACAAGCTCCCGCGGCGCGATACGAGCAGTCAACTCGCCGACACGCGCCCACAACGGGCGAACGCGCAAACAATGGAAGAAGGCGTGCGCAGACGTCTCCTTAATTCCAAGGTTGCAACGTTCACAATCTGGCAAATCCGCCAGGCCCATTGCGAAACGCTTGTCATTGAGCGACAAACCATTCCGAGCCAATCGCCAGGTCAGAGAAAACTCAGAGTTGCTGAGCCAATCCGCACCTGGCGCCCAAGACCAATGAGAGCGGTACTCCACTCTCGACATGCCGAGCTTACTCCACAGCTTATCCTTCACGGCACCCTCCACTAATCCCCGATAGAAGATTTTCCTAGGCTGTGAAAGGTCACTGGACCGTGGAATGGCCTGTAAAGCCGCCAGACATTCGAGCAGGAATTTCGGTCGCACCCAAGGCCTGACGGTCAGCCATAGGGTCGGGGGCGTGATGGTAAGGCAAGGGAACATGTCCCTCACTACCCCCGCAAGCAACCGATCTTCCTCCAACGCGCGCCTGAGGAATGCCAACCTTGAAGCGAGCACGTGGCTCCTCAAGTGTGGCATCCCCAGACCCCCTTGACACGGACGGAGGCAACAGACTCCTTTGTCGACCATGTGTTTGCGTCCTCTCCACAGACAGGAGAATAGCAAACGCTCGAGCGCCTTCTCATGATCGTCACAAAGGGGAAGTACTGACAGCCGGTAAAGGATCATGGGAAAGAGGTATGTGTTACACACCTCCGCCAAGCCCTTCACGGAGAGACCCCGTCGACGCCAAATCTTGACCGACGCGCCGACCTTTGCCAGTACTTCTGACCAGTTTTTCTCCAGCTGTAAGTCCGGACCGAACCAAACTCCGAGGAGCTTGACCGGCCCGTCCGTCCAGCTGAAGGGCCCCGGGAGGGAAACACCCTTCCAGGCACCTAACCGCAAGCCGGATGACTTGTCGCAGTTAATTCTGGCCCCTGTCACCTTCTCGTACCGTACAAGCGCCTGGTGTACCGCCTCTATGTCCCTGCGGGAGGACACAAAGGTCGTTACGTCATCGGCGTACGCGGAAACCCTGGCTCGAGCTCCGCCAGGGACTTCAATTCCACGCAGGACCGGACTGCCAGTCTCGTCCCTTAGCCGGCGAAGGAGGGGCTCCAACGCCAAGACATAAAGGAGAGAAGACAGTGGACAACCCTGTCGGACCGACCTAGACAGCGCGAAAGCGCCCGACAGCTTCCCGTTCACCTGTACCACAGCCTTGGGGGAGCGATACAGAAGGCTAATCCAGCGGCTGAAGTCGGGTTTGAATCCGGCGGCCTGCAGGACAGCAGCCAGGTAGCCATGGTCAATCCTATCAAATGCCTTGGACTGATCTAAATTGATCAGCGCGGCCTCATCGTCGTCTTCTACACCCTCTATGATCGTGCGAATCAAGTGCAGGTTGCTCTGAATTGTTCGTCCCTTCACAGAACAAGTCTGATCCGGTTCCAACAGAGACTCGGCAACTAGCTGCAAGCGGTTCGTCAGGATCTTGGCCAAAATCTTTAACTCTGTGTTTAGCAGAGTTATGGGCCTGTAATCATCTAGTTCCCTCCCAACCTTCTTGCCTTTTCTCAACAGCGTGATCACGCCCCTGGTGATCCGACCGGGGATGGACCCCTGCCGAAACCAGTGGTTGAACACGACAGCCAAGAGCGGGACAAAAAGGTGCGACATCCTCAAGTACAATTCATAGGGCAAACCATCCAAACCTGGCGACTTGCCACTGCCGACCTTCTTCAAAGCCACGTAGATTTCGTCCTCCGTAATCTCCCCTTCGCAGCTAGCCGCTTCAGCCGGCAAAAGCCGGGGAAAGTCAGCCAAATAGCTGCGAAACTCCTCGTCACGGAGACCAGGCTCCTTGGTAAATCGGTGTTCGAAATGCTGCCGGAACGCCTCGCACATGTCGTCAGTGGACCTAAGGAGATGTCCCTCCGGGTCGCGCACCTCTCGAATGTACCGGTCGCCGGCATGGCGAATTTCTTCCTTGCGCAGTTCCGCGCCCATGTTCACAGCTTCGGAAGACATCTTGCTTAACTTAGCCCTAATTACCTGGCCCATGTAGCGCCCGCTAGTCGAGCGCTCTAGGGCCTCCCTGGCTAAGGCTATCTCTAGGGGATCCCCACCAGCCTCCGCCCGGGCGAAATTAGCACTAAGTGTCTTTGCCTCCGCAGCCTTATCTAGGTTGAGCCGCTGGCTATATTTGGTGGCGAAAGACCTAATGGAGTCCTTAAGGTTAACCCACCACTTACTCCCAATGACTCGCCCAATTAACGCCCTCTGAACTAGTCTTGTCAGCTGGTCACGAAAGTCCCGCCTGTCCAGTAAGGACTGATTGAACTTCCAATAACCAGCCAACCTAGGCCTAAATTCTAACGCCACCCGGGCACAAACGAGTTTGTGGTCCGAGTAGCCTAACCAGTGGAACGTTGGACATTCTAAGAAGTCTATGTCGGCTTCTCTCACTAACATCCTATCCAGGTACGCAGATACCCGGGTAGAAGGCCAACTACGCGTCCACGTCCACATGCTCCCATCCGGATGATCGACCCGGTATCTATCGACGAGACCAAAATCGCCGATCAGATCAACCAGGCTACGATCACCACTCCACCCGCTAGCGCCCCTTCCTCTATCCCATTTGGGGGTTAGGACGGCATTCCAGTCCCCAACTAAGATTAGCCGTGTTGAATGCACCATGAAGGGCTCCAACAGCCGAAAGAAAGAGACACGCTCACCTTGAACATTGGGCGCATAAACCACAATCAGCCGGAACGACTTGCTTTTCACTGCAATATCGGCCACGATCAGCCGGCCCTCGGCACCGACATGGACAAGGTCAACCTTCGCGTCCAGGGTACGCTTGACCAGCAAAGAAACACCTCTGGCCAGCCGGCTCCCATATGCTGAATAGACGACAAAGTCGTTAGACAGCACACACGAGTCGACTTCGCAAACAAAGTGAGTCTCTTGGATCGCGGCCACATCCACGCCGAAGGACAAGAGGTCACGAAGCAGGCGAGCCGCCTTACCCCGATCCCTCAGGCCCTTCGCATTTATACTGGCTATCTTAATAGACATTCTTTAGATCTGAAACGAAAAAACAAAGAGAAACATGCAACGAACGGCTCTACTCGCATACCGGGTAGAAATCTCGGGTAGACGGGACCCCGACGGACTGTCCTAGGGACCCTGTACCAATGTCGGACGTAATCCGTCCGTCTAGAACAATTCCGCCGACGTCCGTTGGGTAGGTTAGCTTTACAACCCTATACAGACAGGGGTGGAGTAATACGGGGAACCTCCCCGAACAATTTCTAGCCATCTTCCTCAATTCTGGTGTGTCTTCCTTGACCATAGTTAGTTTTGGGTAGCTCCTCTGCGCTTCCGCAATGTGCTCCCAGACCCGCAGGTTCCCTCCGGTGTTGCGGACTAGAGTAATGACCCCTGGGGCCTGGGAGAAGTTCTTGGGGTCCTCAGTGGATAACCCATCCACTGAGGTGAGCTTGAGGAGTGGTTTCAGCAGCTTACGTCGCTGCGACGACCACTCTTCTGCGATACCTGGGTCCACCTTCATGAGTGCCTCCCCACGCGGGAGGTCTTTCTTTTTTTGTCCTACTGGGAGTGGGCATAGGAGAAGGGGAGGGTGAGGGCGTTGAAACACTGACTTTCTGGAGGGGGGTTAATTTGAGGGTTGGGGACTGGGAAGCTTTTTGCGGGGACGCGGGAAGGCTTCTAGCCTTATCCGCGTAAGAAGTTCTTGCAGGCGACACCGGCAACGACGAGCATTTTTGTGCTCGTGGCCTCTTCTCCTTGCTCCTACTTCTTCGCCTTGTTTTCGGGCTGTCCTGCCGCTCCTCCACTTCATCCTCTCTCCCCCTCTTCAGAGAAGTCGACCTCTCCACTTCCATTTCTTGTTGGGGGGAAGGGCTCCTTCCCTTTCTCTGTTTGGGGGGAGACTTCTTGGCCGGTGCCTCCTTTGGTTTTGTCGGAGTTTCGGCAGGTGGCCGCACCTTCTCAGCGGAAGGAGTTTTGGCCTTCTTTCTGCCGACCACCTGCCAATCGCCCTCCTTGTTCGCTCCTGGTGCTGGTTTTGGTGGTGCTGGTGTTGGTGATGCATGTGATACTGGTGCTGGGGATGCAGGGGCTGGCACTTCCGGCTGCTTGGTTGGCTGGGTCTTTGGGGCCGGATTCTTTGCCGGGCACGTCTTGGCGACGTGATCCGCCGCCCCACAGACCCAACAGCAAGGTTTCCTGCCCTCCACAATCACAAATATGGCGCGCTTCCTGCAGGTGAGGATGTTAGGGATATCTTTAATCTTTTCCTTCGAAAGGGTCACCTGCAGGGCCATATCTCCGGTCAGGAAACCCGCTTTTGATCTCAATGAAGAGACCTCGGCTACCCTTCCATATTGGGCAAAAAAGGCGCCGATATGATTTTCCGAAATGTCCATGGGGACGCCGTGCAAAATTATCTTTACCTTGCGCATCCCCATGTATTCCGTTTGGAATTGGAGGGTCTTGGTTTCTAGAACCACTCCAGTCAAACGCTTAGCCTCCTCGGCTGAGCCAAGCAGGACATCCCAACTGGCGTTGCTCCGCCTCGCCACCGCTTTAGCCTTGATGTTGAGGGCCTTGATGGCTTCTTCCAGGGTGTCCCTGTTGACGCCTACAAACTTCTGCGTCTTACGGTCCTTCGTGATCAATGATATTATTCGGGCCTCAATGTCTGCCAACTCCTCGGGCACCGACAACAGCTCCGTGCCCTTAATATAATTGGCATACTTTTGCCTTAGGTCCTCATAATAGTCCTCCCCCTTTAGGGGAACCTTTCCTCCTTTCCATCCGGAGGTAGAAGGTTTGGGGGAAGCTGGAGCTGCTGCCGGTGCCGGCACTGGTCCTGGTACGGCTGCTGGTCCTTGTAAGGTTGCTGGTACTGCTACGGAGGGTGACTCCCGTGGCGGTAGTTGCCAGTCACCCTCCTTTCCTCCCACCGAGGCCGTGGTGGGAGGATCGACTTCTTCCGGCCTATTACAGGCCATCGCCACCAAGTGGCCGAACACCGGGTAATTGCAATCCGGTGTTTCGCGTTGTTAGACGCTACTTTGCGCTGGCCCGAGCGATAAACTCGGGCTGGAATGCAAAAAACCCAAGAACCAAAAAGATAGCTAATATCACGAAGGAACAGAAGCTTCGCTTTGGTTCTTTTGCCATAAACCACACAAACAAAAGTCTGGGGGGGAATGGCTCGTTTTATTTATACTGAGCAATACAGCATTATGGCACAAGGCCAGAAAAATGGGAGGGGGAACAAAACTTGGGGTGGTCTTCAGCTACTCTATCCTATACCTAGCTAATCAGATTCACGACCCATACATACGTTACAATGATTCTCATTCACCATAAGAATTTGTCCATCACCACTCATACTTATCAAGCACCAAAATACCGCAAAACATAACGGGGACCTAAAAACGCCCCAAATGTACATAAAAATTTATTACTATATACAAATATAATACAAAAATAACTTTAAAACTTTGTACATGAAATGATATGATGGGAAGGGGGTATGAAGAAACAAAAAATCCCCAAAACAAAAAACAATTTCAAATGAATACATATACAAGGTGTTAGTAAGACCCAAACACACCCACATAATTAAAGAGGCCACTGTATTCTGCCTGACGAGACAAAATCAAGCCGCTCTCTTTCTAAGGGGAAAGGAGGCACCGGGTAGAAAATAAAATGGGACTGGAGAATATATAAGGCTGACCCAGCCGAGAATACAAACGGGACAAAATAACAAAGGACAATGGGAATCTCGAACTGGGTCATAACAAAAGCAATGGAGCCGGGAACAGGCTAGGACAAACACATTCACTCACATTAACTAGGTACACAAAAGAAAACTTTACCTTAACCACGGGAGGGGTTCCAGAGGAATCCACCCCGATGCGAGCAGCAGATCTAAAAAAGAAAATCAAGACTAGCCCCGGTCACACGAACCAGGCTCGCTGCATATATCCACCTTTTGCTAAAGTCTGTCGGGTGCAGCCGTTTCCGTTCAGTTCTAATCTTCATTTTGAGCTGGTGCTCAAAATATCGGATTAGATCCTGATCCGAAAGACGGCCTCCCCGCAAGACTTCCTCCAGACGCGTCATCCAAATCACCATTCTAGCCGTGGCCAGTAGCGACAGAAACACCATCCGCTTCACTCCAGAGTACGGGGGCGACACATTGTCCACAGCGTATGCGCGGTCAATGAGCACAAGCTCCCGCGGCGCGATACGAGCAGTCAACTCGCCGACACGCGCCCACAACGGGCGAACGCGCGAACAATGGAAGAAGGCGTGCGCAGACGTCTCCTTAATTCCAATGTTGCAACGTTCACAATCTGGCAAATCCGCCAGGCCCATTGCGAAACGCTTGTCATTGAGCGACAAACCATTCCGAGCCAATCGCCAGGTCAGAGAAAACTCAGAGTTGCTGAGCCAATCCGCGCCTGGCGCCCAAGACCAATGAGAGCGGTACTCCACCCTCGACATGCCGAGCTTACTCCACAGCTTATCCTTCACGGCACCCTCCACTAATCCCCGATAGAAGATTTTCCTAGGCTGTGAAAGGTCACTGGACCGTGGAATGGCCTGTAAAGCCGCCAGACATTCGAGCAGGAATTTCGGTCGCACCCAAGGCCTGACGGTCAGCCATAGGGTCGGGGGCGTGATGGTAAGGCAAGGGAACATGTCCCTCACTACCCCCGCAAGCAACCGATCTTCCTCCAACGCGCGCCTGAGGAATGCCAACCTTGAAGCGAGCACGTGGCTCCTCAAGTGTGTCATCCCCAGACCCCCTTGACACGGACGGAGGCAACAGACTCCTTTGTCGACCATGTGTTTGCGTCCTCTCCACAGACAGGAGAATAGCAAACGCTCGAGCGCCTTCTCATGATCGTCACAAAGGGGAAGTACTGACAGCCGGTAAAGGATCATGGGAAAGAGGTATGTGTTACACACCTCCGCCAAGCCCTTCACGGAGAGACCCCGTCGACGCCAAATCTTGACCGACGCGCCGACCTTTGCCAGTACTTCTGACCAGTTTTTCTCCAGCTGCAAGTCCGGACCGAACCAAACTCCGAGGAGCTTGACCGGCCCGTCCGTCCAGCTGAAGGGCCCCGGGAGGGAAACACCCTTCCAGGCACCTAACCGCAAGCCGGATGACTTGTCGCAGTTAATTCTGGCCCCTGTCACCTTCTCGTACCGTACAAGCGCCTGGTGTACCGCCTCTATGTCCCTGCGGGAGGACACAAAGGTCGTTACGTCATCGGCGTACGCGGAAACCCTGGCTCGAGCTCCGCCAGGGACTTCAATTCCACGCAGGACCGGACTGCCAGTCTCGTCCCTTAGCCGGCGAAGGAGGGGCTCCAACGCCAAGACATAAAGGAGAGAAGACAGTGGACAACCCTGTCGGACCGACCTAGACAGCGCGAAAGCGCCCGACAGCTTCCCGTTCACCTGTACCACAGCCTTGGGGGAGCGATACAGAAGGCTAATCCAGCGGCTGAAGTCGGGTTTGAATCCGGCGGCCTGCAGGACAGCAGCCAGGTAGCCATGGTCAATCCTATCAAATGCCTTGGACTGATCTAAATTGATCAGCGCGGC
This sequence comes from Ascarosepion bandense, assembly GCA_037127315.1. Taxonomy (NCBI): domain Eukaryota; kingdom Metazoa; phylum Mollusca; class Cephalopoda; order Sepiida; family Sepiidae; genus Ascarosepion; species Ascarosepion bandense. The sequence continues at coordinate 1,056,223 of JBBBDQ010002228.1, read as the reverse complement.
CTCATCGTCGTCTTCTACACCCTCTATGATCGTGCGAATCAAGTGCAGGTTGCTCTGAATTGTTCGTCCCTTCACAGAACAAGTCTGATCCGGTTCCAACAGAGACTCGGCAACTAGCTGCAAGCGGTTCGTCAGGATCTTGGCCAAAATCTTTAACTCTGTGTTTAGCAGAGTTATGGGCCTGTAATCATCTAGTTCCCTCCCAACCTTCTTGCCTTTTCTCAACAGCGTGATCACGCCCCTGGTGATCCGACCGGGGATGGACCCCTGCCGAAACCAGTGGTTGAACACGACAGCCAAGAGCGGGACAAAAAGGTGCGACATCCTCAAGTACAATTCATAGGGCAAACCATCCAAACCTGGCGACTTGCCACTGCCGACCTTCTTCAAAGCCACGTAGATTTCGTCCTCCGTAATCTCCCCTTCGCAGCTAGCCGCTTCAGCCGGCAAAAGCCGGGGAAAGTCAGCCAAATAGCTGCGAAACTCCTCGTCACGGAGACCAGGCTCCTTGGTAAATCGGTGTTCGAAATGCTGCCGGAAAGCCTCGCACATGTCGTCAGTGGACCTAAGGAGATGTCCCTCCGGGTCGCGCACCTCTCGAATGTACCGGTCGCCGGCATGGCGAATTTCTTCCTTGCGCAGTTCCGCGCCCATGTTCACAGCTTCGGAAGACATCTTGCTTAACTTAGCCCTAATTACCTGGCCCATGTAGCGCCCGCTAGTCGAGCGCTCCAGGGCCTCCCTGGCTAAGGCTATCTCTAGGGGATCCCCACCAGCCTCCGCCCGGGCGAAATTAGCACTAAGTGTCTTTGCCTCCGCAGCCTTATCTAGGTTGAGCCGCTGGCTATATTTGGTGGCAAAAGACCTAATGGAGTCCTTAAGGTTAACCCACCACTTACTCCCAATGACTCGCCCAATTAACGCCCGCTGCACTAGTTTTGTCAGCTGGTCACGAAAGTCCCGCCTGTCCAGTAAGGACTGATTGAACTTCCAATAACCAGCCAACCTAGGCCTAAAGTCTAACGCCACACGGGCACAAACAAGTTTGTGGTCCGAGTAGCCTAACCAGTGGAACGTTGGACATTCTAAGAAGTCTATGTCGGCTTCTTTCACTAACATCCTATCCAGGTACGCAGATACCCGGGTAGAAGGCCAACTACGCGTCCACGTCCACATGCTCCCATCCGGATGATCGACCCGGTATCTATCGACGAGACCAAATTCGCCGATCAGATCAACCAGGCTACGATCACCACTCCACCCGCTAGCGCCCCTTCCTCTATCCCATTTGGGGGTTAGGACGGCATTCCAGTCCCCAACTAAGATTAGCCGTGTTGAATGCACCATGAAGGGCTCCAACAGCCGAAAGAAAGAGACACGCTCACCTTGAACATTGGGCGCATAAACCACAATCAGCCGGAACGACTTGCTTTTCACTGCAATATCGGCCACGATCAGCCGGCCCTCGGCACCGACCTGGACAAGGTCAACCCTCGCGTCCAGGGTACGCTTGACCAGCAAAGAAACACCTCTGGCCAGCCGGCTCCCATATGCTGAATAGACGACAAAGTCGTTAGACAGCACACACGAGTCGACTTCGCAAACAAAGTGAGTCTCTTGGATCGCGGCCACATCCACGCCGAAGGACAAGAGGTCACGAAGCAGGCGAGCCGCCTTACCCCGATCCCTCAGGCCCTTCGCATTCAAGCTGGCTATCTTAATAGACATTCTTTAGCTCTGAAAAAGAAAAAAGAAAAAAACATGCAACAATGGCTCTACTCGCATACGGGCCGGAAATCTCGGGCAGATAGGACCCCGACGGACTGTCCTAGGGACCCTGTTCCTACATCGGACGTAATCCGTCCGTCTAGGACAATGCCGCCAACGTCCGTGGGGTACGTTAGTTTTACCACCCTATATAGACTGGGGTGGAGCAAAACCGGGAACCTCCCCGAACAATTCTTCTCCATCTTTTTAAGTTCAGGAGTGTTCTCCTGAACCATTCTAACATTGGCGAAGTGCTTCTTGGCCTCATGAATGTGGTCCCAGACCCTCAGGTTGCCACCGGTATTCCTTACCAGGGTGATGACACCTGGGGCCTGGGCAAAGTTCCTGGGGTCTTCTACAGAGAGACCATTGACACTGTTCATCTTCAGGAGTGGTTTTAGGAGCTTTCGCCTCTGCGACGACCACTCTGCCACCACATTGTCACTCACCCTCATTAGGGCATCACCTTGGGGAAGGGCATTTTTCTTTTTCGCCCGAATGGGAGTGGGAATAGGAGAAGGGGAGGGAGTGGGAGTTACAGACTTTGCTTTTTTGAGGGGGGTCAATTCAAAGGTCAGGGTCTGGGAAGCTTTTTGCGGGGAAGCAGGAAGGCTTCTTGCCTTTTCTGCGTAAGATGTCCTTTCGGGTGAGACTGGTAAAGAGCTGCATCTATCCGCTCGTGATCTCTTTTCCTTGCTCCTGCTTCTCCTCCTAGCCTTCGGGTTGTCGTGTTGTTCTTCCACCTCCTCCTCTCTCCCACGCTTCAGGGAGGCTGATCTCTCCACTACCATTTGTTCAGGGGCAGGACTTCTTTCCTTCCTCTGTTTGGGAGGAGACTTCTCTGAAGGTGACGCTTTCGGCTTTGCCGGCGCCTTTGCCGGGGACTCCTTTTGTTTAGCCGGAGTCGGCACCTTCGCCGGGGCTTGCTTTGCAGGCGTCTTGACAGGTGTCGGCACTTTCTCCGGGGAAGGTGTTTTGGTTTTCTTCCTGGCCACCACCTGCCATTCGCCCTCCTTGTTGCTCACGGGAGACTGTGTAGGTTGCACTTTTTTTCCTCCTTCCTTCTCTTGTGCCACTGGCTGCTGCTTAGCTGGTTGGGCTGGCTGGGCCTTTGGGGCCGGATTCTTGGTTGGACACGCCTTCGCGACGTGGTCCGCCGCCCCGCAGACCCAACAGCACGGCTTTCTCCCTTCTACAATGACGAAAATCGCCCGACCCCTGCAGGTGAGGATGTTAGGGATTTTCGCAATGTTGTCCTTGTTTAGCGTCACCTGCAGGGTCACATCTCCCGTGAGGAAGCCTGCTTTGGACCGCAGCGAGGAGACTTCGGCCACCCTTCCGTACTGTACAAAGAAGGCGCCGATATGGTCCTCTGCAATGTCCATGGGGACGCCATGCAGGGTCACTTTCACTTTTTTAGTACCCATATATTCGGTATGGAACTGGAGAGTTTTGGTCTCCAGAACCACACCAATTAAGCTTTTGGCTTCTTCGGCGGAGCCAAGCAGGACGTCCCACATGGCATTGCCCCACCTCGCTACGGCCTTAGCTTTGATTTTTAAGGCCTGTATCCCCTCCTCAAATGTATCTCTGGGGACACCGACCAACTTCTTTGTTTTCAGATCTTTAGTGATCAAGGTGATAATTCTGGCCTCGATCTGCGCCAACTGGTCCGGCACCGAGACCAGCTCCGTCCCTTTGATGTACTGCGAGTAATCCTTTTGAATCCTCTCATAATACTCTTCCCCCTTGAGCGTCATTTTTTTGCCGCCCTTCCACCCAGAGGTCGAAGGTAAGGGGGATGCTGGTGTCACTGCTGGTACTGTAGAAGGGGGATTGATCCGAGGCGGTAATGCCCAATCCCCCTCCTTTCCTCCCACCGAGTCCGTGGTGGGAGGCACGATCGCATCTGGCCTATCCGCGGCCATGCCTCCGAAGAGGCCGAACACCTGACAACCGCTTCCGGTGTTTCGCGGCTATAAACCGCTACTTTTACGCGGCCTGAGCAATAAACTCAGGTGGAAACGCTTGCCAGTCAAACCACAAGATATAGTAAACGCTACTATGGAACAGATACTACACTTTGATCCTCCCAAAAAGACCACGTAACGCAGTTTTGGGGGGAAGGAATGGCTCGTTTTATTTATTTTGTTTTTACACAAAATTGTGGCTCAAGGCCAGAAAAATGGGAGGGGGAACAAAACTTGGGGTGGTCTTCAGCTACTCTATCCTATACCTAGCTAATCAGATTCACGACCCATGCATACGTTACAATGATTCTCATTCACCATAAGAATTTGTCCATCACCACTCAAACTTAACAAGCACCAAAATACCGCGAAACGTACCGGGGACCTAAAAACGCCCCAAATGTACATAAAAATTTATTACTTTATACAAATATAATACAAAAATAACTTTAAAAATTTGTACATGAAATGATATGATGGGAAGGGGGTATGAAGAAACAAAAATCCCCAAAACAAAAAACAATTTCAAATGAATATTTATACATAATGTTAGTAAGACCCAAACACACCCACATAATTAAAGAGGCCGCTGTATTCTGTCTTAAAAGACAAAATCAAGAAGCACTCTTTCTAAGGGGACTGGAGAAGCAGGGAACAAAAATAAATTGGACTGGAGAATATATAAGGCTGACCCAGCCGAGAATACAAACGGGACAAAATAACAATGGACAATGGGAATCTCGAACTGGATCATAACAAAAGCAAAGGAGCCGGGAACAGGCTAGGACAAACACACTCACTCACATTAACTAGGTACACAAAAGAATACTTTACCTTAACCACGGGAGGGGTTCCAAAGGAATCCACCCCGATGCGAGCAGCAGATCTAAAAAAGAAAATCAAGACTAGCCCCGGTCACACGAACCAGGCTCGCTGCATATATCCACCTTTTGCTAAAGTCTGTCGGGTGCAGCCGTTTCCGTTCAGTTCTAATCTTCATTTTGAGCTGGTGCTCAAAATATCGGATTAGATCCTGATCCGAAAGACGACCTCCCCGCAAGACTTCCTCCAGACGCGTCATCCAAATCACCATTCTAGCCGTGGTCAGTAGCGACAGAAACACCATCCGCTTCACTCCAGAGTACGGGGGCGACACATTGTCCACAGCGTATGCGCGATCAATGAGCACAAGCTCCCGCGGCGCGATACGAGCAGTCAACTCGCCGACACGCGCCCACAACGGGCGAACGCGCGAACAATGGAAGAAGGCGTGCGCAGACGTCTCCTTAATTCCAAGGTTGCAACGTTCACAATCTGGCAAATCCGCCAGGCCCATTGCGAAACGCTTGTCATTGAGCGACAAACCATTCCGAGCCAATCGCCAGGTCAGAGAAAACTCAGAGTTGCTGAGCCAATCCGCGCCCGGCGCCCAAGACCAATGAGAGCGGTACTCCACTCTCGACATGCCGAGCTTACTCCACAGCTTATCCTTCACGGCACCCTCCACTAATCCCCGATAGAAGATATTCCTAGGCTGTGAAAGGTCACTGGACCGTGGAATGGCCTGTAAAGCCGCCAGACATTCGAGCAGGAATTTCGGTCGCACCCAAGGCCTGACGGTCAGCCATAGGGTCGGGGGCGTGATGGTAAGGCAAGGGAACATGTCCCTCACTACCCCCGCAAGCAACCGATCTTCCTCCAACGCGCGCCTGAGGAATGCCAACCTTGAAGCGAGCACGTGGCTCCTCAAGTGTGGCATCCCCAGACCCCCTTGACACGGACGGAGGCAACAGACTCCTTTGTCGACCATGTGTTTGCGTCCTCTCCACAGACAGGAGAATAGCAAACGCTCGAGCGCCTTCTCATGATCGTCACAAAGGGGAAGTACTGACAGCCGGTAAAGGATCATGGGAAAGAGGTATGTGTTACACACCTCCGCCAAGCCCTTCACGGAGAGACCCCGTCGACGCCAAATCTTGACCGACGCGCCGACCTTTGCCAGTACTTCAGACCAGTTTTTCTCCAGCTGTAAGTCCGGACCGAACCAAACTCCGAGGAGCTTGACCGGCCCGTCCGTCCAGCTGAAGGGCCCCGGGAGGGAAACACCCTTCCAGGCACCTAACCGCAAGCCGGAAGACTTGTCGCAGTTAATTCTGGCCCCTGTCACCTTCTCGTACCGTACAAGCGCCTGCTGTACCGCCTCTATGTCCCTGCGGGAGGACACAAAGGTCGTTACGTCATCGGCGTACGCGGAAACCCTGGCTCGAGCTCCACCAGGGACTTCAATTCCACGCAGGACCGGACTGCCCGTCTCGTCCCTTAGCCGGCGAAGGAGGGGCTCCAACGCCAAGACATAAAGGAGAGAAGACAGTGGACAACCCTGTCGGACCGACCTAGACAGCGCGAAAGCGCCCGACAGCTTCCCGTTCACCTGTACCACAGCCTTGGGGGAGCGATACAGAAGGCTAATCCAGCGGCTGAAGTCGGGTTTGAATCCGGCGGCCTGCAGGACAGCAGCCAGGTAGCCATGGTCAATCCTATCAAATGCCTTGGACTGATCCAAATTGATCAGCGCGGCCTCATCGTCGTCTTCTACACCCTCTATGATCGTGCGAATCAAGTGCAGGTTGCTCTGAATTGTTCTCCCCTTCACAGAACAAGTCTGATCCGGTTCCAACAGAGACTCGGCAACTAGCTGCAAGCGATTCGTCAGGATCTTGGCCAAAATCTTTAACTCTGTGTTTAGCAGAGTTATGGGCCTGTAATCATCTAGTTCCCTCCCAACCTTCTTGCCTTTTCTCAACAGCGTGATCACGCCCCTGGTGATTCGACCGGGGATGGACCCCTGCCGAAACCAGTGGTTGAACACGACAGCCAAGAGCGGGACAAAAAGGTGCGACATCCTCAAGTACAATTCATAGGGCAAACCATCCAAACCTGGCGACTTGCCACTGCCGACCTTCTTCAAAGCCACGTAGATTTCGTCCTCCGTAATCTCCCCTTCGCAGCTAGCCGCTTCAGCCGGCAAAAGCCGGGGAAAGTCAGCCAAATAGCTGCGAAACTCCTCGTCACGGAGACCAGGCTCCTTGGTAAATCGGTGTTCGAAATGCTGCCGGAACGCCTCGCACATGTCGTCAGTGGACCTAAGGAGATGTCCCTCCGGGTCGCGCACCTCTCGAATGTACCGGTCGCCGGCATGGCGAATTTCTTCCTTGCGCAGTTCTGCGCCCATGTTCACAGCTTCGGAAGACATCTTGCTTAACTTAGCCCTAATTACCTGACCCATGTAGCGCCCGCTAGTCGAGCGCTCCAGGGCCTCCCTGGCTAAGGCTATCTCTAGGGGATCCCCACCAGCCTCCGCCCGGGCGAAATTAGCACTAAGTGTCTTTGCCTCCGCAGCCTTATCTAGGTTGAGCCGCTGGCTATATTTGGTGGCAAAAGACCTAATGGAGTCCTTAAGGTTAACCCACCACTTACTCCCAATGACTCGCCCAATTAACGCCCTCTGAACTAGTCTTGTCAGCTGGTCACGAAAGTCCCGCCTGTCCAGTAAGGACTGATTGAACTTCCAATAACCAGCCAACCTAGGCCTAAATTCTAACGCCACCCGGGCACAAACGAGTTTGTGGTCCGAGTAGCCTAACCAGTGGAACGTTGGACATTCTAAGAAGTCTATGTCGGCTTCTCTCACTAACATCCTATCCAGGTACGCAGATACCCGGGTAGAAGGCCAACTACGCGTCCACGTCCACATGCTCCCATCCGGATGATCGACCCGGTATCTATCGACGAGACCAAAATCGCCGATCAGATCAACCAGGCTACGATCACCACTCCACCCGCTAGCGCCCCTTCCTCTATCCCATTTGGGGGTTAGGACGGCATTCCAGTCCCCAACTAAGATTAGCCGTGTTGAATGCACCATGAAGGGCTCCAACAGCCGAAAGAAAGAGACACGCTCACCTTGAACATTGGGCGCATAAACCACAATCAGCCGGAACGACTTGCTTTTCACTGCAATATCGGCCACGATCAGCCGGCCCTCGGCACCGACATGGACAAGGTCAACCCTCGCGTCCAGGGTACGCTTGACCAGCAAAGAAACACCTCTGGCCAGCCGGCTCCCATATGCTGAATAGACGACAAAGTCGTTAGACAGCACACACGAGTCGACTTCGCAAACAAAGTGAGTCTCTTGGATCGCGGCCACATCCACGCCGAAGGACAAGAGGTCACGAAGCAGGCGAGCCGCCTTACCCCGATCCCTCAGGCCCTTCGCATTTATACTGGCTATCTTAATAGACATTCTTTAGACCTGAAACGAAAAACAAAGAGAAACATGCAACGAACGGCTCTACTCGCATACCGGGTAGAAATCTCGGGTAGACGGGACCCCGACGGACTGTCCTAGGGACCCTGTACCAATGTCGGACGTAATCCGTCCGTCTAGAACAATTCCGCCGACGTCCGTTGGGTAGGTTAGCTTTACAACCCTATACAGACAGGGGTGGAGCAAAACGGGGAACCTCCCCGAACAATTCCTAGCCATCTTCCTCAACTCGGGTGTGTCTTCCTTGACCATCGTCAGTTTTGGGTAGCTCCTCTGCGCTTCCGCAATGTGCTCCCAGACCCGCAGGTTCCCTCCGGTGTTGCGGACCAGAGTAATGACCCCTGGGGCCTGGGAGAAGTTCCTGGGGTTCTCAGTGGATAACCCATCCACTGAGGTGAGCTTGAGGAGTGGTTTCAGCAGCTTACGTCGCTGCGACGACCACTCTTCTGCGATACCTGGGTCCACCTTCATGAGTGCCTCCCCACGCGGGAGGTCTTTCTTTTTTTTTGTCCTACTGGGAGTGGGCATAGGAGAAGGGGAGGGTGAGGGCGTTGATACACTGACTTTCTGGAGTGGGGTTAATTTGAAGGTGGGGGACTGGGAAGCTTTTGCGGGGACGCGGGAAGGCTTCTAGCCTTTTCCGCGTAAGAAGTTCTTGCAGGCGACACCGGCAACGACGAGCATTTTTGTGCTCGTGTCCTCTTCTCCTTGCTCCTACTTCTTCGCCTTGTTTTCGGGCTGTCCTGCCGCTCCTCCACTTCTTCCTCTCTCCCCCTCTTTAGAGAAGTCGACCTCTCCACTTCCATTTCTTGTTGGGGGGAAGGGCTCCTTTCCTTTCTCTGCTTAGGGGAGACTTCTTCGCCGGTGCCTCCTTTGGTTTTGTCGGAGTTTCGGCAGGTGGCCGCACCTTCTCAGCGGAAGGAGTTTTGGCCTTCTTTCTGCCGACCACCTGCCACTCACCCTCCTTGTTTACACCTGGAGATTGTGCCGTTTGCGCTGGTTTATCGCTCTCCTTCTCTAGCTGCTGCTTGGCTGGTTGGGCTGCTTGGGCCTTTGGGACCGACTTCTTGGTCAGGCAGGCCCTAGCGACATGGTCTGCCGCCCCGCAGACCCAACAGCACGGCTTCCTGCCTTCCACAATAATGAAAATGACACGACCCCTGCAGGTGAGAATGTTAGGGATTTTGCTGATGTTTTCCTTGGATAACGTCACCTGCAGGGTCATGTCTCCTGTAAGGAAGCCAGCCTTAGACCGTAGCGAGGAGACCACGGCCACCTTTCCGTAAGCGGCAAAAAAGGCACCAACGTGGTCCTCTTCAATGTCCATGGGGACGCCATGAAGAGTGATCTTAACTTTGCGGGCACCCATATAATCGGTGCTGAACTGGAGAGTTTTTGTCTCCAGTACCGCACCGACCAAGCGTTTTGCTTCCTCCGCCGTGCCCAGCAGGACGTCCCATGTGGCATTACTCCTCCTCGCCACGGCCCTAGCTTTGATGTTTAGTTTTTTTATGGCTTCCTCCAAAGTATCCCTCGTCACTCCGATCATCTTATGTGATTTCAGATCCTTTGAGATTAGCGTTATCACTCTGGTCTCAATATCTGCCAATTTGTCAGGCACCGAGACCAGTTCGGTGCCCTTGATGTACTCTGCATACCTGGACCTTATCCTCTCATAGTAGACTTCGTCCTTCGTGGTAATCTTGCTGGCAATATTCGCCCCTGTTCAACCCGAGGTTGAAGGTAGGGGGGATCCTGGTGTTGTTGGAGGGGGATTGTCCCGAGGTGGTAATGCCCAATCCCCCTCCTTCCCTCCCACCGAGTCCGTGGTGGGAGGCCCGATCGCATCTGGCCTTTCCGCGGCCATGCCTCCTAAGAGGCCGAACACCCGACAACCGCTTCCGGTGTTTCGCAGCTGTAAGCCACTACTTTTACACGGCCTGAGCAATGAACTCAGGTGGAATTGATTGTCAGTCAAACCACAAGTGCTAGTAAACGCTACTAGGGAACAGATACTACATTTTGATCCTCCACAAAAACCACAGAACGCAGATTTGGGGAAGGAATGGCTCGTTTTATTTATTCTGAGCTTACAGAATTGTGGCTCAAGGCCAGAAAAATGGGAGGGGGAACAAAACTTGGGGTGGTCTTCAGCTACTCTATCCTATACCTAGCTAATCAGATTCACGACCCATGCATACGTTACAATGATTCTCATTCACCATAAGAATTTGTCCATCACCACTCATACTTGTCAAGCACCAAAATACCGCGAAACGTACCGGGGACCTAAAAACGCCCCAAATGTACATAAAAATTTATTACTATATACAAATATAATACAAAAATATCTTTAAAAATTTGTACATGAAATGATATGATGGGAAGGGGGTGTGAAGAAACAAAAATCCCCAAAACAAAAATAATTTCAAATGAATATTTATACATAATGTTAGTAAGACCCAAACACACCCACATAATTAAAGAGGCCGCTGTATTCTGTCTTAAAAGACAAAATCAAGAAGCACTCTTTCTAAGGGGAATGGAGAAGCAGGGAACAAAAATAAATTGGACTGGAGAATATATAAGGCTGACCCAGCCGGGAATACAAACGGGACAAAATAACAAAGGACAATGGGAATCTCAAACTGGGTCATAACAAAAGCAATGGAGCCGGGAACAGGCTAGGACAAACACATTCACTCACATTAACTAGGTACACAAAAGAATACTTTACCTTAACCACGGGAGGGGTTCCAGAGGAATCCACCCCGATGCGAGCAGCAGATCTAAAAAAGAAAATCAAGACTAGCCCCGGTCACACGAACCAGGCTCGCTGCATATATCCACCTTTTGCTAAAGTCTGTCGGGTGCAGCCGTTTCCGTTCAGTTCTAATCTTCATTTTGAGCTGGTGCTCAAAATATCGGATTAGATCCTGATCCGAAAGACGGCCTCCCCGCAAGACTTCCTCCAGACGCGTCATCCAAATCACCATTCTAGCCGTGGCCAGTAGCGACAGAAACACCATCCGCTTCACTCCAGAGTACGGGGGCGACACATTGTCCACAGCGTATGCGCGATCAATGAGCACAAGCTCCCGCGGCGCGATACGAGCAGTCAACTCGCCGACACGCGCCCACAACGGGCGAACGCGCGAACAATGGAAGAAGGCGTGCGCAGACGTCTCCTTAATTCCAAGGTTGCAACGTTCACAATCTGGCAAATCCGCCAGGCCCATTGCGAAACGCTTGTCATTGAGCGACAAACCATTCCGAGCCAATCGCCAGGTCAGAGAAAACTCAGAGTTGCTGAGCCAATCCGCGCCTGGCGCCCAAGACCAATGAGAGCGGTACTCCACCCTCGACATGCCGAGCTTACTCTACAGCTTATCCTTCACGGCACCCTCCACTAATCCCCGATAGAAGATTTTCCTAGGCTGTGAAAGGTCACTGGACCGTGGAATGGCCTGTAAAGCCGCCAGACATTCGAGCAGGAATTTCGGTCGCACCCAAGACCTGACGGTCAGCCATAGGGTCGGGGGCGTGATGGTAAGGCAAGGGAACATGTCCCTCACTACCCCCGCAAGCAACCGATCTTCCTCCAACGCGCGCCTGAGGAATGCCAACCTTGAAGCGAGCACGTGGCTCCTCAAGTGTGGCATCCCCAGACCCCCTTGACACGGACGGAGGCAACAGACTCCTTTGTCGACCATGTGTTTGCGTCCTCTCCACAGACAGGAGAATAGCAAACGCTCGAGCGCCTTCTCATGATCGTCACAAAGGGGAAGTACTGACAGCCGGTAAAGGATCATGGGAAAGAGGTATGTGTTACACACCTCCGCCAAGCCCTTCACGGAGAGACCCCGTCGACGCCAAATCTTGACCGACGCGCCGACCTTTGCCAGTACTTCTGACCAGTTTTTCTCCAGCTGTAAGTCCGGACCGAACCAAATTCCGAGGAGCTTGACCGGCCCGTCCGTCCAGCTGAAGGGCTCCGGGAGGGAAACACCCTTCCAGGCACCTAACCGCAAGCCGGATGACTTGTCGCAGTTAATTCTGGCCCCTGTCACCTTCTCGTACCGTACAAGCGCCTGGTGTACCGCCTCTATGTCCCTGCGGGAGGACACAAAGGTCGTTACGTCATCGGCGTACGCGGAAACCCTGGCTCGAGCTCCGCCAGGGACTTCAATTCCACGCAGGACCGGACTGCCAGTCTCGTCCCTTAGCCGGCGAAGGAGGGGCTCCAACGCCAAGACATAAAGGAGAGAAGACAGTGGACAACCCTGTCGGACCGACCTAGACAGCGCGAAAGCGCCCGACAGCTTCCCGTTCACCTGTACCACAGCCTTGGGGGAGCGATACAGAAGGCTAATCCAGCGGCTGAAGTCGGGTTTGAATCCGGCGGCCTGCAGGACAGCAGCCAGGTAGCCATGGTCAATCCTATCAAATGCCTTGGACTGATCTAAATTGATCAGCGCGGCCTCATCGTCGTCTTCTACACCCTCTATGATCGTGCGAATCAAGTGCAGGTTGCTCTGAATTGTTCGTCCCTTCACAGAACAAGTCTGATCCGGTTCCAACAGAGACTCGGCAACTAGCTGCAAGCGGTTCGTCAGGATCTTGGCCAAAATCTTTAACTCTGTGTTTAGCAGAGTTATGGGCCTGTAATCATCTAGTTCCCTCCCAACCTTCTTGCCTTTTCTCAACAGCGTGATCACGCCCCTGGTGATCCGACCGGGGATGGACCCCTGCCGAAACCAGTGGTTGAACACGACAGCCAAGAGCGGGACAAAAAGGTGCGACATCCTCAAGTACAATTCATAGGGCAAACCATCCAAACCTGGCGACTTGCCACTGCCGACCTTCTTCAAAGCCACGTAGATTTCGTCCTCCGTAATCTCCCCTTCGCAGCTAGCCGCTTCAGCCGGCAAAAGCCGGGGAAAGTCAGCCAAATAGCTGCGAAACTCCTCGTCACGGAGACCAGGCTCCTTGGTAAATCGGTGTTCGAAATGCTGCCGGAACGCCTCGCACATGTCGTCAGTGGACCTAAGGAGATGTCCCTCCGGGTCGCGCACCTCTCGAATGTACCGGTCGCCGGCATGGCGAATTTCTTCCTTGCGCAGTTCTGCGCCCATGTTCACAGCTTCGGAAGACATCTTGCTTAACTTAGCCCTAATTACCTGACCCATGTAGCGCCCGCTAGTCGAGCGCTCCAGGGCCTCCCTGGCTAAGGCTATCTCTAGGGGATCCCCACCAGCCTCCGCCCGGGCGAAATTAGCACTAAGTGTCTTTGCCTCCGCAGCCTTATCTAGGTTGAGCTGCTGGCTATATTTGGTGGCAAAAGACCTAATGGAGTCCTTAAGGTTAACCCACCACTTACTCCCAATGACTCGCCCAATTAACGCCCTCTGAACTAGTCTTGTCAGCTGGTCACGAAAGTCCCGCCTGTCCAGTAAGGACTGATTGAACTTCCAATAACCAGCCAACCTAGGCCTAAAGTCTAACGCCACACGGGCACAAACAAGTTTGTGGTCCGAGTAGCCTAACCAGTGGAACGTTGGACATTCTAAGAAGTCTATGTCGGCTTCTTTCACTAACATCCTATCCAGGTACGCAGATACCCGGGTAGAAGGCCAACTACGCGTCCACGTCCACATGCTCCCATCCGGATGATCGACCCGGTATCTATCGACGAGACCAAAATCGCCGATCAGATCAACCAGGCTACGATCACCACTCCACCCGCTAGCGCCCCTTCCTCTATCCCATTTGGGGGTTAGGACGGCATTCCAGTCCCCAACTAAGATTAGCCGTGTTGAATGCACCATGAAGGGCTCCAACAGCCGAAAGAAAGAGACACGCTCACCTTGAACATTGGGCGCATAAACCACAATCAGCCGGAACGACTTGCTTTTCACTGCAATATCGGCCACGATCAGCCGGCCCTCGGCACCGACATGGACAAGGTCAACCCTCGCGTCCAGGGTACGCTTGACCAGCAAAGAAACACCTCTGGCCAGCCGGCTCCCATATGCTGAATAGACGACAAAGTCGTTAGACAGCACACACGAGTCGACTTCGCAAACAAAGTGAGTCTCTTGGATCGCGGCCACATCCACGCCGAAGGACAAGAGGTCACGAAGCAGGCGAGCCGCCTTACCCCGATCCCTCAGGCCCTTCGCATTTATACTGGCTATCTTAATAGACATTCTTTAGAACTGAAACGAAAAACAAAGAGAAACATGCAACGAACGGCTCTACTCGCATACCGGGTAGAAATCTCGGGTAGACGGGACCCCGACGGACTGTCCTAGGGACCCTGTACCTACATCGGACGTAATCCGTCCGTCTAGAACAATTCTGCCGACGTCCGTGGGGTACATTAGTTTTACCACCCTATACAAGCAGGGGTGGAGTAAAACAGGGAACCTCCCCGAACAATTTTTGCTCATTTTTTTTAGGTCCGGAGTGCTCTCCTTGACCATACAAATATTCGAAAAATGTTTTTTCGCTCCTGAAATGTGGTCCCAGACCCTCAGGTTGCCACCAGTATTCCTTATCAGGGTAATGACACCTGGGGCCTGGGAAAAGTTCCTCGGATCTTCCGTTGACATGCCGTTGACCGTAGTTAGCTTCAACAGAGGCTTCAACAATTTGCGCCTCTGAGAAGACCATCCCTCCGCAATGTCCGGATTGACTTTCAAAAGCTCATCCCCCTGGGGAAGGCTCTTTTTCTTTTTGTCCCGAGTGGGAGTGGGAACAGGAGAAGGGGGAGGGGGTGGGGGATGGTGAACGCCGCTTCAAGGGGGTCAACTTGAAGGTCAGGGACTGGGAAGCTTTCTGCGGGGAAGAGGGAAGGCTTCTCGCCTTTTCCGCGTATGAAATCCTGACCGGAGAAACCGGCAGCGAAACACATTTGGTCGTCTTCGAGCTCCTCTCCCTGCTTCTCTGCCTACTCCGGCTCCTTCTGCGACTCTTCGTCGTCTCGTGCTGCTCCTCCTCCACGCACTCCCTTCCGCGCTTTAGGGAGCCTGACCGCTCGGTGTCCATCTTCTCTGGTTTAGAAGGAGACTTATTTCGTTTCTCCTTTGGGGCAGGCGAAATTCCCACCATCGGCTCCTTGACTTTTACCGGAGCTTTGGCGGGAGTTTTGGCGGGAGCCTTGACAGGTGATGGCGCCTTCCCTGGTGACGGCGTTTTTGCCTTCTTCCTTGCCACCACTTGCCATTCGCCTTCCTTATCGGGTGCTGGTGTTGGTGAAGCTGGTGTTGGCGAAGTTGGCTTCGCAGTTCCTTTTCCGCCTGCCTGCTCTCCTTGTTGCTTCTTGGCTGGTTGGGCTGGTTGGGCCTTTGGGGCCGGATTCTTGGTTGGACACGCCCTGGCGACGTGATCCGCCGCCCCACAGGCCCAACAGCAAGGCTTCCTTCCCTCTACTATGACAAAGATGGCCCGCTTCCTGCAAGTGAGGATGTTGGGAACTTCCTCAATCTGCTTCCTCGTCAGTGTCATTTGCAGGGCCATGTCACCGGTCAGGAAGCCCGCTTTGGACCTCAATGCTGTAACCTCGGCGACCCTTCCATAGTTCGAAAAGAAGGCACCGATGTGATCTTGGGAAATGTCCATTGGAACGCCGTGCAAAGTCACCTTCAACTTTCGCATCCCCATGTATTCCGTCTGGAATACAAGCGACTTGGTTTCCAGGACCACTCCTGCCAACTGCTTGGCCTCCTCGGACGTGCCAAGCAGTACATCCCATATGACGTTGGACCTTCTCGCCACCGCCCTTGCTTTAATTTTCAGGGCCTTGATGGCCTCTTCAAGGCTCTCCCTGCTTATCCCCACCGACTTATGTGTCTTGGGGTCCTTAGTAATCAAGGATATGACCCTTGTTTCAATCTCGGCCAACTCTTCGGGCACCGACAGCAGCTCCGTACCCTTGATGTAGTTGGCATATTTCTCCTTAAGCTTCTGGTAATACTCCTCCCCCTTTATGATAACCTTTCCTCCTTTCCAACCGGAGGTTGAAGGTTTGGGGGATCCAGGTGCTGCTGCTGCCGGTGCCAGTACAGGTCCGAGTCCTGCTGCTGGTACATCTGCTGGTATGGAGGGTGACTCCCGTGGCGGTAGTTGCCAGTCGCCCTCCTTCCCTCCCACCGAGTCCGTGGTGGGAGGAACGATCACTTCTTAAGAGGCTAACTTGCGAGACGCCTGTTTCCGGCTTTTCGCAGCTCGAGAGCCACTACTTTTGCGCTGCTCGGGCAATGAACCCGAGTGGAATCACTTGTCAAGCGGAACCACCAAGCTATAGTAAACGCTACTATGGAACAGATACTACACTTTGATCCTCCCAAAAAGACCACGTAACGCAGTTTTGGGGGGAAGGAATGGCTCGTGAGGGGGGGAAGGAATGGCTCGTTTTATTTATTCTGAGCTTACAGAATTGTGGCTCAAGGCCAGAAAAATGGGAGGGGGAACAAAACTTGGGGTGGTCTTCAGCTACTCTATCCTATACCTAGCTAATCAGATTCACGACCCATACATACGTTACAATGATTCTCATTCACCATAAGAATTTGTCCGTCACCACTCATACTTGTCAAGCACCAAAATACCGCAAAACGTACCGGGGACCTAAAAACGCCCCAAATGTACATAAAAATTTATTACTATATACAAATATAATACAAAAATATCTTTAAAAATTTGTACATGAAATGATATGATGGGAAGGGGGTGTGAAGAAAC
Source organism: Ascarosepion bandense (assembly GCA_037127315.1). NCBI lineage: Eukaryota > Metazoa > Mollusca > Cephalopoda > Sepiida > Sepiidae > Ascarosepion > Ascarosepion bandense. Next base: position 1,039,411 of record JBBBDQ010002228.1, on the reverse strand, counting down.
AAAAATCCCCAAAACAAAAATAATTTCAAATGAATGCATATACAAGGTGTTAGTAAGACCCAAACACACCCACATAATTAAAGAGGCCGCTGTATTCTGTCTTAAAAGACAAAATCAAGCAGCCCTCTTTCTAAACAGGAATGGAGAAGTAGGGTAGAAAATAAATTGGACTGGAGAATATATAAGGCTGACCCAGCCGAGAATGAAACGGGACAAAATAACTCTGGACAATGGGGATCTCGAACTGGATCATAACAAAAGCAATGGAGCCGGGAACAGGCTAGGACAAACACATTCACTCACATTAACTAGGTACACAAAAGAATACTTTACCTTAACCACGGGAGGGGTTCCAAAGGAATCCACCCCGATGCGAGCAGCAGATCTAAAAAAGAAAATCAAGACTAGCCCCGGTCACACGAACCAGGCTCGCTGCATATATCCACCTTTTGCTAAAGTCTGTCGGGTGCAGCCGTTTCCGTTCAGTTCTAATCTTCATTTTGAGCTGGTGCTCAAAATATCGGATTAGATCCTGATCCGAAAGACGACCTCCCCGCAAGACTTCCTCCAGTCGCGTCATCCAGATCACCATTCTAGCCGTGGCCAGTAGCGACAGAAACACCATCCGCTTCACTCCAGAGTACGGGGGCGACACATTGTCCACAGCGTATGCGCGATCAATGAGCACAAGCTCCCGCGGCGCGATACGAGCAGTCAACTCGCCGACACGCGCCCACAACGGGCGAACGCGCGAACAATGGAAGAAGGCGTGCGCAGACGTCTCCTTAATTCCAAGGTTGCAACGTTCACAATCTGGCAAATCCGCCAGGCCCATTGCGAAACGCTTGTCATTGAGCGACAAACCATTCCGAGCCAATCGCCAGGTCAGAGAAAACTCAGAGTTGCTGAGCCAATCCGCGCCTGGCGCCCAAGACCAATGAGAGCGGTACTCCACTCTCGACATGCCAAGCTTACTCCACAGCTTATCCTTCACGGCACCCTCCACTAATCCCCGATAGAAGATTTTCCTAGGCTGTGAAAGGTCACTGGACCGTGGAATGGCCTGTAAAGCCGCCAGACATTCGAGCAGGAATTTCGGTCGCACCCAAGGCCTGACGGTCAGCCATAGGGTCGGGGGCGTGATGGTAAGGCAAGGGAACATGTCCCTCACTACCCCCGCAAGCAACCGATCTTCCTCCAACGCGCGCCTGAGGAATGCCAACCTTGAAGCGAGCACGTGGCTCCTCAAGTGTGGCATCCCCAGACCCCCTTGACACGGACGGAGGCAACAGACTCCTTTGTCGACCATGTGTTTGCGTCCTCTCCACAGACAGGAGAATAGCAAACGCTCGAGCGCCTTCTCATGATCGTCACAAAGGGGAAGTACTGACAGCCGGTAAAGGATCATGGGAAAGAGGTATGTGTTACACACCTCCGCCAAGCCCTTCACGGAGAGACCCCGTCGACGCCAAATCTTGACCGACGCGCCGACCTTTGCCAGTACTTCTGACCAGTTTTTCTCCAGCTGTAAGTCCGGACCGAACCAAACTCCGAGGAGCTTGACCGGCCCGTCCGTCCAGCTGAAGGGCCCCGGGAGGGAAACTCCCTTCCAGGCACCTAACCGCAAGCCGGATGACTTGTCGCAGTTAATTCTGGCCCCTGTCACCTTCTCGTACCGTACAAGCGCCTGGTGTACCGCCTCTATGTCCCTGCGGGAGGACACAAAGGTCGTTACGTCATCGGCGTACGCGGAAACCCTGGCTCGAGCTCCGCCAGGGACTTCAATTCCACGCAGGACCGGACTGCCAGTCTCGTCCCTTAGCCTGCGAAGGAGGGGCTCCAACGCGAGGACATAAAGGAGAGAAGACAGTGGACAACCCTGTCGGACCGACCTAGACAGCGCGAAAGCGCCCGACAGCTTCCCGTTCACCTGTACCACAGCCTTGGGGGAGCGATACAGAAGGCTAATCCAGCGGCTGAAGTCGGGTTTGAATCCGGCGGCCTGCAGGACAGCAGCCAGGTAGCCATGGTCAATCCTATCAAATGCCTTGGACTGATCTAAATTGATCAGCGCGGCCTCATCGTCGTCTTCTACACCCTCTATGATCGTGCGAATCAAGTGCAGGTTGCTCTGAATTGTTCTCCCCTTCACAGAACAAGTCTGATCCGGTTCCAACAGAGACTCGGCAACTAGCTGCAAGCGATTCGTCAGGATCTTGGCCAAAATCTTTAACTCTGTGTTTAGCAGAGTTATGGGCCTGTAATCATCTAGTTCCCTCCCAACCTTCTTGCCTTTTCTCAACAGCGTGATCACGCCCCTGGTGATCCGACCGGGGATGGACCCCTGCCGAAACCAGTGGTTGAACACGACAGCCAAGAGCGGGACAAAAAGGTGCGACATCCTCAAGTACAATTCATAGGGCAAACCATCCAAACCTGGCGACTTGCCACTGCCGACCTTCTTCAAAGCCACGTAGATTTCGTCCTCCGTAATCTCCCCTTCGCAGCTAGCCGCTTCAGCCGGCAAAAGCCGGGGAAAGTCAGCCAAATAGCTGCGAAACTCCTCGTCACGGAGACCAGGCTCCTTGGTAAATCGGTGCTCGAAATGCCGCCGGAACGCCTCGCACATGTCGTCGGTGGACCTAAGGAGATGTCCCTCCGGGTCGCGTACCTCTCGAATGTACCGGTCGCCGGCATGGCGAATTTCTTCCTTGCGCAGTTCTGCGCCCATGTTCACAGCTTCGGAAGACATCTTGCTTAACTTAGCCCTAATTACCTGACCCATGTAGCGCCCGCTAGTCGAGCGCTCCAGGGCCTCCCTGGCTAAGGCTATTTCTAGGGGATCCCCACCAGCCTCCGCCCGGGCGAAATTAGCACTAAGTGTCTTTGCCTCCGCAGCCTTATCTAGGTTGAGCCGCTGGCTATATTTGGTGGCGAAAGACCTAATGGAGTCCTTAAGGTTAACCCACCACTTACTCCCAATGACTCGCCCAATTAACGCCCGCTGCACTAGTTTTGTCAGCTGGTCACGAAAGTCCCGCCTGTCCAGTAAGGACTGATTGAACTTCCAATAACCAGCCAACCTAGGCCTAAATTCTAACGCCACCCGGGCACAAACGAGTTTGTGGTCCGAGTAGCCTAACCAGTGGAACGTTGGACATTCTAGGAAGTCTATATCGGCTTCTCTCACTAACATCCTATCCAGGTATGCAGATACCCGGGTAGAAGGCCAACCACGCGTCCACGTCCACATGCTCCCATCCGGATGATCGACCCGGTATCTATCGACGAGACCAAAATCGCCGATCAGATCAACCAGGCTACGATCACCACTCCACCCGCTAGCGCCCCTTCCTCTATCCCATTTGGGGGTTAGGACGGCATTCCAGTCCCCAACTAAGATTAGCCGTGTTGAATGCACCATGAAGGGCTCCAACAGCCGAAAGAAAGAGACACGCTCACCTTGAACATTGGGCGCATAAACCACAATCAGCCGGAACGACTTGCTTTTCACTGCAATATCGGCCACGATCAGCCGGCCCTCGGCACCGACATGGACAAGGTCAACCCTCGCGTCCAGGGTACGCTTGACCAGCAAAGAAACACCTCTGGCCAGCCGGCTCCCATATGCTGAATAGACGACAAAGTCGTTAGACAGCACACACGAGTCGACTTCGCAAACAAAGTGAGTCTCTTGGATCGCGGCCACATCCACGCCGAAGGACAAGAGGTCACGAAGCAGGCGAGCCGCCTTACCCCGATCCCTCAGGCCCTTCGCATTTATACTGGCTATCTTAATAGACATTCTTTAGAACTGAAACGAAAAACAAAGAGAAACATGCAACGAACGGCTCTACTCGCATACCGGGTAGAAATCTCGGGTAGACGGGACCCCGACGGACTGTCCTAGGGACCCTGTACCTACATCGGACGTAATCCGTCCGTCTAGAACAATTCTGCCGACGTCCGTGGGGTACATTAGTTTTACCACCCTATACAAGCAGGGGTGGAGTAAAACAGGGAACCTCCCCGAACAATTTTTGCTCATTTTTTTTAGGTCCGGAGTGCTCTCCTTGACCATACAAATATTCGAAAAATGTTTTTTCGCTCCTGAAATGTGGTCCCAGACCCTCAGGTTGCCACCAGTATTCCTTATCAGGGTAATGACACCTGGGGCCTGGGAAAAGTTCCTCGGATCTTCCGTTGACATGCCGTTGACCGTAGTTAGCTTCAACAGAGGCTTCAACAATTTGCGCCTCTGAGAAGACCATCCCTCCGCAATGTCCGGATTGACTTTCAAAAGCTCATCCCCCTGGGGAAGGCTCTTTTTCTTTTTGTCCCGAGTGGGAGTGGGAACAGGAGAAGGGGAGGGGGTGGGGGATGGTGAACGCCGCTTCAAGGGGGTCAACTTGAAGGTCAGGGACTGGGAAGCTTTCTGCGGGGAAGAGGGAAGGCTTCTCGCCTTTTCCGCGTATGAAATCCTGACCGGAGAAACCGGCAGCGAAACACATTTGGTCGTCTTCGAGCTCCTCTCCCTGCTTCTCTGCCTACTCCGGCTCCTTCTGCGACTCTTCGTCGTCTCGTGCTGCTCCTCCTCCACGCACTCCCTTCCGCGCTTTAGGGAGCCTGACCGCTCGGTGTCCATCTTCTCTGGTTTAGAAGGAGACTTATTTCGTTTCTCCTTTGGGGCAGGCGAAATTCCCACCATCGGCTCCTTGACTTTTACCGGAGCTTTGGCGGGAGTTTTGGCGGGAGCCTTGACAGGTGATGGCGCCTTCCCTGGTGACGGCGTTTTTGCCTTCTTCCTTGCCACCACTTGCCATTCGCCTTCCTTATCGGGTGCTGGTGTTGGTGAAGCTGGTGTTGGCGAAGTTGGCTTCGCAGTTCCTTTTCCGCCTGCCTGCTCTCCTTGTTGCTTCTTGGCTGGTTGGGCTGGTTGGGCCTTTGGGGCCGGATTCTTGGTTGGACACGCCCTGGCGACGTGATCCGCCGCCCCACAGGCCCAACAGCAAGGCTTCCTTCCCTCTACTATGACAAAGATGGCCCGCTTCCTGCAAGTGAGGATGTTGGGAACTTCCTCAATCTGCTTCCTCGTCAGTGTCATTTGCAGGGCCATGTCACCGGTCAGGAAGCCCGCTTTGGACCTCAATGCTGTAACCTCGGCGACCCTTCCATAGTTCGAAAAGAAGGCACCGATGTGATCTTGGGAAATGTCCATTGGAACGCCGTGCAAAGTCACCTTCAACTTTCGCATCCCCATGTATTCCGTCTGGAATACAAGCGACTTGGTTTCCAGGACCACTCCTGCCAACTGCTTGGCCTCCTCGGACGTGCCAAGCAGTACATCCCATATGACGTTGGACCTTCTCGCCACCGCCCTTGCTTTAATTTTCAGGGCCTTGATGGCCTCTTCAAGGCTCTCCCTGCTTATCCCCACCGACTTATGTGTCTTGGGGTCCTTAGTAATCAAGGATATGACCCTTGTTTCAATCTCGGCCAACTCTTCGGGCACCGACAGCAGCTCCGTACCCTTGATGTAGTTGGCATATTTCTCCTTAAGCTTCTGGTAATACTCCTCCCCCTTTATGATAACCTTTCCTCCTTTCCAACCGGAGGTTGAAGGTTTGGGGGATCCAGGTGCTGCTGCTGCCGGTGCCAGTACAGGTCCGAGTCCTGCTGCTGGTACATCTGCTGGTATGGAGGGTGACTCCCGTGGCGGTAGTTGCCAGTCGCCCTCCTTCCCTCCCACCGAGTCCGTGGTGGGAGGAACGATCACTTCTTAAGAGGCTAACTTGCGAGACGCCTGTTTCCGGCTTTTCGCAGCTCGAGAGCCACTACTTTTGCGCTGCTCGGGCAATGAACCCGAGTGGAATCACTTGTCAAGCGGAACCACCAAGCTATAGTAAACGCTACTATGGAACAGATACTACACTTTGATCCTCCCAAAAAGACCACGTAACGCAGTTTTGGGGGGAAGGAATGGCTCGTGAGGGGGGGGGGGGAAGGAATGGCTCGTAAATTTTAATGCTTCCAAAACGAAGCTGTATCAATTAACCATCATAGACAATCGATCCTACCTCTCATTAGCATGGAACAGGCTTGCCTCCCAGAGAGTAAAACACTACGCCTCCCTCGCCTCGCACTCTCAGCGGACCTCAAGTGGAATGACTATATCGATTCCATCGCTAAATCTGCTGCCATGAAAGTCGGTTCTCTGTGCAGAGCCAGGAAGTTTTTCCCGTCTGAATCGATCCTGCACATTTATAAGTCTACCATCCGCCTGTGTATTGAATACTGCTGCCACATCTGGACGGGTGCCCTTGCTATTCTCCTAGGGGTTCTTGACAAAATACAACGGAGATTCTGTAATGTGATCGATACCGACTTGGCAGACCGCCTGCAGTCACTCTCTCACCGGCGTGACGTGGCTTCCCCGTGCCTCTTCTATAAATACTTTCACGGCTTCTGCTCTGATGAACTTAGATCACTGGTACCCCCTAGGTATGAATTTGCCCGAGATACTAGGTTAGCTACTAGGTCCCACCCTTTTACTGTGAAACAGATAAGATGTAACCGCAATTTTTACTCCAACAGCTTCTTTCCTCGCACTTCCCGCCTGTGGAATTCCCTTTCATACACTTGCTTCCCCGACAGCTACAATCTCCAGGAGTTCAAATGTAAGGTCAATAGACACCTCCTATCACACTAACTTTCAACTATTCTCCCAACACTCTCAACATCTACCCAACCCTCATTCTCTGTATCCTTACCCGTCTATCACCCGCCTTCTGACATTTCCTATATCTAACCACTCTTTCCAATCACTTTCCCCTATGTAACCCCCTGCGCAATAGTGGCAATGGAATGCCTTGCTTGGGGTGAAATGATTAAAAAAAAGTTCCTAAGGACCTCGAAGCACCTTTTGCTGTGTGAGGACAGATTGTCTAGAAGAACACCCATAAGACTTCCTCGTTGTTCACATGTCCTTTCCATGGCCGTTTTAGCATTCCTCGGTAGAAGCATACTCTGGTCGCTTCAAAATAAAATATTACATTTTCTAATGCACCGTGTCCCATCAGGACGTGTACGATCATTGTTCTCAAAAACTTTCTCCCCTTTATAGCTCTTAGCAATTTTTGTCTTTTCATATCTCTCCTAATCCCTGTTCTGTCTGCAAGCTCCCTAGATAGGTTATCCGTTGCATTTCTCTCTCCCCTACATATGTGTTGCGAGTGTTAAATTTCCTAAGCCCTCTTTCCTCATTATGTACAAATTCAACTGGTTTTTTTATGATTCTAAGTATAGGTGTCCTATATGTTTCCATTTTAAAAAATAGTTTCAGAATTGATTTGCTAATATAGCGATTTGCTAAACGTAGATTAGATGTAGCACAAGGCCGAAACTATTGAGCACCTAGTAAAGATTGCGAAAAACGTAGCAATTTTGACATGATTTTTCTAAGCTCTAAGCATAGATGTCACACGAGGCTAAGCCGCCAGTGAGGATCGAACTCACTACTCAGTTACATTCGATCTAACAAGACAAGCTTGCTAACCAGTGCACCACATCTATATTAAAACTGCTTTTGCTTCCTTTTATTTTGTTGAAACATTTTCAACTTACCAAAGCTTATTAGGAGAGACCTGAATCAACCGAAATGCAGCTCTTTAGAAGGATGAAATGGAATGAACATGTGTGCAACGATGAGGTTTTGGAGAGGATGAAAACGAAAAGAAAACTAACGATTAACACCAGGAAAAACAGCTGAAGACATGTAACGAGGAAGGAGGGCTTGGAGAATCTGATGCTCACAGGTTAGTTAGTGGGAAAGAGGAAAAGGGAAAAGCAACGGGTAACTTACTTGATGGATTTGAGCAAATGGATCACACAGCAGGATTGGGAAGGGGTAACAAAAAAAAAGCGCGTCATTAGCTACTATTGATAGGAAGATGTGGATGGCCATGATCGCTTACGTCCTGAAGGAACATAGTAAATAGAAGAAGAAAGTTTATTAAAAGCTGATGGATAAATTGGCTGTTTAAGAAAAAGAATGTGCTGTTTTTTGTTTATATAATAATTTTTATATAATTCCAGTATGTCTCCGCTTGTCCAAAGATATATTATGAGAAACTATCTTTCTTTTTGTCGCCTTTGTCAGAATGCTGAAGACCCAATTAAACGAAAGATTTTTAAACGCATGGAAAATGTGCCACTTGTAAACACATCCTTAGAGTCTTTGGAATTGTTAAAATCAGGAAAGTACGTCATGATCAGCCTGTGGTCGGAAGTAAAATCGTTAGCTGCTGTACATTGTGAAGATTTGATGGTTACCGGTACTCCTTATGGCATTAAGCGAATTGCATTTGCTTTACAGAAAGGATCTGCTCTCACCACTGAAGTATCAAAAATGTAAGTAAATATATATATCTATATTCAGTTATTTTTTTCTATTCGTTTATATTTTTATTCATTCCTACAGGAAACCTGGATATAAGACACCCTGATATAAGAGAGATTTTCTCTGGTCCCAAATTAGAGCCTGTGGTAATATATAAAATAGACCAAACCCGGATATAAGAGAAACATGGATATAAGAGAACCTTTATCCAGTCCCGACAACTCTCTTATATTAGGGTTACACTGTATTAGTTTATGATATTTTTAATTCGAATTCCAGTTTTAGTTCGAATTCTAGCCGAATTCGTTGCATCCACTTACGCATAAATACTCTCGGGAAAGGTAATAATCTGTTGCTTCTCCCTTTAGCTATGGGTTAAATAGCAGAACAGATTGGGTTTTAAAGCCTTGATTGGCAACCAGTCCACCGCAGAAAGTAATGGAAACCTACTTCGGGAAAATTTTCTGTCCAGTTAGTCATGTTTCTTTTAAGACATGATCGCCTAAGTGTGTATCACGTATCACGTGTATCACGTATGGCCCTTAACTGACTGAATCTTATAATGGTTGTATTTGCATCATTTATTATGGCATTTTACCTCTTAGTCATAAGCTTGAAGTAGGGCGCTAGTTTATCGCAAAATTTCAAACGAGCATAAACTCGCCTAAAAAATCTAATCTTTAAAAAAAATATCGCAGGTTTTATTTTTCAATATCGTCAACAGTAGCAGACGTTTTGTTCGAAAATTAAATAAAAACAACATATAAAATAATAAGAAAGAATTTTAAAAAATTAATTTTCCCATGATGGAATTTTACGAAATATACGAAAATCTTCAGTTGAAAATATTACGGAACATTTTATTTTCTATAAATTTCTGGACAGTTGCTTTTAAATATTTCCCGAAAAAAATCAGGTTGGAAGACGGTATCAAAGCATACGACAAAATTTTATAATTCCTTATTTCAACATATCTTCATTACTAAAGTTAGAAGAGAAAAGGCAAGTAGAGACGAGATTCGATAATATTCAAACTTTGACTAAGCTTACTCAATGTTGCCAATGTTGATTAATAAAAAGACGCAGAGTAAGCATTGAAAAATTATTTATGCTTGTAGAGAGAATGTTTTAATACTTTGGGGATAGTGGAAGTCCTGCGAGGATTCGTCATTGGTGACCGCAATCTGAACAATATAAGATATGCAGATGACACAGTGCTGATAACAGATACAGAAAATCTAAACTTATTTATAAATGGAACTTTGTCTGTGTATGTGTGTATGTGCCTGTGTGTGTGTGTGTGTGTGTGTGTGTGTCCGTTACCTATAGACTCCGAAACGGCTGAACCGATTTTCTCGAAAATTTGCACAGTTGTACTATAAGCGTCTGCGAGTATTCTTAGCTGGGTTTTGTGTCGAGGTACCCTCGATAAATATCGAAAATCGATTACATTTTATAAAAATGTAAATTTCTAAATAAAATGTTTGGAATATAGCTTTTTGTTTCCAAAACCTTTTAGATTATAGTATTGGTAACCTTAAGTGGGAGGAGTTTAAAATCTATCCGTAAAAAAAATATTTTTAAGTGGTCTTAAAATTTTGATCAGGAGTATATATATATATATATATATATATATATATATATATATATATATATATATATATATATAAGGCAAGATATTTGTGTGTGTGTCTGTTTATCTGTCTGTATGTCCTTTATACAAATCCACAATTTTTATCCGATTCTCACCAAACTTCACACAAATATTTTTTAAGCTTCTGGTCAGGTCATGGGTGACTTATGTTTTTCCAATTTCTCCCCGATATTGGAACTCGATACCCCGATATCCAATCAGGTCTGATCAAGATCAAGATTTCAGCCCTTTTATCGCGGTTCTTGATGCAGAATCTGCTTTAACTTGGTAAAATTATAGTTTTTAGACTTAAACATTAGTAGATTTTCTTAGACGACTCATTTACCCCGATATCGGAAATCGATACCTACGGTTTCGCTTTAACTGGAAACAACTATTGCTTTTTAGTCTTTCGTGCCAACGTCCAAAGAGTCTGAGCTCCAGCAAGTTTTTTTTTTAATTTTTCAGGCTTGGCATTATGAGAGAATCTGGCTTGGTAGAAAAATGGCGCCGAAGCTGGTGGAAACCAAACGCTTCCTGTTCGGAATCTGCTGATCATATCCCAAAGATGCTTGATATGAATTCGGTTGGAGGAGTTTATATTGTCTTTGCTGTTTTTACATTTGTTGCTTGCATTATTCTCGCTCTGGAAATCATGAATCACAGACAGAATAAACGAAAGAGAATCTCTCTTGATGACGTTGTTCAATACTGAGTCGAAACGACGCGTATTAGTGGATTTTTTATTTTTTTTACGGGTATAAAGTGTTTGCGAGTGAACCAACTTTTCGATAAGATAACATTTATGAAACGTCAAATAAGGAAGGGGATTTTTTTGCTAATGAACATCAGGTAATTATTTTGGACTGCGAAATGTACTTTAAGAAAATGTTACACCTTAAAAATAAAAACAAAAGTATGTCTCTTGTTTTGAATGGTGTTTCTATTTAAATGCCTGAAAAAAGATTTTCAAAATATATTTTCATCACTGATATTTTGCAAATGAGAAAAATATTAATTTAATTTATTAATATTAATTTAATTTATTAATATTAATTTAATTTATTAATATTAATTTAATGTGGATGAGTAACAGACCGAATGATAAATATATAAGTTAATTAGGAAAGCTTAATTTTGATGTCTCATTGATCGAACGGTGACATCAGAAAAAGAAAATGGATTTTATTTTTAAACCAAATCTACATGCCGCTGGATCTAGACAAACAACGAGGAACACGTGCATATAAAAATATAATCTTATCTTTCTATTCTTCGTCGGTGACGTTTGTGTGGAGCAGGTGGACAGCCGGTGAGAGATTGCACATACGAAGGAGCCGTCGGGAGTCGTTAGCCAGTCTCTGTTTCTTCAGCCCAAAATTCTAGACTTTATATAGTCTTAATTTTTTTTTTATATATTTCGGGTTGTCGCTTTTTTGAATTCATCTGTCCATCACCCCCGGCCGTTCATTGCTTTTCAAGCCGCTGTCGCTTGATTTTTTCATTGGACTTTATCTACAACCGGATATATTTGTCAAACACCGTTGTTCTTTGTTGACTTTACCTACGGCCGGGTATACCTGTCAATTACTTCTGCTGTTGAAGGTAATATATTACATACACTGGGGAGACAGAACAAGATTAACGTTGACACTGATTTTTTTTACGATAATCGTTTTTTTTATTTAAATGTCAATAATTGGAACTCAGTTTTTATTTACATATTTATTTGTCTTAATATTTTTCCAACCCGTTTCTACACCAGTTTAGTAAGTCCGGGTAGTGCGATTAGATAAGAAATGGCGTATTGAAATGTACCCTTTCTTTCTTAATGAGAAGGATATAATCTTTCTCTCTCTCTCTTTTTCACATACACTCTTTTCCTCTCTATATCCTTTTGACACGATTCTCCATTTTCGGGTGGAAACGAGCCAGACAGACGACCCAGATAATCTTATGCAAGATTTTGGTCCATAAGATCATAGTAGTTGGAAGGAACCAAGAAATACGAGATCCACCAATAACCATTTTCCCCGCCTAAAACCTTCAAAAACTTATAGGCGTAGTAGAAATGATAAAAAGAAAGGTACACGTGCTTTTTGATAGAGAGAGGAGGAAAGAAGGAGAGAGAAAGAGATAGAAAAAGGAGAGAAAAAGAGAGAGAGAGAGGGACAAAAAGAGAGAGAAAAAAAAAGAGAGAAAAAGAAAGAGAAAACGAGAGAGAGAACAAGAGAGAGAAAGAGAGAGAGAGAAAAAAGAGAGAAAAAAGAGAGAAAAAGAAAGGACATGAACTCGAAAAAAGAAACCTATGGAGAGAGAGAAAGAGAGAGAGAGAAAGAGAGAGAGAGAGAGAGAGAGAATGAGAGGGAGAAAAAGAGAGAGATAAAAAAGAGAGAAAAGAGAGAGAGAAAGAGAGAGAAAGAGAAAGGTGAGAGAGAGAGAAGAAGAGAGAGAAAGGGAGAGAGAGAATGAGAGGGAGAAAAAGAGAGAGATAAAAAAGAGAGAAAAGAGAGAGAGAAAGAGAGAGAAAGAGAAAGTGAGAGAGAGAAGGAAAGAGAGAAAGAGAGAGAGAAAGAGAGAGAATGAGAGGGAGAAAAAGAGAGAGATAAAAAAGAGAGAAAAGAAAGAGAGAGAAAGAGAAAGAGAGAGAGAGAGAAGAAGAGAGAGAAAGAGAGAGAGAAAGAGAGAGAATGAGAGGGAGAAAAAGAGAGATAAAAAAGAGAGAAAAGAGAGAGAGAAAGAGAGAGAAAGAGAAAGAGAGAGAGAGAAGAAGAGAGAGAAAGAGAGAGAGAGAAAAAGAGAGAGAGAATGAGAGGGAGAAAAAGAGAGAGATAAAAAAGAGAGAAAAGAGAGAGAGAAAGAGAGAGAAAGAGAAAGGAGAGAGAGAGAAGAAGAGGAAGGACATGAACTCGAAAAAAGTAACCTATGGAACTTATGAAAATTAAGAACAAACATTATTTCTAATCCAAAAATAACAAACATACGAAAAGAAACATAAAATGGCTAACAACACCCAACATCGCACAAGCGAACATCTTTCCCAAAGGAAGAAACAAATCGAATTTGCACGAGATACTAGATTAGCAATTAGGTCCCACCATTTTACAGTAAAACCGATAAAATGTAACCGCAATTTCTACTCCAACAGCTTCTTTTCTCGTACTTCCCGACTGTGGAATTCCCTTCCACATGATTGCTTTCCCGACAGCTACAATCTCCAGGAGTTTAAATGTAAAGTCAATAGACACCTCCCAACACACTAACTCTCATCCATTCTCTCAAACACTCTTCGCATCTACCCAACCCTCATCCTCGGTACCCTTATCAGTCTATTAACTTCCTTATGATATTTCCTATATCTAACCACTCTTTCTCTTTGCCTTCCCCTATGTAACCCCTTGCGCAGTAGTGGCAGTGGAATGTCTTGCTTGGGGTGAAATGATTAAAAAAAAAAATAATGTTCACATATTAAAAAAAAAACAACCCACAAAAATGTGTGTTATAAAGCCGGTCGTGTATTAACCGCAGGGAGCTCATCTTCATTTTCTTCTATGTGCCCTGTCCCTTCAGGACGTAGGCGATCGTGGTTCTACACGTCTCCCTATCCCTTGTGGCTCTTAATATGTTTGCTCCTGTTACACCTCGCAACCCCCGTTCCGTCATCCACCCTATCAGAGACCCTGCAAATATGTTATCCGCTGCCTTCCTCTGTCACTTTTTCTTTCTATCTGGCCCGACAGTAACAGGTTCTCCAAGCCCTCCTTCCTCATTGCATATCCCAGGAACTTCACTTGTCTCTTTTTGATGCTCAGTATTAATTTCCTTTTTGCTGCCATTCTTTCCAACACCTCATCGTTGTTTGCATGCTCAGTCCACGATATCCGCAGCATCCTTCTTCTTCAAGTTTTGTCCTCATTTTCGATGATATTTTCCAACATTCACTGCCGTATTGAAGAACTGACATCACATAGCAATCTGGCGCTCTCTTCTTTGTTTCTAGTGAATTTTTCCTGTGTCTTAATACTTTACTCAGCTTCTGGAACGCGTCCTTTGCCATGCCAATTCACTTTATATCATTTTTATGAATATATGCATCAAAATTTTCGTGATCACAATTGTGACCCGGAAAATACCGTTTTATTAAGTAAATGAATATAATTTACTAGGAAGAATATGTATTAATAATGACTATGATCTACGAATCTCCTTTTGTTAATGTATGACCAAGTTTCCTCAGCCTATCAACCGTTCTTACTAAACCGGATGTTGAAATAAAATGTGTGATAAGAAAAAAAATTAAAGCAAATGAAGAAGAAAATGAGTAAAGCCAAGTTTAAAAAATGATAAAGTTAAAGTAGAATAAAATAAATATACAGTTTTCGTATGACTAACACGAATCCCGTTCTTTCTCGTCGATTTGGTTTAAATAAATTTTTCTGATGCCTCTATTTGACCTGCGAAACAATAAATAAAGGTTTTCTGTATATATTTACCATCGATAATTATATCTGATAACGTATTCTATAAAAGCTTAATTTCCCTGTGCACTTTTCAGAGAAGATTTTAACAAGATATTTAGCGATAAAAATTATCTAAATTATTCTGTAGTGTTAAAAAGCATGAAATCACTTTTAAAGTATTTTATTATCAGCCCTGTTTCTAATAACGAATTCATTTGCACTCACACGTCACATAAAATACAAAATTTATTTCCATAATATTTTGGAGAACAATGATAATTTATCGCTTTGCTTATAATGAATTCAATGTAAAACAACAGAAAATAAAGATTCAAATCTCGAATAGAATTTGAAATGTTTTTATCTCACCATTGTGACTAATAGCATGTGCAGTGGATATCGGTTCGGAACGAGAAATCGGAGTGCCAAGTTCGAATTCCAGTTGAATCGTTGCAATCACTTACGGGCAAATACTCTTGGGAAAGGTATTAATCCGTCACTTCTCCCTCCAGCTACGGGTTAAATACCAGGACAGATTGAGTTCTATAGTCTTGGTTGGCAACCAGTCATCCGCAGAAAATCTTACATTGTTCGGACTATTGTCCTCATCTTTATTGCCATGTTTACAACGTTTCGGCCGTTATACGCCCCGGCCTTCTTCAGGTGCTAAGAATTGTGAACCGAATCCTTTATTTCGATCACTGGGTAGATTGTTCTATTTCATATGTGATGCCACTTCCGGATGTCATATTGTTATTTTCTTTTAATTCAACTATCTAAATTATCTGTTCACCACTGCCAGGTATTGAACTCACAAGGACACCTAACCCAGTAGGTGTAGGCGTTGGTTGGTTCCAGTGACTTGACCCAAAGAGTTGTGAGTTCAATGCCTTCCTACAGGTAAACAAATAACCTAGAGAGTTGAGTTAAAGGGAGATAAATACTTGGCACCCGGAAGTGACAAAGCATATGGAACGAGAACAATTTAGGCCCAGTGATCAAAATAACGGGTTCCGTTCAAAATTCCTAGCCGGAGCGTACAACGGCTGAAACGTCGTAAACATGGCCAAAAAGATGAGGACAATAGTCCGAAGAAAGTAAATAACGTAAATACTACCTAATCTCAGAAGTACAGACAAATACTGCCGAAAATCTTCTGCCCAGTCAGTCTTGTCTCTTTCGGAACATGATCACCAAAGCGTGATTAACTGATTGTGACTAATGCAAGGGAGATAATTATGTGTATCGAATGAGTGATGAAAATGCAAAAAACAAAACTGTCGTCTGACATGGAACAGAGTTTATAAAGTGTTCCTTTCATTATTATACGAATGTGTTTGAATTTGACTAGCTGCCCGATATTCATAATATGATAAACTAAAGTTAGTAAACAAAACTTGATTACGAATGTTTATTACTAAAAGTTATTTTTTGTGGGTTTATAGCAATAAGAAATAATGTTGGAATTTAAAATAAATCTGTTAAAAAATTGGTGTTTACGTTTCGAGTACAGAAACAAAACAATCGGGCAGAAAATAAAAAGATCCCAGGAGGAGGTGTATATACGTTAAATTTTTACTTAAGTAGGTAAATGAACCTTGCTTTTCATGGTGCTTCCCGGTGGTCTTGTAGCGTAGGGAGCTGGTTAATGTTTCTTTGATTCGGCCTTGTGTCAGACTTAACCGAACTCCCTACAGCTCACAGGATTTATGCAGGAATTATCATCAGAAGGTTTTCATCATCAAAAGGTTGGTTGTCGGCAGGTTGGAATATGTGGAACTGTGTGGAATAGCGTAAGAAGAATAAAATATACATTTTGAATGTTAAAATAGAAATTTATTAAAAGGAGGAATAACATAAGTTATAGGAGTTTATGTGCAATTAGAAACATTATTAAGAGATTAAGGGTAGAGTTCGTACAAAATGTTCGTAGTAGTAATTGTTGAAAGTGATAAGGAGAAAGAGAAATTATAATACGGCCTGACATTGAAGCGTAGGGAACTGGTTAATGTTTCTTTGATTCGGCCTTGTGTCAGACTTAACCGAACTCCCTACAGCTCACAGGATTTATGCAGGAATTATCATCAGAAGGTTTTCATCATCAGAACGTTGGGTGTCGGCAGGTTGGAATATGTGGAATTGTGTGGAATAGCATAAGAATAATAATATATATATATATTGCATTTTAAAATAGAAATTTATTAAAGGGAAAGACTAACACAAGTTGTAGAAGTTAATGTTCAATTAGAAACATTATTAAGAAGTTAAGTGTAGAGTTCGTATTCAATGATAAAGTTGAGTTAAAGGTGTGAAGATTCATAGAAAATGTTCATAGTAGTAATTGTTGAAAAGGAGAAAGAGAACAAGGTGCGACCTGCCCTTATCTCCGGGTCGATTTGAAGTTGCCATTACATGTTAGTTGTTTCGTTTCGCGGCTCCCATCTGGGACTGTTGACTGACACCGAGGTCATTTATATAGTCTTTTTGAATTTCACACTGGATAGCCAAGTGCTTCCAAGTCTTACAAGTTGCTCCCATTGGTCATCATTTTAACACCGACTTGTGGAATCTGGTTTCGACTCTTTCTTTAAGCAGATGGTCAATCCTTTTTCTATTTAGGAAAAAAAACAGGATTTCACACGTCGTTGTGAATTTTTGTAAAAGTGAAGAAGTGAGTTGATTTAAATTAATTTATTATCAGCTGCAGTCTAATTGATAATGCATGCTTCGCTTTTATGAAATGAAAATGAAGATAATTATGACACAGAACTTGTACAGTTCCTGATTTTGAGAATGATTTCTTGTGGGGGGGTTAACTGTAATTTATCTTGTTTCTCTTCTATAGAATAATGTAATCTATCTATCTATCTATCTATCTATCTATCTATCTATCTATCTATCTATCTATCTATCTATCTATCTATCTACAGTACTGTGCAAAAGTATTAGGGCGATAACTATTTCATCTTTTATGAGGCATATTGACAGAAAATAATTTAATTAAAGTAATTTTATTCATTTTACTCAACAATTGCTTTAACAAGAAAAATACTTGTTACAAAATAAATTTAACATTTAGTATAATAGTCTTTTGCTTTGCTCACAGCCTTCTTCAATATTATCTCCTGCCAAGCAGCTTATATTTGTTCCCAAAGTGTGTTTTGCGAAGTAACATTAGATTTATCAATTTTTATCCAAAATATCACATAGATGTTCAATGGAGTAGTTTCAAAATATTTTTTTTCATAGAAAATAGGCAAAATTAAATATAACTTCTTTTAAATACATTTCTTTTACACCAAATTTTAAATAACCAATAATCATTAGAAATTTACTTGGCATTTCACTCTGTATTTAAATTTCAATGAGGTTTTTAGGAAAATCACGCCTGTCCTAATACTACTTTTGCACACTACGGTAGTGTGCAAAAGTGTTAGGACTGGGGTGATTTTAAACTTTATTTTGATGTCTCATAAAAGATAAAATAGTTCTTGTCCTAATACTTTTGCACAGTACAATATATATATATATATATATATATATATATATATATATATATAGAGAGAGAGAGAGAGAGAGAGAGAGAGAGGAGGGGTCCTTATATATATAAATATATATATATATATATAAGGATACATACAGGGTGAAATGCCAAGTAAATATTTGTATATATATATATACAAATATTTTAGGACATTGAGTAAGTTCTCGCTGAAAAGTAATGTTTTATTTACAAAAATTACAAAAATAACTGTCATTAAAATAATTGTCCATCGCTAGCCACTACTTTTTCCATCTTTCTGGTGTCATTTGAATTCCGCGATAAAAAAAAACGACATGTCTTTTGAGGCTAACCACGAGTCGACCCATTGTTTGGCATTTCTGAAAAAAAAAATGCTGCACAGCCAGCTCATGTGCCATGGACTGGAACAAGGGATAATTAGAAAGGGCAATATCTCGTGTAGCGATTCCCAAACTGGAGAAAATATCCCCCCGGGTGGAAATTTGAAGCGACTAAGGGGGAAATAATTACACTACCTACTAAATAAAAAAGAATCTCAGAGGGATTTTCTCATGTCTGAGAGAGAGAGATAGAGAGAGAGAGAGAGAGAGAGAGAGAGAGAGAGAGAGAGAGAGAGAGAGCCTGTTGTAGATGAAGTAGAAGAGCAAACCTTTGTTTCCTGTTTAGGATGCGGCTTCCGGTTTTCTCTTTTCCAATCTTCTCACTTTTTTTTTTCAATTGGAGTAGATAGACTAAACTATCGCCCGGTTCACACTCCACCCACATCTATTGAACAGGTGAAGAGGCTCCTCCCTTGTTTCCTGTTTAGGATGCGGTTTCCGGTTTTCTCTTTTCCAATCTTCTCACTTTTTTTTTCAATTGGGGTAGATAGACTAAACTATCGCCCGGTTCACACTCCACCTACGTCTATTGAACAGGTGAAGAGGCTCATCCCTTGTTTCCTGTTTAGGATGCGGTTTCCGGTTTTCTCTTTTCCAATCTTCTCACTTTTTTTTTCAATTGGAGTAGATAGACTAAACTATCGCCCGGTTCACACTCCACCCACGTCTATTGAACAGGTGAAGAGGCTCATCCCTTGTTTCCTGTTTAGGATGCGGTTTCCGGTTTTCTCTTTTCCAATCTTTTCACTCCTATGTAGCCCCCTGCACATCAGTGGGGTTACCGCCTTGCTCGGGGTGATATGAATAAAAAAACAAACAAAAAAAACAAACAAACAAAAGTCCTTTTATTTGTTACTAACCGCTCTCTATGGCTGTACTTAGTTGTTACTAACTGCTCTCTATTCACTTTACTATGTAACTATAAGTTTATCAGTATATTTGTACATTTGAAAAATAAATTAGTAAATAGTCTCAGTTTGTTTTAACTGATTTTTCTATAATACTTATGATAGGGAAAATCTGAATGTTTGAACTGAGTGTAGAGGGAAATGACAGAAAAAGGTGTGGGAACCACTGACGAATGAATACGGTGGGTTGGGTAAAAGCGTTTCCAAGTAGTTTTTTGGCAAAGCGTTGTCATGTTGTAAAATCACTTTGTCAGGTCTCTGTCCGTTTTTTTCTTCAATGCTTGGCTTAAACGCATCAATGTTCGTCCATCGCGATCTCCCGTGATGGTTTCGGTCGATTGGAGCAGTTCATAATAAACTTCATCTAGCTGATCCCATCAAATGCAGAAAAGAAGCTTCGTACCAGGGATTTTTCGGTTTTGCCGCCGATGTTGATGCATGGTCGGGCTTATCCAACGATCTTCTAGGTTTAAGTTTAATCTACCCCCGTGGACTAAATGAAGTATTCGGTTTGAAATTCCAACGCATATCACCTAAAGAAAGTCGGAGCATACAACGGCCAAAATGTCATGAATATGGCAGTAAAGATGAGGACAACAGTTCGAACGATGTATTAGGACCCTGAACAAGTTGTCGCTGATTTTTTTTAGGAAAAGTGATGTTTTATTTACAAAAATTATTAAGAAAGACACCACTGAATGTATTGTCAATCGTTAGCCATTACTTTTTCCCATCTTTCTGGCAGCATTTCAATTCCACGTCGGAGAAACGACACGTCTTTTGGGGCTAACCACAGGTGGAGTAGAAATTCTCATTTAAGCGTTTCCAAGTAGATTTTTACCTGTTTTACAATATGTGGCCTAGCGTTGTCATGTTGCAAAATCACTTTGTCGGGTATCTGTCCGTTTTTCTTTTCAATGCTTGGCTCAAACGCATCAATTTTAGTCGATGGCGATCTACAGTGATGGTTTCAGTCGATTTGAGCAGTTTATCATGAACTTCATCTAGCCGATCCCACCAAATGCAGAGCAGAAGCCTCGAACCAGGGATATTTGGTTTTGCCGCTAATGTTGATGTATGGACGGGTTTAGCCCACGGTATTATACGCTTAAAAATTTACCATCGAGTTGTGAACTTTGATTATTTTTAGAAAAGGAATTATGTGACCAGGGACGGATTGAGAATGTTATAGGCTCTCGGGCAAAAAATACAATGGGCCCCTCCCCACGCTCTTTACAGTTAAATGCTACATGTAGAGGCTGTGCATCAGGTGCACTGTGCATATTGGCATAACTAAATAAGGGCTTTAGTTTCAGATATATATGTGTTTATATGCATAAAAAGATTTGAAAACTTCAGGGTTATGAAGATGTTCATGGACACATGCTGATATTAACAACAAATCGTAATAACATATCGAACAAAATTCAATATTTCAATTTACTAAAATGCTTGGCAACAGACAGGAGTTAGGAAAAAGGTGTCCTTTCTTAGCAAATTCTTGCAATCATGTGAAGATTTTAGTGGCTTTTGGGAGTGACGGTGATGGGGCAGGAGGACTGAATGATCCCCTTTAGGTTGTTCGCCAAAACTTGACCGGTACTACAAACTAAAGAGGCGCCAGGTTTATAATCATCCAAATATTCTTGGAAGGTTAAAATGATTTATTGCGTTTTCCCTTTGACCAGGCAAAGGGTGCGGCGAAATCAAAAGGAGTCGGGTACGGTCATGTAGGACACACACACACACACACACACACACACACACACACACACACTATGATGTGCAGCTGAATGACCCGAGTCAGACTGCATATATTAGAGTACATAACAAAGAAATCCTTGAAAGATTTATTGGCAGCCAGGCGGGCCCCCCTTGCAGTGCCGGGCTCACGAGCATGGTCCGATTGACTGATAGCTCAGTCCGTCCCTGTATGTGACAAATTTATGTGGGTTAAATAATGAGAACATTAAACAAATACTGTTACCTGAAAACATATCACTTGGAAATGCTCTTAAAGTGGCTCATGCCATGGAATTGGTGGCTACTGATGTGGCATAATTGAATAATGAGAATATGAACAACATATACAAATTATCTATGGTGAGTCAAAATTCGATAAAATTTAAAAAACAAAAATTGTTGTGGGTGTTGGAAAGAACGGCAGGAAAAGCAAATACAGTATCCAGCAGGTTTAGGGTTAGGGCAAAATTTATTTTGTCAAAATGAAAATCAGTTTTCAAGAAAGTGTAAAAAGAAACAATGGGCAAAATAGTCATACTACACGAAAG
Source organism: Ascarosepion bandense (assembly GCA_037127315.1). Taxonomy (NCBI): domain Eukaryota; kingdom Metazoa; phylum Mollusca; class Cephalopoda; order Sepiida; family Sepiidae; genus Ascarosepion; species Ascarosepion bandense. The sequence continues at coordinate 1,017,818 of JBBBDQ010002228.1, read as the reverse complement.
AACAAAACACACTAGATACGAAGGTCATTCAAGAAATAAAATGAATTTTTCGGTATAAGGACATCTACGAGGGTCATTCAAGAAATAAAGTGAATTTTTCTAATGCAGATAGAAGCTTACTTTTTTTATTTTTATTTTTCAATGTAGTCTCCCAGTAGTGTAACACACTTTTCCCATCTGTGCACAAGCTTCCGTATTCCCTCAGCGTAAAAATCTTTGGACTGATGTCTCAGCCAATCGCTAACAGCACTTTTGACTTTATTGTCACTTTCAAACTTCTTTTAAACAATTTAGCCCATTTGTAGAGATTTTTTAGTTGAAACATGTGGCACCATACACAGTTGACATTCTCTTATGAATTTCAACTGGTTTGCACTTGATAACTGACCTCTGTTCAATCCTGGAGCACGCTTCTTGGTCGGCCATTTTTTTAAATCTCCATAACTCTCAAAGGTTTTTTTCAATCTGCAAAAAAAAAAAAAATAAATAAATAAATAAATCTCTTTAAAAAATAAGTAAAGGAAAGAAATTAAAAAAGTAAGCTTCTATATGTATTAGAAGTCCTTATACCGAAAAATTCACCTTATTTATTGAATGACCCTCGTAGAAGTCCTTGCACCGAAAAATTGACCTTATTTACTGAATGACCCTCGTAGAAGTCCTTATACCGAAAAATTGACCTTATTTATTGAATGACCATCGTAGAAGTCCTTATATCGAAAAATTGACCTTATTTATTGAATGTCCCTCGTAGAAGTCCTTATACCGAAAAATTCACCTTATGTATTGAATGACCCTCGTAGATGTCCTTACACCGAAAAATTCACTTTATTTATTGAATAACCCTCGTAGAAGTCCTTATACCGAAAAATTCACCTTATGTATTGAATGACCCTCGTAGATGTCCTTATACCGAAAAATTGACCTTATTTATTGAATGACGCTTGTAGAAGTCCTTATACCGAAAAATTGACCTTATTTATTGAATGACCCTCGTAGAAGTCCTTATACCGAAAAATTGACCTTATTTATTGAATGACCCTCGTAGAAGTCCTTATACCGAAAAATTGACCTTATTTATTGAATGACCCACGTAGAAGTCCTTATACCGAAAAATTGACCTTATTTATTGAATGACCCTCGTAGAAGTCCTTATACCGAAAAATTGACCTTATTTATTGAATGACCCTCGTAGAAGTCCTTATACCGAAAAATTGACCTTATTTATTGAATGATCCTCGTATGTATTATATAGGATTAATGCCAATGCGCCTGAATGTTATATATGTTAACTTGAGTTAATGGTATCAGTTGTGAAATGAAAATCAACCCCAGATTTTCATCTTCTCTGTTAAGTGAGGAGTTACCGTAGTGTATCCACTTTTTGTTGCTGGTCACGTTACGATGTAAAACACCTTTTCTTTTCTGTTCTAGCTTTTGTTAATATCTTCTATTTTGCTGTAGGAGTTTTATTTGCATCTTTCAACTGTCAATCTATAAACTCTAAAGTAGACAGAATTCTACAAAAGTAGATAGAATTTGTAAATTAATACATAACCCAATGAAAAACTTTAGTCTTTAAAGTAATAGTGCAAACTAACCTAAAAATTTGACTTCCTAGATGTCACTATAGACTTAGTTAATAACGCATATTCACCCTACGTAAAATATAATACTAACCCTAGTTATATACATCATAAATCAAATCACCCACCATCTACTATTAAATACATACCACATTCTGTTGAACAGAGAATAAACAACAATTCCTTAACTTAAAACATTTTTATAAACACAGTCAATACTACAATACTGCCCTAAAAAAGCGGCTCTAAATACAATGGCACTAAATTTTGTAAGCAAAATAATAATAATACCAAGCATAATAGAAATATAAAAATAATTTGGTAAACACTACTATTTAACCAAATAGTTAGTACTACGTTAGGTAATAAATTCCTTATCCTAGTTTAGAATCAATTCTTAACTAATAACCCACTATGCAAAATTTTTAATATGAATACACTGGAACATGGTTATAGCTGCACCGAAAATCTTGATAATAAAAAACACAGTAAAATCCTAAAATAATATAACAAAATTTTCAATCATAATCACCCCAACGACAATAATACTAATTCTTGCAATTATCGTAACCAAAACGAATATCATCTGCAAATTCCATAGTATACCAAGCTACCATCTCTACTACAGAAAATACAAATTTTATCAAAAATTATATTGAAAGTACTAAGAAAACTTTTAAGATTGGATTTTATCAACATAAACTATCTTTTGCTAATAAATTCTATAGTAACTCAACTGCTCTCTCCAAATATTATTGGAAATTGAAAGCTGCAAAGAAAACTCCTACATAAAAAGGGAAGATATTAACAAAAGCTAGAACATGTAAATCCTTACATGAAATATGTATTCTTTGCTTACAAGAAAAAGTCCATATAATTAAATCCCCAAAATGTACCTTATTAACCTAATATAATGAAATTACTACTAACTGCCATTATAAGATAATTCACACTCTTAAATATATCTAAAATTATCTCAATCTGTTTACTATTTGCTATAATCTATAATCCTACCTATTTAGTTTATTGTATATAACTTAAAGTGAAACTTTATTAACTGTTACATTGCTGTGTCTGCTTACTTTCACTACTAGTCATCTCTAAAATTTAGTAATTCTGCTTTTAACATTTATTTTTGTGACCTTACGTTTATTTCTTTAAATTGTTTTTTTATATTAACTAAACCCTTAAAGACTAATATTTTTTTTTTTATTGTTTTTGCATTTATTTTTAAACTCGACGCATCTAAAAATAATACATTAGGTACTGTTGTGTTCCAATCCTATTTAATTAAATAACACTTCCTGTCGGGTATATATCGTTACACTTTGCCCCAATATTCAGTGGTCTACACCCACAGTTCTTTTAAAATATAATTATTTCCCACCCAACAATCATCTAACATGGTTGTATTTTTTATTTTTAAGTTTATTTTTGTGATTTTAAATTTTTTTTATCAATATATATATATATATATATATCACACCCTGATTGAGTACTCTGGAGGAGGGGTAGACTTTGAAAAACAGTAGCCACTCTAGCGTGAACGCATCGCTCATTCATTAAAAATGATTTGGAGCACGCTAGCTACTGGGCGCGTAATATGATATGCGCTAAAAAGTCTGCCTTCTTCCACCGAACGCCTCGTGGCCCAAGGGTAGAGTCGCCGACTGACGCCAGTTCGGTCGGGTTTCGAACCTGGGTGTCTAACCGTACTGATGAGCTGTGATATAGCGAAACAGATCTGCCAGCGGATGACAATATATATATATATATATAGATATAGATATATATTACCTAGTAAATGAGCCACATTTCACTGCCTGATAATGCTATAGTGAACACCGAAACTTAATTATTTTTGAGTTGAATTATGCTATCATTATAACAATAATAATAACTATATATCAATACATGCTCTACTTCTGTATTGAGCACTTTTTATGGAAAGTAAATATTAAAATGTAGAATATATAGATCTATTAGTTTAAGCCATATATATATATATATATATATATATATATATATATATACATATGATGATGATGAAACTGCAGTATAGGGGATTTCTGAATATTTATAAATTCATTTGATGCACATGTTATTGTGCAACATTACCAAAAGAACCATTCCATTTTCATAGAATTATTCACTTGACAATAAATACGAAAAAAAATAGTATGAAATGCATTTTTTTAAACACTGGGATGGCCAAATAATTATGGCCGGTATGTGTGACTCTTCAGAAGTGAATTGAGTTCTTTCGGTGACTGACGTGTGTATACACTGCTTATATACAACACATTAAAATTTTCCTTCTCTGATTCAATACGCTAATGGATTAGGGGAAAGCGATTCCGTCTGACACCAAATCGGTCGAGTTTAGGCCAAAAGCAAGTGGATGTATCTAGCCGCACTGATGAGCTGTGATACACCGAAACAGGCTTGTATGTGGATGACTAATATATATATATATATATAACAGTCTGTTTCTATCTATCTATCTATCTATCTATCTATCTATCTATCTATCTATTCCAGTCGGTTCATATCTATCTATCTATCTATCTATCTATCTATCTATCTATCTATCTATCTATCTATCTCAGTCTATAAGTGACACATGGCCAAGTGCATTGATTATAACATACCTGCCTCTCTGGAATTGTAAGTATAATCCCTGGGCTAGGAAGCGCTGAAAAGTCATGTACTCTAGGTTACTAGAAGAAACAGAAAAGAAGCGCAATGTCTGGTTAGTACTGATATGAGTTATCTCCCCTAATTCATACGAGTTATCGCCCTTAATCATGTAAAACGGAATGAGAACAATCTAATACAACGGATTGAATAAAAGGTTCGGTTTGCTATTTCTAGAAGAAAAACTCCTGAAGAAGGCTGGAGGATAAACCCTTGAAACGTTGTGAGTAAAACTACCCAGCTGGAAACGAGGGACCGAACAGTATAGCATATAAAATTGATAATTTCGCATCTCAAAACTTCAGACGAAACAAACTTTGTATTTTATGAATCTCTATGTCTTTTCAAAGTACGTGTGGTTTTTAATTAAAATCAGTTAAAAAATTGTTCGTTAATAAATTTTACGAGAAAATATCGGTATTAACTAATCGTTGAGGGTAAAATTTTCAGGATACATGTTTATGATTCATACAGTGGCTGAAAAAGTAGGCATTTATATGATTCATACGGTGGCTGAAAAAGTAGGCATTTATATGATTCATACAGTGGCTGAAAATAGGCATTTATATGATTCATACAGTGCCTGAAAAAGTAGGCATTTATATGATTCATGCAGTGGCTGAAAAAGTAGGCATTTATATGATTCATGCAGTGGCTGAAAAAGTAGGCATTTATATGATTCATACAGTGGCTGAAAAAGTAGGCATACAGTAAGTATTATATTCGTATTACCAGTGTTACCAGTATTATAATAATGATTCTAGAATTTATTTAATTAATTGAAATCATCTTTAATATTTTTATTTTTATATTTTTTATTATAATTCATTTACTATCATTTTTTTTTATATTTTAATAAATAATAATAAATGTTTTGTAGATTTTAACACCAATGAATTCCATCTACAATTTATTCTTTCTTCAACACACTATGTACCCTGTCATTTTTATCTCTCATTGTAAACCTCTGCGCACGAGTGGCGGCCCCGCCTTGTTTGGGCTGAAATGATTAAATAACAAAAATAAATAAATAAATAAATTCATTCATTAAAAAATAAAGAGCAGTGTGTGAATGACGGGGGCAAACAATTCAATATTTGAGGTATTGATATGTTTATTATTGATACGTTGGTATGCCAATACAATACGTTGTGTGCGAACGTTTTGTTTTTCATTACTACGTTTGTACCTTCTATATATATACACTACCGGCCATAATTGTTAGGCCACCCCAGTGTTTAAAAAAAATGATGTATTTCATACTATTTTTTTGTATTTATTGCCAAGTAAATAACTGTAAATAAAAATAGAATGGTTCTTTTTTTAATACTGCACAATAACATGTGCATCAAATGGATTTATAAATATTTAATAATTACCTGTATTGCAGTTTCATCAAAATAACCTCCTTTTGCCTTCACGATAGCTGCACACACCCTGGGCATTCTTGCCACAAGTTTTTAAAATAATCCTATGACAGCTCACACCAGGTATCCTTTAGACACCTAACTAAATCCCGAACATTACGAGGCTGTTTCTTCTCACTTCTCCTGTCCAACTCATCCCATGCAAGTTCAATTGGTGAGAGGTCACGTGACTGAGGCGGCCAACACGTACCTTTTAACACTCCAACAGTTTCTTTTAAATTTAAATAATTTTGGCACAATTTAGAAGTATGTTTTGGGTCGTTACCCTGCTAGAGAATGAAATTTTGACCCACAATATGCAACCCAGGTGGAATTTTATATCTCTGTAAAATTGAATGGTACTTTTTTTTCTTCATAGTCTCCTTTACTTCAATCCATGCCCGCAAAACAGTCCCAAGATAGATAGATAGATAGATAGATAGATAGATAGATAGATAGATATATAGATAGATAGATAGATAGATTTTTTATAATCATATCGCCCCATGCAAGACATTTTACTGCCACTGTTTTGCAGGTTGTTATATAGGAGGAAAGTTGTGAGAAAGAGTGACAGGTTATAGGGTGTGCCAGGAAGTGGGTAAAAGAAGAATGAGAAGTATGAGAATACTGATGAGAGTAGGGTGGTCGGAGAAAGAAGCATGATAGAGGGGATGCAGGTTAGTGAGATAGGAGATGACTATTGACATTACATTTAAATTCTTGGAGATTGTAGCTGTCGGGGAAGCAAGTAAATGAAAGGGAATTCTACAGGCGGGAAGTGCGAGAAAAAAAGCTATTTAGAAGAGAAGTGTATAGAGTGTGGTCGTTTAACCATGCCACAGTTTCTATCAGTGACCAGAGCTTGCACAAAGGTTTTTGGCCAAGTACAGCATTCTCCATGCCCGACACCCACTATATTCTCAAAGTTTTACCCCTTGCCACATTTCCTCCTTTCAAAATCAAATGCCACTTGAACGGAACAAAATTTCAAAACGTCGATTAAATCCAAGAGAATGCTAGGAGGCAACTACTCGCTACCCACCCCCAGAAGTTCCAGGAATGTTTCCATCAGTAAAAACGATGCTGGATAAAGTGTGTAGCTTCAGAAGGGAACTACTTTGAAGGAGATTAACTGCCAAATTGGTATACATTGTAATTTTTTTTTTAATAGCACCAGTCCCGATACTTTTTGATCAGACCTTGACATTTGATTGTCACAATAGCCTATCGTAGATGGTTACTGAACGAGGTGTATGATATAGATTTAAAAAGAAGAGGTAGAAAATAAAACTGAAGGCCATCATTAGTTTGTGGAACTCTAAGATAAAAATTACAATTTCAAACATCGCATCATTGGCAACAATTTACTCCTTGCATAACATGTGAGTGAAGAAAAAAATATCCAGCGACGGACTAGCAATCTCACTGGCAAGAACAAAAGCTTATCCAATTTACTTGAGATGCCAGATCCAATTTTGAATTTTTCTCTGGTCATCGCTGATTGGTCTATTACTCGTAGGCACGTGAGTAAACGTCTGTAAACATGTTCAGATGTAAACTCGCCAAAATTTTTGAGGTGTTCAGGAGCCTACCTTAAGTACATATAAAGAAAGAAACTTAGCAAGAAACATCACTTCGGGACAAGGAAGAAGACGTCTACGCAATTCACCATGTAGCAGACAGGAGCACAATTGTCCACTTTGTTCACCATGCGGCGCGAAGCTAAATTCACGATTGAGAAATTTACTTTTATCAAAAGATTTTGGCCATTGAATGCTTATTAAGTTAAGTAACATACTTATTATTCGTTCAACTAACTTAATTTTCAACTCTCTCGCTTCAATTCCAAATCTCAATCACGCACTCATTTCAATGGACATTCACCACATAATATCAAAGAAACATTTTCTACTGCATGCACACATTTCGCTACAACTACGAACTCTGGATCCGTATTATACACAGTTAATGATTTCACTTTCTACAAAATTAACGCTATTCTATTCCGTAAATAAATTTTTATTTATCCATACAAGCGAGACAACCTTCTGATATTTTAAATTATACGGACTTCGGTTGTGTTTGACCCAAGGCCATTTCGATAAGTGTTGTGGAATCTCCCCTTGTATATGATAATGGACTCGACTGAGTATATATATACTCCTGCTTTAGTGAGATACGGGAGCTGCCAAAGAGTAATCGCAGAGATCTGTGAGAGTTATCGGAGTGTACCGGAACTGATACGTAAGTTACCGAGAGATACCGAAGTACCCCGAGATTACCGCATCAGAAGTCAGAATAGCTCTGAACTCCACTCAGATAGAATAATATACACGGATATACTATTTCCAACGACTTCACTTCAAGACTTGTATACATTAATTTCTTATTAATAGTCTTCCTGGATTTACTAACCTGTGTTCAAGTTTGTATATTACGTTCAATATAATCTACTTTTCTATCTCAATATCTGTTTTTGTTGTTCATTATTTTTTGCGGTTCCTCACCCGGAATCCACAACAATAAGCATCACTGAGGTCTTTACAAATTTGAAGATGTCCTTTTGCAAGTTGAAACAGGTAACGTGGAGCGTTTTTTTTTTAAGTTTTTCATTCAATTAACTAATATCTGAAATTAAAAACAAATATCAATAATAATATGACTATATATATTTATTTACATTATGATGAACAACTATCGACTTGTATATTAGAATCTTACAAAACCAAATAAGTTATTGTAAATATTTAAAATAAAATATAGGCTCAAATTCACATGTCATATATATCATTCACACATGTCATATATCACACACACACACACACACACACACACACACACACACACACACACACACATATATATATGTGTGTGTGTGTGTCTGCAAATAAATACACACTGACCAACGTGAAACAAAAAGCTCATAAAATCATTAAAAATAGAAGAGTGGATCATTTTGACAAATTGAACCATTCAAAATATATTATTCTATCCAACCAACATGATCTAAACTTATTTATAAATGAAACTTTGTCTCTCTCTCTCTCTCTCTCTCTCTCTCTCTCTCTCTCTGTGTGTGTGTGAGTGTGTGTGTGTGTGTGTCCGTTACCTATAGACTCCGAAACGGCTGTATATTAGAATCTTACAAAACCAAATAAATTATTGTAAATATTTAAAATAAAATATAGGCTCAAATTCACATGTCATATATATCATACAGCTATATTCTGAAATGTTTTTAATATCAGTTGGATAATGTCAGTTTTATTGTAAAGAGATTTACGTGTGTAATACAAATTTTGGCATAGTGTACTTAAATATTAAAGAATCTAGTTTTTATAACGGACACAAACCAAAGTGATTTTTTTTTGTTTTAAAACTGTGTCCTTTACTGAAATATTTGTTCGCAATTGTGCATTTTTAACTTGGCGATTAAGTGTCCCCCGTCGTTGGGGGTTGAGGAATTTCTTTCTGTTTTTTATTTACTCGGGCAACAATCATCTCGATAATGACACATACGATTCCCAAAATGACGATGCAGGTGTAAATTATAAACGCGCCGCCAATTGCGTCCAATTTTACTCCGCTGGCCTCCACGTGTTTCACTTTGGACGGTGCCGAACACTCTGTGCTGATGTTCCACCAACGCTTCTTGAATTTCTCGATTAAACCGGTTTCTTGCATCGACACTATGCTGCCATATATAAAAAATAAAAATAAAAAAAAGAAATGAAATATATTTAATCGAAGTAAAAAAAAAAAGAAAAATATCAATAAATTGAACATTTTAAGTTTCATTTTCCAAAGCGATTTTTATTTTATTTATTTATTTATTTTTACCTTTTTATATGTGAATATAAGAAAACACTTTTAAGCTCACTCCAATACTCCAAATATTTTATACGAGTGGGGTCATACCGTCAAAAATGACGGCAAAATATTTAAATCGATATGCCGTCTAAAAGGACAACATATTTATTGATGTATCTACTAATGAGTATCTTACATTAAGAGATAAGAAAATAAGAAAAAGAAAAAAACAAATTAATCCAAACTCCAGAGCCTGACGGGAAGAAAATTATAATAGAGTATATATATATATATATATGTATATATATATATATTAACTGGCTCCATGTTAAACAGGTTAAAACGTGCTCTATAGTGTAACTACAGCTAGTAATATTAATAACGATAATAATAAGAATATTAATAGTAACAAAAATAATTCTGCTAAGACTAGTAAACCCTAACACTAAAGCGCTCAATACGAAAGTAGAACAAACAAAGACAGAAAATCTAAGCAAGGGCCAACAACCTACCACGGTTTCTTTGCCCAACGGCTCGTCATGGAAATTGGCTCTTATTTCTCTTAATTTCCCTGACGAGCCGTTGGGCGAAACCGTGGTAGGTTGTTGGCCCTTGCTTAGATTTTCTGTCTTTGTTTGTTCTACTTTCGTATTGAGCGCTTTAGTGTTAGGGTTTTCGTCTTGGTTTTTTTTTTCTTTCTTACGAGTGCTTGACTTTTTGTTCATGTACTTCGTTTGTTTCTTTTTTTATTTTTCCTTTTTTCCCTCCGAGTTCGTTCTCGGTGGGCTTTTCAAGACGAACTTAAATATAGTATAACAATTACTAGTATTAGCAGAATTATTTTTGTTACTATTAATATTGTTATAATTATTATCAATATATATATATATATATATATATATATATATATATATGTGTGTGTGTGTGTGTGTGTGTGTGTGTGTGTGTGTGTGTGTGTGTGTGTGTGTGTGTGTGTGTGTTGTGGATACCGGGTGAGAAACCACACAAAATAATAAATAACAAAAACAGATATGGAGATAGAAAATGTAAGTTATATTGAACAAGATATACAAACAGGAAATACGGGTTAGTCAATTCAGGAATACTATTAGTAGAAATCAATATATACAACGTAAACAGACATGAGTACATTTACTTAGTTCTTAGGGAATGAAAGTGTTGTAGATTCCGGGTGAGAAACCACACAAAATAATAAATAACAAAAACAGATATGGAAATACAAAATGTAAGTTATATTGAACAAAAAATATACAAACTGGAATACGGGTTAGTCAATTCAGGAATACTATTAGTAGAAATAATTATATACAGTCTTGAAGTGAAATAGTATGTCCGGGTAATGAGTCTATATTCAACAACTCTGGATCAACTTACTGACCAACTAAGCAACTACTTTACCACTCTACAACTGCTTTACAACTACACAACTACCGTTCTCTGCATAGGCAGGATTATATGTACACATAAGGCGAGTTCATTCTTTTATACAAAAAGGGCCAATCTCACAACAATATATATATATATATATATATATATATATATATATATATATAAATTCTATGACGTCACACCGCATTGCAAATTTGCGAACTGCGTTTGTTATTTTTGGTAACTATTGCCGTTGCTTAGCGGAGTTCCATGTCAACACAAAATAAAATCGTCGGTGATGGCGGATGTTTTTGTGTTACTGTCCTTATAACTTCTCTGAAGATGGCTCATGTGAGCCGAAAGCTTAGAACCAACTTAATAAAAAATTATCCAAATGTTATTCATTGTCTCTCATATTTAACAGTATATGTTTAAAAAATTATTTGCTGCTACATATATATATATATATATGTGTGTGTGCGTGCGTGTGTGTGCGTGTGTGTGTGTGTGTGTGTGTGTGTGTGTGTGCAAATAAATAGCTTAGCACACACAAAACTTGTGAAATTTCACACCACGATGCGAAATGTTTTTCGCCCAATAGAAAACGAGGAAACATCTAAAAAAACAAAAAACAAAATTCAAATTATCTTTAATAATCAAAAACAAATTCTTCTTACGGACTCTTTTCGTGAGCCGCCGTGAAGTTTGTTTGTCGTCCAATGGAAAGGCTAGAATCACATCCAGGAGTGAATTCCTAAATTACCTTTTCGCCTCTCAAACGAAATAAAAGACGGGGCAAGTTCAACCTTCGCCAGAGAGAAATGAGACGAGCGTAATTAAAACGTCCCTCGACAAACGTCAAGCGATTTTTATTATTGCTATTGTCTCTATCTTTCTCTCTCACCTCTCACCTCCTTTCTTTTCACCATTCACACTGAGCGATAACTTCAATGACAATCTTACCCAACAATACACGCTCATACATATATACGTTCCTGCCTACGCATATATAAATTAACTTTTGCAAGGACTACTACGAACTATTGATACCCTTAACTTCTTAATACTGTTTCTCATTGAACATTAACTTCTACCACTTGATGTTATTCTTTTCTATTAATAAATTTCTATTTAAACATACAAAAGGTATATTTTTATTCTTCCATACATTCCAATCTTCAACTTTCTGATGATAGGGAATAATCCTAAGCTGTAGAGGATTCGGTTATGTTTGACACAAGGCCAATTAAAAAAACATTAACCATCTCCTACCGCTACACTGGTGACCCCCGACGTCTAAAAAGAACACGCAATGTAAGTATTACTACTACACTGGTAAACAACCACGTATTAAAAAACACACAGTGGAAATGTGATCACCCTATCACACTGATGATCCAGCAAAGAACACGCAGTGGAAGAAACCTTACCACCACAAGTTTTAATTGATTTTATAAATAATATAATTTTAGGATATCATATTCTGAAGAAGAAAAAAATTCGATGAATAATGATTTTTTATGAGACTTGTTTTCATTTTTTTTTCTTTGCTAATTAAAGTTTCAAACATCTTTTTAAATTTCTTCCAGTCACTTAGTGTCTTCGGTTATTAATTCATTAAGTAAAGACTATATTTACAAATTTAAAATTCATAAGTTTAATACAAATAATTTAGAATTAAGATTTTTAAAACAATTTTTTATTTTTTTATTATGTTAATCTATTTTGCTTAGTGGAATTAGTAAATGAAACCATTTAGCTTTCAATTAAGCTAAAATTAAAGTTTCAAAAAAAAGTTTTATTTTAAAAAATTCAATTTAAAACTTAGGTATCGAAAATGGAGTGGTGGTACAATGTCTATACTGGATCTTGTGGATTTGAGAAAACCAAATCTTCCTTTTTTTCAAAGCGTCCAATTATATTTTCTTAAAGCCAAAGATTTCCCCCAAGCCATTTTAGAAATTTTCTTATCACAGTTTAAAAATGTTTATGATGGTGTCACAAAAGTTGGGTTTGAAACTAACGTAACATTAAGTTAATAAAAAAAATCAGAAGAAAGTCCATCTAGCTTTTTCGAACCACTATCGAAACATCGAGTTTTACATTTTGAAATCCCGTCAATTTAAATTGGTTCATAACAACACAAATCGATCGAAAGTGAAGTGACAATATCAAAATCGAAAAAAAATAATGATTTAGGAATTGCTTTCTTAAATCGAATATTTGTTTTAAATCCGAATCGCTTAAAATTACAGATGAAATAAATGAAAGAATAATGAGACGATTCAAGGGAGATAATGCTTAACAGACTTACTTCCCTTGAACATTTGCTGAATTTGAACTGTTTCACGCACACACACGCACGCACACATACGCATATATATGTAGCACTAGAAACAATAATTTGAAGGACAATTCCGAATACGAGGAATTATGGGACTTAAAATCTCGTCCTTGAATTTTTTCATGCATATATATTCCTACTCAGTATAATTTCTTACTCGAAAAAAAAAAATCCATGAACGTTTATTATCTATCGTCCGTGGTTAAAATTTCTCTCTCTCTCTCTCTCTCTCTCTCACACACACACACACACACACACACACACACACACACACACACACACTATCTATCTATCTATCTATCTATCTATCTATCTATCTATCCCTATCCCTCTGTTCATATCTATCTATCTATCTATCTATCTATCTATCTATCTATCTATCCCATTCTGTTCATATCTATCTATCTATCTATCTATCTATCTATCTATCTATCTATCTATCTATCTATCTATCCCATTCTGTTCATATCTATCTATCTATCTATCTATCTATCTATCTATCTATCTATCCCACTCTGTTCATATCTATCTATCTATCTATCTATCTATCTATCTATCAACAGCAACTCCTCCATCCTTCCTTTAATCAATAAATCTGAGGCCCTCACCACCACGGCAGACAAGGCTGAGTGCTTTGCTCGCAGATTATCCCCTCACACCACACATTTTGCTCGCCTGGAGCATCCGCACCTGACATCCCACCTAGAACTGAGGCTCAACTGAGAGGCGTATACATAACTCCCTCTCTAGTCTCTAACATAATTTCTAAGCTTGACCCAAAGCATTTGACAGAGTCTGGCACGCTGACTTTCAGTGCAAGCTACATGGCTATGGTATAACTGGACGCTTGTTTGATTTGATTTGATTCAATCGTTCCTATCAAACCGCCTAATGAAGTACGTTTTGAACGGTCATGTCTCCAGATCTTATCACACGAACGCGGGTGTCCCCCACGGCTTCACTCAGGTTCGACGCTCTTTCTGAATTTTTTTTTTTAATCGTTTCACCCCGAGCAAGGCATTACACAGCCACTATTGTGCAGGGGGTTACATAGGGTAGGGGAAGTGATGGGAAAAGGATGGTTAGATATAGGAAATGTCAGAAGGAGGGTGATAGACGGGTAAGGATACCGAGAATGAGGGTTGGTTAGATGGTGAGAGTGTTTGAGAGAATAGATGCAAGTTAATGTGTTAGGAGGTGTCTATTGACCTTACATTTAAACTTCTGGAGATTGTAGCTGTCGGAGAAGCAGGCATGTGGAAGGGAATTCCACAGGCGGGAAGCGCGAGAAAAGAAGTTCATTTTTGTTATAAGTGTAATAACAGATTAATAGTTATTTAAATTTTTATAGTTTATTATTTAAAATATTTCAAAACCTGAAAATTATTCCCCCGGCTACTCATATAGGGATTTTTTCTCTTAGATTTGTTTTTGCTTTTAATCAATTCACTTTAAGCAAGGTAATAATGCCACTTAGATGCAAGTGGCTTCTGGGAGTGAAATAAAATGTAAAAGACTTTTGAAGAGATAGGAAACCCAATTGTAAACAGGAACAAGGGTTCAAATTCTACTCCTGTTCGAAAGGTTTGAACCAGACAATGGGCAAAGCTATCTGTTTCAATTATTATCTGATGCTTACGTGGAATTTTCTTTTTTCTTTTACACGCACACGATCTGACAAATGACTGGAAATTAACGGAAAAGAAATACAACCAAACAGAAAAGTGTAAATAAATCTATTGATGTTCATTCGTAAAAGCAAATGAATCAGCCGTTCGATGCACACACACACACACACACACACACACACAGAGAGAGAGAGAGAGAGAGAGAGAGAGAGAGAGAGAGAGAGAGAGAGAGACGTGTGAGCACACACACACCTAAACATCGTCACTCACCTCAAGTCACGAGTTCCGTGTCCCATTAGATTCGTATAGGCAAAGAAAAGGTCAATCAGTTAAGTGCCATACGTGATACACGCTTTGGGCGATCATGTCTCGAAAGAGACGTGACTACTGGGCAGAAGATTATCCCGCAGTAGGTTGGCATTACTTTCTGCGGTAGACTGGTTGCCGACCTAATCTGTTCTATTATTTAATCCATAACTGGAAGGAAGAGATGGATTAATAACAGTCTCCGCCAACGATAGACAAGACCTGGGCATTTAATCGAGACTTCCCTACAGAGGCGGGATGTGGTACACAGTCGATTTTTATGTAAGAAATCCGAGCTCGTAAAATCGTGCAAACACTCCCCGTAGACCTCACATAAGCGAGATCGAGTCTTGTTTACTTTTTTCTCGGACGCGCTCTGTCCTTCGGCATGACTTCGTCTGGATTGCTCTCCACCCGGAGGCAGAGAATCCGACAAGGTTTACCTAATAAGGATCGAACTCACTACTCAGTTGTCATAGTGTTGTATATCGACAAACAACAAACACGCATATATATAAAAATATGAATTATATTTTTATTAATGACGATGAACCGTGTAGCCTAGGGAACAGAGAGTGAGAGATCGCGCTTCTAAGGGTTGACGGGAGTGTCGTCGTATCTGTTGTGTCTCTCTCTCTCTACTGCTACTCTGGTCTGTCTGTCTGGTGAATCCGTGCGCCGAGGTCTTTTTATAATCTCCAAACCGGGACTTTTTCTTCCGGTTTTGCCTCGCCCACGCACGCCCACGTAATTCTCAGAGACACCTGTTCTGTTTGCCTCTGTAGCCATTTCCGCTACTGCCGGAAATAAGGTCAAACAAACATCCGTTCCTTTCAACGACCGGAAACACCCCCGCTTGCATCAGCCTTCCTCGGGTGGGGCCAGATTGTTATATTACAATAGGTTTTAGCGAGACAAGCGTGCTAACCATTACACCATGTCGACGTGCCCAGATAGATACCAAGGGTATTTGTGTGTAAGTGAATGCAAAGAATTCAACTTGAATTCGAACTCAGCACCCCGATTTGTCGTTCCGAGTCGATATCCACTGCACCACAACGCACATTCAAAGAGAAGGTAAGGAACCGAAAAAAAAAAAAAAAAAAGAAGAAAACCAGGAGAAAGGTAAAAATTTGCATACAGAAACGTGAACGGATGGAAGCGAAACAATAAGCATGTAGATCAACGTCGTGCAATGACATGGATTATATGGCAATGGCAAAACACCATTTCTGGCGAGAGAGCTTGCGAAAGAGGCTGTTTACCGACTGGTAATAAGTAAGACAATGATTTATGTATGGCGTGGTTGACTGCTAAATTGCTTCAAAGCGGGATACGTTCACTATACGCACCTGCTTGATATCATGTCTTTGTAGGGAGATCCTTTCGGCAAGACGAAACCAAAACTCTGTTTGCAGGAGGGTTCGGAAATGACAAGATAGAAACCACAGCGTTTGCTGGCCAAATAATTGTTAAACGATTCATCTGTGACGAAAGCATAATCATTAGAGTCAACCAAAGTAATAATAGGCTCGTAGGATTTATAATGCGGGCCAGACTCTATCTTGTCACCGATGCTTCTGTAAAGTGCATCATCCGATATCTAGAAAGAAAAGATAATTGAAATGGCCATTGGCATCAATTGAAAAAGAAAAAATGTAAAAGAGAAAATGACGAAAATGAAAAAAAAAAAAAAGAAAGATAACCGACATCAAATAAAATCAGCATACAAAACAACAAAGGATACGTTAATTTACATATAATGATAATATGCTAACTGTTGTGGATTCTGGTTGAGAAACCACACAAAATAATAAATAACAAAAACAGGTATGGAGATAGATAATGTAAGTTATATTGAACAAAAATATAGAACTGGAACACGGGCTAGTCAATTCAGGAATACAAGGAATACTGTTAGTTAGAATCAATATATACAATCATGTTGTGAAAAGTATGTCCGGGTAATGAGTCTATATCCAAAACGACTCCAACTTAATTTGCACCAACTTACTGACCAACTAAGTTGCTGTACAACTACTCAACGGTATTTAGTCACCTTCCCACTTAAAGCGAAATGTAACACAAGGTCTATTTAATGTGGTTTTTCCGGTCCATATAGCCCGGCCAAAAATATCTGTCTGTCTTTCCCCAGTAGTGATTCTACCCTTCGGCGGAACCACAACTGAGTTAGTGCTCTCCGCCCGAAACCAGAGAGCTGACAGTGTCAATAGTAGAGTACAAGTACTCCACGGTATTTACCAACCTCCCCACGCAAGGCTATATGTGACACAAGGTCTATTTATTGTGGGTCTTCCCGGCCATATAGCCAGGCCAAAAATGTCTGTCTATTCTTGCCCAATCGTGATTCTACCCTTCGACGGAACCACGACCGGGTTAGTGCTCTCTGCTCGGAAGCAGCGAGCGCTCTCCACCCGAAGGCAGAGAGCTGACAGTGTCATAGTAGAGTACAAGTACTCAACGGTATTTACCAACCTTCCCACGCAAGGCTAGATGTGACACAAGGTCTATTTATTGTGGGTTTTGCCGGCCATATAGCCAGGCCAAAAAATGTCTGTCTATGTTTACCGAGTCATGATTCTACCCTTCGGCGGAACCACGACTTGGTTAGTGCTCTCTACTCAGAAGCAGAGATCGTCCTCTACCCGAAGGCAGAGAGTTGACAGTGTCATAGTAGAGTACAAGTACTCAACTCCCGCTCTCTGTATAGGCAGGATTGTATGTACACATCGGCGAGTCCATTATTGTATCAAAAAGGCATGATCCCCAACACTAACATTTTCTTCTCTCGCAATTCTCGCTCGTGGAACTCTCTTCCGGCTTCTTGCTTCCCAGTCAACTTTGATCTTCAAAAAGTTAAATGCAATGTCTGACTTCTTAACTCCTGTTTTTTCCTTAGACTCTCTCCTTAATAATGTTTTTCTCTCGGTTTCTTTCGCCCCCACCAACCTTACATCTTAGTGGCTTCATCTTATTTGTGGTGAAATGATTTTAAAAAACACTCTTCTCGTCCTCCTTATCGTCATTACCACCCATCATCATCATCATCATCTTCATCATCACCACAACCATCATCATCATCATCATCAGTGTACCAGTCTCCCTAGGAAATCCCCAAAATGGTTCTCAAATTCACAGCCCATATCTTACGAAACGCTTTGTATTATTTAAGTTATTTTTCTTCTCAGTGGTTGTCTTTTGTTTACTTAAATGGATACAGATAAAAAAAAATTCTTTGCTTGCTCGTAGGTCATTGGTTATGACCTGGAATGTGACTATAAAACAAATGCAGGTAAAAAAAAATACACATGTGCATTAATGGCAATATGCAACATGCCACAAGATGCATATTTTCTCATATTCTTTTCTCTCTCATTATCGTTTCTCTCTCTTCTCTTCCTTTTCTTTTTCTCTTTCTTTCCTTTTCTCTTTTTCTTTTTCTCTTTTCTCTTTATCTTTCTCTCCTTTTTCTCTCTCTTTTCTTACTTCCTCTCTTCTCTTGTTCTCTCGTCTCCTCTTGTTCTCTTTCTCTCTTTTTCTGTCTTTCTCTCTTCTCTTTTTTCTCTTCTCTCTTCGTTTTTGCTCTCTTTTCGTTCTCTCTTCTATATCTTTCTTTGTTTTTATCTCTTCACTTTTTTTGTTTCTTCGTTTATTTTTATTTTCCTAACCAACTTTAGCTTAAAAAATTTAAATGCAATGTCAGTCGCCATCTACCGTCGTCCTGATTACACTTCTTCTGAGCCTTCTTTTTAGTGGGGTCTCTGTTTTCTAATTCGTCCACATCCACTAAACCCTTGTGTTTCAGTTGCTTTGATGCACTGCTCGGGTTGAGCGCGATTAGAAAATATGAATAAACAAAATTCCTCATGCAACATCTCTACAGAAAATACCCGTGTAGGAAATATTCTCTCGCAAATTTACTCGAATTTCGGGCCAGAAAAAGAAAATGCTGACAATTCAACTCGCTGGTCCAATCTCGCCAACTGCTATCCACATAACCAACTCAACCTCCTCTTCGCTTCAAGAACGACTGCTTTTATCGGCCGATCAATTTTTTTCTATTGGCCGACAACACAAAGAGGACGCCAAAGATTTGCATACATTCCCATAGCGACTCCAGCGGAGGACTTGTTTTGGGTTTGTAATTTTCTTTTTCGCCGCATTTTACGTCGTAGTATTAACGTGACGCGCTGTCGCTTGGTTTGACGAGGTAAGTCGCCGTTTTCTTCGCTATAACCTGCAAATCGTTCTAAAAGGCACAGCCCACATCGTGCAGAGAGTTTTGTCCGGTTATTATTATTTTTTTTTTTTGTCAATAACTGTTTTTTCTTTAATTAAAGCACTAAAAAGGTAATACCCTTCGCTTTCTCCTGTTCATAAGTCATGAACAGACATGTGATCAAAAAATAAATGAAGATCAAGAAGAATTTTTTAATAATAACAGTAAATAATAGTAATAAAATGGGAAAAATGCCATTTTAAACAAAATAAAATATTAAAATAGCTGGGGTATATTTCATTAATTTTATTTTAAAACTCGGACCTGTCTATGTACTTTGTGGTGTAGTGGATATCGGCTCGGAGAGTCGAGTTTGATTTCTAGTTAGATTCCTTGCATTCACTTACGCACAAATACCCTTGATCGCTTCTCCCTCCATCTATAGGTTGAATAGCAGAACAGATTAGGTTCTATAGCCTTGGCTGGCAACCGGTCTACCTCAAAAAGCAATGACAACCTACTGCGGGAAAATCTTCTGCTCACTTAGTCATGTCTCTTTCAAGACATGATCGTCTAAGCGTGTATCACGTATGGCATTTAACTGACAGACTGACCTTTCATTGTTTATTTTAATTATGGCAGTAAAATCATAGCTTGAAAATCGTATTTGAATAAATATTCACAGATTTACTGTCATTGATGAGGAGTTCTCTATGTGCATTAAAAAGGAGGAAAAAGCTATTTAGATGGCGTCAATAATTCTCTAGAAGAATTATTTATTGATTATGAACTTTATGCAATTTTATCGAAGTAGTTATAAGCCCTTCGGTCGTCACTTATAATTGTTTGACCCAAATGTATTCGTTTTTGTATCACTTCTTCAAAAAATTGTTTTCACAGATTACGAAGAGTTTTATCTGTGTAAAATGTGTGCAGTTTTAGGGGATTTTTTTGTATTTTGATTTACAAAAATGTTATGATGGCGTTTTGTACATTTATTCGTCCGTATATTGAATACGGTAGCCATATTTGATCGGGTGCTCCTGCTATTCGTCTTGAGGTTCTTTACAAAATCCAAAGGAAGATCTGCAATATAATAGATCCTGACTTAACAGCTCGCCTTCAGTCACTTTCTCACAGACTTGATATGGCTTCCCTCTGTCTTTTCTACAAGCATTTTCATGGTGACTGCTCTGACGAGCTTTTTCCCTGTTCCCCGACCACATGAATTTACTCATGCTACCAGATTGACATCTAGGTCTCGCCCTTTCTACCGTCAAAATAATTAAATGTAACCGTCTCTTCTACTCTAATAGTTTCTTTTTTCGCACTTCTCGTTTGTGGAACTCTTTACCGTTTGCTTGCTTCTCTGGTAGATACAATCTCCAAAAGTTTAAATGCAACGTCAGTTATCATCTACTTGATTCCCATCCATCTCATCCTTTATTCGACATCCCCTGTACTTTGTTTAGTATTTCACTGAAACTCCCTGTGCACCAGTGGCGGTCCTGCCTTGCTTGGGATGAAATGATTATAAAGCAATATCATGTTTTGGACTTGTTCGTTGTCATCGATGCTTCTGTAACTTGTCTTTTTTTTTACAGGTATGGGTGTTGACCCTATACAAACCCCTTTATCCTCCGGCCGAGGTGGTCCCACTCCAGGCTGGTTTTGAATTCAGAGATTTTCCTTCTCCTCAACCGGTTGCCACCTAAGGCCATAGAACCCAGTCTGTCATGCTATTTAGCCATAGCTGATGGGCAGTTGAAGAGATGGATGCATACCTTTCCCAAGGGTATTAGTACGTAAGTGAATGTAATGAACTTGACTCTCCAATTCCTCAATCCGAACTGCTATCCATTAATCCAATGTGCCCCCAAATAATGAAGATAATAATTGATTATAAAAAATTCATAACAATAATAATAAGAAAAAATTATTTTTACAATAAGTTCAGATGGTTTCAAAGATGGGTAAAGGTATAATTTTTAAAACGTAAAATATTGCCATCCGAACCTCTGTGTTTAGAATTATAATTTTTATTTAAATTTGTTTGCTTGGATTTTGAAAGGTTTGCTCTCGTCAGTCTCTTTGCAAATGCCAAATATCCCCCCCACCAAAAAAAAAAGTAAATAGTAAATTGATTTATGACAAATATCCTTTCAGTCAATAATCGATAAAACAAAAACTCAGAAGATAAGCATTCAATTGGAATAACCATTCGTAGCGTTTTTTTAAGAGTTGGCGTATGAACATATGCATTAGTTTCCCACATGACTAAAATTTATGATACACGCGCATTATTCCATGTCCCACGACACGGGTCACCGCAGAGATACTTCACATATCTCATATAAGCGTTGTAAGGCAATTGTGAGCTCTTAAATACATGACTCGCGACTATGTTTGATTACCTCAAGATATAATGGGAACAAGTGAACGGACTACGTCTTCATATGCGATGTTCAAACTTAAAAAAAATCGACCCGTTTTTAAAATGAATCAATCGCCGGCGAGAACAAATGGATTGTTTACAACAGGGTGAAGCAAAAAAAAAAACCCAAAAAACTATTCTATATCCGAAGAAGATGAGACTGAAAAAGTTTTCAGTGTTATAAGCTCCATTCGCAAGACTAGACAATTCAAACAAATACTGCTCCTAATTGGAACAATTAAAGGCAGTAAAGGGATGTGCGTTGTGGTACAGTGGATATCGGCTCGGAACGAGAAACCGGGGAGCCGAGTTCGAATTCCAGTTGAATCCATTGTATTCACTTACGCGCAAATACCCTTGGGAAAGGTATTAATCCGTCTCTTCCTTCCCTTCTTATGGGTTAAATAGCAGGACAGATTGTGTTCTATAGCCTTGGTCGGCAACCAGTCTACCGCAGAAAGCAATGGCAACCTACTGCGGGATAATCTTCTGCCCAGTCAGTCATGTCTCTTTCGAGACATAATCGCCCAAGCGTGTATCACGTATGGCACTTAACTGAAAGGCAGTAACTGATGAAAATACTCAGAATTACCCAAAAGGTAAGTTGTTGGGTTTTTTATCGGAAAATCAGTCAGTTAAATGCGATATGTGATACACGCTTTGGGCGATCATGTCTCGAAAACACATGACTGACTGGGGAGAACATTATCCCGTAGTAGGTTGCCATTGCTTTTTTGCGGTAGACTGGTTGCCATCCAAAGCTATAGAACCTAATATGTCCTATTATTTAACCAATAACTGGAGACGGATTAATACCTTTCCCAAGAGTGCATAAGTGAATGCAAGGAATTCAACTGGAGTTCGAACTCTGTTCCCCGTTTTGTCGTTCCGAGTCGATATCCACTCCACCACAATACTATGCCTCTTTGCAGACCTGCATTGTGTATGGGGTGACCTACCATAATCGTCGTAACCATCTGATCATTTATATTCGGATTACCACTTGTTTCGATCCCCACAGAAATCTTTTAATGGAAACAACTTCAATTAATTGAACGCCTATTTAAAAACACTTAGACAAATTGCTCATCCAGAAAGATGCCAATTTCCGAGCGGGGTCATAAAACAGTCTCAAAGGTGGTGAAAAGTAGTGAAACGGAATTGCATATATGTGGATTAATAAATCTATGTACAAATACCTAAGAATGGTCTTCGAAATTCTCTTAAAAACGCGAGGAACTTGTTCCAACTCAATATATCAATGTTATTTAAATTCCAGTGAAATATGAGAGTTTAAAATTGGCTGGTATATCGTGGACGTGTATGTATGTATCTATCTATCTATCTATCTATCTATCTATCTATCTATCTATCTATCTATCTATCTGAGCCCATTTAAATGTGTCTATGAAAAAATATAAAAGATTAAAAAATGTAGAATTTAAAATGAATAATAAACTTTCCTGGAAAAATTGAAATTTATCTGAACCATAAATTGTGATGGGAGTCAAGAAGTCGTTTTTGGCCAAATCGTGAAGATTCTTGATTGGAAAGGAATCAATTGGAACGGTGAGGAACGCTGCCAGATTGGCCGTGTAATTCGTCGACACAAGAATAATGAAGAGCCACCAAAAGCCAACAATAATGCGACCCGGTATATTCACAGGTTCAATTCCAGTTCCTAAAAAAAAAAAAAAAATTAATAAAAACAAAAATTATATCCCAAGATTAATATATATTATGTTTTTCTAATTTTATTTCTTTCAAAATCTTTTTTCTATTTTTCTTTCATTAGTTACATTTTTGTTCAAGATCTTTTTCGCTACTGAGACGATTGTCTTTGGCACTTGTGGGTGTTCGATTTCAGATAAAAGCTAGTATAAGAAACGCCGATTCTCAAGTAGCACAGCTAAAAGCTTACTCATTGATATTATTTACATTCGGACTAATGTCCTTGTTATTTTTGTTATTATCACAACCTTCCTACCGTTGCGCCTTCTTCAGGAGTCCGTCGGTCCGAGTTAACTTCATGGAATTTCAAACAGAACACTTTATCTAATCTAACGAAGTAGACTGTTCTCGTTCCACTGCCCATGTCTAGGGAAAATCTCGTGTAGTTCTTATGGTACTACTCCTCACTTATTGTTTGCCCCGTTTCTACTAAGTCTAAATACATACTTGCCCGGCCCATGGATGGGACTAATCATCACTATGTCACTAATTAATAATCATCACTATGTCACTAATTAATAATTAACGAGTGTATCCCTGTCGTCAAAAATGGCGGCAAAATATTTGAGAGGATTATATATATATATATATATATATATATATATATATAAACTTATTTATAAATGAAACTTTGTCTCTGTGTGTGTGTGTGTGTGTGTGTGTGTATCCGTTACCAATAGACTCAGAAACGGCTGAACCGATTTTCTTGAAAATTTACACAGTTGTACTATAAGCGACTGCGAGTGTTCTTAGCTAGGTTTTGTGTCGAGGTACGCCCGATAAATATCGAAAATCGATAATCGAAAAAATCGGGTTATAGAAGAGGTAGTCCGATTTAAATCAAATTTGATACACTCATAGACAAAGACATAAGAAACGATATTCAGAAGTTTCAAGGTTGCAGTTCTTACAATAATTCTGAAAATCGATAATATATATATATATATATATATATATATATATATATAAGGCAAGATTTTTGTGTGTGTGTCTGTTTATCTGCCCGTATGCCTGTATTTTTTCAGCCCTTTTATTTTAGTTTTTGCTTCGGGTTTGGCTCTAAGTAGGTATAACTGTAGTTCTTAGTCTCTGCCATGATACCATTTACTCAGAGGACCTATTTAGCCTTCAAAATTCATTTTACGACGAAAAAAAACATATTTGATATCGATACCAGTAAATAAAAATTTGACTTACATCCATTCATTTTTCTTTCAGTCTACTGTTTCGCTTTATCTGGAAACACCTATTGCTTTGTAGTCTTTCGTGCCAACGTCCAAAGAGTCTGAGCTCCAGGACCATGGATTAGTTTTAAAGCTTTCATTCCACCCGAGCAACGCCGGGCTATACTGCTAGTATATATATATATATATATATATATATATATATATATATATATATATATATATATTCGACCCCTTTTACTCATGACGTAGTACAAAATCTAATTAAAAAAAAATCAAAACTTCAAGTTCAACCTGCTGTTAAAGATTGTTGGCTGCCCATTTAAATAATGTTTGGTCCCAAAATGTATCTTACCCAGACAAAATAGTTCTGTTTTAAAATTTTAAAAAATTACTGTTTCATTTATAACTTATACTCCAACATAACTTAAAAAATAAAAGTATTTTATTAAAATAAATAAAACACACAATATTTAATTGTTTTTCTTACTACAATATACCTGAGTAGACCATAACTACTTAATCATAATTTTAACCTAAACATTCCAGTCCCTTTATTCAAGAGGTAGTAAAAAAAAATCTAATTTTTAATTAAAAAAAACCTGAATCCAACTTGCTGTTAAAAATCATTGTCTATCCATTATCCGGCGCTGATTAAGTCTATAGAAAGGCTAACAATTCTTGCCTCAGACTATTTCTTGTGTTTTCACAAAGATCTAGAACCACGTGACAATTACGTTCCCACTGAGGAATGTTAGTGCCCCTAGTCTACTAACATCTGAATTCTTTTTCCTTTTCAACACAGCCACCTATGAAGTAAATTAAGCTTTGTCTTTGGTTGTTCCAACTCAGCGCGAAGTTGACTTGAGCGCGGCCACTGTAACAATATTTATACTTACTTATCCTAACTATTAGACCAAGAAAACGAATTTCCCATAATCATGTTTAAACATCCCAGTAATAAAGTAAGTACAAATTTCTTTTCATTGTTCCAACATCTGGCGGCTCGACTACAACCACTTCCCCATCGTCGAAATGTGGCCTCCCTTTGTCTGTTCTATAAATACTTTCATGGCTTCTGCTCAGACGAACTTAAGTCACTGATGCCTCCTCAACAGGTGTTTACTCGTGCAACCAGACTGGCAACTGGGTCCCACCCATTCACAGTCAGGTTAGCCAAATGCAGACAACAATTCTACTCCTGCAGCTTCTTCTCTCGCACTTCCCGCCTGTGGAACTCGCTCCCGTATTCTTGCTTTCCTGACGGCTACAACCTCCAGAAATTTAAATGCAAAGTCAATACTCATCTACTAACCACTGAACTCTAGCTCTCCCCCCACCCCTGTATAACCTTCCCTTTCTCTCCACCTATGTATCTCTCATCGCACCTGCTTTCTCAGCTTTCTATTGTTCCTTTCTAACTAGTTTGTACTCCTCGCTCTTTTCTAATTAATCTTTTTACATTTATGTAGCCCCATGCACATCAGTGGCGTTTCCGCCTTGCTCGGGGTGAAATGATTAAAAAAAAAAAAAACTCTGCATACGGCTGAGACCATTAATACGGCTCGACCATTAATACGATGCTTATATTTACTTACCCTAACTCCTGTACCAAAAGTAAGACAGGCATACACAAGAGATATTAAGAACATTGTTTGACGCCAATTTATTTGTAGAATGCGAATAAACTGTGCATGGTGAGAAACCCAACGTTTTGCATTATTTTCTTAATTTTTTGCATATGAATACGCACCCACATAAAATACATGCAGACAATGAAACTTTTAAATCTTCATAAATTTGTCATCTCATATATTCAGCTGTGAAATATTAACTGAATTAATTAAATGAGGTGAAGATAAAAAATAAAAATTTAAAAGATATATACAAAAAGCAACTACTGATCCTAATTCAGGTAAGAAAAAATTCACCTTCTTGGAGGGAATAACCAAACATCAGCCAAAAATTATATTTATAACTTCTTGTTGGTTTTGGCTCCTTGTCTTTTCCTCGGATGTAGGCACTGCCTTTGTTAACGATCGTTAGAATCATAAAACTTAGGATGAACGAGACGGCAAAGGCGAGCCACGTCGATTCGGCAAAGACTCTGTAGCTTTGTAATAGATCAGACTGTTTGCTGTCAGGTCGTTTAATTAAAATACTCATGCCATCTTCCATGTACGGCTGCGTGTAGTCAACCACCGAAAATCGCTCATAGGTCAATGTTAAAGGGCCCACGCCAAGGTCAACTTCCTTCGAAGAGAAAATACAAAAAAATATGGACATAAATAAGCGAGAAGAAAAAAAACAAGCAAAAAATAAAATTACCCCCCCAAAAAAATCTTTTAAAAAATCCGCCCTCTCATCTGGAGCTTTAGAATACGCCCCCCACCCCTGCACTTCTACAAAGAAGTAAAAACCCCTCTAATGAGGCAACATCGCTATGACAAAAAACTACACCCGGATCCTGGGTTTGATGATAAACTGCAAGGCCTCCAACTGGAAACTTTTGAAGAGCATGGAACCATCTCTTAATTAATTTTGTTCCCAGGTCCACCCAGCACCTGTTAGGGGGTCCAGCTATGGGTAAATAATCTCAAAACTGGGGTCAAAAAACTATGAAAGTATAAAAATAGATTTTTATTGTGAAAATTTCAGCAATACATTTTTGTAAAAGAAAATATTACCAGTAATACATTTTTGAAGGAAAAAATATTACCAGCAATATATTTATGAAGAAAAATATTACCAATAATATATATTTTTGAAGGAAAAAAATATTACCAGCAATATATTTATGAAGAAAAATATTACCAATAATATATATTTTTTAAGAAAAAATATTAACAGCAATATATTTATGAAGAAAAATATTACCAGTAATATATATTTTTTAAGAAAAAATATTAACAGCAATATATTTATGAAGAAAAATATTACCAGTAATATATATTTTTTTAAGAAAAAATATTACCAGCAATATATTTATGAAGAAAAATATTACCAATAATATATATTTTTTAAGAAAAAATATTAACAGCAATATATTTATGAAGAAAAATATTACCAATAATATATATTTTTTAAGAAAAAAATATTAACAGCAATATATTTATGAAGAAAAATATTACCAATAATATATATTTTTTTAAGAAAAAATATTAACAGCAATATATTTATGAAGAAAAATATTACCAATAATATATATTTTTTTAAGAAAAAATATTAACAGCAATATATTTATGAAGAAAAATATTACCAATAATATATATTTTTTTAAGAAAAAATATTAACAGCAATATATTTATGAAGAAAAATATTACCAATAATATATATTTTTTAAGAAAAAATATTAACAGCAATATATTTATGAAGAAAAATATTACCAATAATATATATTTTTTAAGAAAAAATATTAACAGCAATATATTTATGAAGAAAAATATTACCAATAATATATATTTTTTTAAGAAAAATATTAACAGCAATATATTTATGAAGAAAAATATTACCAATAATATATATTTTTTTAAGAAAAAAATATTAACAGCAATATATTTATGAAGAAAAATATTACCAATAATATATATTTTTTAAGAAAAAAATATTAACAGCAATATATTTATGAAGAAAAATATTACCAATAATATATATTTTTTAAGAAAAAATATTAACAGCAATATATTTATGAAGAAAAATATTACCAATAATATATATTTTTTTAAGAAAAAATATTAACAGCAATATATTTATGAAGAAAAATATTACCAATAATATATATTTTTTTAAGAAAAAATATTAACAGCAATATATTTATGAAGAAAAATATTACCAATAATATATATTTTTTTAAGAAAAAATATTAACAGCAATATATTTATGAAGAAAAATATTACCAATAATATATATTTTTTAAGAAAAAATATTAACAGCAATATATATTTTGAAGAAAAAATATATAAACCAGTAATACATCTGACTATCAACAAAACCTTCTTTACAAAATACGTCAATGAAACCTAATCTACAAACTAATTTCTAAACAAAGAATAGATATTCTATTCATACGAATCTATTGTAAAAAATCTTGTCGGCATTAAATGATCCATTGAAATATTGATATGCCGTAAAAATATCCAAACCAAACCAATCAACGAATAGTAGAGTGGCGTCTAAGACCCAAACTTTTACCGCTGAAATAGGCAAATGTAACCGGATCTTCTACTCTAATAGTTTCTTTCCTCGCACTTTCTACCCGTGGAACCCCCTTGCATTCACTAGCTTCCCTGATAGCGACAATCTCCAAAAGTTTAAATTCAATGTCAGTTGCCATCTCCTTGAATTCCATCCACTTTTTATCCTTTGATTTCTCCTGTACTCAGTCTTTTCTCTAGTTGAAACTCCCTCCCCGCGTACTAGTCGCGGTTCCGACTTAATTAGGGTGAAATGATTAAAAAAATTTAATTTTTAAATAAATAAACAAAAAAAAAATATTTAAACGTTTGTCGGAGATGAAATATTGGAATGGATTTCGTTCGGAAAATTTTTGAAATCTTAAAACTGTCTCTTCATTTCTCGTCCGGATAATCAAAGTCCGGATAATCAAAGTCCGGAAAATCGGCGTACGGATATCAAAAAATTGTTGTAAAGCTGCTTCTGGATAAAAGTAAAATGAGTATTCTAGAATATAAGAACAATGAAGAACAATGCAAAACAACACCGTCTTCCTATTATTAAATTTTGGTCGCATAAATCCTTTTTAGTTTTATAAGGGGAAAAATAAGACGAGCCATTTTTATAATTAAAATATTTCAAAGGATTTCATTTTTCATATTTTGTAATTTTTTTTTTATCGTATCACCCCGAGCAAGGCGGTAATGCCACTCATGTGCAGGGGGCTACATAAGAGTAAAAAGATTAAGCAGAAGAGAGTGAAGAGGAAGACGAACCAGTTGGAAAGGATCAAGAGAAGGATGTGAATACAGGTGTGATGACAGTTGCAAAGGTGGAGAGAAAGGAAAGGATATACGGGGTGGTGAAAGAACTAGAGTCAAGTGGTTAATAGATGCGGATTGACATTGCATTTAAATTCCTGGAGGTTGTAGCCGTCAGGAAAGCAGGAATATGGAAGCGAGTTGCACAGGCGGGAAGTGCGAGAGAAGAAGCTGCAGGAGTAGAATTGTCGTCTGCATTTGGTTAATCTAACTGTGAATGTGTGGGACCCGGTTGCCAATCTGGTTGCACGAGTAAACACCTGTTGTAGAGGCACCAGTGAATTAAGTCCGTTGGAGCAGAAGCCATGAAAGTATTTATAGAACAGACAAAGGGAGGCCACATCTCGTCTGTGGGGAAGTGGTTGTAGTCGAGCCGCCAAGTCGGTACCTATCACATTGCTGATTCTCCTTTGGAGCCTGTCAAGAACACTGAGATGAACAGCAGGGGCGCCTGACCATATATGGCAGCAGTATTCCATGCACGGACGAATGGTTGATTTGTATATATGCAGGATGGATTCAAGCGGAAAAAACATCCTAGACCGACACAGTGACCTAACCTTCTTAGCAGTGGAATTAGCTATGGATTCAATGTAGTGGTTCCATTTAAGATCAGGAGAGAGGGTAAGGCCGAGGAGGCGCAGTGTATTGCTCTCAGGGAGACTCGCTTGGTCCCTGCTTATGGGAGGCAGGAGAGGTTGCCTGTGATGATTGACAGACAGCAGCTTGGTCTTAGTCGCATTGAAATTGACAAGCCACTTCTTACTCCAATTCACCACAGAGTATAGATCCTGTTCAAGGTCAGCAGCGAGATTATATTTGTCCGCCACGACGGTGTCATTTGCGTAGATGCTTACTTGGCTCTTGATCTCATCTGGGAGGTCATTTATGAAAATAAGGAAGAGTGTCGAGCCCAGGATATAGCTCTGAGGTACACCAGCGTTTGTGCTGTAGGATGTAGAGGCATGCTCATTCAAAAGCACCTTCATTTTGCGGTTATTTAAGAAAGATTGGATTAGATCAAGCAAGCATCCGGTAACACCGTAACCCCGTAGCTTGCATAGAAGGCCAGAGTGCCAAACCCTGTCAAAAGCCTTGGAGATGTCCAGAGCAACAGCACGAGCCTCGCCTGACTCGTCAAGGGCCTGGAGCATGTACTCTGTAACGGTTGTTAGCATGTCGGCTGTGGACCTGGCAAAGCGGAAGCCATACTGCCTGTCAGAGTAGAGTTTGTGGGCAGCAAGATGCTGACCTATTTCAGCATTGATTATGGCCTCGAACACTTTCCCCCCAAAATGGTAGAAGGCTGATAGGGCGATAATTGGATGGGTCCGAAGGTTCACCACAGTTCTTAAATACAGGAACGACTGAAGAGAACTTCCAGCATGCAGGAAAACAGGAAGCAGAAAGGTAGTAGTTATACAGTTTAGAGAGGACAGGGGAGAGTTCAGGATCACATTTCTTAAGAACTATCACCGGGATTTCATCGCCACTGCTCGCCTTATAGGGGTCAAGTTTTGAAATTACTCGGGATACTACTGTCGGAGTAATATATACGTCGTGCAGTTTAGCCTCAGTTTTAATAGGGAAGTCGGGTGAAGGTACTCCAGATGAGTCAAATGTAGAGTTGGATGAGAATCTGCAAGCAAAGCACTCTGCTTTGTCTGCAGATGACGTGAGAACCTCAGATTCATTGATTAAAGGAGGTATTGAGGTATTGAGCTGTTGTTCAGCACCCGTTTGCATAACCGCCAATAGTCCTTGGAACCGAACTTGCGGTCAGCTATGCGCTGTCTCATTCTCTGAGCAAACAACCGCTTGGCATCATTCAGGATTCTCTTGCACTCATTACGAGCAGACGTGAATAGGCGCCTATTGTGATCAGCTGACTGTCTTCGGAATAGTCAGAAGTAATGGTTCCTGTGGGCAATGGCGGCCGAACAGGCAGGAGAGAACAACGGAGTGGAATGAGGTTTTAGACAATACTTCCTGGTAAGTATGAAGGCATCAATGCCAGCTTTCACCCATGACGAAACCTCAGAGGCACAGTCATCAACTGGGACGTCACAGAGGAAATCGCGAAAGGCGTCACAGTCAGCTTTTTGGTAGCAGTAGGAGGTCCTATAGTTAGGAGACTCCTGGTGGGGGAGTGAGAGTGGAAAAAAATATTGAGAGAGACAACAGCATGGTCGGAGTTGCCGAGAGGGCAAAGCTGCGAGACTTGACAGGCGTCAGGTGCAGAGGTAAAGCATATATCTGTTAGCGAGGAGTGTCCAGAGGGAGTGCTTGGAAAGCGAGTGGGGAAGTCCACCACTTGCGTAAGGGATTGGGAAATAGCAAAGTTCATGGCGTGGATGCCCGCTGAATCAGTAATAGAGTCTTTAAGCCACTCAGAGTGATGGGCGTTAAGATTTCCGAAAACAAATATGTGAGCGAATGGGTGGTAGGAAATAGCCTTATCTATATTGTCAGCAATGCTATCTAGAAGGGAGCAATCAGGAGAGGGGGGAGAACGGTAAAGAAAGAAAAGGTAACTAACCGAACTGAGAAGCGACAGACGGAGACATACATATTGGTGGTCAGTAGATTCGAGTGATGTCACCCTAGCTATAGGGAGGTGTTCACTAATGTAGACCCCCAGCCCATGCATGTGGGCAGCGAACCGAGGCGCCAATTTGGCATTCAGTACATTAATATTCAAATAATAACCACGAAAATGCATTATATGAATTGTGAGTGGTTTGATCTTTTCATAGCGTGATATTTATCTGCTCTTGATGAAATTTTACATTAAATATTCATTTTAAACTATTTTCTTTTATATCTGAGGAACTTGAAAGCAAATATTATATTACAAAGTTGAGATTTCATTCAACAATAACGCATAATAGAGAAGATTGAAGGAACATAGACTCCTTCAATTGTTCTCTCTTTCTTTTCTTTCTACATTTCAATTAAAATTTCGCCTCTTTCTCTTCTTCCTCCACTTTCTCTTCTCCTCTTTCTCTTTTTTCTTACTCCACATTCATTTTCTCTTCTCTTTCTCTTTTTCTTCCTCCATGACTCTTTCTCTTCTCCTCTTTCACTTCTTCTCTTTCTCGACTTCTCTTTCTTTTCTTCTCTTTCTTTTTTTCTTACTCCACATTCACTTTCTCTCTCTCCTATTTCTCTTCTTTTCTTTCTCCATTTCTCTTTCCTTTTTCTTTTTCTTCTTTTCTTTCTCCACTTCTCTTTCTCTTCTGGTCTTCTCTTTCTATTCTTTTCACTCTTTCTCTTTCTCTTCTCCTTTTCCTCTTCTCTTCTTTTTCCGCATTCACTTTCTTCTCCTCTTTCTCTTCTCTTCTATTTCTTTTCTCTTCTTGCTTTTTTTTTTCTGTTTTTCGGTTCCTCTTCTCTTTCATTTTGATGCATTTATCGTTCTCTTTTCCTCCTTTACTTTCTTCTCGTTATTCACGTCTATCTTTTTTCTTTCTCTTCTCTTTCTTCTTCTCTTCTTCTCTTTCTCCTCGTCTATCTTTTTTTCCTTTTCTTCTTCCTTCGATTGATATTAATCTCTCCCTCCGTTTTTTTATTTCTCTTTCTCCTCCTTCTCTTCTTTCTCTTCTTCACTTCCCCTTCTCTTCTTTCTCTTCTTCTCTTCCTCCTTCATTTCTTTCTCTTCTCTTTCTTCTTCTCTACTTTCTCTTCTTCTCTTTCTCCTCGTCTATCTTTTTTCCTTCTCTTCTTCCTTTGATTGATATTAATCTCTCCCTCCGTTTTTTTATTTCTCTTTCTCCTCCTTCTCTTCTTTCTCTTCTTCACTTCCCCTTCTTCTTCTTTCTTCTTCATCTCTTCCTCCTTCATTTCTTTCTCTCCTCTTTCTTCTTCTCTACTTTCTCTTCTTCTCTTTCTCCTCGTCTATCTTTTTTTCCTTCTCTTCTTCCTTTGATTGATATTAATCTCTCCCTCCGTTTTTTTATTTCTCTTTCTCCTCCTTCTCTTCTTTCTCTTCTTCCCCTTCTTCCCCTTCTTTCTTCTTCTCTTCTCTTCCTCCTTCATTTCCTTCTCTTCTCTTTCTTCTTCTCTACTTTCTCTTCTTCTCTTTCTCCTCGTCTATCTTTTTTTCCTTCTCTTCTTCCTTCGATTGATATTAATCTCTCCCTCCGTTTTTTTATTTCTCTTTTTCCTCCTTCTCTTCTTTCTCTTCTTCTCTTCCTCTTCTTCTTCTTTCTCTTCTTCTCTTCCTCAAATCCATTTTTGTATCTTGAAACGATAATATTATACAGAGAAATTACATGATAATAAATCTTTTTGAAACATCTATTTTTGGAAAGTAAATACGCATTGATCCCTATGCATTTTTAATTAATATCCTCGACCCACTAGAAAAACAGTAAAGCCTCTAAAGCTCAAGGGGTTACTGAGTGCAAACGAGAAACGTTTTTAAGGAGCGTGAACTATAAAAGGACAAGGCAGTAGTTAACAATCGATATTGCCTTTAAATGTTTGAAGATCAATATTGGCTGGAAAGCAAGAAGCCGAAAAAGGGTTCCACAAGCAAGACGTACGGGAGAAGAAACTGTTAGCATGGAACTTACGGTTGCATCTAACCAATTCAACTAAGAATTGATAATATCTTGCCGCCAATCTAGTAAGTGCCATACGTGATACACACTTAAGTGATCATGTCTCGAAAGAAACATGACTGACTGGTCAGAAGATTTTCCTGCAGAAGGTTGCCATTACTTCCTGCATTAGACTGGTTGCCAATCAAGGCTATAGAACCCACTCTATCCTGCCATTTAATCCATATCTGGGGGAGAAAAGGCGGGTTAATACCTTTCCCATGTGTATTTGCGAGTAAGTGAATGCAACGAATTCAACAAGAATTAGGAACGATATCTACTGCATCACAACGCAAATGTTTAGGGACGATATCTACTGCATCACAACGCAAATGTAGTACTGCGATTAAATTCATAAAGTCTAGGTACCATAGCAAAGAGCTTATTCGAACAATAGCTATGATAATATTTATAGAAAAAGCACAGGGATGCTTTATTACCGCGGTGGGAAAGTGACTGAAGTCGATGCGCCAGGTCAGGACCAATAAAATTGCTGATTCTTCTTTGGAGTTTATCACGAATCTCTAAATATACAGCAGACGCCGGACTATATGTGGCAGCAATATTCAAAGCACGGACGAATGGTAGACTTATAAATATGTAAGATAGATTTTGGAAAAATTTAGCACGACACAGTGAAAGGATTTTCTAAGAAGAAGTTATAGAAATAGATTCAATATGGTCTTTTCACTACATATCAGCCGAGAATGTTAGCCCTAGAAGGCGCAACGAGTCCTTCACGAGGTAGAAATGGGTCTGTAAGCATATGTCTATATGTTTTCCAAAAACGATTATGGTAACCCCACTAAAAAACACCTGTAAAATAATTACCGTTTCTTTCTGAAATATTTGTTAATATTTCCATGTGGATAAATCGAGAGTTTTGTTATTGTTTTAGTTTTGCCTGATAACGAATTCGGCAGATATAGAAAGGGAGGGGCGTAAGACAAGGATGTGTTTTTTCACCGGATCTATTCAACTTGTACAGCGAGACTATTTTGAGGACCCTAGATGTTATGCCAGCATTTGTCATCGGAGGCCACAATTTAAACAATATAAGGTAAGCAGATGATACAGTGCTGATAGCAGACACAGAAAGGAAACTACCAAACCTCCTACACAAGGTAGATGAAGAAAGTGACAAGAAAGGACTAAAAATAAACTGCAAGAAAACCGAATGCATTGTCATCAGCAAAAAGAGCAGCCCAGACTGCGCAAAAACAGGAGGGGTATACTAAAATCAAGCAGGTACAAAAATTTAGATACCTGGGAAGCATTCTAACAGAAAACGGAAAGTGCAAGATCCGAAGTTGAATTGGCATGGCAAAGGACGCATTCCAGAAGCTGAGTAAAGTATTAAAAGACAGGACACTCTCACTTGAAACAAAGAAGAGAGTACTGGATTGCTATGTGATGTCCGTCCTTCAATATGCCAGTGAATGCTGGACATTATCATCAAAGCCAAAGGAAAAACTTGAAGCAACTGAAATGTAGTTCTACAGAAGGATGCTGCGGGTATCATGGATCGAGCATGTGAGCAATGATGAGGTCTTGGAAATGATGGAAACAAAAACGAAATTAATATTGCGCGTCAGGAAGAGACAACTGAAGTTCCTGCGACATGCAATGAGGAAGGAGGGCTTGGAAAACCTGATACGAACTGGCCAGATAGAGGGAAAAAGAGACAGGAGAAAGCAGCGGATAACATATTTGAAGGGCCTGAGCAGGTGGATGACAGAATGGGGTTGCGTGGCGTTACAGAAGAAAGAGTGCTAAGAGCCACCAAGGATAGGGAGACGTGGAAAGCCATGATCGCCAACGTCCTGAAAGGATAGGGCACATAGAAGAAGAAGAAGAAGAAATTTAAAGGAAATTTATTTGCATTTCAGTTCCGTTAATGCTGGAAAGTCTACAGCTATATCGTGTTGAATGCATCGGTTCCCGTTCGATCACCGAAGTTAAGCAACATGGAGCCTGGTCAGTACTTAAATGGGTGACCATTTGGGAATATCAGGTGCTGTAAACGTAAGGACTAAGAATGGTTCATCGGTCCCCCAGGTTTGGGAGTTTGGGGGTTGGGTGCAGGGCTAACAACCCTGCCCCGTAAAAACAGTTTGTTACAGCAACAAAAGGTTGTTGCCCTATGCACCATTGGGTGTGATGGATAAATGATGATGAATGTTGAAAAACAACTTTTATTGATTTAGCCAATGACGTGATGAGTTTGCGTCACGTCCGCTGTAATTAATTATGAGCCATGTTCCTCAGTGCCTTGGTGTTTGAATTTCGTTCAACTCGCTTCAAAGGGGACATGCAGGAATTCTTGACGCGCGGAAAAGGAATTTGTGCCAAATATTTCCAACAGGAAGGTTAAGTATAGAGATTAGGACCTCTGTCAAGTGCATAAAGATAGGGAAAGAAACGGAGTACAAACATGAACGGGGCGATATAGAAAGTAAAGAGAGACAAAGGGCAAAAGAGAATAAAAGTAAGAGGGAGAAAGAGTGGAAAGAAAAGAAACAGAGAGTGAGGAAGGGAGAGAGAATCCCGACCACTTGTTAATACTTCGAAGCATTGTTACTGATACCACACATATACATTCCTACAAGTAGGCATGAAACTATAGCCTCTCTCCTCCTCCTCCCCTCTCTCTCTCTTCCCACTCTCTCTCGCACACACACACACACACACACACACACACACACACACACACACACGCAGATATATATACTTAAATTGTAATTATTCTTTGTGCCAAAATTGTGCTGTTTTTTTTTTCAGTAGTTAACTGATATAAAGGCATTTTAGGTAAGCAGATTTTTTGTCATAAAGTGCTTGAAATCGAGACAAGGATACGGCGTTAATAGAATTCATGTGGAGTCATAATTCTTTATGGTAAGAATGAAGATATTACAATATCGAAAGTTGAATAACTGAAATAATACTGGTCAGCTAAGTGACAAGTTCCTCCACATTAATGCGGACACACACACACACACACACACACATATATATATATAACGGTCATATCACGTTGAATACACCGGTTCCCGCTCGATTACCGAAGTTGAGCCTGGTCAGTACTTTGATGGGTGACCGCTTGAGAATACCAGGTACTGTAAGCATTTATTGATGGATGTGCATTGTGGTGCGGTGGATGTCAGCTTGGAAAGGGAAATCTGAGGTCTGCTGTTCATGCGATCTGCACAGTTTGTTACAGCAGTTCCAAAAAGTGTGGATGGTGCTACACAAACCTTCACTACTCTAAACATTTCACTGTGAGGCAGCCTAACTGAGTTAGACACTCATACGTCGAAATCGACGGGAGAGTTCATTATATATACATATAGTAATATTTTGTAATCTATATATATATATATAGTGTATCGAGGCAGCAGATAATTTTCTGAACATATACTGTTAAATATAATAGACAATGAATGTCTATTATGTTTAATCATGAGCCGTTCTAAATATCGTATTTTGGCTTTAATTTCTGGTGAAAATAAAATTGACATTTAAAATTTTAGCAGATTAGAGTTAGCTGGAAAGCATGAAGCCAGAAAGTATTACCACAAGCTAGAAATGCTAGAAAAGAAACCGTTCGGATTGATGCCAGTTGTTTGGTTTGTTAAGGACGACTCTGCGAATATCATGGGTCGAGCATGTGAGCAATGATGAAGTTTTGGAAATGATAGAAACGAAAAGGAAATTAATACTGAGCATCAAGAAGAAACAGCTGAAGTTCCTTGGACATGCAATGAGGATTGAGGGCTTGGAAAACCTGATACTAACAAGGCCAGATAGAGGGAAAAAGAGACAGGGAAAAGCAAGAGATAACATATTTGAAGGACCTAATCAGGTGGATGATGGAACGAGGGTTGCATGGTGTAACAGGAGAAGGCGTGCTAAGAGTCACCAGGGAGAGGGAGACGTGGAAAACCATGATCGACTACGTTCTGAAGGGACAGGACACATATAAGAAGAAGAAAGAGCAGGCAATATAGAGGCCTTATGTCCCACTTGGTACCGCAATTGCTACATTAATACTGTTTCAAGATTTTCTCAGAGAATGTAAGATACGTACATTTCTGGCTGTCATTCCAATAACCCCGTTCCACTCGCCACTCGTTTTATTCAGAGTTCCAAATAACTGGTCCGGGGTTCCAATCAGAATATATCTGAAGAATAAAACAAATGCAAAACAGACAATTTATTTGCGAAGACTTGAGTAAAGAGGTTTGTGTTTTCGTTATATTAGGATGTTATCATTTTTGTTTATTTCATAGTTTTTCCAACGTTCGAAACTATTTTTTTTTGTTAAAAACAAACGAAAAGCGATATATATATATATATATATATATATATATATATATATATATATCGCTTTTCGTTTGTTTTTAACAAAACAAAAACTATTTCTTTTTGTTAAAAACAAACGAAAAACGATATATATATATATATATATATATATATATATATATATATATATATATCGTTTATCGTTTAAAAAAAAATATATATATATATATATCGTTTTTCATTTGTTTTTAACAAAACAAAAATAGTTTTGAATGCTGGAAAAACTATGAAATAAACAAAAATGGTAACATCCTAATATAACGAAAACACACACACACACACACACACACACACACACACACACACATATATATATATATATATATATATATATATATATATATATATATATTTCAAGTATTAGGAGGATTTGAACAATTATTAAGTAAATCATCGAGCTTTATATTCAACCTCAACAGAATGCAGAAAGCACTGGACGTCCGTTTCGTCCTATAGTTCCACTACGCAATTCGTGAGGAGCGGGGAACTTCATCGAGCTTAATTCGTTACCTCTTCGTCACCCGGGCCCGTAGTGCAGTTGGTATGACATCAGCTTAATAACCAAAACTGTCGGGTTTCGATTCCTGGTAGTGGATGCGCACTGCTGAAGTAGTCCCGCATATGGGACGAAACGGCCGTCCAGTGCTTTCTGCATTCTGTTGAGGTCAAATATAAAGCTCGATAATTTACTTAATATATATATAAAGAGAGAGACAGACAGACAGACGGGTTAATAGATGTCTGTTTCAACATACAAGTATGATAATAATTTTCTAGTTAATCCTAATGATTATTTTGTTAATTTTTTTTTTATTAAAATAGATCTTGCGGCTTCCCAGGTCCTTGCGGCCACTAAGGAACTTGCGCCACCCCCGCAATTGCGGGGTCTGCGGGGGCCCTAAGCAGAGGCACGCGAACGAGCCTCAGCATAGACAAGGTAAATTATTATATAAACTGCATAAACAAGAGAGAAATAGAAAAAAAAGTTAACCAAGAGCTAGGTTTATATATATATATATATATATATATATATATATATATATAACGAAACTTGGTTATAAGCAACCGACAATTTGTAATGAATTATTTTGAACATTATTTTTACCGATACTCGTATTTAAGTAGATATTCTGTTTTTAATTAAACAGTATTTTTATATTTATATCTACCGGCCTGATTATTTCACGATAAATTTTTATTACGAAAATGTAATATCTACTTAAATACGAGTATCGGTAAAAATAATGTTCAAAATAATTAATTACAAATTGTCGGTTGCTTATAACCAAGTTTTGTTAAAATTCGTTAATTTCCGTAACATGTTTACATTTGTTTGACATTACGATACATTGCAGAGCAGATATGGTTTGTTTACGATAGATCGAAAATTGTGTTATATAAGCATGATAAAAACCTCGTCTGATCAAGATGCTCTTCATGGTCGAGTGGTTAAGACAGTACTAGATCAAATGGTAGCTTCCCCTATGTAAATAGGGGTCGCAGGTTCGAATCCTGCTGGATAGTACACATTTTCGTAATAAAAATTTATCGTAAAATAATCAGGCCGGTAGATATAGATATAAAATACTGTTTAATTAAAAACAGAATATCTACTTAAATACGAGTATCGGTAAAAATAATGTTCAAAATAATTCATTATATATCGTTTTAATAAAGGTAAAAGTTAATCGAACAACAAAAAATATGAAGGAAAGTCAAATCATTTTGCATTATTTATTGAAAAAGGTTTAGCAAAATATGTTTTTTATTCTTTGAATTAATTTGCATAAACTAATTATTGTAGCATTAAAACGTTCGAATTTTACATTAAATGTCTTTAAACGAAATTTAGCAATTCTGATAGGACTGACAAAATAGAATTACAAGCTGCTCTCAAAAAGGAGCTCTAATCAGTGGTTAAACAGGGCAAGTAATGGCTTGTAAATTTTAACGCCTCCTAATCAAAACTGCTATAATTTAATCACTATACGGAACTTTTTCTGCCTTCCATTAGCACGGCTGATGCTAACCTCTAAGAGGGCAAATCTTTGTGCCTAATTGGGTTTAAGTTTTTTACGGACCTGAAATGGAGTGATTATTTGATTCAATTTTTACTATTAGACTAGTGAGTTAACTATGTCGGTCCTGAAAATCTTTCTCGTCAGAATCCCTCTTGCATATTTATAACTCTACCATTCGTCCGTGCATTGAATATTAATGCCATGTCTGTTCGGGTGCTTTTAGCAAAATATAAAGTAGAATCTGCTATGGAATTGATCCTGACCTGGCATCTCGACTTTGCCTTTTCTATAAATATTTTCATGGCAATTGTTTTAGCGAGCTTTCCTTTTTGCTTCCTCGATTGAATGAATTCAAGCCTACTACTAGATTGGCAATTAGGTCTCAGCGTTTTGTCGTTCAACTCACTAGATTTAACTCTAAGTTCTATTCTCGTGTTTTTTCATTGCACTTCAAGCACGTGAGACTTTCTTCTGATTTCTTGATTCTTTGCTAACAGCCATCTTCGAAGATTTAAATGCAACGCTAATCGGCATCTTGTCTACCAGTGTTTTTATTCCCTCTTCTCCTCCCCTTAATGTTTTCACATCCTATTTCACAACCCTTGAGTCTTAGAGGCATACTTATCTTGTAAGGAGTGAAATCTGTCTATCTATAAAACTCTGTAAATTTTAATTAGTTTTTTTTTTAATTAAAAGTTCTATTATTTAACATACAAATACTACCATTATTTTAAAAATAATTTAATGATTAAAATAACTAATATTAATAAATATATACAAAATGCAATATTGCATTTTGTAGATATTTCTTTTAAGTTTTTACATAGACAAGAATCCAGTTTCCAGTTCGGCCTGTGTTTTCGAGAACTATAAACAAATCACAACGGCAAAGGCTTGAAAAAGTTGATATCTGGCTCCAAACAGAAACATTTACGCCGTTGAATGTTGCATGCTCAAGAATAAGAAATCATAAGAATTTATTTTTCCTCATTAAAAAGTAAAAAAACAGTTATTGCCATTCGGTCAGTCAGTTAAGTGTCATACAC
Organism: Ascarosepion bandense; assembly: GCA_037127315.1. Lineage (NCBI taxonomy): Eukaryota > Metazoa > Mollusca > Cephalopoda > Sepiida > Sepiidae > Ascarosepion > Ascarosepion bandense. The sequence continues at coordinate 976,033 of JBBBDQ010002228.1, read as the reverse complement.
GCTTAGGCGGTCATGTCTCGAAAGAGACATGGCTGACTAGGAAGAAGATTATCCCGCAGTAGGTTGTCATTACTTTCTACGTAGACTGGTTGCTAGCCGATAGAAATGTCCGTCAGATTTTTTTCTATGCTTACATGCATAGTATAGAGGCTTTCTAAAGTTATTTCCAACACCATATACCCATATACACACCAAATTAAATACGTCCAACTGTCCTTGGTATGACCATAAACTACGGCAGCAAAGCTTCTGAATAGGAGGTTTTAAGGAGTGGGGTTCCATCTCTTAATTGCTGTTGTTCCCAGGTTCTTCCCGATCCGGGGTAGTAGCACCTGTTAGGGTCCCAGCTATGGGCAAATACTTAACCCCTAAACTAAGGTCAAAATACTAAGATAGTATAAAAGAAATTATCGTAAAAATACCAGCAACATATTTCCATAGTAAAATATTACCAGCAATATATTTTTGTAACTAACTAAATAAATATTACCAGCAATGCATTTATGTAAGAAGGAAAAATATTACCAGCAATAATTTTTTGTAAAAAGTAACTACTGAAAATTAAATTTCAGCATTAAATGGCCCATAAGGAGTTAAAGAAAGAAACAAAAGCAAACAAACAACAAAACACGTCCAAACTTTATGTTCTATCAAATAACAGACAAACATGCTAAAACGATTTCGCAATACAACACACGCAAACCGTATAAATTAAAGTATCTGTTGGTTGAAAATTAACATCAACAAGTGAAATATTTGGCCAATTAAAGAAAACTAAATCCCTATTTTACTAGAGCCTACGTTCAGGAAAAATCTCTTATAAAACCCCACAAATTCTTACTTTCAACGAGTAGAGATGCGACCAACTCTTGAAACACAAGAGAAAACGTAACTACATATTCTTTTCCTTCCACACAAGTGCGTGCTGAAAGAAACATGTGTAAGTGACTTTAAACGAATCATCACCAACAACATTTCGGATGGTCAGTGAATCTTCGCTGACGATAAAGTCTCTTCTTAACCGTATTTTTTACAGTGAAAAAAAATTAAAGTCTTTTATCAACCAAAACTTTCAACAGTATTTTCAGAATTTTCTATGTACCACCTAACCAAAGACATTAACTCAACCAATGGTTAATTTTACCCCTTTTTTGACTTTTTGAATTCATATACGTATGTTTATAAAGTGAAAATGATTTATTAAACAGACATACCGAGGATTTTATTTTATTATTGCTTGGAAGTTGGACGCTCAGATTTTTAATATAAAAAAATAAACTGAACGGCGGAATTATCTACAAATACCACGGAATGTTCAGAAAAGTATTCCGTTTCACGAGAAAGAATATAAAAAAATTAAAGTAAACTAAGTTAAATATCTGTCTATATTTCTGAGATTAGATATTGTAACTATTTACAATGTTCAAACTGTTGTCTTCATCTTGATGTCATACTCGCGACGTTTCGGGCGTTGAAACTCTGCGTAGTTCTATCTCTTTCTGAGATGAGGTATTGTAACTATTTACACTATTTACATAGTTCGGACTGTCGCTCTCATATTTATTGTCATATTCACGACGTTTCGACTGTTGTGCGATTTGGCTTTCTTCAGGTGAGATCCTCAAGGACACATGGTCTAGTGGATAAAAGCGTTGATTGAATTGATCCATAGACTTGAACTAAAGAGTTGTGAGTTCAATAACTGGCCTCAGCAGAGGTAAACAAAATCTTGGAGAGTTTAGCTACTAAAGCGAAATAACTGATATTGAAATATAAAAAAAAAAAAAAAGGCATGACACGTGAATGAAATAAAGAGTTCGGTTCAACATTCCAGCGTATATCACCTGAAGAAAGACGGAAATGCAAGCAACAGTCGGAACAATGAAAATAGCGTAAATTATGTAAATATTTATGTATGTATTTAATTTTTTATATAAAATACACAATTACCTTTATTTTAAACGACGACTATACAAATATTTTTCTCTCTCAAAAATATCTTCTTAAAATATAAGTAAATAGATCTAAATTTATTTATAAACGGAACATTGTCTGTGTGTGTATGTGTGTGTGTGTGTGTGTGTGTGTGCGTGTGTGTGTCTGTGTGTCTGTGTCCGTTACCTACAGACTTCGAAACGGCTGAACCGATTTTCTTGAAAATTTACACAGTTGTACTATAAGCGTCTGCAAGTATTCTTAGCTAGGTTTTGTGTCGAGGTACCACCGATAAATATTGAAAATCAATAATAAAAAAATCGGGTTATAGAAAGAGTGGTCCAGTTTTAATCAAATTTGATACACTCATAGACAAAGACATAAGAAACGATATACAATAGTGCAGAAAATCGATAATATATATATATAAAATGCAAGATGTTTGTGTGTGTGTCTGTTTATCTGCCTGTATGTCTGTATTTTTTTCAGCCCTTTTATTTTAGTTTTTGCTTCGGGTTTGGCTCTAAGTAGGTATAATTGTAGTTCTTAGCCTCAGCCATGATACTATTTACTCAGAGGACGTATTTAGCCTTCAAAATTCAGTTTATGATGAAAAAAACTTATTTGATATCGATAGTAGGAAATCAAGATTTGACTTACATCCATTCATTTTTCTTTCAGTCTACGGTTTCGCTTTAACTGGAAACAACTATTGTTTTTTAGTCTTTCGTGCCAACGTCCGAAGAGTCTGAGCTCCAGGACCATGGATTAGTTTTAAAGCTTTCATTACACCCGAGCAACGCCGGGCTATCCTGCTAGTAAAATATAATTGCTTTGTAAGGGAAGAACTTGAAAAAAGCGGGGAAATATCTTACCTAAAATTTAATTTTAAACTCAGTTGTTCCAGAATATCAACGTTAAAGCCAACAAATTCAGGAGGATTGCTGCCTTTTTTCTTGCTGATGTAAGGCTTAATCTGGAAAATGAAAAAGACGAAGGTGATTTTTAGAAGTTAGTAGAATGTTTATATTTCTGAAGTATTGCAACTGTTTATATTATTTACATCGTTCGGATACCTATGAACATTAATGGGTATATTTCAATCCTCATTAATACGTTAGACATTATTACGAGCGGGGTTAGATCGCCGCCTAGGGCGCTTTCTTCTCAAGGTCGTACTCTCTGCATTCTAGCGGAGAGTAACACAACCAAAACTCCACCGAAGGGTAGAGTTTCGGCCGGGAAAAATTAAACATTCAGTTTTTGGCCGAGATTTTTAAAAGAAATTATGTATTTCTTACTATTTTTAGTATTTATTGCCAAGAGAATAATTGTAAATGAAAATAGAATGGTTCTTTTGTTAATTCTGCACAATAGCATATGCATCACATGAGCTGTTCTGGTGTCCAGATTTTGTGCTCTCTTCCCCATGCTAGTCTCTTCTTCTTATTGGCTGGCTGAAGCATAGACTTCCTAGCTGCCTTGTAAGATTTTGCAAAGTAATAATAACAAAAGAGCCATTTTATTTTCATTTACAATTATCCATTTGGCAATAATTACTAAAAATAGTATGAAATACATCATTTTTTTCAAAACTGAGGTGGCCTAATAATTATGGCCGGTAGTATATATAGCTCAGATTTACCCAGATTAAAAAGGTTATGTCTCAAGTGGGGAGGCAGCTAAATATCTATATTGCTGTCTAGTAGTTTATCCCTAGCAGTGGTTATTTACTTCAGGTAGCTGGCGAGTATTGTAATTTGTTGATGTTATAAAGATTACTATGTCATTTTCCAACCTTAATTTTTGCTATTTCTCATTCAGTAACCTTTTTAGGTTACAAAAGGGTGACATGAGATGAAAGCTAATAATAAATAAATAAATAAAGAAGCAACAAGATACAGGGGATGCCGAAGAAAGGACAACAGAAAAATGGGAATCAAAGATATAAAAGATGGCAATTGACGTAGCTATAAGAGAAGCAAGTATACGGAAGGGAGTTCCACAGGCGGGAAGTGCGAGAAAAGAAGCTGATGGAATAGAAGTTATGGTTACATGTTATTCTTTTGATGATAAAAGTGTGGGGCCTAGTTGCCAATTTAGTAACACGAGTAAATTCGTGTAGACGGCGCACCAGGGAGATAAACTCGTCAGAGGAGAAGCTGTGAAAATATTTGTGAAAAAAAATCGGGATCGACTAAATTGTAGATTCTTCTCTCGTTCTTGTCAAGAACCCTGAGATGAATAGCAGAAGCACCACTCAGATATGGCAACAGTATTCAATGCACGGACGAATGGTAGATTTGTATATGTGTAAGATAGATTCCGACGAGAAAAACTTCCTGGCTTGACACAGTGACCCAACCTTCTTAGTAGTAGATAAAGTTATTGATCCGATGTAGTCGTTCCACTCGAGGTCGGCTGAGAGAGGTGAGGCCGAGGAGGCGTTCTGTATTGCTTTCTGGGAGACTAGCATTATCCATACTAATGGAAGATAGGAAAGTTTCATTATGGTGGTTAAAGGAGAGCAACTACTCTGGAAACATTAAAATTTACGAGCCATTTCTTACCTCACAGATTGGAGGTCCTTTTCAAGAGCAGCAGGGAGGTTTACTTTGTCAACCATGGCAGATTTCTTATTGAGAGGGTGTAACTGCTGGTGCCGTCTATATAGATGACTACTTGAAAACTGATTACATCAGGAAGATCATTTATTAAGATCTGGAAAAAGCGTAGGAGCTAGAATAGAGCCTTGAGGGACGCCCGAGTTCGTATGATATAATCTAGAAGCATGCCTGTTCAATACGACCTACGTTGGAATTTCGAACCGAAACCTTTATTTAGTTTACGGAGGTCAGTTAAGTGCCATACGTGATACACGCTTTGGGCGATCATGTCTCGAAAGAGACATGATTGACTGGGCAGTAAGCTGTCATTGCTTTCTGCGGTAGACTGGATGCCAGCCAAGGCTAAAGAACCCAATATGTTTTATTGTTTAACCCATAACTGGAGGGAATAGACGGATTAATACCTTTCCCAAGGGTATTTTGGCGTAAGTGAATGCAAGGAATTCAATTGGAATTCGAACTCGGCTACCCGATTTGTCATCTCGAGCCGATATCCATTGAACCACAACGCACATAGATTTTTCTTATTCCACATGCCTAACAATTATTTTTCGGAATATTTCAATATCATTTGATTTCTTTTGGTAACTCGACTCTCTAAGTTTTTGTTTCTTCTGTTGTGGCCAGGTATTGAAGTCACAACTCTTTCGGTCAAGTCTTTTTTTTTTTTTTTTGGATTACTCGACCAATGTTTTGTTCTTGGGGACATCAGTCCCATAATCACGTACGGCAGTTAACTGACAGACGAAAACCAAAACAGAAAAAAAAAACTAGATTTGACATCAACAACCGCCATGACATTTCACTGTTACGCTGCTGATTCTGTTCACAGAATGTTCACAGAATCATAAACAAGAATGAGCGAACAATTGTGACCTTTTGTCTCATTATTTTAAAGTAGATAAAGAAATTTCATCAAAGATTTCAGAAAAAAATGTTAGAGTTCAAGTATCGATTGGTTTTACATGAAAATATTTCCGTTAACATATCTCCTTTAAGAATAGAACAAGAATACAAAAAAATAAAAATAAAATGCATTAAAAAAAAATTAGGACTAACTTGATTGAAAGCGACTTTAAGAAGACGTTTGCCAAATCCTGGTTGAGAATTTGGGAAAAACGTTTCGCTTGTTTGTGTGATTCCTTCGTTATTGGCGCGCCATTTACCAATCTGAAGAAATTCAAACTGATTCTTCTTCCTGCTTTCTACTCGAACAATTTCGTAACTGTCGACAGTGTCGTTTCCCAGTATAACAGAAAACAAATTTTGGTTGGCACCATCCTGTTAAAACAGATTATATAAAATTTGCTGTTAGAAAAAAAAGATCGTCTGTTTGCATATGAGCATGCGCGTACACACACCAACACACACACATGCACACACACAAATGCACACGCATGCACATAAGCACAAACACACCATCATTTACACAAACACACACACACACAGAGAAAGAGAGAGAGAGAGAGAGAGAGAGAGAGAGAGAGAGAGAGAGAGGCAAAGAACCACGTGATCCTATATATCACCCGAGGCTTCTAGTGAAAGTATTCATTCAAATTGAAAGAAATCTTCTAAACGGCAATCTTCTAATAAAAAGAAAATGCTTATTTTTATTTATTTTTTTTAATCATTTCATTCCAAGCAAGGCGGTACCGCCACCGATGCACGGGGGGCTACATAAGGGAGTTAAACTTTTATACAGGAGGAGAGTGAAGACAAAAATGAACCAGCTATAGGGGGTGAAAAAGAAAGGGCAAGAGAAGGATGTGAACACAGGAGTGCAGACAGTAGCGAAGGTAGAGAGAAAGGAAGAGAACAAGATACACGGGGCGATGTGGAAAGGGCTGGAGTTAAGTGGATAAGAGATAGCAATTGACTTTGCATTTAAACTCTCGGAGGTTGCAGCCGTCAGGAAAGTAAGTATATGGAAGAGATTTCCACAGGCGAGAAGCGCTATAAAAGAGGCTGATGGAGTAGAAGTGTCGCCTGCATTTGGTTGATCTAACTGTTAAAATGGTGGGACCTTGTTGCCAGGCTGGTTGCCCGAGTAGATTCTTGTGGAGGAGGCACCAGTGACCTAAGTTCGTCAGAGCAGAAGCCATGAAAATATTTATAGAAGAGACAGAGGGAAGCCACATACCACCGATGAAAAAATGGCTGGATTCGAGCTGCCAGGTCGGGACTAATCACATTGCAGATTCTTCTTTGGCGCCTGTAGAGAAGACTGAGACGAACGGCAGGGGCGCCTGACCAGATATGAAAACAGTATTCCATGCACGATCAGATAAAAGTGTGTTTTTGAAATCTTTGATTTTCCCCAGATTCGAACACCGATAAATGACACTGGAATTACATTAACCAATTTAGTCAGTCACTCAGGTAAGTGCTATCACGTGATACACGTTTGGGCGATCATGTTTTGTTCGGTTCCTGACTAACTAGGAAGAAGATTTTCTCACAGGAAGTCGTCATCACTTTCTCCGATAGACTGGCTACCAGCCAAGGCTATATAATCCAGTATGCCATGCCTTTTAAGCAATAGCTGCTCGGAGAAGAGATGGATTCATACTTTTCCAAATGGGATTTGCGCTTAAGTGGGATAGATAGATATGAAAAGTCTGAGATAGATAGATAGATAGATAGATAGATAGATAGATAGATAGATAGATAGATAGGATTAGATATAAAAGGACTTGCATAGATAGATAGATAGATAGATAGATAGATAGATAGATATAAAAGGACTTGCATAAAAGATAGATAGATAGATAGATAGATAGATAGATAGATATAAAAGGACTTGCATAGATAGATAGATAGATATAAAAGGACTTGCATAGATAGATAGATAGATAGATAGATAGATAGATATAAAAGGACTTGCATAGATAGATAGATAGATATAAAAGGACTTGCATAGATAGATAGATAGATATAAAAGGACTTGCATAGATAGATAGATAGATATAAAAGGACTTGCATAGATAGATAGATAGATATAAAAGGACTTGCATAGATAGATAGATAGATATAAAAGGACTGCATAGATAGATAGATAGATAGATAGATAGATAGATAGATAGATAGATAGATAGATAGATAGATATAAAAGGACTTGCATGGATAGATAGATAGATAGATAGATAGATATAAAAGGACTTGCATAGATAGATAGATAGATAGATATAAAGGGACTTGCATAGATAGATAGATAGATAGATATAAAGGGACTTGCATAGATAGATAGATAGATAGATAGATAGATAGATAGATAGATAGATAGATATGAACAGAATTAGATAGATAGATAGATAGATATGAACAGAATTAGATAGATAGATAGATAGATATGAACAGAATTAGATAGATAGATAGATAGATAGATAGATAGATAGATAGATATGAACAGAATTAGATAGATAGATAGATAGATATGAACAGAATTAGATAGATAGATAGATAGATATGAACAGAATGAGATAGATAGATAGATAGATAGATAGATAGATAGATATGAACAGAATTAGATAGATAGATAGATAGATATGAACAGAATGAGATAGATAGATAGATAGATATGAACAGAATGAGATAGATAGATAGATAGATAGATAGATAGATAGACAGATTAGATAGATAGATAGATATGAACAGAATGAGATAGATAGATAGATAGATAGATATGAACAGAATTAGATAGATAGATAGATAGATAGATAGATAGATATGAACAGAATGAGATAGATAGATAGATAGATAGATAGATAGATAGATAGATAGATATAGAATACAATGAGAGAGAGAGATAGATAGGAATCATTTTTGATAATAACTCCAGTCAAGTCTTATAAGGAAATGCCATTCAAATGATTGCGCGTGTGCTGAAATTTTTGGCTCGAGTTTTGATACAGGTTTTCAAGAGAAGCAAATTAAAAATAAATAAATAAAAGCTAAACACACTCGGCTGTTGGCGGCAAAAAGGAATTTTCTTTTTAATCATTTCACCCCGAGCAAGTTAGAAATGCCACTGATGTGCAAGGGGCTACATAACTGTAAAAAGATTAATTAGAAAAGAGTGAGGACTACAATCTAGTTAGAAAGGAGCAATAGAAAGCTGAGGAAGCAGGTGCGATGACAGATACATAGGTGGAGAGAAAGGGAAGGGTTATACGGGGTTGGGCAGAGAGCAAGAGTCCAGTGGTTAGTAGATGAGTATTGACTTTGCATTTAAATTTCTGGAGGTTGTAGCCGTCAGGAAAGCAAGAATACGGGAGCGAGTTCCACAGGCTGGAAGTGCGAGAGAAGAAACTGCAGGAGTAGAATTGTCGTCTGCATTTGGCTAACCTGACCCAGTTGCCAGTCTGGTTGCACGAGTAAACACCTGTTGAGGAGGCACCAGTGGCTTAAGTTCGTCCAAGCAGAAGCCATGAAAGTATTTATAGAACAGACAAAGGGAGGCCACATTTCGACGGTGGGGAAGTGGCTGCAGTCGAGCCGCCAGATCAGTACCTATCACATTACAGACTCTCCTTTGGAGCCTGTTGAGAACACTGAGGAGAACGGCAGGGGCGCCTGACCATAAATGGCAGCAGTACTCCATGCACGGACGGATGGTTGATTTGTATATATGCAGGATAGATTCAGGCGGAAAAAACATCCTGGATCGACATAGTGACCCAACCTTCTTAGCAGTAGATTTTGTTATGGATTCAATATAGTGGTTCCATTTGAGGTCTGAGGACAGGGTAAGTCCGAGGAGGCGTAGTGTATTGCTCTCCGGGAGAATCGCTTGGTCCATGCTTATGGGAGGCAGGAGAGGTTACCTGTAATGGTTGACAGACAACAGCTTGGTCTTAGACGAATTGAAGCTGACAAGCCACTTCTTGCCCCTATTCAAAGTGTAGATCCCGTTCAATGTCAGCAGCGAGATTATGTCTGTCCGCCACGACAGGTTTCTTACTGGTGCGGGAGTATATTGTAGTGTCATCTGCGTAGATGCCTACTTGGGACTTGATCTCATCTGGGAGGTCGTTGATGAAAATAAGGAAGAGCGTCGGGCCCAGGATAGAGCCCTGTGGGACACCAGCATTCGTGCTGTGGGATGAAGAGGCACGCCCATTCAAAACGACCTTCATTTTGCGGTTATTTAAAAAAGATTGGATTAGGTCAAGCAGGCGACCGGTAATACCGTAACCCCGTAGTTTGCATAGGAGAGTGCCAAACCCTGTCGAAAAGCCTTGGAGATGTCCAGAGCAACCGCGCGAGCCTCGTTAGACTCATCAAGGGCCTGTAGCATGTACTCCGTTACGGTTGTTAGCAGGTCGGCCGTGGACCTGGCAAAGCGGAAGCCATATTACCTGTCAGAGAAGAGTTTGTGGGCAGTGAGACGATGAACTATTTCAGCATTGATTATTGACGATAATAGAAGTTGCAATATAAAGCAACTTAAATAATAAAATTTCTGAAACTGAAAAATCTAAACATAAAAATAAACTGACTTGAATTGGTGAAGATATCGTGGAATGTAAAGACATTTGCGCGTAAAAAGGTTTTTTCTCTGGGAACTGGTCATCATTCTTGAAGACACTGAGACAGCGATTTACAAAACGGAGCACAATCTGAAGGATCCTGTATTCCATTATCTGAAAAATGCGCAGCAAAACAAGAATAAAGTAGTTGAACAATAACCTCGAAATTTTCTAAAAAGAAAGAAATAAAAGATGCCTAATAATCTTTACTTATTTATAAATGGAACATTGCCTGTGTGTGTGTATGTGTGTGTGTGTGTCCGTTACCTATAGACTCCGAAACGGCTGAACCGATTTTCTTGAAAATTTACACAGTTGTACTATAAGCGTCTGCCAGTGTTCTTAGCTAGGTTTTGTGTCGAGCTATCCCCAATAAATATCGAAAATCGATAATCGAAAAAATCGGGTTATAGAAGGAGGGGTCCGATTTTATTCAAATTTGATACCCTCATAGACAAAAATATAAGAAACGATATACAGAAGTTTCAAGATTGCAATTCTTACAATAGTGCAGAAAATCGATAATATATATATATATATATATATATATATATATACACACACAAAAGGCAAGCTGTTTGTGAGTGTGTCTGTTTATCTGCCTGTATATCTGTATTTTTTTCAGCCATTGTATTTTAGTTTTGCTTCGGGTTTGGCTCTAAGTAGGTATAATTGTAGTTCTTAGTCTCAGCCATGATACCATTTACTCAGAGGACTTATTTAGCCTTCAAAATTCAGTTTACGACGAAAAAAACTTATTTGATATCGATACCAGGAAATCAAAATTTGACTGACATCCATTCATTTTTCTTTCAGTCTACGGTTTCGCTTTAACTGGAAACAACTATTGCTTTTTAGTATTTCGTGCCAAAGAGTCTGTGCTCCATTAGTTTTAAAGCTTTCATTACACCTGAGCAACGCCGGGCTGTACTGCTAGTCATTCACAATATTTTTAAATTCCAGATTTATGTTTAAGTGCAATTCAACTGATGCACAATCAGATATTGATATTAGAAACTGATCACTTTTTATACTCGCCCTCTATATCATATGTATCACGTTATATGTCCTAATATTACATATTATATTCTGCATGTCCTATAAATTATATGTCCTATATGTTATCTACATATATAAAAGGCAATGTGTTAGTCTGTGTTTGACCGTAAGCTATGCACGCCTACATTTTTTAAGCTACGCCATTCAAACTTTCTAGCGACACATATCTACAGGAAAGCTAGGTTGACTCACTTTTTGAGTTTAAGTTCAGCAATTTTCCCTTTCGCACTTTTTGGCCAATGAAGCTGATTGTTTACATTTGCTCCGTAAAACATCTAAGATCTAAGATGGTTGCTGAATTACGCCACAGAAATCATTTCGCACGTACCAAACGCGACTAAAATATTTTTTATTAAAAAAAAATGAGCCTTTATATTTAATTTTTATTCCGACGTTTTAAAAATTCATTTGGTCAACAAAAAAATGTGAATATCTTCCTCCGTAATTTTGAAACAAAAGAAATATTTAAAAAAACAACGTATTTTTTCACACAAAAACAAAATATGTAAAAAAAAGTGTCTGTAATTCGTGTGGCATTAATGTAACTATTTCCTATAAAATTAAATGTCTACATTTTTAAATATTCTTCGAAAATTTCTGAAGTGAGAGCGTAATAGTTTTTATATTTCTAATTTCAGTAAAACAAAATATATAATTTTTATTTTTATGTTAAATTCATTTAGTCAACAAAAAATGTAAATATTTTCCCCTGTAATTTTGAAACAAAAACAAACGCAATGTTGTTTACAATGTCACACAAAACATCAAATCACGTTTATGCAAGACAAAAGAAAATAGATTTTTTTCTTCTACTCCTAAAATATTCTGAGTTGCACGGGCAACGCCGGGCTATGATGCTAGTATATTATATATGCTATATGTTTTATATGTTGTCTTATATATTATATGCTATATGCCCTATGCGTTATATATTATATGATATATGTTCTATATCTTATAAGTTATATATGTCCTATATGTTATGTTATATGTTCTATGTTATATTATATGCTACATATACTATATGCTATACCCTATATGTTATATGTTACATCTTATATGCTGTATACCCTATATATTATATGTTATATGCTATATGTCTCATAAGTTATATGTCATATATGTTATATGCTATATATTATATATGTTATATGCTATATGTCCTATATGTTATCTATTGTATGCTATCTGCCCTATATGTTAGATGTTTTATATGTTATGTTGTATGTTCTATATATCCTAATATGCTATATGTCATATGTCCTATATATTATATGCTATATATCTTATAACTTATATGCCTTTTATGTTATATGAGTTATATGTTATATGAGTTATATGTTATATACTATATGTTCTATATGTTATATGACCTATATGTTATATATTATATGCCGTATATTGTATATGCTATATGTCCTATATGTTATATCTGTCCAATATGATGTATTATGTGCTCTATAATATAATACAAGGCGTTCGACCTCGTTAGTAGGGAGGGCCTCCTCAGAATCCTGTCCAAGATTGGTTGCCCACCCAAGCTGCACAGCTTGACTGTGTCCGTCCATAATAATATGCGGGGTACTGTGCAGTTCAACGGCAACACCACGGAGCCCTTCAATATCTGCAGCGGTGTCAAACAGGGTTGTATCCTCGCTCCTACTCTCCTCGGAATCTTCTTCCCGCTACTTCTGAAGCACGCATTCGGCACATCATGGGAAGGAATTTACCTGCATACTAAATCAGATGGCAGGCTTTTCAATCTCGCCGGGTCTCAGAGCCAAGATTAAGGTACGGAAAGTCCTTATCAGAGACATGTTGTTTGCTGATGATACGGCATTAGCACCCCACATACGGCGTGAATTTCAAACACTGATGGATCATTTCTCTCAGGCATGGAGAGACTTTGGGCTGACCGTTAGCTTGAAGAAAATAGCCGTCCCGGGTCAAGGTACCGCAGCACCACCGGTTATCACCATCAATGACTGTGAGCTGCATGTGGTCTATCAGTTTACCTACCTTGGCTACCATCAATGATAACCGCTCCCTAGACATAGAGCTCGACAAGAGAATTAGGAAGGCAGCCACAACCCTTTCGCGCCTCACAACACGTGTTTGGACGAACTCCGAACTGACAGTGAAGACAAAGATGGTAGTGTACAACGCCTGTGTCATCAGTACACTGCTATACGGCAGTAAGACATGGACCACGTACGCCAGGCAAGAGAGGAGTCTAAGCACCTTCCACGTGAGAAGTATCCGACGCATATTGGGAATCTCATAGCAAGACAAGGTGCCCAACACTGAAGTCCCGTCTAGCGCGGGTCTGCCTACCATTTTCACACTCCTTAAACAGCGCAGACTCCGCTGACTAGGCCATGTCCACCGCATGCCAGACGGTCGCATTCAAAAAGACTTCCTGTATGGAGAGCTGGCTTCTGGAAGAAGACTTACTCGGCGGCCACAGCTGCGGTATCGTGACATCATAAAACGCGATATGAAAGCTGTGGGCATCAACACGGAGTCATGGGAGAGCGTAGCAGTCAACCGGACTAAATGGAGAGGAACCTCGGCCCAACAACTCAAATCAAGGGCGGAGCAAATGACACAAGTCACCATGGGGAGGTGGGTTCGCAGAAAGCAAAATGACAGCTCTGACAGACCAGAAACAAAACATAAATGCAGCTTCTGCAACAAAGACTATCACTTCCGCATCGGTTTCTGCAGTCAGAGACGCCGATGCTCCAGACAACTAGGATGCTACGCATGGTCAACCCTGACCGACGGAGGCCTACTACCACTATGCACTATATGCGATATGTTCTATGTTTTATATGATATAAGTCCTATATGTTATACATTATATGTGACATATGTTATACTCTATATGTGACATATGTTATACTCTATATGTGACATATGTTATACTCTATATGTGACATATGTTATATGTCCTATATCTTTTGACTTTATAAAAGTCAGATGAGACCAAAAAAAAAAAGGGTATTGCTGTCATATCTGAACTGGCTGTAATCAATCCAAACTTTGCAGGCTTGATAGAATTCAGACTCATGCGGTCTTGTGAGGGATATCTTGTCTTCCATTATGTTGGTTGGTTGGTTGGTTGTTTTGCTTTATGGCATATCAACCTCGGTGGGCCATTTATTGCCAACTAATTTTTATTTATTTATTTATTTCTGGTAATAACTTTTTCTTTCAACAGTTTTTATATAAGTTTCTGTGTCTAGTAATTCTTTTTTTTTTTTTCGAGTACCAAGATTCATTGGAATTTGCTTTTAAGGGCAGGGTCACCAAATCCTACACTGTTATTTAACCCATAACTGGAGGGAAGGGACAGATTAATACCTTTCCCAAGGGTACCAGTGCTTAAGTGAATGCAGAGTATTCAACTGGAATTCGAATTCGGCTCACCGATTTCTCTTTCCAAGCCGATATCCACTGCACTACAACGCACATCCGTCACTATACGCTTAGAGCACCTGGTATTCCCAAGCGGTCATCCATCTGAGTACTGACCAGGCTCAACGTTGCTTAACTTCGGTGATCGAGCGAGAACCGGTGTATTCAACGTGATATGGCCGTAAGCCACTAAACGCTTACAGCACCTGGTATTCCCAAGCGGTCACCCATCTAAGTACTGACCAGGCTCAACGTTGCTTAACTTCGGTGATCGAGCGAGAACCGGTTAATTCAACGTGATATGGCCGTAAGCCCTTCCATTATGTAACCTCTTTTTCACAGATGCAGAATTGCATGCATGTTCCTACTCCCATGGCAAATGTTCAGATTAGCTCTATTGTTCGGTTTCTCCAGTTCAGAGAGAACTCACTATGCTCGTCCCACGGAACCGAATCATCTACATGTCCCAGATGCAAGAAAGAAGATCCGTTCATCTTTCTCTAAATAAACTTTATAGAACTGATCCCTGCGTGGTTATTTTTCTGGATGCAAGAAAGCTCAACACAGAAGAGATATTTCAAATCGCTGATCGGACACAACTGTCCCAGTGACACACATACGCACCACCTCACTTTCTCGCGTGCTGTTTTCCTTTATCTCTTTTTCTTCGTCTTCGCTGTCAAGAAGAAGAAGACAACAACAATAAAATACTTCAGCTGACTCCTAAAATTAACGTCGATAAGTACAATTCTCCTTTATTGCTTTTTCTTCCTTTTCACTTATTCGCCGATCGCAGAAAGAAAAAACGGAACAAAGACATTATTACTATTTCTTTTAGAAGAGTTCTACAGTTAATTTTACTTCATACAAATTGATGTTATTCTTTTCTATAAATGAATTTCCATTTCATCCATACAATCTAAACAGTTTTTTTCTTTTGTTCAACCTTCTGATATTTTAAATTGTGAGTACTTCGTTTGTGTTTGTCACAAGGCCAATTCGATAAACAAGTCTCCTTAAATTTGGTTTTTAGCTCTAAGGAGATTAGATTCTGACGGAGGATTCTCCTTCTAATGACTTCTCTAAAGTAAACATATATATTTAATGGAAAATAATGCAATCTCGGTGTGAGATAATTTACCGATAGCGGGTTCAATTCACACTGGATGCATCAAATTTGTGAACTTGTGCTGAAATGAGCTAAGCCGAATAAATACAAGGCTCATTCAATAAAGAAGGTAAATGTTTCGGTATAAGGACTTCTAATACAGGTAGAAACATACTTTTTAAAAAAAATTTTTTCCTTTGCAATTTTATGGCATCTTCAAGTTTTGTCGAATCAACAATATTATTGGATCAAACAAGATGACATAAATCCTAATTGAGTCACCGGTTTTTGATTAACTATTCCGTTATCACTCTATTAAGATAGTTTAACGGTCGTCAGCTAAGAAAGTAAATTCGGCTTGCCGTGTTCAATTCTAACTCGATTTTGTGTAGTTCACTTCGCGTTGATGACCTTAAAAGAGGCATGAATGCAGCATTCTTCAGCTGTCGGTTAAATAGCATGGTAGAATGGACCCTCTTGCCTTGAATTGGCAACAAGTCTCGAAGAAAATTTTAATCAGACTCTATTTTAAATACTTTCTGTCAGCCAATACACATCACTGTTGCTATGACCGCCATAAAGGCAGCGTTTCCTAAACACCCAAAGGTTACAGAACACGTGACATTCTTCTCGATATTTGAAAATTAATATCTATACCTTTTTTAAACCCTGTTTGATTTTAGGTTTTACTGTCAACACAAAATTATGTTATTTTCTTCCTTTAATGTTAGGTTGTTGACGAATCAAGGCTTACGGCCACATCACGTTGAAACATTGGTTCCCGTACGATCATGGAAGTTAAGCAACGTCGAGCGTAGCCAGTATGTAGATGGGTGACCACTTGGTAATACTAGTGCAAACATACCTATTCCTCTGTGCAAAACTCCCCTCCACATCTATGGGTTAACTAGTAAAACTTGTATCACTAAACCATTACAAAAAAAAGAATCTAAAAATATTTTCTGGCTTTAAATAACCTGGAAACGGTTGATAAGCCATAAAAAAAATCAATCAATTTTGACGAATCAGTCAGTGAGTTAAGTGCCATATGTAATACACGCTTGGTCTCCTTCAGTAGGTTGCCATTACTTTCTGTAGTAGACTGGTTGCCAGCCAAGGCTATAGAACACAACATGTTCTGCTATTTAAGAAGGGATGAATTAATACATTTCCCAAAGGTATTTTTGCGTAAGTGAATGCAACGAATTCAACCGGAATTCGAACACGACTCTCGAATTTTACGTTCCGATGCGATAGCCACTGCAACACAGACAAATCAGTACTCTACTGTCATGGTCAAACATACCTATTCCTCTGATAATGGACACTCTCTCCTATATTAATAAGAGTAAACAGGAAGTTAACTCGAGAAGTTCTTGGGAAGGTCATAGGAATTCTTAGAAGTTCTAGAGAGTTCTTTAGAGTTCTATTGGAGTTCAGTAGAACTACTAGGCAGTTGATATTAGTCGGCAGTTAGCCGAATACTAAGGAGACAGTTTACAGTGGAAGATTAACAAGTTCCTAACATTTTGGGTGCGTTAAGTCGATTAGCAACAGACATAGCACGATTATAACCTTCAGTGCCAAAACTACTCCACAATACCTACACGTAAGAAAATATACCAGGAGGCATCTTCTGAAACAGTTTTATATTCTTAAAATCAGAAAAGTCATCAGCCTCTTTCTCAAAAGTCGATGCAAAATCTTAATACAGACAGCAAAATATTACAAATTTCATTAAAACCCAAGAAAGATGAATTCATGGTTTCCCGAACTTAGAGGCACAATTTGAGTGACTGTTGAAACATCGGTGGCAGCATATTGTTACAATCTTCAATTGGTTTCATAGTATTTTTTTTATCAGAATCGAACACCATTAAAACATTTATCTTGATATATTGATCGATTTCTATTCTATTTTAAGGCTTACCAACCCTTTGGGAAATTAATACTGAGCATCAGAAAAAGACAACTGAAGTTCCTGGGACATGCAATAAGGAAGGAGGGCTTGGAGAACCTGATACTAACAGGATAGATAGAGGGGAAAAGAGACAGAGGAAAGCAGCGGATAACCTATTTGAAGAGCCTGAGCAGGTGAATGACAGAACGGGGGTTGCGTGGTGTTACAGGAGAAAGTATGTTCCGAACCACCAGGAATAGGGAGACGTGGAAGGCCATGATCGCCCACGCCCTGAAAAAACAAGAAACATAGAAGAAGAAGAAGAAGAAGAAGAAGAAGAAGAAGAAGAAGAAGAAGAAGAAGAACCCTTTGCAGGTTATTTAAAACTAGAAATTATTTTTAGATTGAAAGAATTTTTGGAGATAATAATGATTTAGCAGTATTAGATCTACTAATTAACCCATAGCTGGGGCCAAAAGCGGCAGATTCATACGTTTCTCAAGGGTATTTGTGTGTAAGTGAATATAATAATCTCGACTGAAATTAGAACTTTGCTCTGTAATTTCCAATTCTGAGCTGCTATTTATTACACCACTGCACATCTAAGATTACAGCATCTAGTATTCGGCGCCAATTTAGGTATTGACTACGCTTGACGTTACTTAATTTTGGTAATTGTACGGGAACCAATGTTTCAACATATAATGGCCGTAAGCCGTTTATTTTTTTATGTAAAAAAAATACATTTTCTGACATTTTTTTAAAACAATTCACCCTAAGCAAAATGATTATGTCACTTCGATGTAAAAGTGAATGAAGACGAAGAAGTAACCGTAAACATAATTCTCAATAGGACACTAGGAATAAAAGTCTTAATCCTGTTCTAAAAAATTTTAAAAAAATGGTATTTGAATATTTTTCATGCATTCACTCACCGAAATTACCGACCGGTGATGATTGGCGACTCTATTCAGGACGGAAGTGCATGGTAATTTAAAGGCAGCAATATTCATTTGATTAGAGTCCAAATTCATTCGTTGCAAGTCAGCATTGTTTACATCCAAGTTTCCGATTATCCACTGAGTGTTGTACTGGATTAGGTTCAGTCGAGAAGCCTGAAATATTGTCACAGTATTTCGGTTATTTTAGTTTAACATTTGACCATTATTAAAAGCATATCTGTCTTCAAACTCCTACCAAAACAGGCAGCAGTGGAAAGGCATTATGGGAAAAATAAAATAAAATAAAAGTTAATATGAATTTTGACAAATTTACCGATAACACGAAACAAAACATTTTATTCAGAAATTTGAAAGATTTAATTAAAAAAGTGATAGATAATAACTTGTTCTTATATATATATATATATATATATGTATATATATATATATATATATATATATATATATATATATATATATCCGAGTGAATACAGAAAAAGAAAAAAAATTTACAACGTCTAAAACATTAATTTAAAACAGTGCTCGATATATAATATATAGAGCTGTGAATATTGATTATAAATTATATTTTAGAACATGTACAGAATTTTTTTTGATATATCCACTACAAATAGTACATTTGTTTCGATATTGAAACTACAATGTCTCATCAGGCGGTGTGGACAGGAATGGAAAGCCTCTTTTCTTATATTTGGTCAGTTGTGTGTGGGATGTTGGTGGGGGTGAGTGATAAGGGAACAAGTCTTGTGGATTGACCGTTAAAATTTTGAAGAAAGTGAGTGGGTAGGGAATATGGTTCATTAATGAGAGTCTATGAGTTTTGTAGACAGATTTAACATTAGCAGCTAGAATGTAAGTTTTTTTTATTATATTGCGACTAGACTATATCCTTTAAATTTCTTAGATGAGCAGGTAAGGTGTGGGATGCTTATTTTGTACAGAATATTTTGGTGTTTAAGCAGAGTTTTTATAAGTAATCTTAATTTTGGATTTAGGAAATCGATTTATCTATTAAATTTTAAGTTTTAATTAGATGACAGTTTGGAAACCGATTTTTTCTATTAAATTTTAAATTTCAATTAGATCACCGTTTGTGGTAATATTTAATGTAAGGGGTAAAATTTTAAAAAAAAATTAAAGTAATAAGTAGGTAATAGATGCGTGATAAGTAGAACTTTATGTAGGAGGAAAGATTAAATGTTTGTATTTAAGGTAATAGGTGAATAGGTAATAGGCGTGTTTGTATTTAAGGTAGTAGGTGAAGTTTAATGTGTGTCTTAAGAAACGTTTTTATAATTAATCTAATTGTGT
Organism: Ascarosepion bandense; assembly: GCA_037127315.1. Taxonomy (NCBI): domain Eukaryota; kingdom Metazoa; phylum Mollusca; class Cephalopoda; order Sepiida; family Sepiidae; genus Ascarosepion; species Ascarosepion bandense. The sequence continues at coordinate 956,183 of JBBBDQ010002228.1, read as the reverse complement.
ATATTAAACCTTACTTTAGAATTTAGTAAATCGATTTTTTCTATAGAATTTTTAATTTAAAAAAACTTCTTTTTTTTTTTAGAAAATTAGATCACAGTTTCTGGTGTATGTAGGAGTGTTGTTAGTACAGTGAAGGTGTATCATTTTAGGGGTCCTAGCTCTGTCTTTTGTAGTAATTTTTAGCATGATTGTAAGGTCAGTTCTTTAATGTGCTTGCAGTTTACTGTGGTTTCATGCCTCTGTTTCAAAAGCTTGTTGCTATTCATATATTTAATGATTTCATTTTTTTCTTGAAGACAAAAGAAACATGGTTCATTTATAGATTTAGCTGTTCTTGCTTGTTTAAGGATTTTCCATTTAACTTTAGGTGTTTTATTTTCGTCCTTCAACTTCCAAAAGTATTTAGAGAGAGATGCCATGTTTTGTTTTTCTTTGTTATTGAAGGATGGTAGGTGATTGTAAAATCGCTTTTTAAATACGTTCATGGTATTTCCGATATATATTTTTTCATCTTTAGGATTCTCCATGGATGAAATCGGACACATATATATCAGAGATTTCGTTAGACATTTACTGGTCATGGGGCATTGATTAGTTACAGGTACAGTTACAGAGGTTGTTATTATGGGGCGGACTGGTATTAGTGTTGGAGTTATTTTTGTTGTGTGTTTTTAATATTTTGCTGTTGTGTACTTTAATTATTTTTTCTAGATTATTGGAGCAGCTATAGATTAGTTTTATTGTATTTTATTGAAGATTTTGTAATATATATATATATATATATATATATATATTCCATTTTAAACGAGTTATTTAGCTATCCAGGTTTCTACCATGAGTGGTGTCTTCAGGCGATTTTTAATAACTGATTTTACCTTTTACCGTTTATCTTTTTTAAGAACGCTCTTGTAACGGTGATTTATTTGAATTATGATGCATTTAGCATTAAATGAAAGAACAGAAATTATGACTAAATGCATCCACACTAAGAAATACCTCTTAGGTTCATACAACCATGGATGAAAACGTTATAATTCGTTTTAATTTAAACATTGCGCGTTCATAAATTCCCTGCCACGTGAACGTTCAAATAAAACACCGTTATAAGAGCGTTCTTAAAAAGAAAAACGGTAAAAGGTAAAATCAGTTATTAAAAATCACCTGAAGACACCACTCATGGTAGAAAACTGGGTAGTGAAAAAACTCGTTTAAAAATGAAAAATATTAAAAAGTTCTCCAATATAATTGTATCGAACTCTTTTTAATACAAATGTGTACTGGTCTAACCCTATTAGGACCAAAAAACTAAGTGTTAAACAATCAATCAATCAATCAATCAATCAATATATATATATATATATATATAGCTCAGAGGTAGAAACGCCGACTGACACCAATTCTGTCGGGTTTCAATCCTGGGTAAAAGCAATCTGATGTCTAACCGTACTGATGAGCTGAAACAGCGAAACAGATCTGTCTGCGGATGACTATTTACGCGCTCACACCCTGATGAGGACTCTGGAAGAATGGTAGACTTTGAAAAACAGTAGCTACTCTAGCATCTACGTATCGCTCATTCAGTAATGAATTAGAGGATTCTAACTACTGGCGTATGATACATCACATGCTAAAACTTTGCCTCCTTCTACCGAGCGCCCATAGCTCAAAGGTAGAATCGCCGACTGACGCCAAATCTGTCGGGTTTCAATCCTGGGTAAAAGCAATCGGATGTCTAACCGTACTGATGAGCTGTGATACAGCGAAACAGATCTGTCTTCTGATGACTATTATGAAAAATAACAGAAAAGGTTACGTTTACGTTTTTTATGTGATTTTATGATTTTCTTTTGAGGACAAATTATTTAAAAGCACACACGGAAATTTACGAAACCCTATCTGTAACATAGTTGTTAACACAAATATCATAGCATCATCGACATGCAAAAAATGTCTTAAAATAATGGAAGCATCTATATAAATATAAATGAAAATGTGTGTCAGTGTGTGTATCCATGTGTGTATCCTCACTGATTTCTAATAACATACACTTCCACATTTTTCATCCGATTTGTTTCAAAACTTACACACCCCATAAAAATTTATTATTCTACACAACCAAGAAAAAGAAATTGCATGTGGCTCTTCAATTTAATCTTTGTCTTGATTTCTTATTTTCAAATATTTTTTGTTGTTAAAGACAAGTTCAGCACAGTACCTTTTACATGGAAAAAAACTCTTTCAAAAATACAACAGTTATCTCCCGTATTTAATGTCTGCAGATTTGGGTCGTATAAAAATGGGAATTTTTACTCTTCCCATCCCGTAGAAACCCGGTCACTTACTGCTAATTATTTATGAAACAAGAAAAAAACAACACTCAGTAATATCAACTACGAACACGCTAACAACATGATTACCGTGTTCGGAATATAAAACATACACACTATTCTAGAAACATACATAACACTACATACATTTTGTTACACGTAAAATAAAATCCATAATGGATAATGGCTAAAAGTATAACCTAAAGAACTCGAATAGACAAAACATTTCGATAATTTTGTTCTAATTTATGTCCTCAACAGACAAAAAAATCACATGGTCACATGAAAAATTACATAAGAAATTTAGCTATAATACCTTGTCTTCGACTTTTGATGAAACCATCATAAAAGAGAGATTGTCACACACACACACACACACACACACACACACACACACATACATATATATATATATATATATATATATATATATATATATATTGTTTTCTAACGGAGAAATCCTGCCGCCGGCAGCTATGCCCGGTCTCACCGGTGGTTCTGGCCGTGAAAAATTAAAACCACTCGGTCCTCCTCCGGTGAGCTGAGGAAACCACCACCATTCGCCACGTAAATAGTAAAGGATGAGATGGCTGGACCCCTACGCTGAAAGAAATCACTATTCGTGCATAATAAGTCCTTGTCGCCACCGCAAGGACATAAAGAAAACACATATAAGCAACACTTCCAGTTCCTGTACAAAGAGTCTTTTAAGACTACTGCTTTTATGTCGCTACTAAAGAAATTACACGAATACAAAGTTTTTGAATGAGATTCACTCGTTTGGGGTCGGAAAGTAACAGAGAGAGTCAGATTTAACTCCAACTGATCAAAGGGAGGTAATTTCGTGGTTCTTCGTTTATTCGCAATACATAGCAGTTTCTCTCCTCAGCTTTGTTGACAAAGTTAGTTAGATTCGTACGAGCGTTATCTGTCTCTTAGTTAGGATCGGACTTCTTGATGCCTGACAACCACAGACTAGTCGAGCTGTTTCACCTAAACGTTTTCGCCGCTTTCTGCCGATCTCTGCTCAACTGCTCTACTCTAGTGTGCAAACTACTTATATAGAGCCGGGCGGGGCTAAACAATGTTTAGGCGCTGCTAATTTTAATATGAAAATCACCTTGACCACCATGCATGTTCGCCTATTCTCCGAATTTCTACGGGAGACTATTTCTCAAGTGATACTAAAAATGAATTTTGAGTTTCTCGTGGTTTTTTCGCAGACAATTCCCACTTGAGTCTTGCCAAAACCACTTATCTCGGCTGTGGACTTGGCCGGATTTGGTCCTTCAGACCACTCAAGAAATGCGATTCGTCATTTATCATACTTTTTACGGAATCACCATTTATCATAAAATTTACTTAACGGACTTGTCTGCTAATCACTCCGGAATTATTACACTTAATTAAATAACAACTCAACCTCAGAAATAATTATAAAAAAAAGCTTATTTTTGTTATTACTCCAGAATTTTTACAGCTTATTTCTGGTATTACTCTGGAATCCCTTCTACCCAACTAATTAGTTGGTGATTAAAAATTCCACCGGAGGAGCTCTCTCTCTCTCTCTCTCTCTCTCTCTCTCTCTCTCTGTGTGTGTGTTAGTGTCACAGTTGAATTGTGATAAAGTTTAGTGCCAAGGCTGTTATTTTTCAGTCGCTTTACTGATTCTATCTATCTATCTATCTATCTATCTATCTATCTATCTATCTATCTATCTATCTATCTATCTATCTATCTCATTCTGTTCATATCTATCTATCTATCTATCTATCTATCTATCTCAATCTGTTCATATCTATCTATCTATCTATCTATCTATCTATCTATCTATCTATCTATCTATCTATCTATCCTAGTGAAAATTAATTAAAACAACTACTCTAGTCTCCTTTCTTTAAGCATACGATCAGTTTTAGCCCCACTGGACAGACAGGGTGTAATCGATTTCTACTTTTTTCTCAGCTAAGGTCATTTGCAGTTGTGTGCATCTATTTTCGGGGTGTATGATTTGTTTGACCCTACAAAAAACATAGCTTCGTCCATGATTGCATCAAATTTTTATCACACCCAGACACTATTGTCTCTACTGTCGATTAGTTGTCCTATTAACGTCCATTGTCTGCAATGGACGTTAATCCAAGGAAGCGTAGGAAAATTGTAACGCTGCACGAACACACTGGCAAGCCTTATAAGAGAGATCACAAATGTTGTTGGTATCGAACTGTAAGTCGTATCACCAAGGCAAAGAAAGAAAACTAGATTCGTCAATTCAAAAATATAAGAAAATGCTGTCAGAAGAGAAAAACAACGCCAAGAGACGATGTGTACGTAATCATAAATAGTGTTATTAAAGATATTATTTTGTTACAATTAATTTACACAAGGTTATATATATATATATATATATATATATAGAACTTTGTCTGTGTGTGTATGTGTGTGTGTGTGTGTCTGTGTGTGTGTGTGTGTCTGTGTGTGTGTGTGTGTGTGTGTGTGTGTGTCCGTTATCTATAGAGTCCGAAACAGCTGAGCCGATTTTCTTGAAAATTTACACAGTTGTACTATAAGCGTCTGCGAGTGTTCTTAGCTAGGTTTTGTGTCGAGGTACTCCCGATAAATATCGAAAATTGATAATCGAAAAATTTGGGTTAAAGAAGGAATGGTTCGATTTTAATCAAATTTGATACCCTTATAGACAAAGACATAAGAAACGATATTCAGAAGTTTCAAGGTTGCAGTGCTTACAATAATGCAGAAAATCGATAATATATCTATATAAAAGACAAGATGTTTGTGTGTGTGCCTGTTTATCTGCCTGTATGTCTATATTTTTTTCAGCCCTTTTATTTTAGTTTTTGCTTCGGGTTTGGCTCTAAGTAGGTATAATTGTAGTTCTTAGTCTCAGCCATGATACCATTTACTCAGAGGACTTATTTAACCTTCAAAATTCAGCTTACGACGAAAAAACTTATTTGATATCGATACCAGGAAATCAACATTTGACTTACATCCATTCATTTTTCTTTCAGTCTACGGTTTCGCTTTAACTGGAAACAACTATTGCTTTTTAGTCTTTCGTGCCAACGTCCAAAGAGTCTGAGCTCCAGGACCATGGATTAGTTTTAAAGCTTTCATTACACCCGAACAACGCCGGGCTATATATATATATATATATATATATATATATATATATATATTCACTCTTTCAACCGACCTAAAGTGGAAAGACTACATCGAAATAATAGTGATATCTCCTGCTAAGAAGGCCACTGTGCCGGGCCAAGAATTTATTTTGTCAGAATCCATCTTGCATATTTATAAATCCACCATTCGTCCGTGCATTGAATACTATTGTCACATCTGTTCTGTTGCTCCTGCTATTCATCTTGGAGTTATCGACAAAATCCAAAGGTCGATCTGAAATGTAATCAATCCTGATTTGACATCTCGACTCCAGTCAGTTTCTCACCGACGGGATGTGGCTTCCTCGATCTTTTCTATAAATATTTTCACGGCTTTTGCTCTGACTTTACTTGTGCTACTTGATTTGCAACTAGGTCCCCACCCTTTCACCATCAGAATAGCCAAATGAAGCTGCTACTTCTACTCTATAGTTTCTTTTCGCACACTTCCAGCCGATGGAACTCCATTCCATATACTTATAGCTACAATCTCCAAAAGTTTAAGTGCAATGTCAATCGCCATCTTCTCTTTTCTTGATTCTCATCTTTCTCTTATCCTTTCTTCAACATCCTCGGTCACTTGTTCCTTGTCTCTTTTTCTGACCTTTTCTCTCACTGTAACCCCTGAGCACCAGTGGCGGTACTGCCTTTCTGCGGGTAAAACGATTGATTATATATATATATATATGCAGATCTCTATTTACTCTCTCACACCCTGATTGAGCACTCTGGAAGAATGGTAGACTTTGAAAAACAGTAGCTACTCTGGCATCTACGCATCGTTCATTCAGCAATGAATTAGAACACTCTCAGCTATTGGGCGTGTATAATGATAATATTTACGCTAAAAAGTTTGCCTCCTTCTACCGAGTGCCTATAACTCAGAGGTAGAATCGTCGACTGACGCCATTTCAGTCGGGTTTCAATCCTGGGTTAAAAAGCAATCGAAGTCTAACCGTACTGATGAGCTGTGATACAGCGAAACAGATCTGTCTGTGGATGACTATGTATATATATATATATATGTGTGTGTGTGTGTGTGTGTGTGTGTGCGTGTGTGTGTTCGGATGTCCACGTATGCTTGTCTATGGATATATATTCTTTCTCGTCTATGCACGTATATATATACGCTTATGTGTGAATATTGCTGCGCTTATTTGCGTATGTTTGTGCCAGTTGTGTATAAGTAGTTTCATGTATGTGGTTATATTTTGTATTTTGTATATGATGTTTTGTAGAGTTTTTAGTCGCGTGCGTTTTTTTTAGCTTGTGTATTTGCGTGAGTATATATATAATTATGTTTATTTTTTCATGCACTGAAATATTATTGTGTTTACCCTGACCTCATTCATTCAAGCCTCTTACCATCTTACGAATTCGCTCTTACATGTATCCAATATTGTAGGCTTTACAGCCGTTTTCCAAACCTGGCTTTAAAATTTAATGGATAAATTGACACGTCGATAAAACAAAATTTTGAAATTTGTGTATGTATGTATGTGTTTGTATACCAATATATGTTTGTACGTGTATATATTCGTCTATTTGTCCATATGTGGCGTCTATAAATTTGTATATGTGTGCGTCCATGTCTTTTCCTCGCTTAATATCTGAATAACTTTATAATAATCTTAATCTAATGCTTTGCTAAACTTAAAATTTAAAATTCGCAATAAAAATAAAGTGAATCTAATAATCGATTAATAATGCTGATCTCTATTTTAATCAAATATTAATATTAATACTTCAATAAATTCTTTTTAGGGTTTGTTCTCATATTCTTCAAATTAGAAATTATTTTATTTTGATTGGTCCACACTGTCTATCTAACAATGCATCTCTGATTAAGGGGGTTTGACTAGTTTTAAACCTTTTAAAATTCTTCAATTTGAAACAAACACCATTACTTGATAAGACACAAGTAGTGTTGAAAGAAAATACCTACTTTTGTAGTGATATTATATATATATATATATATATATATATATATATATATATATAATGTTGAAGAAAAATGAACAAAAGAGAAATTAAAAGAAATCTTTACAGAAATGTTTGGTTTCCACTCAATACCCGAAACTGAAATATCACGTTTCGATTCACAAATCTGTCACCGTCATTCAATTACAATAAAGATAGCTAAATAAGACACAAATTAACATTCATAAGTTTAACCATCACTTCCGTCACCTATTTCAAACAAATTATTTCAAATGGCTGTCCTCATTTTTGTTGCCACAGTCACAACGTTTCAGCAGTAGTACGCTCCGACCTTCTTCAGGTGACTGGAATTTGGAATTGAACAATTAAGGACACATGGTCCAGTAGATAAAATCGTTGGCTGAATCCAGTGACTTGACCTTAAGAGTTGTGAGTTCAATACCTGGCTACAGCAGAGTTGAATAAAAAAAAATAGAGAGTTGAAGAGAGAAAACTGATATTAAGATACCTGGAAGACCTATGACTCTTGGTGTACTAAATAAAGAATTCAGTTCAAAATTTCAATCACCTGAAGACAGTCGGATCGTACAACGGCCGAAACGTTGTGAATATGGCAACAAAAATGAGAACAACAGTCCGAACAATGCAAGGAGTGTAAATAATGTAGATAAATTTCTTTAAACTGCTTTAAATTTACTCACAGCTTGCAAAGTTTTTATGGTTCCCTCTCGATCCATCAGAACAAGAAAGGAAGTCGTTGCTATTCTTGGCTTATAACGTTGCATCTCGGATTCAAAATTTGTCTTCGTATAATTCAAACGGTGCAGTGTAAAGCGGACCCCTTTTCTGGAGAGGCCGGACATTAAAGATATCTGTTGGTGATAAACTTGAAGAAAAAATTAAAAATGCAGAAACAAATAATAATAATTTATTGAAACAGAATTATTTAACAATTTCCATTCAAAGTAAATTTAGAAAAGCCCTTAAACCTGGTTTGCGACTATTTAAAAAAAAAATCATTCAAATGCCAAAATATTTTATTTCTGGTGTAATCTAGATTGAAACTTCGCATTGTTCAGGTGAAAGTCAAACTTTGTCGAATGTTGACTTTTTGCTCACAATGAATACCTTAAAGATGGAGAATGAAAAGTTGAATATTCGTCATATAAATTATGTGTTGGGGATCCCCCTTTTTGGATATAAGAATGGACTCGTCTAATGTGTACAAATAATCCTTCCTATACAGAGAGCAGTGGATAAGTTGAGTTGAGTAGTTGGACCGCCGCTAGTTGGTCACTAAGAATATAGACTCATTACCCGGACATACTTCTTCACTACAAGATTGTATATATTGATTCCTACTAACAGTATTCCTGGTATTCCTGAATTGACTAACCCGTGTTCCAGTTTGTATATTTTTGTTTCAATATAACTCACATTTTTATCTCTATATCTGTTTTTGTTATTTATTTTGTGTGGTTTCTCGACAAGAATCCACAACATTATATCTATAAATTTTGGAAAGGAATAAGTGTTAGAACTGCGACGAACAATATTCAGAAGGTTGATTTTGACCGTGTTCCAGCTATTCGGACGGTCAAAAAATGGTGGGTGACAGATTTTGTTTGGGTGATTTAAACCTAAATGATCAAATTACTAAACGATAAGCATACCCCGGGCGACCTACCGACGGCTCTGTTAGTCACCGAGGAGGATAAACCAAATATTTCGACAAAAGAGATTGCTAAGAGCTTGAAAATTGGATATATCAGCTACCTTTTGCTATTTGAGGAGACTTGAGTTCAAGAAAAACGGCCGATTTTAGCAAATCAAAAAGGTATCATTTTTCGTCTACAACACAAGACGACAATGTTGCAAAATAAACCTTGTAAAAGTGCAAAATTTGAAATAGGAAAGCCTACAGAAACCACCATATTTTCTTGATTTGGAGCCTTCGGATTTCAATTTCTATAGAAAAAAATGAATTACAAAACAACTCTGTGCAGTTGTAAGATATTACCTTGAACCGCGATCGACCAGGTGAATGTAATTGACAGATACATCCAGCCGTAGAAATCAACAAAATGAGAACCGGAAAAGTAAAAAATGCGTGGGTGTAAGCAGTGAAGAGGTGTGTCCATGTGGGTCGAATGGAAGTATATATAAAGAAATAAAAGAACCGATAGGAAAAAATACCTGCTCTTCAACAGGATGCATAAAATCCGAGGAAGGAACAATCATATTGGAGGAAGAGAAAATACTGCAACGATGGGAAAAATATATAAAAGATCTTTTCTACGACGAGAGCAACCGATAATACACAAAGATGTGGACGGACCAGAAATATTAAAGTCTGAAGTGGAATCTGCAATAGCCAAACTGAACAGAAAAAAAAGCAGCGGGACCAGACGGCATAATCATGGAACTGCTGATAGCCCTGGAAGAATTTGGCATAGAGAAAAAGACAGAAATAATAAATGAAATTTATAATAGTGGTGTAATACCAGAGGACCTCAGCAAGTCGATTTTCATAACGCTGCCTAAGAAGCCAGGAGAAAACGAGTGCGAATTCCACAGAACTATCAGTTTAATGAGCCATGTAACAAAACTGATCGTCTGAATCCTGATAAATAGAGCAAGAAGCAGAATCAGGCGAGAGATAGGACGAAAACAGTGCGGTTTCGTCAAAGGCACTGGAGCAAGGAACGCCATATTTATTATTAGGATGCTCTCTGAAAGGGCAATACAAATGAAGAAGGACTTGTACCTATGTTTTATTGATTATGCAAAGGCGTTTGACAAAATACGTCACAATGAACTGATGGAAATGTTCTGCGGCCTAGACATATTTGGGAAAGACTTGAGAGTAATAAAGAATCTTTACTGGCAGCAAACCGCTTGCACACGGACAGGTAATGAATTGAGTAGATATACAAAGATAGAAAGGGGCGTGAGACAAGGATGTGTCTTTTCACCGGATCTGTTCAACTTGCACAGCGAGAATATTTCGAGGGCCCTAGAAGTTATGACCGGATTCGTAATCGGAGGCCACGATTTAAACAAACTAAGGTATGCAGATGATACAGTGCTGATAGCAGACACAGAAAGGAAACTACAATACCTCCTACAGAAGATAGCTGAAGAGAGTGACAAGAAAGGACTACAAATAAACTGCAAGAAAACCGAATGCATGCTCATCAGCAAAAAGAGCAGCCAAAAATGCCAATTACAGGTGAGGGACTATAAAATCGAGCAGACACATAAATTTAAACACCTAGGAGTTGTTCTAACAGAAGACAGAAAAAGCAACATGAGATCCGAAGACGAATTGGCATGGCGAAAGAAGCATTCCAGAAGTTGAGTAAAGTATTAAGAAACAGGACAATATCACTAGAAACAAAGAGGAGAGTACTGGATTACTATGTGATGCGGCTTCTTCAATATGGCAGTTAATATTGGATAATATCTTCGAAGATGAAGGAAAAACTTGAAGAAGCTGAAATGTGGTTCTACAGAAGGATGCTGCGGATATCATGGACCGAGCATGTGAGCAATGACGAGGTTTTAGAAAGGATGGAGACGAAAAGGAAATTAATTCTGACCATCAGGAAGAGACAACTAAAGTTCCTGTGACATGCAATGAGGAAAGAGGGCTTGGAGAACCTGTTACTAACAGGCCAGATAGAGGGAAAAAGAAACAGAGGAAAGCAGTGGGTAACATATTTGAAGAACCTGATCAGGTAGATGACGGAACGAGGTTTGCATGGTGAAACAGGAGAAAGCGTGCTAAGAACCACCAGGAACAGAAAGATGTGGAAAACCATGATCGCCTACGTCCTGAAAAAACATGGTACATAAAAGAAGAAAGAAAGTCTAGAATTTAGCCTGAAGAAAGAGAGTCATTCGCAGGCTTCCGACTTCCGACTTCCGCTTTTTCGTGTGGGTGAACTCTCTCCAACTGCTTTCATGAAATTTCTACGAAAATTACACCAACAAAGTTTTAGAACGCCTGAAGACAGTTGTTAAAACAATGAAGACTATGCACTTGATTGATAAATGTGTTTTGTTAGAATTTAAAATTTTGATTTTAATTTCATAATGGGTTTTTGCAATGATCCAATGATTTTACCTTAGAAATGAAAAGTTATGCTTTAGGGTTAAGGTGATGAAAAGATAAAATAATAGATTCGATAAGTATAAAATGGCGATATCTGAAAATTATTTTAACTGTTGTACTGAAGCAGCTGAAATCGGATAAAACCTCGAATTTCTATAAGGTGGACCCCAAAGAGTACAAAAATCTAATTAAGAAAAACCTAACAAAAAACTACAGGAAAATTAACACGGAGCACAAAAAACCACATAGATAGAATCAACTACTCAGACACACAAATTACGGATAAACTGAAAATAAGCGACATAATCCCCAAAATTACAACAAAGGATGCATACATACTTTTAAAAGACCACAAGCCAGAATTCTACCGAAAATTACCCACTAGAATATTTAATAAACCCTACAAAATCAGAAATCGGTAGAATTAGCAAGGAAAGAGTTAACCAACAAATAAGGAAAAAAATTCAACTCATGCAATGAAGGGGTACAATGGATGTAGTTAATTGGTTCGAGAACCTTGGCGAAAAAAAATAATGCCACTTGCCTATAATTTGACATCGCGGATTTTTACCCATCAATATCTGAGAGCCTTTTCACTCTTGCTCTTGAATTCACGGAATTCTACTCGGACATCTCAAAGGATGAAATCAAAATAATTTTGAACTGCAGAAAATCAGTTCTCATCCACAGCAACGAACAGTGGACAAAAAATTCAACGGATAATTTTGATTTATCTATGGGAGCCCTGGATTCTGCAGAATCTTCGGATCTAGTAGGACTGTTCCTATTGTACAACCCCACGTCGTATAAAGAAATTGACACCAACAATATAGGACTCTAAAGAGATGACGGACTCATGATAATAAATAAATCTGCTGGAGGTAAGGTCGTTAAAACTAGAAAATTAATTCATAAAGTCTTTAAATCTTTTGGTCTTAACGAAGTAATTAACCCTAATATCAAGCAAGTTGACTTTCTAGACATAACATTAGACTTAGTATCGAACACTTTCCAACCTTATATGAAAAATAATGCTAACCCAATCTATATAAACCCCAATCATCCATTATCAAGCATATTCCATCATCAGTCGAAAGCCGCATTAACACACACTCCACAAATAAAGATATATCTTATAAACACAAAGTAATTTACGATAAAATTCTCAAAGAAAGCGGATATCACTTATCCAATATTAATTTTGTGGAAAAATTCAAGAGCTCAAAAAGAAAAAATAGAAACAAGAAAATCATATGTTATAACTTTTAAACAGGGACATAAATTTCTTAAACTAATAGTGAAGCATTTTTCCAAAAATAACCCTCTAAGCAAAATATTCAATAGAAATGCAATAAAACTAAGTTATAGGTGCTCCAACAATCTAGAAAAAATAATTAAATTTCATAACAGTAAAGTATTAAAAGCCCATAACAAAAATAACTCCAACACTAATACCAGTCTGCCACATAATAACAAACTTTGTAACTGCAGAAACCCAAACCAATGCCCCATTCCTAATAAATGTTTAACGAAATCCGTAATATATATGTGTTCAATTTCATCCATGGAAAATATCAAAGATGAAAAAATGTATATCGGAAACACCATTAACGTATTTAAAAGGCGCTTTTACAATCACCTATCATCCTTCAATAACAAAGAAAAACAAAACATGACGTCTCTTTCCAAACATTTTTGGACGTTAAAAAACAAAAATAAAACACCTAAAGTTAAATGGAAAATCCTCAAACAAGCAAGAACAGCTAAATCAATAAAGGAATCATGTTTCCTTTGTCTTCAAGAAAAAATTGAAATCATTAAATGCATAAATAGCGGCAAACTTTTAAAACAGAGGCATGAAACCACAGTAAACTGCAAACACATTAAAGAACTAACCTTACAATCATGTTGAAAGATACTGCACAAGCCAAAACTAGGACCCCCCCAGAGACGATAAACCTTTATAGTACTAACAAGCCTCTCATATCAAATTTTACCTATTACTCACCACAAACTACAATCAAATCTAATTTAAAATTTCATAGAAAAAGTAATTTTCTAAATTCAAAATTAAGGTTAAATATACAAAATTAGATTAATTATAAAACCTGAGCTTAAATACAAAAATGTTCTATAGTTGTACAAATAAACAGTAAAGATAGGTTCAATTCCATCCCTTTCCACCCTTCACACCTCCATATTCTCCCCCTCTAATAAAACCCAAGAATAAAGGCTAGCCAGGCGGTCATAAAACCTATATCCCATTTTCTAATGTTAAATCTGTCTAGAAAATTCCCGACACTTTCATTAATCAACAATATCCACTACCTACCCCACTTTCTTCAAAATTCTAACGGACAATTTACAAGATTTATTCCCTTATTGCTAACCCCTCCAGCATCCCACACACAACTTGCCAAATATAAGAAAAGAGGTCTTCCATTCCTTTCCCCACCACCTGATGAGACATTGGAAGTCCAATGTCAAAACAAAATGTACAATTTGTAGTGGATATATATATAAAAATTGTACATGTTCTTAAATATAATTTATAATAAAAATTCACAGCTCTATATTATATATCGAGCACTGTTTTAAATTAATGTTTTGGATGTTGTAAATTTTTCTTCGTTCCTTATTCACTCAGATATATATATATATATATATATATATATATATATATTATGTTTTAGAACATGTACATAAGAGGGAAGAGGACATATATAGAAGAAATTATGTACATGTTCTAAAACATAATTTATCATAAATATTCCATATATATACTCCATATATCGAGCACTGTTTTAAATTAATGTTTTAGACGGAAAGTTTTTTTCTTTTTTCTCTCCTCATTCTATACTCACTTGGATATATATATATATATATATATATATATATATATATATATATATATATATATATACAAGAAAGTGGATGAACATGTAGATTTTTTAAAATTTTCATGAAAAAATTTTCATGAAAAAAATTTTCATGAAAAAAATTTTCGTGTATTGTTATTATGCTTTTATAAACCATTGTCATAACAAAATTACAATATATATATATATCTATTATCTAATTAACTAATATATATTATCTAATTAATATATATATATGTGTGTGTGTGTGTGTGTGTGTGTGTGTGTGTGTGTGTGTGTGTGTGTGTGTGTGTGTGTACAACCGTCTTTAGAGGATAACAACTGATATTTATTGAAAAATGCAAAAAAATGAGCAATACATACTGAAAGATCCGTCCATTATTATATTAGTCTCGGTCCAGCGAAGATAAGATATAAGAGAGACAATAGCTTCCATTAGAAGGTTGGTCTTCGGTCGCATTCTAACAGGGGAGCTTCTAGTATCGCCATTGGCCCGGAAACAATATGTGTCTGGCAGGGGCACATGGAGTCTTCCATAGGTTGTGAGATATACTTGAATAAGGTCTTGCATTTCGCAACTAGCATACGTGATAACAACAAGGCAATCTCTGGATACCAATTCGTTCACTTTAGTAAAAATAAATAATTGTGAAATTAATTATTAATGACAAAAAAATATTCACAAAAAAAAATTTAATCGTTTCACCCCAAGCAAGGCGGTACCGCCACTGATGCGCAGGGGGCTACATGAGAGAAGAGTGAAAGTTTAGGCAAGAGGAGAGCTTACCGGTTACTGGGGGTGTCAGAGAAAGGGCAAGAGAAGGAAATAAATACCGGTCTGAAGACAGTTGCGTGGGTAAAGTGAGAAAGCAAAAAAAAAAAAAAATACAATATAGACTGGGTGATGTGGAAAGGACGAGGGAAGGACTAGGACTAGAGTAAAGGAAATAAAAGATGGGAACTGACATTGCATTTAAATTCTTGGAGATTGTAGCCGTCAGAGAAACAAGTATACGGAAGAGAGTTCGACAAGCATGAAGTGCGAGAAAGGAAGCTGATAGAGTAGATGTAGAGGCTGCATTTGGTTGATTTAACTGTAAAAATGTGGGACCTTGTCAGTCTTATTACTCGAGTAAATTCTTTTGGAGATGGCATCAGTGAGCTAAGTTCGTCGAAGGAGAACCCATGAAAATATTTTTAGAATAGACAGAGGGAAGCCACATACCGCCGTTGAAAAAGTGGCTGGAGTCGATCTGCCCGGTCTGGACTGATCACATTACAGATTCTCCCCTGGAGTCGATCAAGAACCCTGAGATGAATAGCAGGGGCGCCCGACCAGATATGACAACGGTATTAGAAACAATAACAAATTCTAAAGACATACTCAGTAACCCTCTTGCGTCTTAGTGGATCTTTTGCATTGCTTCGGGTGAAATTTTTTTTTTAATCATATCACCCCAAGCAAGGCGAAAACGCCACTGATGCGCAGGGGGCTACGTAAGAGTGAAAAGATTGGAAAAGAGAAAAACCGGAAACCACAACCTAAACAGGAAACAAGGGATGAGCCTCTTCACCTGTTCAATAGATGTGGGTGGAGTGTGAACCGGGCAATAGTTTAGTCTATCTACTCCAATTGAAAAAATAAAATAAAAAAAGAGTGAAAAGATTTTGCAAGAATTTCCAAAACGATATGTTTTTAACATAAAGACATTAAGATTTCTTATACTAATCTTTGGCCCACCTGTTGACGCAAGAGAAAAAAAATCAATTTTTAACCAAAATTTTAAATGTGCTGGAAAAGATTAAAAATTTAAAATAAAAAAATTCTTTGGTCTTTCCTTTTAACAATAACAAAATTTTGATGAGCAAATTTTTTTATTTTTTTTATCAAATTTGATGACTTTTTTCCTCATAGTATGCTCTTTTTTAGAAGGTACCTAATTTAAATTTTGAAATGGAATAAAGTATTTTGCATATTGGGAATGTTAAATTCAATCTATTAACTAAAAATAAAAGCTTGAAGAAAGATTTTTCATTTTAAGAATTCATTTTATACAAAAAAAAAAAGAGACATCTATGGTTTAAAACGAATTTTTTAAATAAAAAGTCTTAAATCTTTATTAAAACTAATATTTTAATAGCTAATAAATTAAATGTAATTTTCTGAATAAGCAAAATGCATTGCTGTTTTTTAAATTGATTGAAAGGAGTTTTTTTTGTTAGTTATTTATTGATAAAAGCTGATTAGTGCCCTTTTTCAGACATTTTTCATCGCAAATTCTCTCAAAAAAAAATATTCCGAAAATAAAATATACTTTTCTGAAACTTCATTTCAGGAATATTAGCCAATTTAAAGCATAATTAATCTGATTTAAAACAATTAAGTTTAAAATATCACAGAAATGCATTAACTTGACAGCAGCCATGTTTGACAAGATGACATAAGTTGTTCTACAGAGACATTATCTGTAAGAAAACATAACTGAAACAATTGATGTGTGTGCCTTTTTATTTATTTTGTAAGTGCTCAGTAATCATCAAAATATTCTCCATAAATTTTACTGAATCCTAGAAATTTGGGCTTCAAATTTACTATAGCAATCACTTATTTTCTGATATCATGTATGGTCACCCACACTTACAAAAATGTACGTTTATACATTAATTAAAAAAAAAATTCAGAATTATTTTTTAAATATTGGTGTTTGATGATTTGTATAAAGTTTTCCCATTTATGATTAGTAAATATAGTTTTCACTTAATGATATCAAAACAGCTAAAATAGAAATTTAAGAGATTTCAAACTTAAAAAATCTTAATTAGAATTAATAAAAATGAAAATTCTTTTAAAAATTCATGATTCATCAGAAAAAAGAATTTAAGATAATAGTGTCTTCAACATATTTATAAAAGCAATTAAGTTTTTTCTAATTAAATAATGTCAGTTTTATCACATTCTTTATTTTACAATGCAGAACAAATTTTCACTAAATCGTGTTTTTGTTTGACAAAAACAAAATTCATGATATAAATTCTCCAAAGATTCTTACTTCTGACTAATATATATATAAATATATATATATAAAGAGATTGAAATTTTAATTTCACAAAATTTCATAGAATTGAGTGGTGGGGGAAATAAATTAAAGAAAAAAAGAAAATAATTTCATTCATTTATGAATAGGTCCTGAAAATTTCATTAAAATCCTACAATTATTTAAATTTTAGAAAACTTTACAAAATGTTTTTTACCAGAAAGAAAACAATTCTCCAAATATTTTGCCAGATTGCAAAAATCAACATCTGAAAAACTGAGCTAATTATGAGTATTTTAATGAGAATTCCCAAAACTCTCTCAATGGCTTATATAGATATTCGTTTGCGTCAAGTCTGTTTCGAAGATCATTCAGTTAAGTGCCAAACGGGATACACGCTTGGGCGATCATGTCTCGAAAGGGACATGTCTGACTGGGCAGATTTTCCCGCAATAGGTTGCCATTACTTTTGGCGGTAGCTGGAAAGAGAAAAGACGGATTAATTCCTTTCCCACGGATATTTGTGCATAAGTGAATGCAACGAATTCGATTGGAGTTAGAACTCGGCTCTCCGATTTTTTCTTCTTCTAAGCCAATATCCGCCGCCCCACAATGCACATAAAAAAAATTAAATTAAAAACTTTTTAAAAAATCAATATTTTATATTCACCAAAAATTTAAAATTAGACAATCATTTTAAGAATAATTTTATGGGCTCATATCGAAAAATTATAAAATATGAATTGGGGAAAACATAAAATTTTCATCGAATTAGCATTTATATTAAACAAAAGGAAGTGTCTATGGAATCAGAAACGTTTTTTAATCATGTCACCCCAAGCAAGGCATTCCACTGCCACTATAGCGCAGAGTGTTACATAGGGCGATTGGGTATAGGAAATGTCAGAAGGAGGGTGATAGACGGGTTAGGATATACATAGGGAGAGAGTTGGAGAGAATGGGTGTGAGTTAAACTTCTGGAGGTTGTAGCCGTCGGAGAAGCAAGCAGGCGGAAGGGAATTCCACATGCGGTAAGTGCGAGAAAAGAAGCTGTTGGAGTATAAATTGCGGTTACATTTCATCGGTTTCACTGTAAAAGGGTGGGACCTAGTTGCCAATCTAGTATCTTGTGCAAACTCACACCTAGGGGCACCAGTGATTTAAGTTCATCAGAGCAGAAGCCATGAAAGTATTTATAGAAGAGGCACAGGGAAGCTACGTCACGCCGGTGAGAGAGTGACTTCCAGGCGGTCAGTTAAGTCGGTATCAATCACATTACAGATTCTTCGCTGTATTTTGTCAAGAACCCCGAGGAGAATACCAGGGGCACCCGAATATATGTGGCAACAATATTCAAAACACGGGCGGATGGTAGATTTGTATAAGTGCAGGATAGATTCAGACGGAAAGAATTTTCGGGCCCTGCACAGAGAGCCGACTTTCATAGCAGCGGATCTAGCAATGGATTCGACGTAGTCATTCCACTTGAGGTCCGCTGAGAATGTCAGGCCAAGCAGGCGTAGTGTTTTACTCTCTGGGAGGCAAGCCTGTTCCATGCTAATGGGAGGGAGGTGCAGTTTTCTGTGGTGGTTAATTGACAGCAGCTTCGTTTTGGAAGAATTGAATTTTACGAGCCATTTCCTACCCCAATCCACCACGGATTGGAGATCCTTTTCAAGCTCAGCCGTGGTGTTCGCCTTGTCATCAACACCAGATTTTTGATCGAGGCGAGCGTAAACTGTGGTGTCATCGGCGTACATGCCTACTTGTGATCTTATGGCATCGGGGAGATCATTGATGTAGATTAGAAAGAGCGTAGGACCTAGGATAGAGCCTTGGGGGACACCCGCGTTTGTAGGGTAGTTCTGGGAGACATGTCCGTTTAATACCACCTTCAGTGTGCGGTTAGAGAGGAATGACTGGATTAAGTCCAACAAAAGTCCAGTAATGCCGTAGCTTCGCAGTTTCCGTAAAAGGCCGGCATGCCATACTCTGTCGAATGCTTTAGAGATATCCAAGGCGACAGTTCGGGCTTCACCATTCTTGTCGAGAGCCTGGTATATATACTCGGTGATGGTCGTTAGCATATCAGCAGTAGACCTGGTGAAGCGGAAGCCATACTGTTTGTCCGAGAGGAGCCCGTGAGATGCTGTGAGATGCTGAACGACCTCGGCATTGATAATGGCTTCGAACACTTTGCCGAAGATCGGAAGAAGGCTGATGGAGCAGTAATTTGCGGGGTCCGATGGCACACCAGTGTTCTTGAATATTGGAACCACAGAAGAAGACTTCCAACAGCAGGAAATCAGGAGGAAGATAGGCAGAATTTGTAGAGCTAAGAAAGGAGAGTTCAGGGGGGACAATTCTTCAAAACTATGATTGGGATTCCATTCCCACCACTCGCTTTGTGAGGGTCCAGTTTTGAGATTATGCTAGAAATCAGCGAGGGCGTGATGTGGACGTTATTCAATTGGGCCTCAGTTCTAGGTGGGAAATCGGGTGTCTGGACTCCAGACGAATCCAGACTCGAATTGATCGAGAATCTACGGGCAAAGCATTCAGCCTTGTCCGCTGAGAAGGTGAGGACCTCAAACTCGTTGATTAGTGGTGGTATTGAGGACTTACTCTTGTTGAACATGCTTTTACAGAGGTGCCAGTAGTCTTTGGCTCCGAACCTAGAGGATGCTATGCGCTGCTTCATTCTGGCAGCAAACAGCATCTTAGCTTCGTTAAGTATCTTTTTACACTTATTACGAGCTGAGGCGAAAAGGCGCCTGTTTTGGTCCGACGCGTGGCTGCGTTAAAGCCAGAAGAAGTGATTCCGATGGGCAATGGCGGCCGAGCAAGTGGGCGAGAACCAGGGAGACGAATGGATTTAAGCTGAAATTTCCTGGCAGGGATGAAAGCATCGATGCCAGCTTTAACTGAGGAGGAGACCTCTGATGCACAGTCTTCGATGGGAAGACTAAAAACATTGTTCCAAGGGACGTCGCAGAGGAAGTCATGGGACGAATCCCAGTCTGCTTTTTGATAGGATATTCTGCTGGTCTGGGTTTCTTGGGTAGGGGTGGAGTGGAATGAGATGCTGACAGAAACTACGGCGTGGTCAGAATTTCCGAGAAGGCAGAGCTGTCTGGTGGTGCAAGAATTTAGGGTGGAAGTGAAGCAGAGGTCTAGTAGTCCCTTCCTTTAGGGCTATTGGAGAAATGCGTGGGGAAGTCCGCCACTTGCGTAAGGGATTGGGAGATTGAAAACTTAATGGTGTGGACACCAGCAGGGTCGGTTTCAGAGTTTTTGAGCCACTTGGTGTGGTGAGCGTTAAAATCACCAAACACGAAAATATGGGCAGATGGGCGAGAAGAAATGGCCTTGTCGATATTGTCAGAGATGCTGTCAAGTACTGAACAGTCAGAGGAGGAGGGGAAGTGGTAGAGGAAAAAGAGATAGCTAACAGAGGTTAGAAGTGAGAGACGGAAGCACATGAAAGACTGGTCCAGGGATTCAAGAGATGTTACTCTAGCTAGGGGAGGTGTTCGCTGACATATACACCAAGCCCATGCATATGGACGTTGGAGTCCTTCCTGAAGAGGGGAAGGTAACCAGGAACATAGAGCCCAGAGGAGGGGATAGGAATTTAAACAAAAGTTAGCACAGATAGGATTGGACACGGGAATGTCATAGGTTATATGAAAGTTGACATAGCACAACTCTGAAGGTCATGAAAATTAATAGATAGGGTCAAAGAAACCATTTCTCATCGAATTTGTAATAGAAATAGAAAAAACAAAACAAAATCCGTGTGCTAAAACTAAGTTCAATCATAGTAACTAAAAAGGGGTAAAAAATACAACCTTTCCCCTCGCATAACGAAAATTGCACTTTCGCTCGCCATCATCCTTTTTTCTTAAAGCCCAATAAAATCTATCTCCCTGATTAAGAAAAAGCAACGGCCTTTATTCACCAAGATATTTTCTGATTGGCCACGCCTGACAGGGAAGTAAGAAAATTAGCATAGCTTCTGATACTCATAGCAGCTATTTTTGTGCTAACAATTTTTCGGTAATTTTTCTTCGGTAAACCACGCACAAAACACGAACACTTTTTCGAGGTAAGCGATTTTCTTTTTCGATACATATCTATTCCGACGTAAAATATAATGATAAGAGAGTTTAATCAACTTTGTAAAGTAATTTAATGTGCAGTTATGACATTAGAAATTTTAGTAATCTGTACAAATAAAATGAAATTACTGTCTGTTTGTCATTTTATTTAAACAAAACTAGTTCCAGGTGAACGTCTAGAACCTCTGCTAGCATACAAATAAAAAGGATTATAAATCCAGTTTTGAAATGCTGTCTGGCTGTTCCGATTCAATCCAAATTCATAAATAATCATTTTGGATATACGACAATATGCTTAACGGAAAAATTGTACTACATCACTCCAACCATAGCTCAATTACGTAAATACACATAGAGACCAATCAACCGGAAGGCAAGGATTATGAAAACTGGTTATTTTCTGCGTTTGAAAAATTGCGCAGCTAATATATAACTTGAAGATTTTGGTCAGTGTGCGTTTTTCCGAACCGTCACATCTTCCATGGGTGGACCAAGTTTCTAGAGGATCTGTTTGATCGAGTCCCCATATCATGGACGAAGCGCATTATCACACCAATCAGTTTTAATCCAGAGTGAAAGCTAGAAATCTTTTCAAAGTTTGAGTTTGAGTTCTGTTTAACGGCATATCAACCTCTGTGGTTTATTTTATGCCAAAAAGGTGGGGTTTAAGGTATTTTTTAATGTTCCGCTTTTGGGAGAAGATTGATTTAATCAGTTAAATGTTTTTAATTGGAGAAAACTGAAGACGCCTTCCAGTTTTTTATTCAAAAATATAGTGTTGGTAATATTCTTCCTTCAAAAATGTATACATTTCTATAAAATTTACTGCTATACATTTACAGTGCTCCGACCCCGGCCATAACTGGGACCTACCACTTCGGGTTAGGGTGGATCTGGAAACAACAGCAATTAAGAGGTGGTTCCATGCTTCTCAAAACCTTCTAATTAGAGGCCTTTCTGCCGGACGCAGTTTACCGTCATACCCAGGACCAAAGCTTTTCAGAATTAAAGTTTGAAAATTGTTTAACCCATAGCTGTTTTGCTTTTTTAATATTTGTGTCATGTTCTCGGTGCAAATGTAGCTGATTTTTACTGTGTTTTTGTTGAATGCCTTGTGAAAAGTTTCCAGCAATTTGGAAACGGCATGCTGTACTGTTTACAATTCACGGCGAAAATCCAATAAAAAAATTTCAGAGTGTTTGAATGTCAGTGCAGATGATTCGGAAATTGTTAGAAGATATATCCAGTCAACATCATGGTGTTTCGGGTGATCACTAGTGATAATGATGCTATGCCTCCATTAATCGTCCCACAGAGCCTCACACTCAACACGGAGCTCTACATGAAGTGCATTGAGGAGGTAGTGCTACCATGGGTCAAGAGGGTGGCTGATGACAAACCCTATATCTGGTAACATGGCTTTGCATCATGAAACTCAAGTAGGAGAAACCAGTCATGGCTGTCAGAAAATTTTTGTGACCATAACACTCCCTTAGATCTAACCACTTACCTGACCAGATTAAACCGCTTTAATTATTATGTGGAAGGCACTGTTGGGCGAGAGACCAACAAAACTCGTTGTGACTCTCCAAAAATGATTTTAAGGCAAGGATTATGGCAGCATTCACCAACTTAAATAAGAAGACCGTCCAGTAGAGTCGCAGGAGATTTCCATGTAGTTTGAAGGCCGTGGTTGTAGCCAGTGGTGATTTTATTGAATAAATTTACTCTTTAGTATTCCAAAATAATTTTGTTATTTTGGTAAAAATGTCTTTTCAAATGAGATGTCAATGTTATTTTCATTTTTGGGTAAATTGATCTTTCGCGTCTTAGACCACTAGACCACGAATGATACCACACTCTAAACGAAGTCAAATAAAATGGCACACATTTTCGTAACAAAATTTATCGTAAATAATCAGGCCGGTATAAATATACTGTTTGATTAAAAACAGAATATCTGGTCAAATACGAGTATCGATTAAAAGTAATTTTCAAACAAATAATTTCAATATGTCGGTCGTTAAACCATTTCGATAATCTTCCGGATTTTCCGTAACATTATATATATATATAATAATTTTTATCTGTATATATATATATATATATATATATATAGAGAGAGAGAGAGAGAGAGAGATAAATTAATTTTTATATATATATATATATATTTATATATATATATATATAAATTAATTTATATATATATATATATATATATATATATATATATATATATATTAATTAAAAAACATTAGATATTTCAGATATATATATGCATATATATATATAATTATATATATATAAATTAGTTTATATATGTATATATATATAACATTAAAAACATTATATATTTCAAATATATATATATAATTATATATATATATAAATTTATATATATATATAACATTGATAAAAACATTAGATATTTCAGATATATATATATATATAATTATATATATATAAATTAAGTTATATATATATAACATTAATAAAAAACATTAGATATTTCATATATATATATATATATATATATATATATATATAAATGAATTTATATATATATAACATTAATAAAAAACATTAGATATTTCATCACTTCTCATAAAAATACTATTTTTGTTCATCGACTTTGTGATAAGTTCGCTATACGTTCACTACACTTGGCCCAGTCAATAGAAGCATTGGTTAAGTTAACCTAGTAACACCAAGAGTTATGCGTTCAATACCTGACCACCGTGAACAAAAAATTTGGAGAGTTCATTTACTAAAGAGTCAAAACTCTCTCTTAGTCGGACTTTCTGGGACGCAGATGAGGTTATGCCAAAGAGCAGAGTATCGTCTGGGGAAAAGTAGACAAAAGCACAACCTCGCATATGCAGGGGTCTACAAGGTATTTTGGGCCTGTGCGCACGGGCTAGGAAACCCCCACGTAAAATTTGCCTGTACTACAACCCGCCTTTGTGGGGAGGCTCGAGTAAACACCGAGTTTCTAAAGGAAGATAACTGAACCTGAGATTGACAGAAAAGGCATGACAGGTAGAACTAGAACAATCTACCCCAGTGAGAACATGACAATAAAGACGAGAAGAATAGTCCGAAAAACAAAAAACAAAACTGAATACGAAATTTAATCATTTCATTTGGAAAGTTTCGAAATTTAGAAGTTGTTTTTGCCCATACCGTGGTAATGTACATCTTCTGGTTTATTTGAGAGGTATTTCCGAACAATCATTTGTATACCAAATATTTCTGGCAGAGTAGACAAACAAATTTCTGGAAAAACAGAGGAATTAGCCGCGATGTCCAAGCGTTCTTCTATTAAGAGTCCTGTAATGAAAGCAGAAAAAGTTTATCTTTTATTTGAAGAATCAAACGTATATACTTAACAGACCTGTGGAACAATATCTGAATAAGTTCATAGAGTTGGAAATTACAATTAGAATATATATGTAATCGGAGTCTAACCGTACTGATGAGCTGTAGTACAGCGAAACAGATCTGTCTGCGGATGACTATTTACGCTCTCACACCCTGATTGAGCACTCTGGAAGAATGGTAAACTTTGAAAAACAGTAGCTACTCTGGCGTGTACGCATCGCTCATTCAGTAAAAATGAATTAGATCACTCTGGCTATTGGGCGCGTATAATGATAATATACGCGCTAAAAAGTTTGCCTTGTTCCACCGAACGCCCATAGCCCAGAGGTAGAATCGCCGACTGACGCCAGTTCGGTCGGGTTTCAATCCTGGCTTAAAAAGCAATTGGAGTCTGACCGTACTGATGAGCTGTGATACAGCGAAACAGATGTGTCTGCGGATGACTATATATATATATATATATGGACTTCCACTTGGCTCTGTCTCTTGTCGCTCTCAATAATTTTTCTCTTGGTATCTCTTATAAGTCCCGCTCCTTCAACCATTTGCTCAGATCTAACAAGTACGACTCACGCTGTTTTCCCCTGTCTGTTCTTCCATTTATCCGACCTGTGAGTATCAAGTTCTCCAGGCCTTCCTCCCTGATTACGTGCCCCAGGAACCTGATTTATCTCTTATCAGTTTTCTTCTTGTTTGCATCCTTTCTAAAACCTCATTGTTGCACATGTGCTCTGTCCATGATATCCTCAGCATCCTTCTGTAAAACCACATTTCTGTTGCCCCAAGCCTCTCCTTCATCGATCGTCCAGCATTCACTTCCATATAGAATGACAGATATCACATAGCAATCAAGAACTCTTTTCTTTGTTTCTAATGAGATTTTCCTGTCTTTCAGTACTCTGGTTATCTTCTGAAACGCGCCTTTGGCCATGCCAATGCGTCTTTGGATCACCGTGTCACATTTTCCATTCTCTGTCGAAACATTTCCCAAATTTAAAACACTTTCATCTAGGTTTATATGATCCTAAGATGTATCTATAGGTTTGATTACATCTGGACATTACTTTTGATCTTTCATTTAAATCTAAAAACAATATAATTGCTAACTTGTCTTCTTGGCACAATTTGCAGATCTCACCACTGTTGTAAGGTTTGGCTGTTTTATTTTTGTTTTTTTTTGTTACTACGCTCCATACTTTATCAGGGTTTTTTCATTTTTCTGCTTTAATTTCCACACGCAGCTAGCCAGTTTGATAAATTTTTAAGGTTTTCCAGCTTAAATGTAGATATGTGATTATTCCATCTGTTTTTAAAATTACTTTTGTATTTCTTTTTGTAGAATGACAAAACAGTTGAATGTATACATATGTATCTTAGCATATCTGCAAAGGTATTGCGTGTATTCGTGAAACGGTTAAAGTTTTTCTTTAATTTATTTATCACTAGTAAAAGTAAAAGTAGTGAAAAAGAGACAAAGACGGAAAAAATACAATGTACGTCAAATATATGTAGTTGACTTAGTAGGTGATCTATGTTAACCAAAACAAATTAATTATCTGAAGATGGGAGAATCAACAAATTTATGCTAGTGGGAAGATTATAGATTAAGATATCTATTACAAAATAATTTAAGTATACTTTAGGATATATATTAAATGTTGGTGACAGATGGAAGTTACTACATATGTTTCACGTGCATTGTATTTTTTAAAACTTTCCTATCTTTGTCTTTTATTTACAAAAGTAAATAATGCAATTTGGACGAGTAGCAATGTAGTGTTGGGAGTATGTCACACACACACACACACACACACACACACACATATGTATATATATATACAGTGACACGCATAAGTATTGGATACATGTTATTTTCTGTTATAACTCTAGTTTATGTTCGCCATTTTGCCTGATATTTGGTAAGTAATATCTCGTAAAGTTGTTTTAGTTGTATGTGGAAGGAAAATTAAAAACTCATGATTAAATCCATTTTTTTTTATCAAAGTTAAAACTTATCCTTTGCAACAGTATTGGATACATGACACTTTTCTCAAATTTCCGATCGAAACTTTGTATTTTTAAAGACTTTAAATATTCAAATTTTCGATAGTATTGGAAGGTTATCTCTGACCAATCAGAGAAGCACACAGTTGCTTACAAGATAATGCTATTAATCTCTTTGATGTGCATTCTGCAATTCAAGGATTAAAAATGACAAAAACTAAAGAATTATCGTGATATATGCGAGATAGAATCATGGCACATCACAAAAGAGGACAAGGTTACCGAAAAATTAACAAAGAAATGAATCTAGCACTAAATACAGTAGAAAATATCATCAGAAAGTATAAGAAATATGGCGACGGTACAGCAAACCTTCCAAGAAATGGAAAACCGAGAAAAATAAATGAGAGGCCTTCAAGGTGGATCAGCAGAAATGTGCAAAAAACCCCTTCATTACTCGTTCTGAAATTAAAACTGATCTTGAGAGTGCTGGAATTAATGTATGTAAGGATACCATTAGCAGAGCTCTATATCGTACAGGCTTTCATTCAAGATCATCAAGATAAGTGCCTTTACTGAAAATCAAACATGTCAAAGACCGATTAAAGTTCGTCGAAACTTATAAAAAGAAAGGTATGCAGTTTGGGGAAAAGGTAATCTGGTCGGATGAAATGAAAGTTGAACTATTCAGAAGGAAAATAGCGACAAGTGTTTGGCGAGAAAAATGGCACTACCTTCAACAAGCACAATACCATCCCCACAGTTAAGTTTGGTGGTGGTTCCATTATGATATGGGGATGCTTTTCATCCAAGTTACAAGTGAGTTACAAGTTATCCATGGTAAAATGAATGGTAACATGTACAGAGAGATTCTGGAGAAGAACCTTCAGAAATCTGCAGCTTCTTTAGGACATGGTCGGAATTTCGTGCTTCAACACGACAATGATCCCAAACATCTCGCAAAACTTACAAAGGAATGGTTTGAAAATAATGGTATCAGTACTCTCAATTGACCAAGTCAGTCACCTGACTTGAATCCAATTGAGAATTTGTGAACGTCCATGTAACCTCTCTGAAGATGGCTCATGTGAACCGAACGCCTAGAACCAACTTAATAAATAATTATCCAAATGTTGGAGAATTTTTGTCTTTATTTTAACTGAAATTAAAGCCAAAATACGATGTTTAGAACGGCTCATGATTAAACATAATAGATATTTATTGTCTCTTATATTTAACAGGATATGTTTAGAAAATTATCTGCTGCCTCGATACAATATATATATATATATATAAAGTACATATGTTTTGGCAGTATCTTTTCTTTTAAACAAGTTGTGTTAAACGATAGAGACAGCATAGTCTGATATGTTTTCTTTTGAATTTTTTCATATTTTCTGATTAGACTTTATATTTCCGAATTATATTTGTATAAAAATTGTCCGAATTTGTTCTAGTACTTACGAACGAATGTGCGTTGTGGTCCAGTGGATATCGACTCGGAACGAGAAATCGGAGAGCCGAGTTCGAATTCCAGTTGAATTCGTTGCAATCATATACGCGCAAATACCCTTAGGAAAGGTATTAATCTGTCTCTTCCTTCCAGTTATGGGTCAAATAACAGGACAGATTGGGTTCTCTAGCCTTGGTTGGCAACCAGTCTACCGCAGAAAGCCAATGGCAACCTACTGCGGGATAACCTTCTGCCCAGTCAGTCATGTCACTTTCGAGACATGATCGCCGAAACCGTGTATCACGTATGGCACTTAACTAACTGACTGACTTACGAACGTAATCGTTCATCATACAAGGCAATATTTGATTTTTAAACTGTAATATAGTCCATGATGATGAACGATGACGTTCGTAAGTACTAGGACAACTTTTGAACAAATCTGTTACAAATATAATTCAAAAATAAAAAGTCTAATCAGAAAATATGAACAAATTCAAAAGAAAAGACTATTGTCGCTAGCGTTTAACACAACTATATATATATATATATATATATCTTATAAGTTGCATAAACGAATGGGTTAACAATCCACTGTTTGTGTTGATTTCCTTTTTGAAAATTGCTCGATATTTGTAGAAATTAAAATAGAAAAGACCTTGATATAATTGGAGTAGAGCGAAAATAGGCAAACAATACAATGATAGTGATGAATACGAATTGTGCTGAGAGGAAGTGTTAGCCATTATGCTGTTTCCAAAACAAAAACAATTACTAAATGAGAAATCAGAAATGTAATCTATAAATGTATAGATTGTATAAATACATACTAGGATCATACAAACATGGAAAGTATTTTTTAAGAT
Source organism: Ascarosepion bandense (assembly GCA_037127315.1). NCBI lineage: Eukaryota > Metazoa > Mollusca > Cephalopoda > Sepiida > Sepiidae > Ascarosepion > Ascarosepion bandense. Next base: position 926,874 of record JBBBDQ010002228.1, on the reverse strand, counting down.
TCTTAAATAATTCCTCCCTAATTTGGAAAACTTTCGGTTATTTAAACATTTCAGTCACGCGTTCGTAAAAGAATTTCTCTTTGTACGTTTGAAAAACAGAAAAATCAGTTATTATAGTTTATCTGAAGATATTGTGTCTACGGCTATATCGTGTTGAATACACCGGTTCCTGTCCGATCACCAAAGTTAAGCAATAGCGAGCCTGGTCAGTACATAGATGAGTGACCGCTTAGGAATACTAGGTGCTGTAAACTTAAGAACAAAGAATGGTCCACCGGTCCTCCAGGTTTGGGGTTGGGCGCAAGGCTAACAACCCTGCCCCATAAAAAAACAGTTTGTTACAGTAACAAAAAGTTAGTGCTCTACACACCATTGAGTGTAAAAGGAGTCTATAATATAAATGTATTGAATATTATTTTAATACAATATTGCTCTAATTTAATTACGACTGAAAACTCTCTCTCTATGCATATATATTCTATTTTCAAACGAGTTAGTTCGCTACCCAGGTTTCTACCATGAATGGTGTCTTCAGGCGATTTTTAATAACTGATTTTACCGTTTTTCTTTTTAAGAACGCTCTTGTAACGGTGTTTTATTTGAACGATCACGTGGCAGGGAATTTATGAACGCGCAATTTTTAAATTAAAACGGATTATGGCGTTTTCATCCATGGTTGTATAAACCTAAGAGGTATTTCTTAGTGTGGATGAATTTAGCCATAATTTCCGTTCTTTCATTTAACAGTTCGTCTTTATTTGGGAATATCATCATTTCTAATTTTTCTACTTGGCACAAAATGTATACAAAATCTGTTAATAAACACAGTACTATATTCCACTGACGGTTGATTTTAGAAATCAAAGATATATTTCAGATCCTATTCGTTTATGGTAATAAAAAATAATATTGCCTACATCCATCGTAGTTACACATTGGCATGAAACTTTCTCGTTATCTTAAAAATGGCAAACAACGCAACGTTAATATGCGGCTGTTTAACGAGCGCTTGGCAGAATACGACTGAAAGAAAATGACCTATTCCTTTAATATTTGTTGTTGATTTTGGTATCGCGATCGTTTAAAAAGATATCAACCCGGAAAAACAAGGCTAATAAATGAACAGAGAATAACATTTAAAATAGGTACCTCCACTTTTCAGCATAAATTTTCGATACCTAATTTTAAAATGAAATTTTTAAAATGAAAAAAAACATTCTTGAAGATTTCATTTTAAATTTAATTAAAAGCTTAATGATTAATTTTATTATTTCCATTAAGTAAAAATTTCTGGTCTATTTCAGATAGAAATTATATAGATTTGAAAGTCACATTTCAATTTCTTAAATTTTCTTAAATGCGGTCATTTTCTTAATTTTAAGAAATTTGTAAACAAACAAAAACTCATCAATTTTAAAAAGATTTCAAAAGATTTCTGACACTTTATTCTAGTAAAATTAGAAAATTGAAGTTAAATTAAGCTGATTTAAAAAATATATTACTTACTTATAGCATAAAAAAAGTAATATACAACAAATTATTAACGATTGGCCGTGTTCATCTGATAGAAGGTTTGACGGATTCTTGACTGATTAGGCGATGACAGGTTGTACTTATGCCCAAAAACGACAATTTTCATAAATCTAAGTGAAGGGACAAAACTCTTAAATTACGTAACCGTTTCATAATACTGGAAATTTCAGTCTACCAAACATGAAAATAAGGTAAACATATAATAAATTAAAAATTATCTTAAAAATAGAGAAGCTACGTTTATTAATCTTTACAATTTTGGACTCGTAAATTTCGTTTCCATTTAATTACTATATCACATCAAATAGATACCCCAATACAGAATTTTGCACGATTTAAAACTTTTATAAATTATTATAATTCAAATGTAAAAAAAAAATGAAATAATTCTTGTAAAAATTCATTATTCATCAGAAAAAAGTATTTCTTTAGACAATAATGTCCTTAATATTTGCAAAAACAATTAAAAGCTTTTCTAATTAAGTAATGTCATAGTTTTATTGGATTCATTATTTTTCAATTCAGAGAAGATTTCCAGTTAAATATTACAAATTTGAAAAACAAAAGTAGGTGATTTACAATCTCCAATGACTCCTACTTTTAACAAAAAAAAAAAAATAGTTTCATGAAATAAGGTTCTGTGCGAAATTAACTGAAATTAAGAAAGCGGTGGGTAAGACATTTAAAAATAATTTTTACCAATATTTTCTAAAAAAAAAACATTTCAAAAATAATTTCATTCATTTGTAAATAACTTCTCAAAATTTGATTAAAATTGGACAAATATTTAATTTGTACAAGAATTTTCAAATTAATTTGTTTTTAACAGAAAAAAAGCGCAAGAAAAAACCAATGTTAAACTTTGTAGAAGGCGATGATGTAAACAAAACAAATATTCTAATCAAAATTTCGAACGTGCTAGAAAGGATTTAAAAAATTCAAAAAATAATTAAAAAATTCTTTGGTTTTTCCTCTTAATAATAACATCAAAACTTTGACGATGAAACTTTATTTTCGTTAAGTTTGTGGGTTTTTTCATTACGCTATGCTGTTTTTTTTCCCGCGAATTAGTGGAGGTACCTAATTTAAAAATATATTTACACAATTTGCATATTAAACATAAAATGTTTTCAACTTACCAACATTTATTGCTTTTGTAAGCAAAATAAAATTGACTGCCGACAGAAACATGAGAGAAGTCGCAAATGAAACCATTTTCAGAAAAAAGATGATTCCTGCATAGATTTGACCTGGATATGAAGAAAAATAGATAATTATAGAATATATTTTGATATAATGCGTAGATTTCAAACCGTTTTTTTTTAAATAATCATATCGCCAAAAACAAGGCGTTTTACTGCCACTGTTTTGCAGGGGGTTTCATAGGAGGAAAGTTAGATGAAAGAGTGACAGGTTATAAGGGGTGTAAGGAAGTGGGTAAGAGAAGGATGAGAATACTGATGAGAGTGGAGTGGGCGGAGAAGGAAGCATGAGAGAGAGAGAGAGAGAGAGAGAGAGAGAGAGGATGCAGGTTAGCGAGATTGGAGATGACTATTGACGTTACATTTAAATTTTTGGAGATTGTAGCTGTCTGGAAAGCAAGTAAATGGAAGGGAATTCCACAGGCGGGAAGTTCGAGAAAAGAAACTGCTGGAGTAGAAATTGCGTTTACAATTTATTGGTTTCACAGTAAAAGGGTGGGACCTAATTGCTAATCTTGTTGCTCGAGTAAAGGGGCACCAGTGAGCTATAAATGTAGGTGTAAGAAATCGTCCCAATGTTATTTTCCAAGCCCTCCTTCCTCATTACGTGCTTTAAAGATTTCGACTGTCTCTTCCTGGTGTTAAGTATAAGTTTTCATTTTGTCTCTGTTTTCTCTAAAACTTCACCGTTGTTTCCTCTCTCCCTCTTGCCTTCAATCGGTCCTGTGAGTAACAGATTTTCCAAGCCCTCCTTCCTCATTACATGCCCTAGAAATATCGACTGTCTCTTCCTGGTGTTAAGTATAGGTTTCCATTTTGTCTCTGTTTTCTCTAAAACTTCACCGTTGTTTCCTCTCTCCCTCTTGCCTTCAATCGGTCCTGTGAGTAACAGATTTTCCAAGCCCTCCTTCCTCATTACATGCCCTAGAAATATCGACTGTCTCTTCCTGGTGTTAAGTATAAGTTTCCATTTTGTCTCTGTTTTCTCTAAAACATCACCGTTGTTTCCTCTCTTCCTCTTGCCTTCAATCGGTCCTGTGAGTAACAGATTTTCCAAGCCCTCCTTCCCCATTACATGCCCTAAAAATATCGACTGTCTCTTCCTGGTGTTAAGTATAAGTTTCCATTTTGTCTCTATTTTCTCTAAAATCACATCGTTTCTCAGATGTTTGGTCCATGGTATTCTCAGTATCCTTCTGTAGAATTACATTTCTGTTGTTTGAAATCTCTTCGTCTTTTTTTCGTCCAGCGTTCACTAACATACAGGTGGACAGATAACACGTACCAATTCAGTACCCTTTTTTGTTTGTTTCTAACGAAATATGTTTTTAATGTCAAAATAGTAAACATCAAACTAGAACTTATAACAGAAAGTTAAAATATAAATTATTTTCTCTCCTTTAAAGAATATCTGCAAAGAACGAAATTCAGCCATTAATCATGCAAATCTGTTTATCATTGTGAGGACGTTTTTTAATTATTGCAATTGAAGAAAATATTTTCTTTAAAAATCAAATGTATTTTGTATACGTCTTTAAAATATTTCCAAATACCTTGAAATTCTTTTTGGCTTTATTTGCTTGCTTCAGAATATTCGTCACGTATTAAGTAATGTTTAAAATAACAAGCTGTGTGCCATCAAGCAAACATTTTTAAAGGCATTGGAGAAATAACTAAAAAGAAACTTGTAAAATCCCCCATAATTATCGGTTAACCACGAGAAAAGTGAAAAACTATTTAAAATAAAAATGTGATATTGTGAATTAACTACCCAAGAAAAATATATGAGTGTAAATAACATATAAAAGCGTCCAGATGGTTTTTTCCCGCACAACGAGAAAAAAACATAAAACAACGCAAATCAGGCGTATGGGGTCTGAACAATAGAAAACATTTTCTTTTCATTTTGGCCTCTTTGCTAAATCTTATCTCACTTTGTTTGAACGATATTATGGTTTATCAATTTGCATCTACCGATTCTTTCAAGGGGGAAGATGTAGATAATCCCTAAAAGTACAAGAAAAATAACCTTCATTACTTCATTCGCAGTATTTCCACAAATGTTAATGCATTGGACGAGACGAAACGTTCACCGAGGCGTTCAATGCGATTGAAACATGCTTTTGTTTGAAAGAAGTTTGTAAATAAGAGTTGCATTTGTCTTTCCTTATTTAAATCTCGCTAAGTGTTTTTAATGCAAATATTCAGGAAGAAATAAATTCCTGTTTGAAATGAGACGCATGCAAATGTATGTTTCAATATGCAAATGGATTTTACTGGAAAGATAAATTATAAAAATATGTAATTTGTAAATATGTAATTTGTGATATGTGATTTGTAATAGGATGTGCGTTGTGGTACAGTGGATATCGACTCGGAACGAGAAACCGGGGAGCCGAGTTCGAATTCCAGTTGAATCCATTGTATTCACTTACGCGCAAATACCCTTGGAAAAGTATTAATCCGTCTCTTCCTTCCAGCTATGGGTTAAATAGCAGGACTGATTGGGTTCTATAGCCTTGGTCGGCAACCAGTCTACCGCAGAAAGCAATGGCAACCTACTGCGGGATAATCATATGCCCAGTCAGTCATGTCTCTTTCGAGACATGATCGCCCAAGCGTGTATCACGTATGGCACTTAACTGACTGAATTGTAATTAACATGTGCGTTGTCATTATCGGCTCGAAACGAGAAATCGGAAACCAGTGTTCGAATTCCACTTGAATACATTGCATTCACTTACGCGCAAATACCCTTGGGAAAGGTATTAATCCATCCTTTTCCTCCAGCTATGGGTTAAATAACAGGACAAATTGGGTTCTATAGATTTGGTTGGCAGCCAATCAACCGCAGAAAGCAATGGCAACCTACTGCGGAAAAATCTTCTGCTCAGTTAGTCATGACTCTTTCGAGACATGATTGCCCAAAGAGTGTATCACATATGGCACTTAACTGATTGACTGAATATAATAATTGGAAACATGATTAGGGCTTTTATTGGGCGTAAAGGGGGGATCGGTTTTATATTGTTAGGAAGTAATAAACTGATCCCCCACTAATTACTACATAAAAATATAATACATTTCTTTCTCCTCTAGCTATGGGTCAGATAGCAGGACTGATTGGCAACCAGTCTACTGCAGAAAGTAATGTCAACATACTGCGGGAAAACCTTCTTCCCAGTCAGTCATGTCTCTTTCTTGACATGATCGCCCAAGCGTGTATCACGTATGTCACTTAACTGACTGAATTTATAAACTTCATATGTTATTTGTAAACTCAATAGCTATAAAGACATATCGTAAATGATCGATACAGCACTCCCTCTACTGAAATAAGCACTTCTCTCGAATTAGCCACTACTTATCCAAGTTATTTAAAATAAGCACTGCTCTCGAATTAGCCACTACTTATCCAAGTTATTTAAAATAAGCACTGCTCTCGAATTAGCCTCCCTTTATCCAAGTTAATTAAAATAACCGCCCCTCTCGACTTTGCACACTCTTTATCCAAATTATTTAAAATAAGCGCTATTCTCGAATTATCCACCCCCAATATCTAAGTTATCTTAAAAAAGAGCTCCACTCGAATTCGCCTCCCTTTATCCAAATTTTATAAATTAAGAGCTCTTTGCGAATAACTGTCCCAGGGTAACTAAATATTAGAGAATTACTCATTTAAAAGCCGAGGGGCTTATTCGAGAAAAGCGCTCTTTTTAAATAACATATATATGAGAGTGAATGGGGAGATGCTTTCCAAAAGCCAAGCAAAATATTAAGAAACTGGAAAATCTTGTTGGAAACAAGGAAAAGAGTACTTAACTGTTACGTAGTATCAGTCTCTCTATAGGGCAGTAAATAGTGAGAACCTTTCCAAAAGCCAAGGAAATATTTAGGAACAAAAAAATTTCGTTGGTAACAAAAAAAAAGAGTACTGAACTTTAATATCAGTCCTATATGGTAATGAATGGTTGGGATACCTTCCAAAATTCAAGCAAAATATTAAGAAACAGGGAAATCTTGTTGGAAACAAAGAAAAGAGTATTGAACTCTAATGTAATATTAGTCTTATTACATGACAGTGAATGGTGAAAATATTTTTGAAAAGCCCAGCAAAGTATTACGAAACAGGAAAATCTTGATAGAAACACAGAAAAGAGTATTAAACTGTTACGTAATATCAGTCCTCGTATATGGCAGTAAATAGTGAGGGTACCTTTCAAAAACCACGAAAATATTAAGAAACAGGAAAATCTCGTTGGAAACAAATAAAAAAGTACTGAACTTTAATATCAGTACTATATAAAAGTAAACGATGGAGATGCCTCCCAAAAGTCAAGCAAAATATTAAGAAACAGGAAAATCTTGTTTGAAACAAAGAAAGGAGTACTGAACTGTTATGTAATATCAGCCATTCTATATAGCAGTAATTACTGGAGATGCCATCCAAAAGCTACGCAAATTACTAAGAAAGAGGGCAATTTTGTTGAAAAGAGTACTGAAATTTAATATCAGTCTTATATGTCAGTGAATGATGAATATGCCTTTCAAAAACCAAGCAAAGTATTAAGAAAAGGAAAATTTCGCTAGAAAAAAATAAAAAAGTACTGAACTGTTATGTAATATCAGCTCTTCTGTATGAAAGTGAATGCTGGAGATGCCTTTCAAAAACTGAGCAAAGTATTAAGAAACAGGAATATCTTGATAGAAACACAGAGAAGAGTAATGTACTGTTACGTAATAACAGTCCTCGTATATGGCAGTAAATACTGGAGATGCTTTCCAAAAGCCGAGTAAATATTAAGAAACAAGAAAGTCTCGTTGGAAACGAAAAAAGAGTACTGAACATTAATATCAGTTCTATAAATCATCGAATGCTGAAGAGGCCTTTCAAAAGCTACGCAAATGATTAAGGAACAGAAAAATCACGTTAAAAACACAGAAAAGGATACTCAAGTGTTATGTTGACTGATTGACTGATTTATTTGTTTAACCCTATGCGTCATTTAATACCGAATTTTAATTTTCTTGTAAGCTTTGAACTTATATAAATCATATATATTATTCTACTTTCACAATTGTACACATGGTAAATGTTACTCCATTTTTTGCATAGACATGTTTTTGTAGACAGGAGTACAAGAGGCGATGATATGTGTGTTTTATGCTGTAGTTGAAGTTTTATTTTGGAATAACGTTTGATTGAAGAAATTGTAGGAAAAATGACTTAATTTTATGAAAAAAATTCTGCCATTTTGGTTTTTTTATTAGTTGATTTGCCGAACCTGAAGGAGACTACAACCATCTTTAAATTTGTTGTTTTTCATTTTTTTGTTTTTACTTTTTTCAGTGCAATCTTATCGATTACACTCTGAACTTTCCGATTGACAAAAAAAATTGTAAAAATTTCAACATTTAAACAATTTTAGTTGGAGCTCAGTTTTTCATACAACGTTATAGTAAATCGATCCTTCATTTTGGAACCACTCGCCGGTACGACATTACCACCACCTTTAAATTTGTTGTTTTCCATTTTTATTTTACTTTTTACAGTGCAATCTTTTCAATTACACCCTAAACTTAACGATTGACAAAAAAAATTTGTAAAAATTTCAACATTTAAACAATTTTAGGGGGTGCTCGGTTTTTCATACAACCTTATAATAAATCGATCCTGTGCAATTAACTTTTTTGCTTGCGCATATTCAACTACTGAATCCTTTGCGAAATTTTTTAATAAAGCCATTATTGAAGTTTTTGAGGAAGATTGAAAAAGACAAAAACAAAAGCATGAACAACAAAGGAAAGCAAAGCATAGCTTAATTAACGAGTTTATGTAATTGGTTGGCTATGTAACTATACAACACGAAACTCACCCTTGATTTTCACCGGCCGGCTGATGATCTACCACACGTTGCGTTCCGTTTCTCGAACTTGGCGTGCAACGAAAGTTGGGCAGGAGCCCATTGCACGCTCACTCGGTAACACGATGAAAAGCAAACGCCATGATGAGAAATAAGAACGCGAACTCTGTTTATATGTAGGTATTTTATTCAGGGTTGGTTGTTTGGTTGGTTGTTTTGTTTTTGTGGCATATCAACCCCGGCGGGTCAGTTATTGCCAACTAAACTTTATTTATTTATTGCTGGTAATACCTTTTGCTTTCAACAATTTATTGTTGTTTTTATATAAGTTTTTGTGTCTAGTAATACATTTTTCTTTTCGAGTATCAAGATTCATTGGGATTTGTTTTTAAGGGCAGGGTCCCCAAGTCCTACCCTTGCTATTTAACCCATAACTGGAGGGAAGGGACTGATTAATACCTTTCTCAAGGGTACCAGTGCTTAAGAGAATGCAGCGTATTCAACTGGAATTCGAACTCGGCTCACCGATTTCTCTTTCCGAGCCGATATCCACAGCAACACAACGCTCATCCGTCACTATACGCTTACAGCACCTGGTATTCCCAGGCTCAACGTTGCTTAACTTCGGTGATCGAGCGAGAACCGGTGTATTCAACGTGATAGGCCGTAAGCACGCACATCCGTCACTAAACGCTTACAGCGCCTGGTATTCCCAAGCGGTTACCCATCTAAGTACTGACCAGGCTCAACGTTGCTTAACTTCGGTGATCGAGCGAGAACCGGTGTATTCAACGTGATAGGCCGTACGCCCTTTATTCAGGGCTTCTCCTTCTTCTCAGGTTGTGAGAGCAGGTGATACTTGGGACAACTTCTGCTATGTCAGTTCTCTCTATCCGGCTTCTCTGGCGCTTTGATATTGACACTGACTGTAACATTTATTTTGGTATATCTTAAGCTAATAGTACATATTAAAGTTACCACAGGTCCCCATCTCTTAGAAAAAGTTTCCTTATTATCATTCTACTCATCCCGATGTGGTGAGTGGCAATATAAAAATAGAGACTTCGGATCCGCTCGATTAACATATCACCCTTCTCACTAAGAGCGGACCATTACCCTCCTTGATCCCAAGCAAGATTTAATATAGACCAGCAACTGGACATATACTCTATTTCCGCTTAGGTTTCCACTTGATTCCTTCATCTAAACTTATTTATAAATGGAAATTTGTCTGTGTGTGTGTGTGTGTGTGTGTGTATGTGTGTGTGTGTGTCCGTTACCTATAGACCCCGAAACAGCTGAACCGATTTTCTTGAAAATTTACACAGTTGTACTATAAGCGTCTGCGAGTGTTCTTAGCTAGGTTTTGTGTCGTCGTACGCCCGATAAATATCGAAAATCGATAATCGAAAAATCAGGTTATAGAAGGAATGGTCCGATTTTAATCAAATTTAATACACTCATAGATAAAGACATAAGACATGATATTCAGAAGTTTCAAGGTTGCAGTTCTTACAATAGTGCAGAAAATCGATAATATATATATATATATATATATATATATATATATATAAGGCAAGATGTTTGTGTGTGAGTCTGTTTATCTGCCTGTATGTTTGTATTTTTTCAGCCCTTCTATTTTAGTTTTTGCTTCGGGTTTGGCTCTAAGTAGGTATAATTGTAGTTCTTAGTCTCAGCCATGATACCATTTACTCAGAGGAATTGTTTAGCCTTCAAAATTCAGTTTCGATGAAAAAAATTATTTGATATCGATAGAAGGAAATCAAAATTTGACTTACATCCATTCATTTTTCTTTCAGTCTACGGTTTCGCTTTAACTGGAAACAACTATTGCTTTTTAGTCTTTCGTGCCAACGTCCAAAGAGTGTGAGCTCCAGGACAATGGATTAGTTTTAAAGCTTTCATTACACCCGAGCAACGCCGGGCTATACTGCTAGTTTACCATAATTATCTCATTATTACCGTTCGGTTTAAAGTGGATACTGCTTAGAAGGCTGAACTTCAAAACAAATCATCCACTGATATATAATACAGAAACGTTTGAGATCCAGATAAAATAATATTAACTTTTCTACGTGGGCATGCATCATATCATACAATTGTAAGCATACATTGCGTCACTTGCTCCAGCTTTCCACCTACCGGAAAAATGAGCAACGCCGGGCTATACTGCTAATATATATACTAGATGCGATTGGTAAATTGTCGCACTTATTTTATTATTTCAAGTCGCGAAATATGGCTGTATATTATTTTATTTCCATTGTAACATGTTTGATAATATTGTAACAGCATAATGTAATGTTCTTCTCATAAAGATCAATAAGAACAAGAAACTAAATCTCTTACACTGAAAATTATTGCTTACTCACCTCTGAACTTCGTTGTTTAAACCCCAGGCGTGCGCGTGTGGTTTTCGGATTTTCTCCAACTGTGGATCTCCTTCTTGCGTAGATGTTTGAAACTTTCTATCTTTTCCTTCTCGAATGAGCGCTTATGTACCTTCCTATCATCCGGTTATCGCACCTCCTAAGCGTAGTTTGATTTATCATCTTTTAACATGTTGGGGCAGCCACTGATATGGTCTGAGGCGTGTATCTGCACCCCGTACTTATTAGGACACCTTCCAGGTGAACACTCTGATGTATCTGGCTTTTCTGACGCTTCGATATTGAGACTGACTCCATTTACGTACCTCTTAGGCAAGTAGTACGTATTGGGGTCACCACAGATCCCATTCTCTTAGGAGAGGTTTCCCTATTGTCATTATTCGTTTCAGACAAGCTGGTATTTCCCGGCATGCATCATATAATAAAATTGTATCATAAATCATCTTTTAATATATGTTAAAGTTCAGTATGCTTCACTAATTGAATGGTTATGGTTTAGGATTAAGGTTATAGTCAGAATTGAACAAAGGATTGCATAGAAGCTTCGATTCGATAAGCAGAAACGGTATTTAGCTAATAATATCTTCAGGTGCTTTATCTCCTATACACATCCACACAAACTGGTAAAAACTTGCCACTTTCTTTGATAAATCAATACATATCTATTGAGATATATAGATTCCTATTTATAGGCATGGATATAATTTCCTGCATATATCCGCCTAAGAATAAATAGATAAGCCTATCCCCCACCATTCACACACCTCCCTGGTATTTTAAACAGGAGTAGAGGTTCAACCCTTCTTTCATATTTTGAATTGGATTTCCGGTTCCTTCTAAAGTTTTCTTTATCTCTATACTTCTAACATATCTGCCTGAACTTTATTCACTAATTATATTTTGACCTCTTCAAGTTTAGAATTACCTATCATGTTATCTGACTGTTTCTTAAGCTAACCCAACTCCACAGAGTGACCCCCACCTTGAGCCTTGTATTGGATATATATTAGTAAAAAAAAAAACAAAAAAATCTAATCAGATTATCGAAATTAAGAGCTTGTCCCATTCGGTGTTTGTTTGTTAACAACAGAATAAACCAATCGCTTCATCCACCCACTTTCATCATTTTTTTCTCCAAACTTGAAATCTTTCTCTTGTTTATTCGGTATTAACACCCGTATTTTTGCTGCCACCCGTTTTACTTGTTTTTTTTTTTTGTTTTTGTTTTTTTGTTATACCTTTTCAAATGATCCCTTTTGTATTCATTCAAAGTTTACCTTCCTCTTCTTCATGCTTTATCGTTGTTTGCACTTAAGTCTTGTCGACCGAAATACTATTTTATTCAACCCGGCCATGTTTGGACAGGTGAGTGAAAAGATGCGCATATTTATGTCGCTGCATAAACGTTGTTTTTTTAATGCATACTCTATCTATATATCGGTGTAAATGTTTGAAACGTGTGCAAAAAAATATATACCTATATATCACATGTAAGCATGAAGAGTGTGGATATAGAAATCAACACTGCATGGTGTTTGTCAATTTCACTTTTTTTTTTCTTAAGGCGCACAACTCCCAGGAACCATGCAACATTGAAGTCTTTATTCATTTTGTTTTCTTCATCTGTCTACACACACACACACACACACATATATATATGTATATATAAAAGAGATAATAACTATGCTCGTGTCGAAAAACCTTTCACATGTCTACGGAGAAGTGAAAGAATGGTTTTAAAAAAGAAAGAACTTAAATACATGAACATCAGTTAAAAGAGCTCAGACCGAGTCAGCACGTAGCTCAAAGATAAAACCCCGACTCGAGCAATCAACTAACTAAAAAACGCTCAATACTTAGGTAGAGCGGAATAAATTCTAAAGATTTAGAATTAAATTCACGGATTATACTTATAAGCCATGAATTTAATTCTAAAACATTTTATTTTTTATAATTTCCAACCTGTTTACCTTTCTTTAATTGTTATATTAATTTTTTGACCTAGATTTGCTTGATACTGGTTAGAACTTAAGTTTATAGCAAAAGTTGAATATATGGATTGAAATCCAACAAGGTGATAGAATAAGAACAGTAGGAAATGTGTCTTTAATCTAACATGTTTCACTTTATCAAGTTTAATCTGAGATTTGTTTACAAGATACGAACTAAAAAACTTAATTTTTTTCAAACAACAAAGTGACTATATATTAGAATATTCACTGGGGTTTGATTTCATTGGTCAGATACGTGTCACGTGTAATAAAACAATGGGTGTTCAATTATAGATGCAGAAAACGCTTGCCGGTTTAAATGTATGTGTGCTACTTGTAATAAAAGCAATAATGTTTTAAATGTAAGTGTGTATATATGTCTGTTTAAATGTATGTGTAAATTAAAACACGTATCAAGTGTATTTAAGCCATGGAAGATTTTTAAAATTATGTGTATAAGAAAATTATGAGATTTAAGAACATGTGTATTTTCTGCTATAGCAGTGTGTAGAAAAAGATCCATAACAAAAATAGCTAATAGATTGCCCGAAATCGTTTTGAAACAACAAACATTTGAACAATTTCTACAGTCATTAAATCCAGAAAAGAAAGCATTTGTTGGCATACACGAAACATATCATAAAATGGTATGCCTCTTTCACACACGAGTATCCACTACCTTTGAATATATATATATATATATATATATATATATATATATATATATATTTCATTTTACTTTTAACTTAATATATAGATTTTTTATGTATGTATCTAGAGCTATAGAAATGTTTTATTTTACAAACAGCATCATAATACGTATTCATATATAAGTATTCATATATATGCATTCACACACACACACACACACATAAACACACACACACACACACACACACACACACACACACACACACACACATATATATATATATATATATATATATATATATAAAGGTTATGATGTAAAATCCATAAAGGAAGAGATAGATCTATATAGAGAAATAAATGGATATTAACCGGAGCAATATGATATACATAAATGAGTGTGTATGTATTCTGAGTTATAAAAATATTTTATTTTTAAAACAGGGTCATTATGTCATTATATATATATATATAGATATATATATATTCTAGTAGTACAGCCCGGCGTTGCTCGGGTGTAATGAAAGCTTTAAAACTAATCCATGGTCCTGGAGCTCACACTCTTTGGACGTTGGCACGAAAAACTAAAAAGCAATAGTTGTTTCCAGTTAAAGCGAAACCGTAGACTGAAAGAAAAATTAATGGATATAAGTCAAATTTTGATTTCTTGGTATCGATATCATATAAGTTTTTTCGTCGTAAACTGAATTTTGAAGGCTAAATAAGACCTCTGAGTAAAAGGTATCATCGCTGAGACTAAGAACTACAATTATACCTAATTAGAGCCAAACCCGAAACAAAAACCAAAATAAAAGGACTGAAAACCTGATTTTGATCAGCTCCAATAGGATATCGGGGTATCGATTTCCAATATCGGAGTCAAATAAGTCATCCTGGGATAAATTAAACTAAGTAAGTCCATGAAAACTTATTGTACCCATCGGGATTAAAATTGGAGAAAATGAGTCATACTGATGGCTGAATATCGGTTTTTGATCAGATTCGATAGAATATCCGGAGTATCGATTTCCGATATCGGGGAAAATGAGTTGTCTGAGAATATGTTTGAGACTAAAAACTATAATTTTACCAAGTAAGAGCAAATTCTGCAGCAAGAACCACAATAGAAGGGTTGAAATCCTGATCATGATCAGACCTGATCGGATATTGGGGTATCGATTTCCGACATTGGTGGGAAATCGGAAAAATACGTCACGCATGACCTGACCGGAAGCCTAAAAAATATTTGTGTGAAGTTTGGTAAGAATCGGATAAAAATTGTGGATTTTTATAAAGGACAGACAGACACACACACACGCACAAACATATTGCCTTATATATATATATATATATATATATATATATATATCATCTGCAGACAGATCTGTTTCGCTGTATCACAGCTTATCAGCACGGTTAGACATCCGAATGCTTTTCATTCAGGATTGAAACTCGACCGAATTGCCGTCAATCGGGAATTCTACCTCTGAGCTATGGGCGCTCGGTAGAAGGAGTTACACATGCCGAAGACATGTTATATAGAGGGAGTTCCCGAGGAGTCATTCCTGAAATGTATGCGATTGGCAACTGAGGGGGTCGAATTTAGCTTTGACGGGACAATGTTTGCGCAAATAGAGAGCGTTGCGGTGGGTAGTCCTTTGGGTCCTGTCCTTGCGAATATTTTCGTGGGATTTCATGAGCGTCTGCTATTTGAGAGGGTAGCAGAACCTTTGATGTATCAACGATATGTTGATGATACCTTCTCTTTATTTGACAGCGCCATTGATGCTGAACATTTTTTAGTTCAGTTAAATTCTTTACATCCTTCCCTTCAGTTTACCATGGAGATTTAAAGGGATGGATGTCTCCAATTTTTAGATGTCCTTGTTCAGCGGCGGGACGGTACTTTCGTGACTTCTGTTTTTCGCAAACCAACCTTTACCGGTTTGTATACTAATTGGAAGTCGTTTGTCCCTAAGTCTCGTAAACTAGGTCTGATAGAAACCTTGGTTCACCGTGCCTTGAATATTTGTTCTCCTGAATGTTTAGAAAGCGAATTAATTCGCTTGCAGATTTTCGAAGGCAACGGGTACGCGGTTAATGTGGTGAAACGGGTAATTGATCGCAAGATCAAACGTTATAAAGAACCTAAGGTTGAAGGACCTAGCCGCTGTCCCTTGTATCTGAAAATACCCTGGCTTGGTAGAAGATGTCAAACTATAACCGACAGAGTTTCGGCATGTGTTTCGTCCTGTTATTTTGCGGTGCAGTTGCGTGTTATTTTTCAGAATAGACCTGTGTTTCCATCTTTCAGAAAAGATAGGTTGTCATATTTTCGAAAAAGTTCAATTGTTTATCAATTTAAATGCTGTTGTCATGCGGCATACATAGGACGTACCGATCTGAGGTTGGAGACGCGGGTTTCACAACACGTCCCCGCTAATATACGTTCCAGTGGCTTTCTCAGACCTATAAGAACAACACAATCTGTTCTGGATTCCGCTATTGGCCGACATCTTTTGGACAATCAAGTGTATGCCTCGGCATATGAGGACAGCTGGTTTACTGTCTTGCACAGCGCTCGGTCTACGCATCATCTTCGTATTTTGGAAGCAATTTGCTTGAAAATTCATCAGCCGAGCCTGTGCCGTCAGAAAGAGCGGTTTTTACGCTCCTTACAATTGCTGGTGAGTCTGTGAGTGTAACATGTTTTCACTTTTAAACACTCTTGTAGAATTATATGTGTACACCTCCCTTACATTTTATGTGTGCTTTTTTTCAATAAATTTATTTTTAATCGAGTTCTATCATCTCCCAGCATTGTAAGTAATTTATTTTGCCTTGTCCTTTTCCTTAATTCCCTTAAAATTAAAGCCAACGAGTACCCTTGATAAGAGTTGGCCGAAAGGTTCCTCGGGTTTAAATAATATGACGTCTGTTCTTTTTAAAGCCATTAGTAATTTCTGTGGGTAGAAATCATTGTTTATATATATATATATATATATATTATATATATATATATATATATATATATTGTAATATAGATATTGTAATATATATATATATATATATATATATATATATATATATATATTGTAATGTCGTTATTACAATGTTTTATAAAAGCATTTTATCACTACACAAAAAATTTCATGTTTCAGAACATTGTTGTTCTTCGGGTGATATTTTAAAACAAATGGTGCAAATGATTTATTTTTGAAAATAGAAATCAAATTTATGGTTACTTGAAGGTTAAGGAGGGGTGGTTGGAGGAAGTGGAACAATAAGATTATGGGTGTGTCTTGATTACTCCCTCAATAGTGAGGATTAAAATTGAAATTTAAAGGTGGACACGAAGGCTGGTTGTTGAATTATGTTATGATAAAATGACAGTCTTTGTCTGTCTGGGAAGATACATATTTGGAACACATATTATTTAGAGGTATAGAAAGTGATTTTGCACAACAGGTCAGATTTTAGGTGCATGAAAATGTTACTTTTTTTCTACAGATTTTTTAAAGGGGCTTATTGTTTAGGTTAAAATGTAAATTAGGTACTTACGGTATACTAAGTTATATTGGAATGAGAAAAAATAAATAATTATTGTGCGGGACAATATTTATGTAATATTAGAGCATAAGTTATAAATGAACATTATAATTAATTCAATTTTAACTTGACATATTTACGGTGTTTATATAATACTATTAATTCATTTCTATGGTTTAGTAGAACTTTATTTTTGGAAACTTTATAATATGAAACTTTTCATTCAGGTACAGAGGGCAAATTTCATAGAATGATTTACAGATTCTTTTTTTTTTTTCAAAATTTTCCATTTTGACTTGAGGGTTTTATTGTTTTTATTTTAAACTGACAAAAATACGCAGAAACAGATGTTTGGCTTCGGTACGTGTTATTCTTGATGGAAGTTAAATGCATATACCATCTCTTTTTTAAAGTATTTTCAGTAGAAACAATGTAAACGTTTTCATAGATGTGTTTTCATTAGATGATATAGTACATTGGTAAACAATATATTTTGTTAGACGCCTATTTTCCAGAGGACATTTGTTAAGATTTCAACAATTACATACATTTGTATTATTATTGTTTTCAGTTTTAGAATACTTTTTGTTACTTTGATTTACGTGCTGATTGAAGATTTTATTATTATGATTTTTAATATTTTTTTCTGGATTATTTATACAACTATAACCAAATTTAAAGGTTTTTTTATTAAAAATTTTACTTAGAAGATAATACTGGAGAAATGTTTCTTAATTAAATTGAGGAAATTCTACCCTAACTTAGTACTAATCATCTGGTTAAATGGTGGGGGTATACCAAATGATTTTTCTATTTCTATTTTTTCTGTGATGGTTATATTTTTTGTGTATTTGATGTCATGTTTTTTATAGCTGCTTTATTTAGGGCATTATAAAAAAACGCTATGTTTATAAAATACATCTTCACTAGATGAATTTTAACTAATTCTATATTCCGTGAAGGATGGTAAATGTTTGATTATACTTGGGGTGATTTAGACTTAGGGTGGATGTATAGTGGCTGTGAGTCAAATTTCATGTCCGGTGTTAAATCGAGAAAGTTTATTATACTTAAATTAATGCTGATCATTACTTTTAGGTTTAAAATTTTAAATTCTCTATAGATTCATTTTCTGATTTTATTTTTAAAATTTGTAGAAATTTTTATTACTATAAGGCTATCATCTCTATATAACCCTATGTCATGTGTGTTAATGTCATAGTGTACTGTGAGGTTATATTATAAAATACAAATCCTATATAATCCAACAATTAACTCAAACGCAAAAAGTAAAATTGCACAGCCACAAAATCGGATCAGAATGACTGAAAACATTTTGGAAAAACCAGACCAAGGCAAATTTCACAAGTCAGTGTGAAAATTATGATTCTGGATTCGGACTGTCTAGAAAACAGCAAATTGAACTATCACCCCAGTCGAATTTTCTTAACACCTAGAAAATGGGTATGCCGTTCGAGCCGATCACATGACTAGATTTCACTTCTTATTCGCGTCTTTTTACCGGACAAAGATAGTCAAATGAGATTAGAGAGACGACACGCTAAAAAGTAACAAAAGAAACTTCAAGTCCGACCCGAACGTAAGGTTCCATCACACATTCGTTCTCCTTCTTCACTCATGCTAATTTCCTTTACCTCTTCCTCAACATTCTCGCAGTTAACAAAGAATAATACGACGACAGCAACAACAAGAAAATACTTCAACAGACTCCTAAATATTAACTCCGAGAAGTACAATTCCCTTTATTGCTTCACCTTCCTTTTCACTTTCACTTTCTCGCCGGCCATAAAAAAGGAAAGGAACACAGACTTTATTAGTAACCTTTTAATCTTTTGACATACATTCTGCTCCTTACTACTATTTCTCTGGAACATTTAACTGCGTACATTTTTTTCTTTGAACATTTAACTCTTACAAATTAATTAACTACGTACATTTTCTATTTGAACATTTTACTTCTTAAAAATTTGTTATTTTGTTCATTTAACAAAATTTTGCTTATTTTACAAACAAAACACATTTATTCTTCCAAACCTTCAACCTGGTGATATTTTAAATGTGGGGATTGTCGGCTATGTTTGTGAAGTAACCTTGTACCAGACATAACCGAGGTCACTACAATATATAGCAAATAAACCAACAAGGTCGGAAGACTTTGCAAAGTCTAACGAACACACTGTAATGTCAAAATGGCTATCTGACGTATTCTTTATCCATTGTTCTTGATTGTGGATAATGACGAATGTAATATCATATCCATTCTTTGTTAAGTCGGAATAATGTGTGGCGCATTCCTGTGTCAAAGTAAAAAGATCATTGGAAATTGATGGATAATAATCAACTATATCAAATTGGATTAAAGAACAATTGGTTTTATCTTTAATATTGTAAAACCGATGACATTAGTTGTATTGAGCCATTATAGTAATCTAAGGTTTTGTTTGATATGTTTATTAATCTTTTCCAGAACGATTTTTACAGATTTTACAGATTTCTGGCCTGGTGGGGTTGATGATTCTAGTTGGAAGATTGATCTCAAAATTAGGTTTATAATCTTTTATAGTTATGTAAGCTTCTTTAATACTAAATTTACCATCTTTATCACTAATTTTGAGTTGGTCAGTAATATTTTTGTTTGTTGTATTTATTTTATCAACTAAATTAAGTTGGTTATTATTCGGTTTTTTATTATTTTTGGTTATTTTTTAATTAAAGTGGTATTATCCTTAGTTGTAATTTTATAGAAATTTGATATTTTGCCAGACTTAAAAAATCTCATTGTCTGTTATTTATACTTTTAAAACGACATGTATGTGCGTTTGCGTGTGTTTGTGATTGTTTGTGTGTGTGTGTGTGTGTGTGTGTGTGTGTGTGTGTGTGTCGGTACTATGAGTCTAGCGGACTGTAAGGACATTTTGAATGTCAAACCGTATAAAAGGAGGCTCACCTTTAAGCGCAGATTTATAGTTTTACACCCTCCTCTTTCTTACACAATGAAAGAATAGGAACCTGTTCCGCATAAACATCAAACCGATCTGACATTAAGAACGCAAGGTCGATTTTTAATAGCTTTCAATCTTTTCGCTGAAGTTGGTGTGGGTGTGTGGGGTGGTGGTTAAGAAATGTGCCTAGCAGGCAGTAAACTTTTATGACATGCATCATTAGAAATCTACAAAGCAATAAAAAAAATGCGTAAAACCATTTTACTAGTTGCCAACCTTCGTCAACTGTCATACAATTGGTCTACTTATCTTTTGACCGAGTGCGGTTTATATGGTTTTTCCTTTATATTACTCTAGACTTGAGCAAGTTAATTGTGTACTGATTAAAAAAAAAACTTGCTGCAAAATTTTTGTTAGAACATCAAACAATACGTGCAGCCGGAAGCTCATAAAATTCGTTGTACTGATAAAAACAGACAAACGGGTAATTAAAAGCTGGAATAATTCGGTAAAGCAAGTAAATGGAAGGGAAGTCCAGTGGCAGGAAGTGCGAGAAAAGAAACTGATGGAGTAGAATTTGCGTTTACATTTTATTGGTTTCACAGTAGAAGGGTGGGACCTACTCACTAATCTTGTTACTCGAGTAAATTCATACATAAGGAGCACCAGTGAGCTAAGTTCATCAGAGCAGAAGCTGTGAAACTTTGTAGAAGAGACACAGGGAAGCCACATTGCGCCGGTGAGAAAGTGACTGTATCTGAGCTGCCACGTCGGGATCGATCACAGTACAGATTTTCCGATGGATTTTGTCAAGGACACCTAGGTGGATAACAGGAGCACCTGACCAGATATGGCAGCATTATTCAATACACGGGTGGATGGGAGATTTATCTATGTGATGAATTGTTTCAGACTGGAAAAACTTCCTGGCCCTACACAGAAAACCAACTTTCTTAGCAGCGGATTTTGCTATGGATTCTATATAGTCATTTCACTTGAGGTCTGTTGTGAGAGTTAACCCGAGGAGTCGCGGTGTTTTGCTTTTAGGGAGATTAGCTTGATTCATGCTAATGAATATTTTTCTTAAAATTTGGTTCATTTGTTCTGGGAGTTGAAAACAATCCTCAGGCATGACACACTTTATTCTAAACAGTACTAATAAGAAAAAGTTGCCATATTCTATTAAATATATTTTTTATTCCCATGTTACTTCAATACATTTGGGGGACATGGTCCTCCACACATTTATTTTGTTTATTATCTGTGAATAACCATAGATTATTAAAATAATGGAGTGGCTAGAAAGCCTAATTTACTCGACTTTTTAATTCAGTGTGAAGAAGAGACTGGTTCATGCCTTTCTCAAGGGATTTTATACTATATGGAATAGGGGATTCCACATTTCTCACGGATATTCCTTACACTAGTCGCACATCCCAACAAAATGGATAATGAAATTCGACAAGAACTTTGATTTTGATCCAAGAACAAGATTATAATCGTATGTCTTTATTTGCTTGAATTTTATTTATTTAATTTTATGTTGCCAATGAGAAATCGATTTTAAAAAATTCTTTTTTTTTATTCCGGCAAATTATTGAGAATCGGAAGATGAAACTCTTTGGATATCTTCACATTTTGTTAAAAATATGAAGAATGAATACGAAAAAAGAATATAAAATTCTTTAGAAATTTTTCCAATATTTTTAAAAATATAAATATGTACTGTATGCTGATTTTCTAGGCGTATCTTAGATGTGGCAGAAAGCCGAAAGTATGGAGCAGCTAGTAAGGATCGAACTCACTATTCAATCGTAGTTCTTCTAGCGAGACAAGCTTGTTAACCATTGCACAACGTCAGAATGCCCTGATTTTCTAAGCGTAGAAGCACAAGGCCGAAAGTATGAAGCATCCAGTAAGGATTGAACTCACTCCCCAATCGTAATTCTTCAAGTGAGACAAGCTTGTTAACCATTACACCACGTCAAAATGCCCATGAACTTTTACTGTATGCCACAATCTTCTTCTATGTGCTGTGACCCTTCAGAACGTAGGTGATCATGACCCTCCACATCTCCCTATCCCCAATAGATCTTAACACTCTTTCTATTGTTACTCCGTCCAAACCCTGCTCTGTCATCCATTTGCTTAGGCCCACAATCGCCTAACACGAAAATCTTTCAGCTGTTACAATGATCATTCTCCCCGAAATACAACTTTCTATCACAATCCACCAACAAAAAAAGCATTTTTGAAAAATCGGACAACACTAAAATCATTCGATACCAAAAAAGCAACATTTTGTTTAAGTTGTTACGCATAAAATTTTAAGGACGTAAAAGGGAATTTTTCAGTTATATTTTATAATCTAGAAATTTTCAAAGAGTTTAGTCCGGTTTAAATTTTAGCAGATGACCGTCCCTAAAATCGAACAATTGGCATTGATGGGTTAATCCTAAATAAACCTAAAAGCTCTTTTCCCTACAATCAATTCATATATACAAAAACAGCAAAATAATATATAACAACTGAAATCGCAAAGGAGCATCTACATATCGTTCCTATACCATGGCTCAACCAATGGACACTATATGGTAAGGGCTTTGTTAGAAGATCCAGCGTTGTTGTTGCTTTGGCTGTTGTTATTGATTTTGCTGTTGTTATTGTTTTTGTTAGCATTGTTGTTGTATCAATATATGGGCAATTATTGCCATTTGCGACCAGCTTGCGTGAAAACAAACATTTGCACGCATTATTCGATCCCGAAATTATAAAGAACAAGCGAGCTGACATATACAGCTATGTCCAATAAAACCAGGAACATTGCACATAAAACGAACGGGGTTTTGCGTAAGACGGGTGTGTATTGATTCAATGGGCTTTGAATATGCTGGACCGGAAGACAATATTGGCGTCCCTAATGGAATCACGTGACATATGTCTTCCATAATGGGTAATGCTAATGATAATGATAATTAATTTGTGCAAGTCGTTAATAAGAATATGTTTAAGAAAGTAACAAGTGTGTGTTCCGATCTATGCGCCATTCGAAGATAGATATTTACGAAACTAACATGAAAACGAGGGCTTAAAAATATTGAGCAGTGTTTTAATTGAATTTTTTGGAACGTTGTTATTTTTTCTTCGTTCCCTTTTCACACACACACACACATACACACACACACACACACACACACACACATATATATATATATATATATACTAGCATTATAGCCCGGCGTTGCTCGGGTGTAATGAAAGCTTTAAAACTAATCCATGGTCCTGGAGCTCAGACTCTTTGGACGTTGTCACGAAAGATTAAAAAGAAATAGTTGTTTCCAGTAAAAGTGAAACCGTAGACTGAAAGAAAAATGAATGGATTTAAGTCAAATTTTCATTTCCTGGTATCAATATCAAATAATTTTTTTTTGTCGTAAACTGAATTTTGAAGGCTAAATAAGTCCTCTGAGTAAATGGTATCATGGCTGAGACTAAGAACTACAATTATACCTACTTAGAGCCAAACCCGAAGTAAAAACTAAAATAAAGGGAATAAAAGAAAAAAATACAAATTTACAGGCAGATAAACAGACACACACACAAACATCTTGCTTTTTATATATATATATATATTTACGATCTTCTGTACTATTGTAAGAACTGCAGCCTTGAAACTTCTGAATATCGTTTCTTATGTCTTTGTCTATGAGTGTATCAACTTTGATTAAAATCAGACCACACCATCTGTAACCCGATTTTTTCGATTATCGATTATCGATATTTATCGGGGGTACCTCGACACAAAACCTAGCTAAGAACACTCGCAGACGCTTATAGTACAACTGTGTACATTTTCAAGATATATATATATATATATATATATATATATATATATAGGATGCAATGGGAAAATTGTTGCCCTTTTATATTTGTAATTTGGCGCGAAAATATACTGCTTAATAATTGTTGTGTCGTGAAAATACGATATAAACAAATGAGTGGTTAAAGTGGTAAAGACTAAGGAACACACGATTACATCAAGAATAAGGTTTATTGTACTAGAGGTACAAGTATTAAGAGTCCACACAATAGTCACTATGTACAAAAATGGAGAGTAGAGCACTTCCGTCCGTTCCTGGTCATCGTCCGGTCAACAGCTCGCTCGTAATCTACTGCGTGGTGTATTTATAATGGGTGACAGTCCATTGTTAGGGGGAGACAAGTTCTTCCATTACAACAATAATAAAATCAGGGCCTTTACTCAAATATCAGTATACACCAAAAATAAGGTTTAAACAAATAAATTTAAAAAATGTCAGATTTAATCCATCACCTTAAAGAAAATATCTTTGTTTACGTTAGGCTAAAAGACAGATCAGATATATACATTTCGAGAATTGAGAAGAATGAATGTTCAAAAGCACTGTTCGGGCTTTTTTGGGGTCAGGAGGTCCTGCATGGCCGAGCAGGTTTGTATCCTGCTGGAGGAAACGTATTTTTCTAACAAGATATCTCGAATATTCAGGCCAGTAGATTTAAATAAGTAAATATACGGTTAAATAATAAAAACAGTGCAACTACTCAAATATGAGTATTCATTAAAAGTAACCTTTCAACAAATTAATATACAAATATCAACGATCTCCCTGATGTGATCAGATCCCAAGTAGGCATTTACGCTGACGACACCACCATTTACTCCCGCCTCAGTTAGAAATCTGCCGAGGCTGACAAAGCTAACTTCGCTGCTGATCTTGAAGCAGACCTCTAATCTGTGATTTATTGGGGTAAGAAATGGCTTGTAAATTTCCAAAACAAAGCTTTCCATTCTTTAACCATCATAAACAATATTACCTTCTCCTCCCTCATCAACATGGATCAAGCTAGTCTTCCGGAAAGCTATACACTGTGCCTCCTCGGCCTCACTCTGTCTCTACGACCTCAGATGGTACGACTACGCTGAATCAATAGCTAAATCTATTTGTAAGAAAGTTTGTCACAGTGTGAGAGGAGAAAGATTTTCTCCCATGAATCTATCTTACACATATACAAACCAACCATCCGACCATGCATTTGATACTGTTATGGTCGGGCGCTCCTGTTATTCATCACGGGATTCTCGATAAAATCCAAAGAAAGAATCTGCAATGTAATCGATTCGGACCTGGCAACTTGACTCCAGTCACGTCGAGACCAACGAGATGTGGCTTCTCTCTGTCTTTTCACGGCTTCTGCTCCCATGAGCTTAGCTCTCTGGTGTCCCCTCTACACTAATTTACTCGAGCAACTAGACTGGAAACAAAGTCCTACCTTTTTACTGTCAGATAGTTAAATGTAATTTACTCTTCTATTATTACAGCTTCTTTTCTCGCTCTTTCTGTTAGTGGTAATCCCTTCTGCATTGAAAGCTACAAGCTCCAAAAATTTAAATGCAACGTCAATTTCCATCTCTCACTTCCTTGACTCCCATTCTTTCTTATCCTTTCCCCGATACACCCTGTATCACACCCGACACATCCTCACTTTTTGCTCTACTCTCACGTAACTCTCTTCACACCAATATTCATATCCTTCTCTTATCCATTCTCCGACATCCCCTGTAGCCTGTTCTTCTTTCTATTCACTCTCCTCTTATGTAGTCCCCTGCGCACCAGTGACAGTACTACCATGCTTGGGATGAAACGATTATATATATATATATATATATATATATATATATATATATATATAAGAGACAATGAATGAATGTCTATTATGTTTAATCATGAGCCGTTCTAAACGTCGTATTTTGGCTTTAATTTCAGTTGAAAATAAAGACAAAAATTCTCCAACATTTGGAAAATTTTTTATTAATTTGGTTCTAAGCTTTCGGCTCACATGAGCCATCTTCAGAGAGGTTATTAAGACGGTAACACAATAACATCCACCATCAGCTATGGTGTTGTCATTTCGCGCTGTGACGTCATAGAACCGAATTACAAATTTGCGAACTGCGTTTGTTATTTTTGGTAACTATTGCCGTTGCCTAGCGGAGTTTTATGTCAACACAAAATAAAGTCGTCGCTGATGGTGGATGTTATTGTGTTACTGTCTTACTAGCCTCTCTGAAGATGGCTCATGTGAGCCGAAAGCTTAGAATCAAATTAAAAAAAAATTATCCAAATGTTGGAGAATTTTTGTCTTTATTTTCAACTGAAATTAAAACCAAAATAGAACGGCTCATGATTAAACATAATAGACATTCATTGTCTTTTATATTTAACAGTATACGTTTAGAAAATTATTTGCTGCCTCGATACACTATATATATATATATATATATATATATATATATATATATATATTATAAAATTATCATTATTTTTAATGCATTTTAATGGACAGTCGTAATTGAGTGGATAGTCTGTTTTTCTATAATTAAACAGTACATTTATATATTTCCACCGGTATGAATATCCGAAAATTCCTGTTAGGAAAATATCTACTTTCCGACAGGATTCGAATTTGCGACTCCCATATCCCAGGGAGAAGCCGTCATTAGATCTGACTTAGATTAAATTCGACTTTGTTAAACCATGAAATCTTTCTGTCTTAAGACACGTCATAACTAATGACGGCTTCTCAACGGTATATTGGAGTCGAAGGTTCAAATCCTGCCGGAAGTTAGATATTTTCTTAACAAGATTTGTTGATTCGGTCGAGCTAGCTTGGACACTGATACAACCACCATCACGGTCAGAAAGTCATTAAATTGTGTCGTAACATAGCTTCTCATTGCATGTTGCTGGGCGATGAATCTCTATTCCACCATGGCTTAGTGTCCAGTGTAATATAACAATCTGGCCCCACCCAAGGAAGGCTGATGCAAGCGAGGGTGTTTCCGGTCGTTGAAAGGAACGAATGTCGTTGACCTTATTTCCGGCAGCAGCGGAAATAACTACAGAGGCAAACAGAACAGGTGTCTCTGAGAATTACGTGGGCGTGCGTGGGCGAGGCAAAACCGGAAGAAAAAGTCCCGGTTCTGGAAGATTATAAAAAGACCTCGGCTCACGGATTCGCCAGCAGAGTAGTAGAGGAGCGACAGAGATCGGCCGGTGAAGAGAGACACAACAGATAAGACTACACTCCCGTCAACCCAGTAGAAGCGCGCTCTCTCAATTCTCTGTTCCCTATTCTAACCGGCTCAGTCATTAAGACGAATAATTGGTGCCTAGTGACTTGCTGTTTTGAGACAACAAAACAGTTAGATGCGAGCTGGTTGCCACGGCGACGATTGAAATTCAACGGACTTAAAACTACCAGATAGAAAGAAAAAAGAAGACGAAAATATATAGCAGCCGCACGACTATAGACATCAGCCAAGGTAGGTGACTCTTTGATTTGATAGTGTGTGTATTTTCTGCTCGTGTTTATAAGTCTAGTTAGAAAAAAAAATGGAACAGCATACTTTTGCCGATCTGACCCTAGAATTGAGAAATGTGGATTGTTCGGTGTCGAACACATTAAGGGTAGAACGGAGGGGGTGCAGGACTACATGCAGAGAGTAGTACGCCTAGCGGAGAGCGCATAGGTTGGGGGTTGACGGGAGGAATAAAGTTGAGATATTTACCTATCTGTAAGTATAAAACATCTGAGTTAATGATTTATTTTTTTGTTAATATTTTACCATATATGTGAAGTGAGTTTACTGGTATGTTGCTTAATTAATCTTACTTTTATTGAGTAAGTGAAATGTAAAATCATGTAAAGGAAGTTTCTTCTACTCTTTAAAGTGGATAATTGGATTAACTTGTTGATAACAATGTTTTCTTTGGTTTGTGCAGTGTTAGGTTTTCTTTTTTTTTTTGGATTTCTTTTCAATGACTGTACACTACAAAATGATTTACATTTCTATGTTTGTGAATTATGCTTTTGTGCAGGTTCCCATCAATTCAACATCCTCTGTGAATTTTCATTTATGTGACTTGGGAAATATCTTTTGAAGATATATTAATTTCTGAAAACTTTATATTGACACGGATAGACCTGCAGATTCCACAGTTGATCGGAACAAAAAGAAAGAACAACTGAAAAGTCTTGTAGACTTATTGGCTGATATGCTATAGGATTGGGAAAGAAGCAGTGGGAGGATTAACGATAGTTTAAGTGAAATAGTTAGGAAGATACAAACGTGGAAAATTATTAATAGTATCTAAAGCATAAAGTAAAATAAACGTCTCTGGTTCAGTGGTTTGGTCCCCAATTACGTAGAAATTTCCCAATTTTTCAGTGGACACCATGCCGGTAGAATTGCGCGATATGGAGGAGATTCCTATCCGCAAACTAGTAAATACCTTGGAACAGATAGATATGGAAAGATTTAGTGAAGGATATGAAGAACTCCCGAAGAAGTTGACGATAGGAGTCATTGCTGGCATAGTCGGCGTTATGATAATCCTTGGAATAATAGCCAGGAAGCGGATTTTTAAGTGTGAAAGAAGCAACAGTGCTTCGGGAAAGGAAAGGGAGTTATCCGTTGTGAATAGTACTCCGGGGTCAACGGGTGTTCAACACTCAAATGTCTCTGCGTTAAACAGAGAGATGTCAACAAATCAGATATGCTTGGGTTCGAATCCAGAGGAAATAGTTCAGGGAATGGAAAACATTGTACAAACTAAGGAACTACGAGTCACGGGTCCATTTTTTTAGACTAAATTAATATAGATGAAACCTCTAATCCTCCACAAGTAAATTGCATGCGGATTAACGTTGGAATCAGGGTAATTTTCTTCATTTTCTATTGAACATTTCTCGGTCAGACTATGAATGATATGTATTGCAGATAATGGCCATTTTTCTGTGTTCAAACATTAAATTAAATTAAATGAAGTTACATGTGTAACAATAAACTCGAGCAGAAACACGCATGGTGTTGGTCAAAGGTCATTTACTCGATGTCAGTTTAGAAACTGGGGCGCGGTTACCGCCTATAATCATGTGGTTATGCATCGAGGCGTCTACGCTTATGGACAGAGTCGAGAAAGAAAATGAACATTTTTAAGAACTTTGCCCAATTCTGTGAAAATGGATATTAAAAAAAAAAAGTAAAAAAAGAACAATGAAACATCGAGCTGGTAGAACAATTTTCACGATGGACACGAACATTGTTGGGTTGCCGATGTAGGCTCCCCTATATATTTTTTTGTTGTTTTTTTGTTTCGGCATGCACATGTTTTGTTGTTTTGGCGTGCACATGTTTTATACAATTGTCGGGCTTGTGTGGCATGGGGAGGAGTGTGAGGGTGTTGCGCTTAAAATGTTCTTAGGTGAACATTTTGGAAAATGGGAGGGCGAGGAATGTAATATAACAATCTGGCCCCACCCAAGCGAGGGTGTTTCCGGTCGTTGAAAGGAACGGATGTTTGTTTGACCTTATTTCCGGCAGCAGCGGAAATAACTACAGAGGCAAACAGAACAGGTGTCTCTGAGAATTACGTGGGCGTGCGTGGGCGAGGCAAAACCGGAAGAAAAAGTCCCGGTTCTGGAAGATTATAAAAAGACCTCGGCTCACGGATTCGCCAGTAGTAGTAGAGGAGCGACAGAGATCGGCCGGTGAAGAGAGACACAACAGATAAGACTACACTCCCGTCAACCCAGTAGAAGCGCGCTCTCTCAATTCTCTGTTCCTTATTCTACACGGTCCATCGTCATTAATAAAAATATAACTTCATATTTTTATATATATGCGTGTTTGTTGTTTGTCGATATACAACACCAGAACAATAGATCACGTGTGAGTTCTTGTATGGCACAGCAACAGTGTTCCGAAAAACGCATTCTGTGTTCGCGTAGAATTGTAGAAATATCAGAGGTGGGTCCATAGAGCTGCAATTTAGTTGGATGCTCTCTCCAGGATTTGTTAAGTATAGCTCTCGGCATCCGAGTGTAGGTTCCATCAAGATAAGACTCTTCTAGGGTTTTGGTTAATAACCAGCCAGTGTCACCCATGCGTTAACAAAGCCTTTGCCGTAGTTCGGAAGAACCTACGCTTGAGATTGTTTGGTAAATCAGATTTCCAGATTACGTCCATTTTATGCGAGGCAATCCAGTCTTAGTTATGCGCATATTCAAAACCTTTTGAGTAGAATTTATTTTGCTTCCTATGTAACAGTCCAGAGAGTTAAATGAAAATGTAAGATAGAATATGTGGATACCGAAACAATTTCTTCTTCTTCTTCTTCTTCTTCTTCTTCTTCTTCTTCTTCTTCTTCTTCTATGTGCCCTGTCCCTTCAGAACGTAGGCGATCATGGTTCTCCACGTCTCCCTATCTGTTGTGGCTCTTAGTATGTTTGTTCCTGTTACACCTCGCAACCTCCGTTCCGTCATCCACCTGATCAGGCCCTGCAAATTATCCGCTGCCTTCCTCTGTCTCTCTTTCCTTCAATCTGGCCAGTCAGTATCAGGTTATCCGAGCCCTCCTTCCTTATTGCATGTCCCAGGAACTTCAGTTGTCTCTTCCTGGTGCTCAGTATTAATTTTCTTTTTGTTGCCATTCTTTCCAACACCTCATCGTTGCTTGCATGTTCGGTCCACGATATCCGCAGCATCCTTCTATAGAACCACATTTCCGATGCTTCAGGTTTTATCCTCATTTTCGATGATATTGTCCAGCATTCACTGCTGTATTGAAGAACTGACATCCCATAGCAATCCAGCACTATTTTCTTTGTTTCTAGTGAAATTTTCATGTGTGTTAGTACTTTACTCAACTTCTGGAACGCGCCCTTTGCCATGCCAATTCGCCTTCGGTGTCGCACTTTAAGTCTTCTGTTAGAACACTTCCTAGGTATTTAAATGTTTGTACTTGTTTGATTAGAATCATTTTTATTGGTTTTACCATTGTAAGAAATGTTTAACACACACACACACACACACACACACACACACACACACACACACATATATATATATATATATATATATTGTTAAATAAAGAAGACAAGGTGAAATTATATTTATTCTCGCCTACGCGTTTCGTCCTGTGATGGACTTTGTCAAGGCAAGGAGATGAAATTAATTTTATTTTAAATAACGTATTTATGAACAAACATTGTTGGTAAATAGGAAAAAATGCTCAGAAATTATTCATAAGATTAACAGAAATTATTAAGCATTAAAACAAAAACGTCATAGTTCATATTTGAAGAGAATTGTTTCATGTGCAGTATAATGTCATGTTATGAGATGTTTTCTTTGGAATTTTTGATATTTTTGTTGTCTATGTTGGCCTGATAATGTATTGTTTCTATAAGGAAAGGTGAGATGGTGAAAACCGGGGTACAAATTGATATTTTGGTAATATTGGATTCTCGAAAATTTTCATTGTGAATGAAGTTTTCTCTTTTTTTGAATATGGAATTTTTTATGTCGAAATTGTAGTCGAATTTATTTCTGTGAATCACTAATGCATTCGTTAAATTATTATTTGTGATGTCTTTTCTTTGTTTTTTCTTTTCAAGTTTTTCATACGTTTTTTTACGTTTTTTCAAGTTTCTATTTGTTTCTCCGATGCACTTTGAGGACAATTTTGACAACTTATTTTGTATATACCTGCTTCTGAGGTATTTTTTTCTTGTTTTAATTTTTGGACTCGACTATGTCCATAATAGTTTTCGAGTTGGTTGTTACAATTTGGATATTGTTTAGATGAGATAAGTTGTGCGGGATAGTACACTACCGGCCATAATTATTAGGCCACCTATGGATAACAGCTCGGAAATGAAAAATCGATGTGTCTAGTTCTGATTCTAGTCTTGGGAAAGGTTTAAATCCACTTCTTCTCCCCCAACTATGGGTTAATTAGTAGGGCTTGTATCAGTGATTCTTTATTATCTCGAACAAAATTCTTACAATGTAAAAATATTTTCTGGTTTTAAATAACCTCAGAGCTTGATAAAAAAATCTATCTATATAAATGTGTTGAGGAGCAAAGAATGAAAGAGAGAGAGAGACAGACAGACAGACAGACAGAGAGACAGAGAGAGAGAGAGAGAGAAGTATAATGAATAGAAAGAGAGAAAGAAAATGAATACTTTTTCTCGTCAATCAAATATTGTTTATTAGTTAAGTTTCATCGTTTCGACACTTTTCTTAAATGCCACCGGAATTTCACCAATTCCCGCTTTCTCCACATATTTTATGCAATGACAAATAAACAGAAAACGTTGTCCATGTTTGGTTTTACTTCGATTCGCATTTAAAATTAGCTTTCCTTCCAGGAAAATCGTTCCTGCCACCTTTTCATGCAGTTCCACTTAGCAGTTTCCTTGTAACTCATAATCAATGAATCAATCAAATGATTGAATGCTACGCTGTTATTGATCCAAAATGGCGCCTCGATAGAATGCTATTTCATGATTCATAACAATCTGCACTACGTCAGTGAAATCGAAAGCAACGTCGCCACGGCCCGAGAAAGTTGCGTCGGAGTCAAGCGAGGAAAAATATAGCCAATACAATTCAAGTAAGTTATTCCATCTAGACTACCTTTTTCTTCTTCTTCTTCTTCTTCTTCTTCTTCTTTGTAAATTCTCCAACAAATATATTTAACTATATATATATGTGTGTGTGTGTGTGTGTGTGTGTGTGTGTGTGTTAAACATTTGCAATGGTACAACTAATAAAAATGTTTCTAAATTGTTTCGTTATATATATATATATATATATATATATATATATATATATATATATATATCTTACCTTAGCGTTTCATTTAACTTTCTGAACTGTTACATAGGAAACCAAATAAATTCTACTCAAATGTTGTAAATATGCGCTGAACTAAGAACTGGATAGCCTTGCATAAAATGGATGCAATCTAGAAAAAAAAAAAAGATTTCTGGGCGATTAGCTTTAACTGTTCTGTATGTATGTATAGTCAATTCCTATAAAATTATTACAAATCTTAACTATGTAACCGGGTCTGGGTGTTGTTCATACAAGTTTATTTCAGTATAGTATAATAAGCATATGCAAAAAAAATCTATTATTGGTTGACTAGCAGTATAACCCGGCGTTGCTCGGGTGTAATGAAAGCTTTAAAACTAATCCATAGTCTTGGAGCCCAGATTCTTTGGACGTTGGCACGAAAGACTAAAAAGAAGTAGTTGTTTCCTGTTAAAGCGAAACCGTAGACTGAAAGAAAAATGAATGGATTTATGTCAAGTTTTGATTTCCTGGTATCGATATAAAATAAGTTTATTTTCGTCACAAACTGAATTTTGAAGGCTAAATAAGTCCTCTGAGTAAATGGTATCATGGCTGAGACTATGAACTACAATTATACCTACTTATAGCCAAACCCGAACCAAAAACTAAAATAAAAGGACTGAAAAAAATACAGACGTACAGGCAGATAAACAGACACACACACACACACACACACACACACACACAAACATCTTGCCTTTTATATACATATATTATCGGTTTTCTGCACTATTGTAAGAACTGCAACCTTGGAATGTCTGAATATCGTTTCTTATGTCTTTTTCTATGAGTGTATCAAATTTGATTAAAATCGGAGCACTCTTTCTATAACCCGATTTGTTTCGATTATCGATTTTTGATATTTATCGGGGGTACCTCGACACAAAAACTAGCTAAGAACACTCGCAGACGCTTATAGTACAACTGTGTAAATTTTCAAGAAAATCGGTTCAGTCGTTTCGGAGTCTATAGGTAACGGACACACACGCACACAGACACACACACACACGCACATACACATACACACACAGACAAAGTTCCATTTATAAATAAGTTTAAATATTTACAATAATTCCAGCAGCATGATTCCTCTAATAAAATCAAAACAAAGTCGACTATGTTTGTTCTCTGGCTTTCCGTGTTCAAACTAATGTCGACAGCAACACTTTATTCATACATGACCCCCCCACCCCCGAAATGATATACAAACGTGAAAAATGAATTACAGAATTTTTTGTCCAAATTTGTTGTTCGGTAGAGAATTAGAAACAGCCTTAGACACACATATCGGAGGCAGAAACCAAAAATATTAACGACGTTTTCTTGTCTCTAAAACTTTGATATCTTGTTACGTTTTATATTTTATCGTTAATTCTTTACCTTGTTAATTACAACTTTTGTTAATATTCATGATATCAACGTTTC
Organism: Ascarosepion bandense; assembly: GCA_037127315.1. Lineage (NCBI taxonomy): Eukaryota > Metazoa > Mollusca > Cephalopoda > Sepiida > Sepiidae > Ascarosepion > Ascarosepion bandense. The sequence goes on along the minus strand of JBBBDQ010002228.1, from coordinate 892,540 downwards.
GAGGAACGTGAATGCCAAAGACTGCGAAATGAAAAACAGATAAGGAAGAGAAATACTGTTTCACTAAAGACGAGTCAGAAGTAAAAACGTTGTAGAAGAAATATTTCGTAAAGTCACATATCCTAGAAATAACGTCTTCGAAGAATACTGTCAGATTTTTTTTCTTTTTCTCACTCGAATACTATTAATGTACCCATATATATATTATTTTTACAATAATTCCAGCAGCACGATTCCTCTAATTACATCAAAACTAGGTCGACTAAGTTTGTTCTCTGGCTATCCGTGTTTAAACTCCAATGTCGGCAGCAACACTTTATTCATACATGACACCTCCCCCTTAAGATGACTTCCTCTAGAATCTATATTTCTTCAGCTTCGATTCTATATTTAAAAATTCTGTTATTCTTTTTTTTATCGCAAATTCTTGGTTCAACAATTTTTGATGGCGTGGGTACGTCAAACATGTCATTTAATATTTCCATAAGTACCTTTTTTCGCAGACTCTCTAAATCAGTGAACCTTCGTTTTAACCGATTAAAGTGTTGCTTATGTTCCCACCTTTGTTCCTGCACCATGTATGTCATAATATATAATGTTATTTCTTGATCCTCTCGCCTTACGTTCTGATATTAATTTATTAAAAACGGACTTAATCTTCCTTTCGAACATCAAATTTGAAGGCGACATTCTAGACACTATTTTCGGGTTTAGTGTTATTCTGAAAACACTTAGAAATTGTTGTAGCGTCACTTTATCTGACTCCTTTCCCTCCGACTATTTTAGTAACCTTTTAAACTTATCGACAAACCGTTCTGCTTGTCCGTTTGATCTTGAGGAGATAAGGGGGCGTTTTAATGTGTTCTATTGATAATGTTTTACAGAAAACTTTACATTCACTCGCCGTGAATTGTGCTCCGTTATCAGAAACAATACAGTCAAGTACACGGAACCTTGCGAAAATCTTGTGTAAAAAATGTATCATTGCCACGGTAATCGGTCTTCTACATTTAAATATTTCTGGACATTTAGTGTAACTATTGACTATCACTAGATAGTATGCTCCATTTAAAGGCCCTGCGAAGTTTATATGTATTCTGGACCATGGAACATCGGTTTTCGGTCAAGGTTGGAATTTTATAGGCGGTGACTTCGCTGTTAAAGAACTACCTCTGCATAATTTTACTAAATATTTGATATCGTGATCCATCTTTGACGAATACGTTTAACCCTTTATTAAGGATTTCATCCTAAAAATTCCTGGATGTACTATGTGTAATTCTTTTATGCTGGTATCACAATTTTTTATGGGTACATAAGTACATTATTGGATAATGAAAATGCGTTATTTCCAGAAATATTCATTTTTTTTCTATTTTTCTTTAAAATCTTATTTGCTTAATTCTTATTTCTTATTATGCTATAGACAGTTCTCTTACTGTATAATACATTATTGATTTTATTTTCGGCCCTTATCGCCACAATTACTGTTTTCAAGTGATTTGCAAAATTTTGGTATTGGGCTAAATAGTCCGTCCTAATGACTCAATTTTTATGACACCATTTTATAATTATAGATTTGGAGTAGATAGACTTAATTGGAGTAGATGGACTAAACTATCGCCCGGTTCACACTCCACCCACGTCTATTGAACAGGTGAAGAGGCTCATCCCTTGTTTCCTGTTTAGGATGCGGTCTCCGGTTTTCTCTTTTCCAATCTTTTCACTCTTTTCTTTATTTTTTTTTCAATTGGAGTAGATAGACTAAACTATTGCCAGGTTCTCACTCCACCCACGTCTATTGAACAGGTGAAGAGGCTCATCCCTTGTTTCTTGTTTAGGATGCGGTTTCCGGTTTTCTCTTTTCCAATCTTTTCACTCTTTTCTTTATTTTTTTATTTCCAATTGTAGTAGATAGACTAAACTATCGCCCGGTTCTCACTCCACCCACATCTATTGAACAGGTGAAGAGGCTCATCCCTTGTTTCTTGTTGAGGATGTGGTTTCCGGCTTTCTCTTTTCCAATCTTTTTACTCTTACGTAGCCCCCTGCGCATCAGTGGCGTTATCGCCTTGCTCGGGGTGATATGATTTAAAAAAAACTAGAATAGTTCCCCAGCGCTGCAGTCTATTCGCTATTTGTGTAAGAACACCCTTTTTCATTCATATATGGACAATAATGGACGATGGTCTTTTCTTTTATATAATCATTTCACCCCAAGCAAGGCTGGACTGCCACTGGTGTACAAGGAGTTACATAAAAGGTGAAAGTGGGACAAGTTACAAGAGATGTCCGAGAATGATTAAGAGAAGGATGAGAATACTGGTGTGAAGAGAGCTGCACGAGAGTAGAGTGGAAAGAGAGAAGAGCATGATACAAGGGTTGTCGGGGAAAGGATAGGAGTCAAGGAGATAAGAGATGGCAATTGACTTTGCATTTAAAATTCTTGGAGATTGTAGCTATCAGGGAAGCAATTCCACAGACGGGAAGTGCAAGCAAAGAAGCTACTAGAGTAGAAGTTGAGGTTACATTTGATAGGCTTCACTCTAAAAGAATGGGACCTAGTCGCTAGTCTAGTAGCTCGAGTAAATTCATGCAGAGGGGGCACCAGATAGCTAAGCTTACCGGAGCAGAGTGAAGCAACATTACGTCAGTAAGAAAGTGTTAGGGCGCCGCCCCTATTTGACTACATAATGGACTGTTCCCATTGCTATATATAGCCATGGTGGATTCTCTACAGGGAGAGTCGTACCGAGTCACTAGACTGACGACTCTACGACACTGTCAGCACTCTGCCTTCGGGTAGAGGGCGCTCTCTGCTTCCGAGCAGAGAGCAGTAACCCAGTCGTGGTTCCGCCGAAGGGTAGAGACACGACTGGGCAAAAATAGACAGATATTTTTTGGCTGGGCCATATAGCCCGGAAATCCCAGTCCAAACTGACCATGTGTCACATGTTGCCCTTACTGGGAGGGACAACTCAATAATGAGTCGTACCGAGTCACTAGACTGACGACTCTACGACACTGTCAGCACTCTGCCTTCGGGTAGAGGGCGCTCTCTGCTTCCGAGCAGAGAGCAATAACCCAGTCGTGGTTCCTCCGAAGGGTAGAGGCACGACTGGGGAATAATAGACATACATTTTTTGGCCGGGCCATATAGCCCGGAAATCCCAGATATAAACTGACCATGTGTCATATGTTGCCCTTACTGGGAGGGATGACTAAATAATGAGTTGTACGGAGTCGTACAGAGTCGTACACAGTCATTTGAGAGTCTCTGCGCGTCAGTGGAGAGTTAGTCACACTTCCGGTGGCGTACCGGAAGTAATCAGGTATACACACGTCTTACGACGTATTGGACTCTTGTATCTTTTCTATTGTAAATATTACTAATCACTTCTGTACCTACTAACCGTCTTTCCGCGGAATACAACTTATATTCTGATTCTGTTGTTGAGTTATTCATTTATACTTGGCGACATAACAGAAAGTGACTGAAGTTTAGCTACCAGGTTGAGATCAATTACATTGCAGATTCTCCGTTGAATTTTGTCAAGAAACCCGAGATGAATAGCAAGGGCACCCGACCAGATATGGCAGCAGTATTCAATGCACGGGCGGATGGTAGATTTATATATGAGCAAAATGGATTCAGCTTTGAAAAACTTCCTGGCCTCACGCAGTGAACCAACCTTTATAGCAGCAAATTTAGCTATGAATTCAATGTAGTCGTTCGAATTGAGATCGGCTGATGAAGGAGAGGAGGTGCAGTGTTTTGCTTTCAGGGAGATTAGCCTGATCCATGCTGATGGTGGGTCGGAGCGATTGTCTATGGTGGTTAAAGGATAGCAGCTTCGTTTTGGAAGCATTCAAATTTACAAGCCATTTCTTACTTCAGTCCACCACAGATTAGAGGTTCTTTTCGAGATCAGCAGCGAGGTTTACTTTGTCAGCCTTGACAGATTTCTTATCGAGGTGGGAGTAAATGGCTGTGTCGTCAACGTAGATGCCTACTTAGGATCTGTTTACATCAGGGAGATCGTTGATGAAGATCAGAAAAAGTGTAGAACCTAGAATAGGGGGACAACCGCGTTTGTATTATAGTATCTACCTTCATTACGCGATTTGAAAGGAACGACAGGATTAGGTCAAACAAGCGTCCATAGCCCTGTAAATTGAGTAGAAGGCCAGCACGTCAGACTTTCTTGGGGAAATAAGGTGCAGCAGCTTGAGCTTCGCCGTTCTTATCGGGAGCCTGGTATATATATTCAGTGATGGTCGTTAGCAAATCAGCAGTAGACCTGGTCAAACGGAAATCATACTGTTTATCGGAGAAGAGGCCGTGGGCTGTGAGATGTTCAGCCGCTTCAGCATTCGAACACTTTGTCAAAAATTGGTAGGATGCTGATCGGGTAATAATTAGAGGGATCTGTTGGTTCTCCAGAGATCTTTTGTAACATGGATTCTATATCATGTATGGATTTATTTTCATAGTAATATTATGGTCAATGCTTCCTTTTCTATCTGGCTGTAGCTCTTTCAGTTGCTATTAATGATCTTTAGGCATGCGGTATTGGTTTTTTCTTTCCTCATATTTGTGTAGTATCACTGCTCCAATACCTGAATCACTTGCATCTGATGCAACCACAATCTTTAATTTAGGATCAAAATGTGCTAGGGACATTTCCGACGTTAAGACTTTCTTAATCTCTTCGAAAGCACTTTGACATTTATCTGACCAATTCCATTTAATATATTTCTTTAGCAGGTTATTCAAGGATGTCCTTAATTCATGCATGTTTGATATATATATGTACATGATAGTAATTAGCGAACTCTAAAAATGCTTGCAACTTTGTTACATTTGTTGGGGCGGGTATGTCTTATTGCGGGTATGTCTTATTGCGTTCGACCTTAAGAGATCCCGTCATCTACTGTTTGTATCGATAATTTGTCCTAGATATTTAATTCTGGATATAAACAATTCGCATTTTCCTTCACTGCTCTTAAAACCATACTCTTTTTTCCATATAATGACCAGTCTGTTAAATGCCATACGTGACAATGTCTGGGCGATCATGTCTCGAAAGAGACATGACTTACTGTGCAGAAGATATTCCTGCAATAGGTCGCCATTACTTACTGCGGTAGAATGGTTACCAACCAAGACCACAGAATCCAATCTAGCCTGCTATTCAACCCATAGCCGGAGGGAGAAGAGACCTTTCACAAGGTTATTTGCGCGTAAGTGAATGCAACGAATTCAAATGGAATTCGAACCCAGCTCTCCGGTTTCTCGTTCCGAGCCGATATCCACTGCTCTACAACTCACATCTGTTTAATAAGTCAGTCAGTTAAGTGCCATACGTGATACACGCTTTGAGTGATTATGTCTCGAAAGAGACATGACTGACTGGGCAGAAGATCATCCCGCAGTAGGTTGCCATTGCTTTCTGCGGTAGACTGGTTGCCATCCAAGGCTATAGAACCCAACCTGTTCTATTATTTAAGCCATAACTGGAGGTAAGAGACGGATTAATACCTTTCCTAAGGGTATTTGCGCGTAAGCGAATGCGAGGAATTCAACTGGAATTGCATTCAGTTAAGCACAATAAGTACCGTTTAATAAGTGCATCATCTAAATATGTTTGTGCACAATCCAAACCGGCAAGCATTGTATCCATAATCTGTTGGAAATTTTCTTGGTGTTACTTTTATACCGAAAGGAAGTGGTTAAATTTGTATAGTCCTCTATAAGTGTTAACTGTTAATAGTTTTGAGCAGTCTTCCTCTACTAGTACTTATAGGTAAACGTCTAACAGGTTAAATTTAGAAAAAATATATCACCATCTAATTTGGCAAAAATTTCCTCTGGATTGGTAACGGGTAATTATCTATAGACTCCGAAACGGCTGAACCGATTTTCTTGAAAATTTACACAGTTGTACTATAAGCGTATGCGAGTGTTATTAGCTAGGTTTTGTGTCGAGGTACCCCCGATAAATATCGAAAATCGATAATCGAAAAGATTAGGTTATAGAAGGAGTGGTCCGATTTTAATCAAATTTGATACACTCATAGACAAAGACATAAGAAACAATATTCAGAAGTTTCAAGGTCGCAGTTCTTACAATAGTGTAGAAAATCGATAATATATATATATATATTGTGTGTATTTTGGCAGCATTTTTTCATTAATACGGGTTTCATTGAATAATATAGACAAGTTCTGTCTATTTATTTTGTGTAAGATCCGTTCGTATGATCTGATTAGCTTGATAGTGTTGTCATGGAAAGACGACAAGCAATCGCAATAAATCAACAGTTATTGCGATTTCTTGTCGTCTTTCCATGACAACACTATCAAGCAAATCAGATCATACGAACGGATCTTACACAAAATAAATAGACAGAACTTGTCTATATTATTCAATGAAACCTGTATTGATATATATATATATATATAAAAGGCAAGATGCTCGTGTGTGTGTCTGTTTATCTGTCTGTATGTCCTTTATACAAATTCACAATTTTTATCCGATTCTCACCAAACTTCACACAAATATTCTTTAGGCTGAGTCTGAGCTCCAGGACCATAGATTAGTTTTAAATCTTTCATTACACCCGAGCAATGCTGGGCTATACTGCTAGTCATTGAATAAGCTCAGGGTAAGTTTCAGGACAATAAAATATCCGTAGAAAGACATATCACAAATATCATATTCCCCTATCGTAGTGTTAAATATTTGAGGTTAACAACTTTAACAAAACATTGAAATGAAATAGCCCATTATTCATAAGGTATTAGTAGAAGACGTTAAACGCTTCTTTCTTTCACTGAAACCAAGTAGCCTCTTTGATATGTCTTCTTTTTACTCACGCGATCAAAATGGAGTAGACTATTACTTATAAGTTATGAGTAAAAGACGTTAAACACTTCTTTCTTTCATTGAAACCAAGTAGCGTCTCTGATATGCCTTTTGTTTTTCAACTCGATCAAAACGGAATAATCCATTATTTATTATTTATTGTCAGTACGAAATGGTTGAGCGAAATAACCAATAAACAAAGGAAGCAACAAGCACGTCTATTATATGACAATTGCGACACTATGTCAGGGACGTCCACATAGGGTGGGAAGGTGTGATATTTTATCTATATCTCAAGTGTTTCACATTTTATGGCCGGCAGATAGGGTCTTAGAATTTTTTAAGTGGCACCACTTGAGCGAAGAGGAAGAAAAGAATATATAAATGTAAGCTTTTGAGATCAAGCGACAACAGAACGGACATTGGTGATTTCCGTTTGCTGATCTATATTATATCAGAACTGGCTACTGAATTAAACCTCGGCGGTGACAAGTTCTGGTGATGACAGGTAGTTCTGGTGACGTTCATTCGTATTACCAGTTGAACTTTATGCCGAGATGTGCAAAGAGTTTGTTGGGTGAGGAGACGAAAAGAAGATCTGATCTGATAATCCGGCATGCTATAAAATTTAGCATTCTTTATCAACTTCAGTGAAGTAGGAACTCAAATATACCTGTGCGTATAAATCAGTTACAACAGATTTAGCATAAGAGATAATGAAATTGAATATTGGATAGGTTGCAAATGGATACTTTCGTCCAGTAGCGTATGATACTCTTCAATGTGCCGTGTCCTTTCAGGTTGTTGGTGATCATTGCGCTCTACATTTTCCAGCTTTTGTAGCTCTTGATAAATCTTAGCTTCTTGTTCTTTTTCTATGTGCCTTGTCCCTTCAGGACGTAGGCGATCATGGCCTTCCACTTTTCCCTATCCCTCTGAGCACACCTCCTGTTACACTATGCAATCCTCGTTCCGTCATCCACCTGATCAGGTCCTTCAAATATGTTATCCGTTGCTTTCCCCTGTCTCTTTTCCCCACTATCTGGCTTGTTAGTATCAGATTCTCCAAGCCCTTCTTCCTCATTGTGTGTTCCAGGAACTTCAGCTGTCTCTTCTTGTTACTCAGTATTAATTTCCTTTTTGTTTCCATCATTTCCAATACCTCGTCATTGCTTGCATGCTCGGTCCACGACATCCGCAGCATCCTTCTGTAGAACCACATTTCAGTTGCTTCAAGTTTTTCCTTCATCTTTGATGATATTGTCCAGCATTTACTGCCATATTGAAGGACGGACAGCATGTAGCAATCCAGTACTCTCTTCCTAGTTTCTAGCAAAATTGTCCTGTTTCTTAATACTTTACTCAATTTTTTTGGAATGCTTCATTCGCCATGCCAATTCGTCTTCGGATCTCTGTGTCGCACTTTCCGTCTTCTGTTATAACGCTTCCCAGGTATTTAAATTTTTGTACCTGCTTGATTCTGGTATCCCCGACCTGTACTTGGCATTTTGGGGTGCCCTTTTTACTGATGACCATGCATTTGGTTTTCGTGCAGTTTATTCCTAGTCCTTTCTTGTTACTTTATTCGGCTACCTTTAATCCTGTACCGCCATCCATTTACTTAATCTCACTAGGTAAGTTATGCGTTGTTTTCCTCTGTTCCTCTTGCCTGTTCGCGTGTATTGAATTTTCCAAACCCTCTTTCCTCATTTATATTGCCTAGGAATTTTAACTGTCTCTTGCTGATCTTAAGAATAACTGTCCTTTTTGTTTAAATTTTTCTCTAGAACTTTGTCATTGCTCACACGTTCAGTCTATAGTATTCTCAACATCCTTCTGTAGAATCACATTTCTGTTGCATCTGAGGAGATGGTCTAGCATTCACTTCCGTATGAGTGAACCAATATTACGTAATAGTTTAATACTCTTTTCTTTGTTTCTAGTGAGATTTTTCCCTTTCTTAACACATTCCTTACTTTTTGGTGGCATTTTTAGCTATCTCAACCTGTCTTTGGATTTCGGTGTCACATTTTCTCTCCTGTTGAAACACTTTCTATATATTTGAATTTTGGTACTTGTTCAACTTTGGTATCTCTCATTTGTAATTCACATATTGCACTGTGTCGTTTGCTGATAACCATGTATTCTGTTTTCTTGCTGGTGATATTTAGTCCTTTCTTTTTGCTTTCCTTTACTACCTTCTGTAGGATTTCCTGTAGTTATCTTTTTATGTCTGCAATCAATACTGTGTCATTTGTTATACTAAAAATCCTAATAACCGTATAATTCATATAATAACTTCTATTTTTGTTGTGGAGTAGTTTTCGCACTGAAGGTTATAATCGTGCTATGTCGGTTGCTAATCGACTTAATGCACCCAAAATGTTAGGAACTTGGTAATCTTCCACTGTAAGCTGACTCCTTAGTATTCGGCTAACTGCCGACTAATATCAACTAGCTACCTCCAAAAAAATCGCTAAAAAACAACATAAAACAGCATAGTATGAATAAAAAAGTTCATAAACTTAATAAAACAAACTTTTTCCATCAAAATATTTATATTTTTATTAAGAGGAAAGATCAAAGCAATTTTTAATTATTTTTAAAAAATTTTGAATCCCTGCTAACATTTTCGAAATTTTGATAGAAAATGTTGTTTTTATTTGAGTTAGCGGCTAAAAAAAATTACGCCTTTATTAGTAAGACACAACCCACTTTTTTCCCGGTAACAAACACATTAATTTTAAAATTCTTTCAAAAATCAAATAATAGTCAGATTTTAATGAAACTTTCAGTACTCATTCACAAATGAATGAAATTATTTTTGAAATTATTATTTTTTTAAATTTCTTAATGAAAATATATTTTTTTAACTCTGTTCCCCCCCCCCCTCTACGTAAATCAATGAAATTTTAATAAATTTTAATTAGCTGTAAAAACATTTTTTATAAGTTAAATGCAGGACTCATTGGGGCATATAAATCATCTATTTTTTTTATTTTAAAGTGGACAACCTGGCCGAAAATCTGCTCAAGAGTAAGATAAAAATGCAATAAAACTCTGATATAATTTAATTTGATAAACTTTTAATTGCTGGAATAAATAATAATTATTAAGGACATTATAGTCTGAAGAAAAAACATTTTTTCGTTTACTAATAAAATTTTGAATTAATTGTTTATATTTTTTATTTTTTTATTATAATAATTCATAAAAGTGTTAAAAATATTTTAAAAACCTGTTATAAAACCGTTGTTGAATTTCTTTTTTTACTTAAGAATTGATTATCATATTGCCTATCGAAAATTTAAAAGTTTAATAAAAATCATTCACCAATTTTACTTTTAAAATAATTAAAAAAAATTAAATTTTGGAAATTTTTATTAAGTACGGTGTTCCATAGGGGTCATAACAAGTTTCCGTAGAGGTCGTATTGTTTTTAGAAGTTAACAAGTGTTTGGATGAATTCCCCTTACATCGAAAACTACACAAACCACACTTTGATTCTAATTTCATTCTTTTTTTATTAAATTAAAATTATTCTAAAAGAAATTTAATTTTTCAGAAAGCATATTAATAATTTAAGATAAATATGTAATGTCTAAACATAAAAATATTTAATATTTCAGAAAAATATTAATAAATAACATAATATAACTTAGTTCGGTTATTTTAATTTAATTCTTTCTTTTAAAAGAAATTGAAATTTTTATTTATTCAGAAAGTATATTTTATTTTTATTTATTCAGAAAGCATATTTTATTTTTATTTATTCAGAAAACATATTTTATTTTTATTTATTCAAAAAGCATATTTTATTTTTATTTATTCAAAAAGCATATTTTATTTTTATTTATTCAAAAAGCATATTTTTATTTATTCAGAAAGCATATTTTATTTTTATTTATTCAGAAAACATATTTTATTTTTATTTATTCAGAAAGCATATTTTATTTTTATTTATTCAGAAAGCATATTTTATTTTTATTTATTCAGAAAGCATATTTTATTTTTATTTATTCAGAAAGCATATTTTATTTTTATTTATTCAGAAAGCATATTTTTATTTATTCAGAAAACATATTTTATTTTTATTTATTCAAAAAGCACAGTCTAGCTATAAATCTAAACTAAAATTCTATAAAATATTATACTTGCTGAAAATATTATGTTAAATTTTTAATTTTACTATTTAGTTAAAAAACAACAAAAAAAAATTTTTAATTTCCAAATGTTACGTTTTAAGCTACATGAATTTTTTGTCACTTTCGGTCGCCATCCAAACGTCATTCACACCTGCTACTTGTCAACACATAATTTATCGCCGAGATAAGCGCTGACAAGAGGTCTTCCGTCAGTAAAGAGTGATTTATTTTGTAAATTTCCCGACAGTAAGCAGTTAATACTTGTTTGAAGTCAGATAAAGGTAAGTTTTAATTATAAAAATCAACTTAAATAACGTGTCAAGGAGGTATATTTTTTTGTGCAAGATTTTTAAAACATTTTTTTTTAAATTTAGCTACTGTTTACATAATGTGTTGATTACTCAATAATGGCGGTAAATTTTTAAAAAAAATTTTTGAGCAGTTAAATTTGTGATTCCGAGCAATATAATTTCGGTTTGAACTAAACCAGGGTATTTTGCTTACTGTAATTAGTAAATTTAATCCCTTGGCTTTCAATTAAAGTTAAAATTAAAGCTTCAAGAAAACATTTTTATTTTTAAAAATTAAATTTAAATTGAGGTATCGAAAATGAGCAGTGATTTTTTGTAGGTACCTAATATCAACTGCCTTAGTTCAACTATGTCCAAACTAGAACTAACTAATAGTTCTACTGAACTCCAATAGAACTCTCTAGAACTTCTAAGAACTCCTATGAACTTCCCAAGAAATTAACTCTTATTAATATAGGAGGGAGAGTCCATTATCTGAGGAATAGCTATGTTTCATCGTAACAATTTTATCATTACGTATCAGTTCAGCACTGATTTCTTTGTTTCTATGTAAAGCCAAAATCTGGAGTTATCTTCTAAAGTAACTTGGACCTAGATTTTCACTTCTTTTTTTAATCATCTCACCCCAAGCAAGGCATTCTACCTAGACTGATGCGCAGAGGGTTACATAGGGGAAAGTGATGCGAAAGAGGGGTTAGTTATAGGAAATGTCAGGAGGAGGGTAATAGACGGATGACGATACCGAAGATATGGGTAGAGTACCTGGAAAAACAGCTTGTGAGAATGGATGCGAGTTAGTGTGTTAGCAGATGTCTATTGACCTTACATTTAAATTCCTGGAGATTGTAACTGTCGGGGAAGCAAGTATATGGAAGGGAATTCCACAGGTGGGAAGTGCGTGAAAAGAAGCTGTTAGAGTAGAAATTGCAGTTACATTTCACTGTAAAAGGGTGGGAACTAGTTGCTAATCTAGTAGCTCGTGTAAATTCATACCTAGGGGGCACCAGTGATATAGGTTCATTGGAGCAGTAGCCGTGAAAGTATTTATAGAAGAGGCACAGGGAAGCCACATCATGCCGGTGAGAGAGCGACTGCAGCCAAGCCGCCAAGTCAGTATCTATCACATTGCAGATTCTCCGTTGGATTTTGTCAAGAACCTCGAGGTTAATAGCAGGGAGCACCCGACCAGATGTGGCAACAGTATTCAATACACGGGCGGATGGTAGGTTTATTTAGATGAGAGTCATGGCGTGCTGTGAAAACAATAGAAACAAGGAAATTTTAGGAAGAATAGAAGCAAAATGGACGCCAAGAAAGAGATAGTTAAAATTTCTAAACTACGTAATGAGAAAATAGATTTTAGAAAATTTGACTCTTGCAGGTCATATTGAAGTAAAAAAGGAAACAAGTAAACTACCTAACAAGATTATGTATAAACTAGCAATATAGCCCGGCGTTGCTCGGGTGTAATGAAAGCTTTAAAACTAATCCATGGTCCTGGAGCTCAGACTTTTTAGACGTTAGCACGAAAGACTAAAAAGCAATAGTTTTTTTTTCCAGTCGAAGCAAAACCGTAGACCGAAAAGAAAATGAATGGATTTAAGTCAAATTTTGATTTCCTGGTATCGATATCAAATAAGTTTTCTTCGTTGTAAACTGAATTTTGAAGGCTAAATAAGTACCCTGAGTAAATGGTATCATGGCTGAGACTAAGAACTACAATTATACCTATTTAGAGCGAAACCCGAAGCAAAAACTAAAATAAAGGGGCTGAAAAAATAGACATACAGGCAGATAAACCGACACACACAAACATCTTGCCTTTTATATATATATATATATATATATATATATTATCGATTTTCTGCACTATTGTAAGAACTGCAACCTTGAAACTTCTGAATATCGTTTCTTACGTCTTTGTCTATGAGTGCATCAAATTTCTTCTATAACCCGATTTTTTCGATTATCGATTTTCGATATTTATCGGGGGTACTTCGACACAAAACCTAGCTAAGAACACTCGCAGACGCTTATAATACAACTGTGTAAATTTTCCAGAAAATCGGTTTAGCCGTTTCGGAGTCTATAGGTAACGGGCACACACAGACAGACAGACAGACAGACAGACACACACACACACACACACACACACACACACACACACACACAGACAAAGTTTCATTTATAAATAAGTTTAGATATTACAGAACAGGGACTAAGGATAATATTAGTCGTTTCATTTAACATTCATCGGCGTGCATCCAGTTGTACAGTTGTCTGAAATTTATAAAATCTTTTTCTTCGAACATTTTTTAATACGTTTCTCAAGACCAGTAGCTGTTATCGATCTTTCCAGTATTGATTTCTTTCTAACCTCTTATTTGAAGTAATATGGAACGACAATATCTTAAGTCATTATTTTCTCTACCTGAGTCAGTTCGTTATTCGTGATTATGTAGCGCTTATCTCCAATGATCGAGGAAGCATGGTCCTCGCCAAGATCCAGAAAATCGCTTATAGCCTTTTTTTTAAAAATTAATCTTCGAAAATGGTTGTATAGAGCGGACAGTTTAGATGGCGCAAGGCATGATATTCATTTAAAAGTCTTGATATGACAAGGCTATTTATGAACATGACTTGAGTTTTCAAATTAATTTTTTGATTTTGTAGCAACTTGCCTGTTCTAATTTCAATTTCAATTTCAATTTCTTTAACTCCTGTATTAAATTTGTTTAAAATTGTTATAGTGCCCTATCTACATTGGAATGAACTCTTCCTCATTCATAATTACTAACCTGTGAGACTTCCTAAATGAGGCAGTCGAGACGTAGTGAAACTTGACAGTTTGGACGGATATTTCTATCTGCTGACACTCTTATTTTGTATATATTTTCTCTTATTCCAATACACTGGTTCAACCCGCCTTCTTGTTTCCGTGTCTTTCTTTCTGGCCCAAACAGATCACAACAATAATTGATCCATACACTGAGTGAAGTAATGGTAAAATGACAAACCTTCAGCCAGTTAAGTGCCATACGTGAGACACGTTTTGGCGATCATGTCCCGAAAGAGACATGACTGACTGGGCAGAAGATTATCCCGCAGTAGGTTGCCATTGCTTTCTGCGGTATACTGGTTGCCAACCAAGGCTATAGAACCCAATCTGTCCTGTTATTTGACTTATAGCTAGGGGGAGAAAAACTGTATTATATTATTAAGTAGTAATTAATGGGGGATCAGTTTATTACTTCATAACAATATAAAACTGATCCCCCACTTTATCATGTTTTCACCTATTACATTCAGTCAGCCAGTTAAGTGCCATACGTGAGACACGTTTTGGCGATCATGTCCCGAAAGAGACATGACTGACTGGGCAGAAGATTATCCCGCAGTAGGTTGCCATTGCTTTCTGCGGTATACTGGTTGCCAACCAAGGCTATAGAACCCAATCTGTCCTGTTATTTGACTTATAGCTAGGGGGAGAAAAACTGTATTATATTATTAAGTAGTAATTAATGGGGGATCAGTTTATTACTTCATAACAATATAAAACTGATCCCCCACTTTATCATGTTTTCACCTATTACATTCAGTCAGCCAGTTAAGTGCCATACGTGATACACGTTTTGGGCGATCATGTCCCGAAAGAGACTTGACTGACTGGGCAGAAGATTATCCTGCAGTCGGTTGCCATTGCTTTCTGCGGTAGACTGGTTGCCAGCCAAGGCTATAGAACCCAATCTGTTCTATTATTTAACCCATAACTGGAGGGAAGAAACGGATTAATATCTTTCCCAAGGGTATTTGTGCATAAGTGAATGCAAGGAATTTAACTGGAATTCGAACTCTGCACCCCGATTTGTCGTTCCGAGTCGGTATCAGCTAAGCGGTAAAAAAGATAGGAGATTGTAGAAAGCCAAGATCGACCACACCCCGAAGGAAGAAAAGACATATAAGAAGAAAACGTTTAACAATGCCTTTCAAAGAACCCTATTTTAACACGTTATTAAGACACTTTCGTTTTCTGTATTATCCAAACATCCAGAAAGGTTTTTTCAATTTAAGAAGGATATGTTGAGAAAAGATTTATTTGTTTAATGAAATATCTCTGTTGTGTTGAAAATATCTGCGCGCGAAACACTCTCTACCCGACAACTAGTTCGTTTCTTTTCGGTTCCCAAGATCCGAGTGTATCTTCTTGCAGTGCATCTTACATAAACGAAGATGTTCCTGAAGCGGAAGTGTGAACTTGGAATTACGACGGATTCAGTTAACAGGTTCTACCGCATGGTATGAATGCCCGGATGTAGCTGGAAAGACAATACAGAAGAAAGACAAGAGGAAAGAAAAAAGAGACAAACAAAAAAAAATTGGAAGATGAAACGGAAAAAAAATGTAAATATGATTTTAGCTATGGGGGCTGGTTAATGTTTCTTTGATTCGGCCTTGTGTCAGACTTTACCGAACTCCCTACAGCTTACAAGATTTTATGCAGAACTATCATCATCAGAAGGTTGGTTGTCGGCAGGTCGTAATATGTGGAATTGTGTGGCATAGCGTAAGAAGAATGGAATAATAAAATATACATTTTGAATGTTAAAATAGAAATTTATTAAAGGGAAAGACTAACATAAGTTGTATACCCTTCATTCACTTAAGCGCTAGTACCCTTGGGAAAGGTATTAATTCGTCCCTTCCCTCCAGTTATGGGTTAAATAATAAGGTAGGACTTGAGGACCCTGTCCTTAAAAACAAATCCTAATGAATCTTGATACTCGAAAAGAAAAAAGTATTACTAAACACAAAACTTATATAAAAACAACAATAAATTGTTGAAAGAAAAAGGTATTACCAGCAATAAATAAATAAAGTTTAGTTGGCAATAAAGGACCCGCCGGGGTTGATTTGCCATAAAAACAAATCAACCTGAACAGGTGTCGAAAATTGGGATTGGCTGTCTCCGTTAGTAGACGTGTCTGACCGGAAATGAATGTCAAGCCAATATTTACTTTTCTTCTTTGCAGTAGTTACAGACAAAATATAAGCAACTATACTTATTTAGGAATATACTAATAATTGGAACTATATACATTTCATGGCCAAGTAAATAAAAGCGTTGGTTAAAATAATCTAAAAGTGACTTGATCCAAAAGTTGTAAGTTCAATACCTGGCCACAGCAGAGTTGAAGAAAAACTTGGAAAGCTGAGTTCCTAAAGGGAAATAACTGAAACTGAGATATCCAGAAAAGGCATGACATGTGGACGAAATGAATGGTTCGGTTCGAAATTCCAGCGTATATCACCTGAAGAAGGCCGAAGTGTACAACGGTCGAAACGTCATGAATATGACAATAAAGATGAGAACAACAGTCTGAGCAATTTAAATAATGTAAATAGTTACCTCATTTAAAAAATAAAGACAGAACCTAAAGAAAACCGGAAAATAGAACGAACGAAATTTCGTGAATATGACAATAAAGTTGTGGAAAACAACCAGAACAATGTAAGTAGTGTATATTATTACAATTCCTCATCTAAGAAATATAGACACAGCCTGAAGAAGACCAAAGTGTACAACAGCCGAAACGTTGTGAATATGACAATAAGGATGAGGACAACGGTCCGAACAATGTAAAAATAGTCGAAATGTTTCAAAACTCATGTCAAAATATTTTCTAATAGGAATAAATAAGATGTTTTAGTATGCTACAAACTGCTATTATTTCTACTGGACATAAAAATGTATCTTTAAATATGAACCCGAAACTATTAAAAAAAAAAAAAAACGAAAAATAGATATAAAAATAATTTTAAAAGGACTTGCGCAATTAACCGTTTTTTTTTCTTTCTCTCTTTTTAGTTTTTTAACAGGAATAGGAATTTATCTCTTATTCCCTAACGTACCTCGGAATTTATTTTTTTTACCATTTTTTTATATCTCTCTCTCTCTCTCCTCAATTGTAGTGGATAGGTTCGCCTATCGTTCGCTTCAGACTCCTCTCAGTCTTGTGAACAGAAACAGAGGTTTATCCCTCCTTCCCTGTTAAGGATCAGGTTTCTGAGTTTTTATAAAATATCTTCATTCCCTTTCACTTCCAGTAGCCACTTGCGCCTGAGTGGCGTAATGAAGGCTTAATGTCGCCGTCACTAGTGATCACTCGAAACACCGTGATGCTAACTGGATACACCATCCAACTCTTTTCGAATCCTCTGCACTGACACCCAAATACTTTGAAATGCAAGTATTAAAGCTTCCGGTGCGAATGCCAAGCAGTACAACATGCCGTTTCATATCTTCTGGTGGAGTGAATTGTGTCATGGTGCTCTTTTTCTCACAGATGGTGCCTAACTGACTCTTCTATACTGTGCAGTCAATAAAATAAAAATCAAACCACAAGCATGCGCGGAATTAAAATATAAAATAGCGATAATTTACACATCGCCCCATATGTGTGTGTGTAAGATGACTATTTTGACCTTCTACCATCAGATATAACCATATCATAGAATTAGATTAAGAATTATATATATATATATATATATATATGTACGTCTATTGAACAGGTGAAGAGGCTCATCCCTTGTTCCCTGTTTAGGAAGGGGTTTCCAGTTTTCTCTTCTCCAATCTTTTTCACTTTTTCTTTCTTTTTTTTTTCAATAGGAGTAGATAGACTAAACTATCGCACTCCACCCACGTCTACTCAACAGGTGAAGAGGCTTATCCTTGTTCCCAGTTTAGGATGTGGTTTCCGGCTTTCTCTTTTCCAATCTGTTCACTCTTACGTAACCCCCTGCGCATCAGTGGTGTTACGACCTTACTCGGGGTGATATGATTAATATATATATATATATATATATATATATATATATAATCATCCGCAGACAGATCTGTTTCGATGTATCACAGCTCATCAGTACGGTTAGACATCCGAGTGCTTTTACCCAAGATTGAAACCCGATCAAATTGGCGTCAGTCGGCGATTCTACCTCTGAGCTATGGGTAGAAGGAGGCAGACTTTTTTAGCGTGTCATATATCATATCCCAATAGCCAGAGTGCTCTAATTCATTACTGAATGAGCGATGCGTAGATGCTAGAGTAGCTACTGCTTTTCAAATCTGCCATTCTTCCAGAGTGCTCAATCAGGGTGAGATAGCGTAAATAGTAATCCGCAGACAGATCTGTTTCGCTGTATCACAGCTCATCAGTACAGTTAGACAACCGATTGCTTTTACCCACGATTGAAAGCCGAATATTCTTATTTCTCGGATTCAGCTACTTTTTTGATATTTTCCGTTTTCAGATTTCTTCCGGAGTAGCAGATTAAAATGAAATGATGTTATCATACTTGGTGAGAATCTTAATTTGGGGCTTCACAGTGTTTTTTTCCGGACGCGAAGCTGACCCAAGCAGACAGAACAAAATGGGTAACGAAAATTTATTCCAGTTTTTCATATCATTCATCGAACAAGTTATTTAAAATATTTTGTTTTAACGTCCAACCAAAATTCAGTTCATTTTATTTTGATTATTTAATTATATTTTCAAGGATTAATTTTTGAAAGTTTAAAATATGACACTGGGGAACAAGTATTTTATTGAATGATATCTAATGTTTGATTCTAGGCAATTTGGGTGCGTTGAATATGAATTTCAACTCAGGATGTGCGTTGTGGTGCAGTGGATATCGGCTCGGAACGAAAAATCGGGAACCGAGTTCGAATTCCGGTTGAATTAGTTGCATTTAATTACGCAAAAATCCTATAAGTCCATTTCTTCTCTCTCTAGCTATGGGTTAAAGAGCATGTATGGCGCTTGACTGACTAGGCTCTATCAGTTTTTGATTCTTGCTAACGGGCTATTTTCTTCAAATTAGGACTAAAAATAATTAAGTCATATGCTAACGTTTTTTTTTTATCATGTTTCGTAAATACGAGCAGTTCATTGATTGGATTATTGATTGGATTATTGATTGGATTGGCTGATTAACTCCAGAACTAAGTCGCTTTTATATATTTTAATTTTCTTTCTTTTTTTTTCTTTTTTTTTTTTCTTTTTGTTTATAATCGTTTCACCTCAAGCAAGGTAGTAGTGTCATTGGTGCGCAGAGGGTTATATTAGAGGAGAGCGAAAAGACAAAGAAAAAAAAGTACAAGGCTATCGGAGAAAGGATAAGAGAAGAATCAGAATACGGGTACATAAGGGTAGAACGTGAAAGAAAAAGAACAATATCTGGGGAGTGGCGGGGAAACTCTTGGAAATTGTAGCTATCAGGAAAGTAAGTATATGGAAGGGACTTCCACAGCCGGGAAGTGTGAAAACAAAAGAAAATCTGCTAGAGTAGAAGTGGTGGTTACATTTACCAGTTTAGTAGCTCGAGTAGATTCATGTAAAGGGAAAACCAAGGATAATAAGCTCGTCGGAGCCGAAGCCGTGAAAATATTTGTAGAAAAGACAGAAGAAAGCCACATCCAGTCGGTGAGCAAGTGACTGGAGTCGAGCTATCAAATCGGGATCGATTACATTGCAGGTCCTCCTTTGAATTTTGTCGAGAACCCCAAGATGAATAGCAGAAGCGCCCGACCAGATATGACAACAGTATTCAATGCACGGACTAATGGTAGATTTGTATATGTGAAAGGTGAATTCTGACGATAAAAAATTCCTAGTCCGACATATTGACCCGACATTCCTAGCAGTAAAGTTAGCTACTGATTCGATGTAGTAGTTCCATTTGAGGTCTGCTGAGAAAGTTAGGCCGAGGAGGCGCAGTGTATTGCTTTCGGAGAGAAGCGTGATCCATACTGAAGTGAACTTTTTGGCAGAAATGCTGTGGCAAAAGTCTGGAGAAAGAATTGTGCTGATCATTCGCCGAGGAATACTATCCCAACAGTAAAATATGGAGGCAGATCAATCATGATTTGGGGTTGCCTTAGTGCCCAAGTTGTGGGGAACGTTGAAATAATAGAAAGGAGGATGAATGGGCCCTCTTATAGGGATATCTGGAGAGAAATATACGTCTGAGTGCACATTCGCTGACCTTAAAACCAAGTCGGGTCTTTCAACAAGACAACGATCCTAAGCATACTGTTTTGAGTTTGAGTTTTGTTTAACGGCATATCAAACTCTGTGGGTTTTTAATGTCAAAAAGGTGGGGTTTTAAGGTATTTTTTTTAATGTTCGGTTATAA
The DNA here is from genome assembly GCA_037127315.1 of Ascarosepion bandense. Lineage (NCBI taxonomy): Eukaryota > Metazoa > Mollusca > Cephalopoda > Sepiida > Sepiidae > Ascarosepion > Ascarosepion bandense. The sequence goes on along the minus strand of JBBBDQ010002228.1, from coordinate 872,020 downwards.
TGAAAAGGTTGATTTAGTCAGATTTTAATGAATTTTTTTATTCTTTTTTATTTTAGAAAACTGAAAATGTCTTCTAGTTTTTTATTCAAAAATATTTTGCTGAGAAATTTTTTTTCCTTCAAAAATGTGTTATCTAATAATTTTTTCTTAAAAAATATATTCTTGGTAACATTTTTCCTTCAAAAATGTATATTTTTCTATAAAAGTATATTTTTATACTTTCATAGTGTTTTCAGCCCAGTTTTGGAATTAACTATTTGCCTATAGCTGAGATCCTAACAGGTGCTACCACTCCGGGTCAGGGTGGATCTGAGAACAACAGCAATTACGAGGTGGTTTCATGCTTCTCACAACCTACTAATCAGAGGCCTTGCTGCCGGATGAAGTTTACCGTCATGCCCAGAACCCAAACATACTGTAAAGCTTACAAAATCATAGTTAAATTTAAACAGAATAGACGTTCTAAAATGGCCAAGAATATCTTCAGATCTCAATCCGTTTGAAAATTTATAAAGTAGAGCTGAAACTGAGAATTCAAAACCTGCATGAACTGAAAAAATGTTGTCGTGAATAATGGTAAAATATTAACCAAGAAACATGCAAGAAATTCGTAGGGGACTACCCTAAACACCTACATGCTGTAATTAGAATTAAAAGTTTCGCTTTGAAATATTAATAGACTAGCAGTATAGCCCGGTGTTGCTCGGGTGTAATGAAAGCTTTAGAACTAATCCATGGTCCTGGAGCTCAGACTCTTTGGACGTTAGCCCGAAAGACTAAAAAGCAATAGTTGTTTCCAGTTAAAACGAAACCGTAGACTGAAAGAAAAATGAACGGATGTAAGTCAAATTTTGATTTCCTGGTATCGATATCAAATACGTTATTTCGTAGTAAACTGAATTTTGAAGGCTAAATAAGTTCTCTGAGTAAATGGTATCATGGCTGAGACTAAGAACTACAATTATACCTACTTAGAGCCAAACCCGAAGCAAAAACTAAAATAAAAGGGCTGAAAAAATACAGACATACAGGCAGATAAACCGACACACACACAATCCTCTTGCCTTATATATATATATATATATATATATATATATATATATATATATATATATTCGATTTTCTGCACTATTGTAAGAACTGCAACCTTGAAACTTCTGAATATCATTTCTTATGTCTTTGTCTATGAGTGTATCAAATTTGATTAAAATCGTACCACACCTTCTATAACCCGATTTTTTCGATTATCGATTTTCGATATTTATCAGGAGTACCTCGACACAAAACTAGAGAAAGAACACAGTTGTACTATAAGCAGACGCTTATAGTACAACTGTGTTCTTTCTCTCGAAAATTTACACAGTTGTACTATAAGCAGACGCTTATAATACAACTGTGTAAATTTCCGAGAAAATTGGTTCAGCCGTTTCGGAGTCTATAGTTAACGGACACACACACATACACACACAGAGAGACAAAGTTCCATTTATAAATAAGTTTAGATAATTTTTTTTACAAAAAGGTGTGTCATTCGGCAGGATACGAACCTGTGACGCCTATCAACATAAGGGAATCCGCCAATTAAATGACACACACTTTCGTAACAAAAAAATTATCGTAGATAATCAGGCCGGTAGAAATAAAATATACTGTTTGAGTAAAAACAGAACATCTACTCAAATACGAGTCAGTCATTTAAGTACCATACGTGATACACGCTTCGGGTGATCATGTTTCGAAAGAGACATGACTGACTGGGCAGAAGTTTATCCCGCAGTAGGTTGCCATTGCTTTCTGCGGTAGACTGGTTGCCTACCAAGAACCCAATCTGTCTTATTATTTAACCCATAACTGAAGGGAAGAGATGGATAAATACCTTTCCCAAGGTTATTTGTGCGTAAGTGAATGAAAGGAATTCAACTGGGATTCGATCTCAGCTCCCCGATTTGTCGTTCCGAGTCGATATTCACTGCACCACAACGCACGAGTATCGATTAAAAATAATGTTGAAACGAATAATTTCAATAATGTAACTGTATTAGAAATACCTACAAAAAATATTATTTTAATGTGTTGTAAAATTTTGCGGGGGCATTGTATATCCATGAGTATGCCCGGGAGTCGGTTCGACAAAGCAGCAGTTCATAGGAAAAAGCAACTGGAGGGGAAATTCCATTTCACCAATGTATCAGGTTTTTGCCTGTTTGTAAAAGGGGCATTTTAATTTATTGTAATTTATTTTATGCATATTGTTATTACTTAAACATATCACCATCATTAATTTATAACTTTTTCTTTCAGATTATTAAAGCATCATTCATATTTTTCTGCAATATTCTCACCCATGTTCTCCAGAGAACCTACGACGTGTTTCTTGTTGCGAATCGTTGCTTTCGCGACACCTTCAGACACTATTTTTGTGTAGGCTTGTCACAGATGCTGAGAAGTGCCATCTTGCCCCATCCTGCATATTCTCCTGACCTAGCTTCCTCGGATTATCACTTATTTCGAGGATTACAAAACCATTTAAATGGCCTTAGGTTAACATCACGAGAGAAGATTCAACATGAGTTAAATTCATATTTCACATCAAAACCTGAAGAATTTTACAAGCGAGGCATTTATAAGCTCGTTGACAGATGGAATCAAGTTATAGAGAGCAAAGGTCTGGTCATTGGGTCTGGTCACTGGAATTAACCAACGTTTACATCCATGTGTCCTTAAGGACAAGAACAACTGAATTTCTGGGACTTATAAACCTAATGTTCAGCAACATGTTTTTTTACCAGAGTTCATATTGCAACTTTTGATGTTAATGGTTTTCTCTAGTATTTTTTTATATTAATGTTTTTTTTTCTAGTATTTTTTAAACAAATATCACTATGGATTAAACTGTTGAAATGGCTAGATAAAACCGTAAATTATAATAGTTTTCCACACTTTTTAACTGTGGCATTATTGTTATGAATAAAGATTTTCAAAAACAAGATGAAATTTTAAATCGGCAAAATCTTTTGCACCAACCTGATAATACAAAGGGAATAAAGAAAAGTAACTTGCAGACACGGAAACTACAAGACCTCCTACAGAAGGTAGCGGTAGAGAGTGACAAAAAAAGACTACAAATAAACTTTAAAAAAACTGAATGCATGGTCATCAGCAAAAGGTGCAACCCAAAATGCCAAATACAGGTGGGGGATACCAGAATCAAGCAAGTACAAAAATTTAAATATCTAGGAAGTGTTCTAACAAGAGATGGAAAGTGCGACACAGAGATCCGAAGGCAAATTGGCATGGCAAAGGACGCGTTTCAGAAGCTTAGTAAAGTACTAACACACAGGAAAATTTCACTAGAAACAAAGAAAAGAGTTCTGGATTGCTATGTGGTTTCAGTTCTACAATACGGCAGTGAAGGCTGGACAATATCATCGAAAATGAGGACAAAACTGGAAGCAGCGGAAATGTGGTTCTACAGAAGGATGCTGCGGATATCGTGGACTGAGCATGCAAGCAACGATGAGGTGTTGGAAAGAATGGTAACAAAAAGGAAATTAATACTGAGCATCAGGAAGAGACACCTGAGGTTCCTGGGATACGAAATGAGGAAGGAGGGCTTGGGGAACCTGATACTGACAGGCCAGATAGAAGGAAAAAGAGACAGAGGAAAGCAGCGGATAACATATTTGCAGGGTCCGATCAGGCGGATGACGGAACGGGGGTTGCGAGGTGTAACAGGAGCAAACATACTAAGAGCCACAAGGGATAGGGAGACATGGAGAACCATGATCGCCTACGTCCTGAAGGGACAGGGCAAATAGAAGAAGAAGAACTTATGGAAAGCCATGATCGCCTGTGTTTTGAAGGGACAAAAAGTATAAGAGTTTTTTTTATTTTTTACATTTATAACTTTGTTATCCGTAAAGCATTTGTTTTATCTCTTTCTCTTATACCAATCATTGTCCTAAAAAAATGTGCTCCTGAACTCTCCTCTGTTCTATCTAAACTCTATAACTACTGCCTCTCTGCTTCTTGCTTTCCTGCCTACTGGAAATCCTCCTCTATGGTTCCTATATATAAGAATACCGGAGAACCTTCTGACCCTGCTAATTATCGCCTCCTACCGAGCTTTAGCAAAGTGTTCGAAGCCATCATTAATTCCAAGGTAGTACAACATCTCACAGCCCACAGACTCTTCTCTGACAAACAGCATGATTTCCGCCTCTTCAGGTCTACTGCTGATATGCTCCCGACTATCACTGAGTATATACACCAGGATCTCGACATTCAAATGTAAAGGCAATAGTCATCTACTATCTCACTAACTTGCATCCCCTCTCTCTCTCTCTCTCGCTCTCTCTTTCTTATTTCTTCATCCACTCCATTCTCAGCAGTATTCTCATCCTTCTCCTACCCACTTCCTGACATCCCCTATAACATGTCACTCTTTCTCATAACTTACCTCCTATGTAACCCCCTGCTCAACAGTGGCAGTAAAATGCACTGCTTGGGGCGACACGATTATAAAGAATAAAAATAAAAAATAAAAAATAATACAAGCTGACACTCGAACTGATAGAATTTTTATTTGTGGTCACGTTGTTCTTGATTAAACATTAAGGTCGTCTTTTTTAAGCAAATAGATGAAGGCCAATTTATAACCTTTTGAAAGGGTGTTTTATTACAACGCTTGCATAAAAATCGCGTTGGACGGTTTTTTTGTAGAGCGAAGATTTTGAACTGGCTGGAAATTAATTTCTTTTAATTGAATTAAATTTATCACCGGAACATTTTCTCATAGAACTTTTTTTACAGGTATCATAATCGAAGATAACCTTCTAGAAAACCTGTATTGCACCAGCAGAATGGAAAACGTTACCAACTGTGCATCAAATTCTTGGCACACTGGTGACATCCAGTTTGTGTACAGGTATTTCCGCAGAAGGGATTTGCCCCAGATGCAGCAGTTGGGTGAGTGAGTGCATTTCTTATATCGTAAAAATTGGGTGAGTGAGTGCATTTCTTATATCGTAAAAATTGGGTGAGTGAGTGCATTTCTTATATCGTAAAAACTGATTTCCTTTGATTGTAAACCATGGGTGAATCAGTGAATATTTTGTGTTATGGAAAACTGATTTTCTTTCTTTGTAACAAATGGTTGTTGTGTAAAACTGATTCACTTACATAGTAACAATTGGATGAATATGTATGTTTGGTCTTATGGAAAAATGATTTCCTCTCATTGTAACAATTCTGTGAGACATGTGAAAAACTGATTGCTTTTTCTTGTTACATTTGAGTGAGAGTTGTAGATAATTGATTACCTTTTCTTGTAACAATTGAGCGGGTCACGTAGAAAACTGATTCCTTTTCGTTGTAACAATTGGGTGAGACTGATTCCCCTTTCTTGTAAGATTTGGGCTAGTGTTAAGAAAAACTAATTTCCTTTCATTTTAACAAATGGGTGAGTGTTGTAAATAACTTATTCACTCTCATTATAATCAGTGGGTGGAAACGTATTTTTAGGGTTATGGAAATTGGTTCTCTTTCATTTTAACAATTGAGTGAGTCATGTGGAAAAATGATTCCCTTTTCTTGTAAGAATTCGGTGAGTGAGGTGGAAAACTTATTCACTCTCATTGTAACAATTAGGTGAGAATGGATTTCTAGTGTTATGGAAAACTGATTCCCACTTATTATAAAAGTTGGGTGAGTCAGGTGGAAAACTGATTCGCTTTCCTTGTAACACAATTGGATGAGTCTATGGATTTCTGGTGTTATGGAAAACTGATTCCCACTCATTATAAAAGTTGGGTGAGTCAGGTGGATTCGCTTTCCTTGTAACAATTGGATGAGTTTATGGATTTCTGGTGTTATGGAAAATAGATTTTCTCTCAAATTATCGCATTAATTGACCTCCAACCTAAGATATTTTAATTCTTTTCATTTTCTTTATTCATGCCGCCTTCATTGGAATAAAATGCATATAATTGTTGGATTGAATCAAATTATCCTAAATGTAAAAATATCAACCTGTTGTTGAGAAACGGGACCATGAGCAATGATTTGCGAGGGAATCACTCCAATAACTGATAGGTGACGAGGTATATTTATAAAAACGTCTAATTCTACATTTTAAAACAGGCTGAGTTCAAAAGATTCTAATTTAAAAAAAGATGATATCGATTGTCTTTATTGCTCAGTTTTTACCAATTTTTTGTAGACCAACTTTAAAAAATATATAATTTGAAACATCAGAGCGGTATTAGTTTTTCGAGAGGACGTATGCACGTTTTCATCTCTAAAATATATTTTTACTTTTTTTCTTCTAAAGATGACTCACTTTTCTTATAAAAAAAACATTTTGAATTTCAGAACATTTCACCTAAATTTGATGTAGATATATTATTACTTTAAAAAACGAACCATATTAAAATGCACGATTATTTTATATCTTTTGTTTTATGGACAACGGTTAAAAATATCATTATTATTCTAGAAGTGTTCAGATTTTTTTGACTGAGGCAGACGATAGTACGTTATATTTTTTTATAAAATGATAAAGTGGTGCTCTATTTATTTGTCAATGATATAAGAAGGAAATTCTTTGTTGCAGTGAATGAAATGAAAGAACAGAACGTCAGCGGCGTCGTTTCATTTTCTATGTGCGATTCGCAGAGAATATTACATCAGATTCTAATGGAAAACGAGATCCCTCATCTTCCTGTTCCTGCGACATATTGCTTTCGGTATGACAATTACAATGGTCGATCCCCGTGGAGAATACGCAAAAGGGCATCTTATCTAATCTCAGCTATTCTCGCCGTCATCATCAACTTGAAGTCACTTCAACTAAAGGAACTCATCATCTTCTTCGATGGAACCTTTGGTAAGAAGCTTGGTGTAAAATATTCAGCATTACATGGCTAACCCTTAAAAAAAATAGGTGAACAAATTTTGTTAGTACGTTTTTATAAGTTTTATTGATTAGCACTTCTATGCAACGCGTTTGTTAAAACCGAAAAATGTGGTGCAGTGGATATCGACTCGGAACGAGAAATCGGAGAGCCGAGTTTGAATTCCTGTTAATTTGTTGTATTTACACACGCGTGAAAACCCTTGGGTAAAAATATGGATACGTCGCTTCTCCCTCTAGCTATGGGTTAAATAACAGGGCAGATTGGGTTCTATAGCCTTTGTTAGCAACCGGTCTACCGCACAAAGTAATGGCAACCTACTGTGGGAAAATCTTCTGCTCAGTTAGTCATGTCTATTTCGAGAAATGATCACCCAAGCGTGTATCACGTATGGAACTTAACTGACTGACTGAATATAATAGTTGGAAACATAATTAAAGTGTCTACTGGAAATAAAGTAGGGGACTGGTTTTCTATTGTTATGAAATAATAAACTAATCCCTCACTAATTACTACTTATTAACATACTAATATAATGTGATAATCTCTTCTCCCTCTAGCTATGAGTTAAATAGCAAGGCAGATTGGGTTTTATAGCTTTGATTGTTAACCAGTCTACAGCAGAAATTAAGGCAGCCAACTGCGGGAAAATCTTTTGCCCAGTGTTGTGGAGTAGTTTTCGCACTGAAGGTTATAATCGTGCTATGTCGGTTGCTAATTGACTTAACGTACCCAAAATGTTAGGAACTTGGTAATCTTCCACTGAAAACTGACTCCTTAGTATTCGGTTAACTGCCGACTAATATCAACTTCCTAGTAGTTCCACTGAACTCCAATAGAAGTCTAAAGAACTCCTATGAACTTAATATTAATTTGCGTAAATTACAAAAATTGTGGCACAAGGCCGAAAAAGGGTGTGGGTAGTGGGTGGTCTTCATTATCTATCCTATACCTAGCTAAACACTATCACGACCCAAACACTCATTACAATTTGTACATTCACCACAAGAACCCATCCATTCCCTCCCAATTCTTCATACACCACAATACCACAAATTTACAAGGGGCACCTAAAAAAGGGGGAAAACCTATGACAATAAAAATGCAGCTATCTATAATATAGATTTGAACTCCTATGAACATCCCAAGAACTTCCTGTTAACTCTTATTAATATCGGAGGGAGAGTCAATTATCTGAGGGATAGTTGTGTTTCCCTATAACAAAACGAAAAGAAAAATGAGAGATCGATTTGACACTATTTATATGATAAACGCGAGTCCAACGTCAAATATTAAGAAAAATCAATATTTTATTTTATTCTGGCAGACGAAAATTTAAAGAATTCTAACCAATAAAAATCAATGCAAAAAAAATAAACAAATGCTAATTATTCAATACTATCAGTATAGCCCGGCGTTGCCCGGGTGTAAAGAAAGCTTTAAAACTAATCCATGGTTCAGGAGATCAGACTCAGCCTAAAGAATATTTGTGTGAAGTTTGGTGAGAATCGGATAAAAATTGTGGATTTGTATAAAGGACATACAGACAGATAAACAGACACACACACAAACATCTTGCCTTTTATATATCTTTTTTTTAATCATATCACCCCGAGCAAGGCGGTAACGCCACTGATGCGCAGGGGGCTACGTAAGAGCAAAAAGATTGGAAAAAAGAAAGCCGAAAACCACATCCTAAACAGGGAACAAGAGATGAGCCTCTTCCCCTGTTCAATAGACGTGGGTGGAGTGTGAACCGGGCGATAGTTTAGTCTATCGATTTTCTGCACTATTGTAAGAACTGCAACCTTGAAACTTCTGAATATCGTTTCGTATGTCTTTGTCTATGAGTGTATCAAATTTGATTAAAATCGGACCACTCCTTCTATTTTTTTCGATTATCGATTTTCGATATTTATCGGGGATACCTCGACACAAAGCCTAGCTAAGAACAGACGCTTATAGTACAACTGTGTAAATTTTCAAGGAAATCGATTCAGCCGTTTAGGAGTCTATTGGTAACGGACACACACACACAGAGACACACATACACACGCAGAGACAAAGTTCCATTTATAAATAAGTTCAGATAATACGATTAAAATGATAAAATACGAATTATATTTTCTAAATTGCTTTAACTGTTTTCTAATTTCGTATTTTGGTTTCACAGGTACCGACCAAACCAGCGCTATTCTCCTTGGTTTATCAGAAGCCAATATTCGGTTTCTGGCTTTCCACGTGAACTACACGAGTGAGAATTATAGGAAAGAATTAAAGAAATTGACGCTGAATGTGGAAAGAACTTTTTTCTGCTTCTCACATATGGAAAAGGCGCACATCGAATTTTGACGTCGGTGAGTAAATCGCGACTTACAAGGTAAGACGTACACGCGGATTATACAGAGGAAATATTCTTAGAATAAAAAAACGAATTCGTAAATACCAGATTATAAAGAAGACACACACGCGAATTATACAGAGGAAATATTCTTAGAATAAAAAACCGAATTCGTAAATACCAGATTATAAAGAAGACACGCTCAGCCTTGAAAATTGAAAAAAATCAAACGTTTCCTTAATCTTAATTTTATATTTAATCAAGAAAATATTTCGTTATTGATAACATAATCCCAGCAGTTTAGAAAATTCTGGATCAATCTTCAGGTCTTAATAAAAAGAAACGCACAGTGTCAAATTTAAAATCAACCAGTTAAGTGCCATACGTGACACACGCTTGGGTGATCATGTCTCGAAAGATAAATGACTGACTGGGCAGAGGATATCCCCGCAGATGATTTCCATTACTTTCTGCGATAGACTGGCTGTCAGCCAAGGCAATAGAACCCAATGTCTTGCGATTAAACCCATAGCTAGAGGAGTGATTAATTAACTGATTGATTAATTCCTTCCCCAATGGTTTTTGCGTGTAAGTGAATGCAACGAATATCAACTGAAATTCGATCTCAGCTCTCCGATTTCTCGTTCCGAGCGATATCCAGTGCACCACAACGAACATTTATATTTTTATAATCCCCTTATATTTCCGAATTACATAATTTTATATCGTTGTTTAATTTAAAAAATAAAAAAGACCACGTTTTACCAGATTCCAAGAAATATTAGGAAAATATCGATGTTAATTACATGTGACATTTTGAACAAGATCACATTGAGTTTTATTTTTTAATACTTTCAAATAACGATAAATTTGACGAATCCTGGCAAGGACTTTATCTCTCTCAGAATTGTTTCACTGTACAGGTTGAATAGATCCGGTGAGAAAACACATCCTTGACTTACGCCCCTTCCTATTTTTGTATACCTGCTGAATTCATTTTCCGTATGCAAGTGCTTTGTTACCAATATAGGTTTTTGATTATCCTAATGTCTTTCCTGAAAATGTCGAGGTTACCAAGCATCTCAAACAAGTTTTTGCGGTGTACTTTGTCAAATGCTTTTCATAGTCTATAAAGCACAGATGAAGGTCTTTCTGCCTTTGTATTGCTCTTGCTCATTAGTCTAACTAATTAATCCATACATATGGGGAGAAGGGGTCGATTCATACATTTTCCTATATTATTTGCGCGTTAGTGAATGTAAAGAAACCAATTCGGGCCTCCGATTAACGATTCCGAGCCAATATCCATTACACCACCCACACATCCAAAACTTACAGCACCTGGAATTCCCAAACATTTACTCATCGGAGAGCCGAGTTTGCATTCCAATTGAATTCGTTGCATTCACTTACGCGCAAATAGCCTTGGGAAAGGTATTAACTTGTCTCTTCCCTCCAGCTATAGGTTAATAATAACAGGACCGATTGGGTTCTGTAGCCTTGGCTGGCAACCGGTCTATTGCAGGATGTAATGGAAACCTACTGCGGGAAAACCTTCTACCCACTCAGTCGTGCCTCTTTCGAAACATGATTGCCCAAGTGTGTATCACGCATGGAACTTAACTGACTGACGAGGATTATGGAAATTGTTAGTAAAACTGATAAGTTAATTAGGATGTGCTTTGTGGTGCAGTGGATATCGACACGGAACGACAAATCGGAGAGCCGAGTTCGAACTCCGTTTGAATTCATTGCATTCACTTACGCACAAATACCCTTGGGAAAGGTATTAACCCGTCTCTTCCCTCCAGTTATGGGTTAAATAACAGGACAGACTGGGTTCTATAGCCTTGGTCGGCAACCAGTCTACCGCAGAAAGCAATGGCAACCTACTGCGGGATAATCTTCTGCCCAGTCAGTCATGTCTCTTTCGAGACATGATCACCCAAAGCATGTATCACGTATGGCACTTAAGTGACTGACTGCGTGCAGTAAAATTCCCTTTTTGGAAGATCACAAGTGAGAAATGGGGCAATTCGATGTGGCGTAATGGTTAAGAAGCCGAGTTCGAATTCCAGTTGAATTCCTTGCATTCACTTACGCACAAAAACCCTTGGGAAAGGTATTAATCCATCTTTTACCTCTAGTTATGGGTTAAATAACAGGATAGATTGGGTTCTATAGCCTTGGTCGGCAACCAGTCAAGCAATGGCAATCTACTGCGGGATAATCTTCTGCCCAGTCAGTCATGTCTCTTTCGAGGCATGATCGCCCAAAGCGTGCATCACGTATGGCACTTAACTGACTGACTGACATCTATGTATTCTTATTATAACTGAATTAATATATATGTATATAGAAATAATAATATTTGGAAAAAAATATATTGTTTTTTTTATATGTATTTATGGAAATTATTAAAATTGTTTTACTTATATGATGCTTTTCAGAAATAATCATTTTAATTGCACCGGTTTCACTTTTAGCATTGTGGAAGACTGAAAATAAAATAAAATATAATAATAATAATAATAATAATAATAATAATAATAATAATGATAATAATAATAATAATAAGAAGAAGAAGAGCCAAAAGAAAATACAACATTAGAAATGAAAATGAAGTCTTATCAAATAAAGAAAAAATAAAGCAAAAAATACAACTGAAGGCTCAAAGAATAAGACGCTATGAGAAAAGAGCAAGATTTTACAGACAAAAATCTTGCTTTTTTCAAACTGATACAAAGAGATTTTACAGGGAAATAGGTAAAAAAAGAATTGAAGTGACAGTCCCCACCCCCAGAATGGAAGAAGTTACACAGTTCTGGGAAAAGATATGGGCTTGCCCTAAAGAACATAGCAAGGAAGTACATTGGATTGCACAAGAGATAGAACGAATGAAAAATAAACCAGAACAGACATGGGCTGGAATTACAGAAGAGGATGTTAAATTTGCACTAAAAAAAGCACACAATTGGAAATTCCCAGGTATAGATAAAATTCCTAACTTTTGGCTATATTATTTAAATACAGCACATAAAAAACTAGCCAAAGAACTTCAAGAAATGGTTGACGATTCCACTAAAATTCCTGCATGTATGACCAAAGGAATTACATTTCTTCTACCCAAGAATGGTGACACAAACAACTCGAAAAACTACAGACCAATTACATGTCTTCCGACAACATATAAACTATTAACATCTATTTTAACAAAACAGACATATTTATTCTTAGAAAGAAATGACATGATACCGCTTGAACAAAAAGGGTGCAAACGTGGCTGTTATGGATGTAAAGACCAATTGCTAATTAACAAAATGATCCTGGAAAACTGCTACAGTACAAAGAAAAATCTTAGTACTGCTTGGATAGATTATCGAAAGGCATTCGATAGTGTGCCACATCCCTGGATTTTAAAGACTTTAAATATATACAAGATATCGCCCGTCATCATCAATTTCATCAAACAGTGCATGTCTATATGGAAAACAACCCTTTACCTCAATCATATAAATGGAACCTATAAGTCTGATGAAATAAACATCAAAAGAGGTATATTTCAAGGTGATTCTTTATCTTCCTTACTATTCTGCATATTATTAATAGCACTAACCAGTCAACTTAATAAGACAGAATGTGGTTATAAAATAGGCCAAAAGAAAATAAGCCATCTATTTTACATGGATGACTTAAAGTTATATGCTAAGAATGATAATGAGCTGGAAGGTCTTCTGCAAACTGTAAAATGCTTCAGCGAAGACATTGGAATGAAATTCAATTTGAATAAATGTGCTAAAGCTACCGTTTTACGTGGATCAATACAAGAAACATCCTCAATTAGCTTAGACCAAGCTGTGACAATAAAAGAATTGAAACCAGAAGAAGCTTATAAATACCTAGGTGTAAATGAGAGTGAAAATATTCCCCATAAAAAAATGAAAGAAATAGTGCGTAAAGAGTACTATAGAAGGCTACGAATGATATTAAAAACTGAATTGAATTCTCAGAACAGAGTTATGGCCATTAATAGCCTTGCAATCCCAGTTGTCCAATATAGCTTCAACATCTTAAACTGGATTCTAAACGACATCAGGCGAATGGATTCTAAAACAAGAAAGCTTCTTTCTAAGCATAAGATGCATCATCCAAAGGCTGATGTAGACCGTCTATACATACCCCGTAAAGAAGGTGGAAGAGGTCTTATTCAGCTGGAATTGTCATACAAGACAACAACTATTGGCTTACTAACATACATAGAAACAACAAAGGATTGGATGATACAATTAGTAAGGCAACATGAAGAAATAAAGAAAAAATATTCAATAATAAAAGAAGGCAGTAAATACAAACAAGATTTACAGTTAGTAGATTCTGTAGAAAAGCAAAACAGAAGCCAAGAACCAACTATTGCGGCAAAAAATATGAAAATGAAAGCCAAAGATAAAGCTCTTGAACAGATGAAACAGCGCTGGCAAGACAAACCTCTGCATGGCCAATATCCAGAACGTGCAAATAAATCCAATGTTGACAAAGTTAATACTCATCGATGGTTACGTGCATCTGGATTAAAGTCTGAAACTGAAGGCTTTATTCTTGCAGCACAAGACCAAAGTCTTTTCACTAGAAACTTTCAGGCAAATATTATGCATAATAATATGGATCCAAAATGCAGGTTTTGTCATAAACACCAAGAAACAATGGACCACCTAATCTCAGGCTGTTCTGTGCTTGCTCCAAATGAATATAAAAATCGCCACGATAGAGATGGGCAATATTTACATTGGGCAATGTGCAAACATTATGGAAAATCTGTAAACAAACACTGGTATGAACATCACCCAGCACCGGTTACAGAAATAGAAGATGTAACCATTCTATGGGATTACACCATCTACACAGACAGAAAAATTGAAGCAAACAGGCCAGACATTATTGTTAAAAACCAGAAAGAGAAAACTTGTCTATTAATTGATATGGCTTGTCCAGCGGATTGTAACATAGCAATCAAGGAATTTGAAAAACTGTCAAAATATAAAGACCTGGAAATTGAAATAGAAAAAATGTGGAAATTGAAAACAAGAGTTGTGCCAGTGATAGTAGGTGCACTTGGAATGATAAAAAATGGAACAAAACAACACATTGAAAGAATCCCTGGAAACCCTAGCTTAAGAGATATACAAAAAATTGTCTTATTAAGTACAGCCCACACACTAAGGAAAACTTTATCTATGTAATGCTAGGGATGATAGGGAAGATAGAAAAACATGAAATGGAGTCATAACAACACGCCACGACCTGCCTTAGGTCTCCCCGCAGACTTGGTTGGTAGTGAGACCAAAGCAGAAATCGAAATATGATGAAAAATGACATAATAATAATAATAATAATAATAATAATAATAATAATAATAATAATAATAATTCAGGCAATATTATTATAATATTATTATAATAATAATAATATAATTCAGGTAAATATTATACATAATAATATGGATCCAAAATGCAGGTTTTGTCATAAACACCAAGAAACAATCGACCACCTAATCTCAGGCTGTTCTGTGCTTGCCCCAAATGAATATAAAAATCGCCACGTTAGAGTGGGGCAATATTTACATTGGACAATGTGCAAACATTATGGAAAATCTGTAAACAAACACCGGTATGAACATCACCCAGCACCGGTTACAGAAATAGAAGATGTCACCATTCTATGGCATTACACCATCTACACAGACAGAAAAATTGAAGCAAATAGGCCGGACATTATTGTTAAAAACCAGAAAGAAAAAACTTGTCTATTTATTGATATAGCTTGTCCAGCGGATTGTAACATAGCAACCAAGGAATTTGAAAAACTGTCAAAAACCCCGAGATGAATAGCAGCAGCACCAGACCAGATATAACAACAGTATTCATTGCACGGAGCAAAGGTAGATTTATAAATGTGCAAGATGGATTCTGACAAGTAAAACTTCCTATCCCGACACAGTAACGCAACTTTTGTAGCATTATTTTTATTGTATAGAAGTTTGATTTCTTTTTAATGCTTTTGAAAAATTCCTTTTAATAAGAGAAACCAACCAATCGCAAACAAGACCAATCCCACAAAATATCAAATCATTTAGCTCCTTAGAATAAGAAAAAAAAAAAAAAAGAAAAAACGAGACTCATTAGCAAAAAATCTAGCCCCGATGAGAGAAGCCATCATAACGGTGTCATCGAAACTTCGAAGTTGGTATGAATCTGCTCAATTTAAATGACAAGTGACAAATTCTTTGCACTAAAGCTATATATATATATATATATTAGTCATCCACATACAAGCCTGTTTCGCTGTATCACAGCTCATCAGTGTGGCTAGCCACATCCACTTGCTTCTGGTTGGGATCGAAACTCGACCGATTTGGTGTCAGTCGGAGTCGCTATTCCCTAAGCGCATGGAATCAGAGAAGGGAGATTTTAACGTCTTGTATATAAGCAATGTATACAACAATGTATACAACACGCCAGTCACCGAAAGAACTCAATTAATTTCTGAAGAGTTATATATATATATATATATATATATATATATATATATATATATATATATAATCATTTTTTTCGCAACCAACATCCAACATTGCCTGATGATGAGATTCTCGAAACTTAAAAATTTCCGTGTCGCAATGTATTTTAAGTCATAATTATATGATATTATGCTCTGCAATACTAATTGTATTGAGCATTGTTTATAAAACAAATAAATGCCAGGGAACTCAAAATCATAAAACCTCTTTACCTGGATTTATATATATATATATATATATATATATATATATATATATATAAGGAAGTGAGAGAACAGGTCGATTAAAACCAATTGTTCATGCATTTATTTTTATAATATTTCATAATACAAAGTAGAGCTTAATATTGTAATTTGTTATTATATTGGTTCATAAAAGCATTATATCACTACATACAAATCTTCATGTTTCAGAACAATACTGTTCTTTTTCAGGTGATATTTTAAAATAAATGGTGAAAATGATTTATTTAGAAAATATAAGATGAATTCATGGTTATTTAGAAAATGAAAGGGTGGTAGTTGGGGAATATGCTTGTAAGTGTGTCAATATTGTTCAATCAAAAATGAGAATTTGGTTGAAGTTAAAGATTTGAGTCGCGAAAGGAAACAGAGTATCCTGATGTCATGGGATGACACTTTTTCATTTTGTCTGAGCAATATACATAGTGGGACCATAGATTATTTAAATGGGTAGACAATCATTTTTAACTGCATCTTGGATTTCATGGTTTTTTATTTTGTTTTTTTTAATTTGATTTTTTACTACCTCATGATCAAAACGAGCTGTAATATTTAGGTTATAATTAGAATTAAAAGAATTATGGTATACTGAGGTATATTGTAGTTAAGAAAACCAAATATGTATTGTGTGACTCATTTATTTTAGTAAAATAACTTTTAATTTTTAAGTTATATTGGAGCATAAGTTATAAATAAAACATTGCAATTAATTAAATTTTAGAGAAAAATATTTTCGATGTTTACATGAAACAAATAATTCATCTCTATGATTAAGTAGTTCTTTATTTTTAGAGAATCTTAGAATCTGCAGTTTTTCATTCAGGCTCAGAAGGCAGATGTCATAGAACGACGTACAGATCTGTTTATTGGCAAAATTTTCTATTTTACTTTAGTTTATTTATTTATTTATTTTGTTATTTTCATTATTTGGATAATTATTGTCACATTGGTTTGAGTTCTGGGTTAAGATTTTATTATTATTATTTTTAATAAATTTTCCAGATTATTTGTACAACTATAACCTAATTTAAGGGATTTTTTATTAAAGATTTTACTTAGAGGTTATTATTAGGGAAATGTTTCTCAGTTAAATTGAGGAACTTCAGCCCTGATTTCGATATAAAGTTTCGATATAAAGTTTATTATTTTTTGTATGTTTGTCACCAATAACAAGACCTAAACATCCGCTCTTTGTATGCAAGCATGAAAACAAAAGAAAATCCAAACAACCAATCCTTTTCTGTAATTAAAAAAATAGCTTCCTAAATATAGAATCATGCGCACATGCGAGTGTTTACGCATGCGCATTATACATGACTGAACCCATCTATGAACATACACAAATATATATATATACCAGCATTAATAAATGTACGTATGAATCACTATTCTACATATTCATACTTTTAAAAATAATCTTTTCGGCAGACCTGAAGGAGACTACCACCACCGCCTTTAAATTTGTTGTTTTTCTTCTTTTGTTTTTTACTTTTTTCAGTGCAATCTTATCGATTACACCCTAAACTTTCCGATTGACAAAACAATTTGGAAAAATTTCAATATTTAAACAATTTTAGTGGGGGCTCAGTTTTTCATATAACTTTATAGTAAATCGATCCTCCATTTTGGAACCACTCGCCGATACGACATTACCACCACCTGTAAATTGGTTGATTATCAATTATTTTTTTTACTTTATTCAGTGCATTATTTTTTTTTACTTTTTTCAGTGCAATCTTATCGATTAAACCCTAAACTTTCCGATTGACAAAAAAAATTTGTAAAAACTTCAACATTTAAACAATTTTAAGGGGGGCTCAGTTTTTCATATATCGTTATAGTAAATCGATACTGTGCAATTAACTTTTTTGCTTTCGCATATTCAACAACTGAATCCTTTGCGAAATTTTTGAATAAAGCCATTCTTGAAGTTTCCGATGAAGATGCCGTCGTAAGAACTAAAGAAAACTTGAAAAAGACAAAAACAAGAACAACTCATCGCAAAAAAAAAAAAAATACAAAACGACCCAAACGCAAGTGATTCCAAAATGGAGGATCGATTTACTATAACGTTGTATGAGAAAGTGAGCTCCCCACACCCCAAAATTGTTTAAATATTGAAATTTTTTGAAACTTCTTTTAATAATAGGAAACTTTATGCAATAACCGATAAGCCTGCGCTCAAAAAAGTAAAAAAAAATTAAAACAAGTTTCATGGTGGTGGTAGTCTCCTTCAGGTCCGCCATCTTTTCTTTTCTTTTTTTTTTGCATATCCCTAAATATTTATTGGAAATATCAATTTATGCTTTTTATTGGTATTTCAGGCTAAAGAAATGGGACTTATTCGATTCAATACAATTTGGATTCTCGGTAACTTGGACATGAACATGGAGAACTTGCATTCATTGGGCTTGGAAGATCTTTTAATTAATATACTTCTTTTTAAGAAACCGTGTATTCCACCCACAACTATTGTGGATAACAATCAAGTGGGTCTGAAAATTTCTGTAAGTCTTACATTAATATTTGCAATTTTTATTCAGATTTAACCAGCAGCTTTCGATAAAACACTTTTCTATTCGAGATAACACTGGAATGTGTTATGCATTTTTAATGCCGTATCACTTCATGTCGTAGACGATCATGACTCTCTATGGATTCATCTCGTTATTATCTGCTAATTGCCATGGCTTCCCGGAAAGATAATGGTTTTCCGCTACCTTCTCCATGGTTTAGAATTTAGAGGGGTCCTTCTCTCAGACTGGATATTAACCAAGACTAAGGAAACCCGTCTACTCTGTTATCTTACTTATAGCTGCAGTAATAAGAGAGGCATGTATGCTTTATCGAGGGTATTTGTGCAAACGTGGATGCAAGAGATGAGGCCGGTATTTGAACTAGAGTCGCCGATTCCACTCTCCACGCCGACAACTGTTATGATATCAGCACATCGTATGCAATTTGATACCCTCTATAAATGATATTTAGATGGCATCAGTGGCTGTCATACATTTTGTTTTATGAATATCGTCTGTTGCAAATTTCTTGAAAATTAAGTAAATCGTATTTATATTGCAATTTATATCTCCATCAAATATAATGCAACATTTTTTACGTATTTTTAACCAATAAAACTGACAAACTGTTTGCTAATAATCAAATTTGAATATAATTTTTCACCTGATTACAATTTATTTCTAAATAACGCAAGAAGAAACCTACTTATCTCTCTTTGACAATTCATAGTGAATATGAATGGAAATAACAAATGGAATCCGGCTTTGTAATCAGTAAAAGACATTATGTGCGTTAATATTTCTCAGTTGGTAGACGTTTCTATGTATAGAACGTCTACCAACATTTACACTATTATACATTTTTTCAGATGTCTGACGGCTTTTTGTTGGAAACTGTTTCCAAATATCTCAGTAACTGTCTGAATATCACAGAAACGGAATATTATCCACCGGATGCTTGGCAGACTGAACTTTTTTTTCCTGTGACTGAACTGGATAAAGAGGTTGGATTTCTGTTCAAATTTAAACAAAAAAAAAATATATAAAAATAATTTATCTTGTATATTAGGTTTAAACAAAAATTAAGAGCGTGGCGTTTGAATCCTTGGTTTCGTTTCCCGCTTGACAGAAATTTCTGACATATCTGCATATACTGAAATTCTTTTTAACATATATACATATTATGAAATTTATGACATATGTACATATTATGAAATTTATGCCATATATATGTATTCTGAAATTTATAAGATATATGCTTATTCTGAAATTTATATCATATATACATATTCTGAGATTTATGCTATATATACGTATTCTGAAATTTATAAGATATATGCATATTCTGAAATTTATATCATATATACATATTTTGAAATTTATGACATGTATTCATATTATGAAATTTATGACATATATACGCATTCTGAAATTTATAAGATATATGCTTATTCTGAAATTTATATTATATATACATATTATGACATTTATGACATATGTACATATTATGAAATTTATGCCATATATACGTATTCTGAAATTTATAAGATATATGCATATTCTGAAATTTATATCATATATACATATGAAATTTATGCCATATATACGTATTCTGAAATTTATAAGATATATGCTTATTCTGAAATTTATATTATATATACATATTATGACATTTATGACATATGTACATATTATGAATGCCATATATACGTATTATGAAATTTATGCCATATATACGTATTCTGAAATTTATAAGATATATGCATATTCTGAAATTTATATCATATATACATATGAAATTTATGCCATAGATACGTATTCTGAAATTTATTGAGTTATCAAGTCCAGTAGCTGTTGCAGCTCTTTCCAGTATCGATGGGGGTTTCCTTCCTAACCTTTTGTTTGAAGTAGTGTGGAATGTCAACATTTTGATTATATCATTTTAGCTCTTGCTGCTGCTGCTGAAATCTTCGAATAATGGACTTTCCATATTTTTATTTGTGATTGTGTAGCGCCAGTCCACACATTACCTGAGATTATCTAAATTATTAATCAATAGAAAAATCTTATAAAAGAATATCAGAATCGATAAAGTAAAAAATAAATGTGACAATAACTTCTGTTTGAATTTCTGGGATGAAGAGTTATTATTTACAGACAGACTGTTCTCCTATGTTGTTGTTATCTGCGGATGTGTTCTGCTGCTGTTTCTATCATGCGTCACTGAACTCACCAAAGCTTCTTTATTCAACTGCTGCGGCTGTCGAAACCTCGTTATTATTTCTCTTGCGATATTAATTAAGAATATATATATATATATATATATATATATATATATATATATATATATATATATATACTAGCAGTATAAGCCCGGCGTTGCTCGGGTGTAATGAAAGCTTTAAAACTAATCTATGGTCCTGGAGCTCAGACTCTTTGAACGTTGGCACGAAAGACTAAAAAGCAATAGTTGTTTCAAGTTAGAGCGAAACCAGAGACCTAAAGAAAAATGAATGGTTGTAAGTCAAATTTTGATTTCCTGGTATCGACATCAAATAAGTTTTTTCGTTGTAAACTGAATTTTGAAGGCTAAATAAGTCCTCTGAGTAAATGGTATCATGGCTGAGACTAAGAACTACAATTATACATACTTAGAGCCAAACCCGAAGCAAAAACTAAAATAAAAGGGCTGAAAAAATACTGACATACAGGCAGATAAACAGACACACGCACAAACATCTTGCCTTTATATATATATATATATATATATATATATATATATATATATATATATATATATATATCGATTTTCTGCACTATTGTAAGAACTGCAACCTTGAAACTTCTGAATATCGTTTGTTATGTCTTTGTCTATGTGTGTATCAAGTTTGATTAAAATCGGACCACTCCTTCTATAATCCTATTTTTTAAATTATCGATTTTAGATATTTATCAGGGTACGCGACACAAAACCTAGCTATGAACACTCGCAGACGCTTATAGTACAAGTGTGTAAATTTTCAAGAAAATCGGTTCAGCCGTTTCGGTGTCTATAGGTAACGGACACACACACACAGACACACACACACACAGACACACACACACAGACAAAGTTCCGTCTAGAAATAAGTTTATATATATATATATATATATATATATATATATATATATATTGTTCACTATTCGACAATATAATTATTGCAAAAAAATAAAATAAAGTAATAAGGCACTGTTAAAGAGCAAACACGAAGTAAGCGGTTTTATAACTGGTAGTAAAGTTTAATAACTGGTAGTAAAGAAAATGAACGAAACCGACGTTGCTTCACTATTGTTTCTCTCTCTATGAGCGCGACAGGAAGACCACACGCACACATACAAATATATATATATATATATACAACTGCCTTTATTATAATAGAGAGAATGGCTCCTATATAGTATCTATTTTGCATGTTTGGCCAACTAAGGAAGTCCTAATAACCTAGCAAACGTGGAGAGTAATAATTGAGCTGTACTAAACTCCAACAGTTTCTTTTCTCACAACTCTCCCTGCGGAACTTCTTTCCATTTACTTGCTTCTCTGATGGCTACAATCTCCAAAAAATAAATCGCAATGTCTTCCATCTCCTTGAGTCTCGTTTATGTTTTATCCTATCTTCAATACCCACTGTACCTAGTGTTTTCTCTCACTGTAATCTCCCACAGCGCACTAGTGGCGGTCCCGGCTTGCTTGGCGCGCATTTATTTAAAAGTACCTGTTGAAAGCCGGGAGGGGAAACGACTGAAACGTTCAGTTAACAACAACAAAGATGGCAATAACTGAACTTTTTTTCTTTCTTTCTCTTATCAGGAAAATGGTTCCAAGCGAATTCTTTTGGATCCCGAGAAAAGCTTTGATGAACGCTACGATATTTTCCGATTAGATGTCAGTGGGACATACATTGACTTAAAACGAGTTGGAGAATGGTGTGCCGGATTTGGTCTTTTGCTATTCTCTAGCGATGTTTTCCCAAACGCCTTACCTGGACTTGGTAATCAGGTCTTAAGAATTGGAGCCGTTCCTGTATGTTGAAGAAATCTTCATTTTGTTCTTATTATTTCTTATAAAGTAAATTAACCCAAATATAACGCGCAGTTTGTTGTTTGTCTATAGTAAGGGTTTTCAACCAGGGGCGAATTCCAAGGGGTTTAGAGGGGGACGGAAAAAGAGAGCCATAGAGACAGTAAGTGAGCAAGAGAGAACTAGAGAGAGAAAGCGGAACAGAAATCTTGTAAGACAGTGAGAGAAACGAAAGAGCGAAAGAACGAACGTAAGGGTAAACTAGAAATAGAGGGAGAGAAAGATCAAGACATAGAGAGACATCATGCAAGAGTGAGAGGGAAATCTGAACAGAGAGCGAGAGAACAAGGAAGTGAATGAATATGACAGAGAGAGCGAAGAGAGAGAGAGAGAGAGAGAGAGAGAAAGAGAGAGAGAGAGCAAGTGCTGTGGCCTTGTTAGGGCCCGGAAGTAAGACGCGGTAACAGGAAGGTAGGTTCAGACAGTGTATTAGAATAACACGAACTTATATACAAAGTACGCAGATGATACAGTGCTGATAGCATACACAGAAAGAAAACTACAAGACCTCCTACAGAAGGTAGCTGAAGAGAGTGAAAAGAAAGGACTGCAAATAAACTGCAAGAAAGCCGAATGCGTGGTCATCAGCAAAAAGGGTAGACCAAAATGCCAATTACAGGTGAGGGACACTAAAATCAAACAGGTACAGAAATTTAAATACCTAGGAAGTGTTCTAACAGAAGACGGAAAGTGCGACACTGAGATCCGAAGGCGAATTGGCATGGCGAAAGAAGCATTCCAGGAGTTGAGTAAAGTATTAAGAAACAGGACAATTTCACTAGAAACAAAGAGGAGAGTACTGGATTGCTATGTGATGTCGGTTCTTCAATATGGCAGCGAATGTTGGCTAATATCTTCGAAGATGAAGGAAAAACTTGAAGCAGCTGAAATGTGGTTCTACAGAAGGATGCTGCGGATATCGTGGACCGAGCATGTGAGCAATGATGAGGTTTCAGAAAGGATGGAGACGAAAAGAAAATTAATACTGAGCATCAGGAAGAGACAACTAAAGTTCCTGGGACATGCAATGAGGAAGGAGGGCTTGGAGAACCTGATACTAACAGGCCAGATAGAGGGGAAAAAGAGACAGGGGAAAGCAGCGGATAACGTATTTGAAGGACCTGATCGGAACGACGGTTGCATGGTGCAACAGAAGAAAGCATGCTAAGAGCCACCAGGGACAGAGAGATGTGGAAAGCCATGATCGCCTACGTCCTGAAAGGACATGACAAATAAAAGAAGAAGAAAGTGTTAGTGTTCAGCAAATAGAAGTGTACGTCCGAAGGGTATAGTTACGTTGCGTCTTGAGTGCCTTACGACTGCGTCATAGTTGACCACTCTGGAAGTTACTCCGGTTATTATTTATAGCAGGAGGAAGAGTCCATTCCACGTAGAAGGGCACTATAATATCAAGACGAGGAGAGCATAAAAGAAAGAGAGCATGCAAGCGAGAGAAAGAGAAATAAAGTGAACGAGAAAGAGAGGGAGAGAGGGAGAGAGAGGAACGGAGAGTGATAAATGAAAAAAGAGAGCTAGAAAGAAAGAAAGAAAGAAAGAAAGAAAGAAAGAAAGAAAGAAAGAAAGAAATTGAGAGAGTCAGGCAGATGTTTTAGGAATAATGTCTCTCATTATGAAGGCGATGTTATTTCCCTTAAATCTTTAATAGATTTCTAATACACTTTGTTTATTTAACTGTTTTTAACATTTCCTTCGTCCCGGGTATGACGATAAACCTACATCCGGCAGGTTTTTAGGAGCTTAGTAGCGCCTCTTAATTGCTGTTGTTCCATGGTCGACCCTGACTCAGGGAGGTAGCATCTTTTAGGGTCCCATTTATCGGCAAATAGTCAATCCCCAAACTGAGATCAAAACAATACGAAAGTATTTTTAAAAAATACACTAAAAATACCACCAATATATTTTCATCGTAATCAAATTTACAAGCAATACGTTTCTATAAGGAAAAAATTATTACCAGTAATACATTTTTATAACAAGGTGTCGATAAAGAACATTTTGAATGTGGCTTATGAAATTCTGTCACTGGTATACTATATAGCCTATCTTAAAAAGCGTATTGTAAAGAAATAAAATTATTGTCTTGTAAGGGTTAAAATTAGGGTTAGGAGTTAGGGTTTAGGGAAAATGAATACTTTTATCTATAAATATACTCTTACTGAGGTAGGACGCATTCAAACCGGGTGGGTCATATTCTATACCAGAATCAAAGAGGTAGGTCACATATTATACAGGCACCTCCATCTCCCACCAAAAAACGTACCAGCAAGACATTTTTGGAAAAGAAATTACTAATGATCCTAAGAAAATTAAATTTAGGCATTAAATGACACAATGAGTTTATGTGCCATAAAACGAACCAAATTGTCCCTTTATTTAACAGAATTTCTATTTATTTTTTCAGATCTCGCCTTACGTTATAAAAGATATTCATGGCAATACAACCACATGGTTAGGTTTTTGTATCGACATTCTAAAAGAACTTAGTATCGACATGAATTTCAAGTAAGTATTGCATATTCGTCTACGGCTATATTGTGTTGAATACACTGGTTCTCGTCCGATCACCGAAGTTAAGCAACATCGAATCTGGTCAGTACTTAGATGGGTGACCGTTTAGGAATACCAGGTGCTATAAACGTAGGGACCAAGAATGGTCCACCAGTCGGGTTGGGCGCAGGACTAAAAGCCCTACCCCATAAAAAGCAGTTGTTACGGAAACAGTAACAAAAAGTTGCTGCCTTACACACCATTGGGTGTAACGGATGCGATGATGATGATTGCATATTCGTTTTCTCAATGATGAATTAATTTTATTATAGCCGAGTTATTTAAAATGATTCTCCTATTTTTATGCTTGGCCTTTCAAAACATTTCACATTAGGATTTAACCACTAACATTGGTTTCAGGCATCTCTTAACTGATCTGTTATATTCGTCCTTTTTAAATAAAATGATATTTGTGCAAAAGTGAATGCAAAAGAGTAAGCCGGTATTTGAACTCGAGTCGCCGATTCCACTAACCACGCCGATAACTGTTATGACATCAGCACATTGTATGCCAGGCGATATCTTATATAAATAATATTTATATGGCTTCTGTTAGATGACTTTATGAATTTTGATTAAGACTTTTGAGAAGAATATTGTAATATATTACCATGAATGGTGGATGTAATTGACAGATATATACGGCGGTAGATAACGTTAACTAAAGTGAGAACCCGAAAAAGCAAAAATACGTGGGTGTAGAGGCGTGGCCATGTGGGTCACGTGGGAGTTTTAACACTATATAAGTCTAGAATTTTGGCTGAAAAAAAAAAGATCTCCCGCTAGCTTCCGACTCCCGACAGCTCTTTCGTGTACGCTAACTCTCTCCGGTTGCCCTCCTGCTCCGCACAAGCATCACCGTCGAAGAATAAAATTATAAGATTATATTTTTCAATATACGTGCTCAACTGGAATTCGATCTCAGCTCTCCCAATTCTCATTCCGAGCCAATATCCACTTGACACAATATATCTATATTATTGTGTGTCGTGTCCTTTCAGGACGTAAGTGATCATGAACTTCCACTTACCCTTATCTTTTGTCGCTTGTAACATTTTTCTTCTTGGCATCTCTCCCAAACCTTACTCCACCATCCACTTGCTCAAGCCCATTAAGTATGTCTCGTGTTGCTTTGCCCTGTCTCTCTTTCCCTATATTCGTCCGGTGTGTATTAAGTTTTCCAAGCCTCTGTCCTCATTATATGATCTAGAAACTTCAGCTATCTCTTCCTGATGTTAAGTATGCGTTTTCTTTTAGTTTGCATCCTCTTTAAAAAATTGTCGTTGATCATACGTTTGGTTTATGGTATCTTCAGAATCCTTCTGAAGAGCAACATTTTCTTGATGAGATTGTCCAGCACTCGCTGCCATACTGGAAGACATATATCCCATGGCAGTCTGGTACTTTTTTCTTTGCTTCCAACAAAATCTTCCTGCCTCTCAATACTCTGCTTAGCTTTTGAAATCTGTGCCTTTGGATCTGTGTGTTGCACTTTACATCCTCTTACCGTTATGTCATGTTTCTCAATACTCTGCTTAGCATTTGAAATGCGTCCTTGGCCATTTCAATCTATTCTGGCAGACAATGAGAAATCAAGTCATCACAATTCGATAATCCACATATGGCCCACTTCATAGCAACTCTCTTTTGCGACATCATCGACTGTTAAAAACTTGTATTAAACTATTATTAAACATAAATTATATGTGAATTTAATGACTGGATTAGTTTATCAATAATGTGAATTTCAACTGCTTTATCGTTATGATATCCTTCTGCGAGACGAAAACCTACAACTATGTATAATTGTTACTCATTTCTGTGTATGCTCATCTGATATGATTCTCAGGCACATTTGTGTTTTTCCCCACCCACAGAAATATCACGTGGTTTATACTGCAACTATGCTGAGTCGACCGTAGTTACAGTTTCTGGGAGAGAGCGTATTGTCTGGCGTGATAGTTTAAACACGGCCAGTACGCTTAAACCTCCGGTCACAATGACTTGTGACTAAGCAAGATCCTCTGCAAAGAATTCTGTCTATTCACCAGGCTTGGGTCAAACCGGAACATGATTTTCCAGACATTTCTCAACGATGTTGCATGCCGGGATCGTCTCACCAGAGCTGATATTAACAAGGCTATCTTCGAACATACTGAGATTCAAACCTGGACTTCGAAGTTTCAAAACCACGCGCCCATAATATATATATATATATATATATATATATATATATATATATATATATATATATATATTTCCAGGTGAAAAGGACTGGACTCAAGGTTTTACTATTTTGAGTGCCTCGGTATTTATTTTATTATGAACAGCGCTCAGTCTAATGAATATTATAGAGCTTAATATAATTATATAGTTATGAATTAATTCTACATTAATGCATAACTATATATATATACTAGCAGTATAGCCCGGCGTTGCTCGGATGTAATGAAAGCTTTAAAACTAATCCATGGTTCTGGAGCTCAGACTCTTTGGACGTTGGCACGAAAGACTAAGTCAAATCTTGAGTTCCTGGTATTGATTTATATATATATATATATATAATATAATCATATATATATATAAATCAATACCAGGAACTCAAGATTTGACTTAGTCTTTCGTGCCAACGTCCAAAGAGTCTGAGCTCCAGAACCATGGATTAGTTTTAAAGCTTTCATTACATCCGAGCAACGCCGGGCTATACTGCTAGTATATATATATAGTTATGCATTAATGTAGAATTAATTCATAACTATATAATTATATTAAGCTCTATAATATTCATTAGACTGAGCGCTGTTCATAATAAAATAAATACCGAGGCACTCAAAATAGTAAAACCTTGAGTCCAGTCCTTTTCACCTGGAAATATATATATATATATATATATATATATATATATATATATATATATATATATTCGATTTTCTGCACTATTGTAAGAACTGCAGCCTTGAAACTTCTGAATATCGTTTCTTATGTCTTTGTCTATGAGTGAATCAGATTTGATTAAAATCGGGTCACTCCTTCTATAACCCGTTTTTTTCGATTATCGATTTTCGATATTTATCGGGGGTACCTCGACACAAAACCTAGCTAAGAACACTTGCAGACGCTTATAGTACAACTGTGTAAAGTTTCAAGAAAATCGGTTCAGCCGTTTCGGAGTCTATAGGTAACGGATACACACACAGACAAAGTTCTATTTATAAATAAGTTTATATATATATATATATATGTGTGTGTGTGTGTGTGTGTGTGTGTGTGTGTGTGTGTGTGGTAATATTTTTATTATAAGTTTATAATGAAAACAGTTTACTGCAACACAAAAGTGTTTTGGTACCTCCTCAGGTAGTGAAATATTTTTTACATCTATATATAATAATTCCTAACATTAAAAAATATATTTCCCTGTATGACGATGTGCTAATAAGATAGTACTGAAACACAACGGCTCTTCTGTTGCAGTAACTTATGTTTTTATTATAAACTCATAATAGAAATATGACAATACATAATGATATACTGACCTGTACAGCGAAACTATTCTGTGGACCGTAGAAGTTATGCCAGGATTCGTCATCAGAGGCCACAATTTAAACAACATAAGGTACGCAGATGATACATTGCTGGTAGCAGGCACATAAAAGAAACTGCAAGACCTCCTACAGAAGGTAGCTGAAGAGAGTGACAAGAAAGGACTACAAATAAACTACAAGAAAACCGAATGCATGGTCATCAGCAAAAAGGGCAGCCCAAAATGCCAAACACAAATGGGAGATACTAAAATCAAGCAGGTACAGAAATTTAAAATTAGGAAGTGTTCTAACGGAAGAGAAAAAGTGCAACACAGAGATCTGAAGTCGAATTGGTATGCCGAGGGAAGCATTCCAGGAGTTGAGTAAAGTATTAAGAAACAGGACAATTTCGCTCGAAATAAAGAAGAGAGTACTGGATTGCTATGTGATGTCAGTTCTTCAATAGGGCAGTGAATGCTGGATAATATCAATAAAGATGAAAGAAAAACTTGAAGCAACTGAAATGTGGTTCTACAGAAGCATATTGGATATAAAGTGGGGGATCAGTTCCATATTACAATAAATATATAAACTGACCCGTCACTTTTTGGTCACAGCAGTTTCTATACATTTATATTCCTGATATCAAGAATCACAAGGATGCATTCCAGAAACTGAGCGGAGTATTAAGAAACAGGACAATTTCGCTAAAAACAAAGAAGAGAGTACTGGATTGCTATGTGTTGTCAGTTCTTCAATATGGCAGTGAATGCTGGACAATATCATCGAAAATGAAGGAAAAACTTGAAGCAACTGAAATGTGGTTCTACAGAAGGATACTGCAAATATCATGGACCGAGCATGTGAGCAATGATGACGTTTTGGAAAGGATGGAAACGAAAAGGAAATTAATACTGAGCACCAGGTAGAGATAACTAAAGTTCCTGGGACATGCAATGGAGGGCTTGGAGAACCTGATACTAACAGGCCGGATACAGGGAAAAGATAAAGAGGAAAGCAGCGGATAACATATTTGAAGGACCTGATCAGGTGGATGACGGAACAAGAGTTGCGTGGTGTAACAGGAGAAAGCGTGCTAAAAGCCACCAGGGCTAGGGAGACGTGGAAAGCCATGATCGCCTACGTCCTGAAAAAACAGGGCACATGGAAGAAGAAGAATAATGATGTAGCAGGCACTCTTAATAAAGTAAATCACTACAAACAGTAAACTTCCAACCCATTACTTTGTACTATTTCTAACATATATATATATATATATATATATATTTGGGCAGCAACCTTTTCTTTGTTGCATGTTTTGTTAAATTTACTAGATAGCTCGCTTAAGAAAATTATGACAATTACATTATTCTGACTATCGTCCTCAGCTTTGCTACTATTTGTAAGACATTTTGGCCGTTGTAGGCTCTGGCCTTTTTCAGGTGCTAGCAATTTCGAACCGAACCCTTTATTACAATTTCACCCCATAGGGGGCGGTGATCCCCTTTCTCCCTCCAGATATGGTCAGGTACGCCTGACGTTTCTATCTACCTTCGTGTTACGGCTTAAAGGAAAATTATGGTAAAAAATACAAGAATAAAGTATGTCGTTATTGCGGAGGCAGTACATGTCAAGCAATTCTCTCGTACCATCAGCATTATTTAAGAGCGGAAATGGTGTTTTGAATTTTTTTTTTTTTTTACGAGGGTCATTCAATAAATAAGGTGAATTTTCCGGTATAAGGACTTCTAATACAGATAGAAGCTTACTTTTTTTTATTTTTCAACATAGTCTCCCAGCAATGTCACACACCTTTCCCATCTGTGCACAAGCTTCCGTATAAAAAAAATCTTTGGACTGATGTCTCAGCCAATCACTCACATCACTTTTGACATCATTGCCACTTTCAAACTTCGTGCCTCTCGTGAACGTTTTCAAGGGACCAAACAGGCGAAAGTCTGAAGGAGCAAGTTCTGGACTGTAAGGGAGATGAGGGAGCAGTCCCCAGCCCAGCTCGTTGATGGTCTGCACCATTTGGGCTGCTGTGTGAGCTGACCTTCGCGTAGGCAAGGTGATCATGGACAATTTTGTGTGCTGTTCCAACAGATAGAATCAAAGTCCTTGCAATGTCATCCACTGTTACCCTTCTGTCAGACTGAAGGATGTCATTGACTGATTCGATCACCTCAGGGGACCTCACTTCTGTAGGCCTCCCAGGCCTGTCTTCATCCTCAACACTGCTCCGTCCTTCTTTAAACAATTTAGCCCACTTGTAGACATTTTTTTGGCTGGAACATGTGGCACCATACACAGCTGATAATCTCCTATGAATTTCAACTGGTTTGCACCCTTCAGCAACCAAAAACTTGATAACTGACCTCTGTTCAATCCTGGAGCACGTTTCTTGCTCGGCCATCTTTTAATCTCCAAAACTCTTGAAGTTTTTTTTCAATCTGCCAAAAAAATTTAATCCCTTTGAAAAAGAAGTAAAGGAAAAAAAATTAAAAAAACAGTATATCTTGCCTCATATATATATATATATATATATATATATATATATTATCGATTTTCTGCACTATTGTAAGAACTGCAACCTTGAAACTTCTAAATATCGTTTCTCATGTCTTTGTCTATGAGTGTATCAAATTTGATTAAAATCGGACCACTCCTTCTATTTTCGATTATCGATTTCCGATATCTATCGGGGGTACCTCGACACAAAACCTAGCTAAGAACACTCGCAAGAAAATCGGTTCAGCCGTTTCGGAGTCTATAGGTAATGGACATATACACACACAGACACACACACAGACAAAGTTGTATTTATAAATAAGTTTATATATATATATATATATATATATATATATATAAACTCGGAACATATATTCAAACACGTGAACGCTAATCGCTCCGCCTTACTTGATTTTCTGCATACTCTGATAGTTAATATTTGTCTATATTTCTCAGATGAGGTGTCCTTAAGGACAAGAACAACATAATTTTTGGGACTTATAAATTTGATGCCTCGTAACCCTTTTTTTGCCAGAGTTCATATTGCAATTTTTTGATGTTAATGGTTTTCTCTAGTATTTTTTATGTTAATGGTTTTCTGTAGTATTTTTACCAGAGCTCATGGCCTTCTCTATCTATTATTTTAACTTCATCCCATAGAGAGCGATGATCGCCTTTCTCCCTCCATTCCATGTAGCTGTGGAAAGAAATATAAAGGAGAATCTGGCCGCCCCCGTAAGGTAATGGCTGTAAGAACATTACAAGACCGTAACACGAGGGGAGATAGAAAAATCAGGCGTGGCTGAGCACATATGGCCCAGTGGATATAAACGTTGGTTAGTTCCTGTGATTTGACCCAAAGAGTTGTGAGTACAATACCAGGCTACGGCAGTGGTGAACAAGTAACTTACTGCGTTAAAGGTAGATAACTCATGACTTCCAGAAGAGGCACTAGGCGAGGAATTGAATTCAAATACACCAGTGATTGTAATAAATGGTTCGGTTCGAAATTCCTAGCAACTGAAGAAAGCGTACAACGGCCGAAACCTCCTACAAATGGCAACAAAGATGTGAACAATTGTCCGAATAATGTAAATACTGTACTCTGATAGTTGTTAGTTTATACACACCCGTCTCTCTCTCTTTCTTTCTATTTTTTTCTCTCTATTCTTCTATGTATGTATATAAATAATATTTGTAATGAGTCTTATTTTTTATTTTTTATTTAGGTATGAAATAATTGAACCAGAAGATAAAATGTTTGGCAGTTTTGACAACGACACTGGAAACTGGACAGGAATCATTCGACAAGCCATAAGGAATGTAAGACATCATAGATAGATAGATAGATAGATAGATAGATAGATAGATAGATAGATAGATAGATAGAAAAGACATTGATAAATAAGAACATAATGAGCTAGGTAGAGCTAGATAGAGAGTTGATTTTCTAAGCACCACTTAGATGTGGTACAAGGCCGTGAGTATGGGGTACCCAATAAGGATAAAACTAACTACTCAGTTGTTATAGGTTCTAGCAAGGTAACCTTGCTAACCATTACACCATGCCGAGGTGCCCAGCTCGCTAGATAGATAGATAGATAGATAGATAGATAGATAGATAGATAGATAGATAGATAGATAGATAGATAGATTTGTTCTTTGTTTCTCCTTCCGTGGTTTTCCATCTTCCTATACATCATGGGTGGGGCACCTCGAGGTGGTGTAATTGTTAGCAAGCTTGTTTAGATATTATCAGTCAAATATTGAAAAATAAGCAAAAAATATTTATTTACGAAAAACAAGAAAATGTTTTTTCATATAATTAATTTTATATACATTTTAAATTGATAGACCAGAATTTTAAACTATGTATTTTTTCGTTCTTGTGCTTGCCTACTGATATAACATTGAGTCAAAGCCAGAAGTTTAAATCCTCTACTGAGGATCGAACCCACTACTCAGAATTAATAATCTCCAAAAACACAACTTGTTAACCAATACATCACGTGTGGGCAACCCTTTTTCTTTTGCTTTTAGATTATTTGAAGATACGAATTCCTTTTCGTATAATTAAATTAGGCGTCTAACACTTCGATATGTTCAAATTGGTTACATTAAAATTATAACCATCATTGTATTTTTCCGCACAGGAAATTGACATCGGTGTCGGTCCGATCACTCTGACAGCTGAGAGGTTCAATGTCATCGATTACACTCACCCATTTATTGAAGACGGAGTCGGATTTTTAATGAAACGTTTGGTTGATGATGGAATGGCGTTAGATATGATATTTCGTCCATTTGAGGTCATTGTGTGGTGCCTACTTCCTTGCGTTATTTTGCTCACGGGTGTCGTTCTAACCTTGGTCAACCGACTAAGCATGCGAATTAAAGGTGGCAAACCGGAAATGGATATTAACTGCTCTTTTTATCAAAATCTTTGGTTTATGTTTGGAGCAACTGTTCACCAAGGTAAATAAAATGTACCTGTTAAATGTTTTTGATGTTGTGTATTTGGTTCGAATTAGACAACCATTTAGAGCCATCGGCTTGCAAATATTTAAACCACCCCCTCCCACAGTGAAAGAGAGATAAATTATTTGGGGAAATGTCAAGATGAAGGCAAATAATTACTAAGCTTAGCCTAATTTCGCACAAGGCCAAAACAGAGGTGAGTTTTTAAAAATTATGTTCATCGTGTACAAGGCTCGGGAGCCACTTGTGGTAGTGTGTTATAGTGTAAGAGGCACAGTTTATCGGAAATTTTGAATCATTTCTCTCTAAGTAAGACGATAATGACTCAAGGGCGCGGAATTACATTGATTTTTTGTTACTTTTTTTATATAATGGGGTTCACTCTGTACAAGACCCGAGAGTCACTTGAGGTAGAGAGTTACAAAATAAGAGACGTAGTTCCTGCGGATACGTGAGCGAGATAATGGTTAATCCTAAACTTGAACAGGTTAGGACTGTCGTGAACGGGTAATCATTCGCTCGAGAGTTTCTTCCACAAAGCAGCCGTTCGTGGGAAAAGCTGCTTGAGTGGAAGTTACATCTCATCAAAGGAATACGAAAATGTTATGGTTCCCTCCTACGAGGAATGGACTCTTCTTTTTGCGACATATAAATTACCTGCGTGACTTCCGGGGATCAATTAACGAGAGCAGTCAAAAGGAGTAGTCAAAGAAGGCAGTAGTTGACGACAGCTACTAGTCAGGCAATAAGCAGCGTAATAATACCTTCTGTCTTACTTGTTTCTAGTTACTTATTATTAGCACTTCCTTTGAATATCTTGTTTCTTGGTATGCTAATACACTGTTTTTAACCTACCTTCTTGTTCCGTGTCTTACTTCCGGCACAAACCGGTCACTACAACTTTGCGGTGAAGTTTCGCCACAAATCCACAACAAATTGGCGACGAAAATCCACAACAGAACGGAATGACGATGGTTCGCTACAATGTGAGTAGCAAGGCGAGTCTTAGCTATGAAGGTTAGAACTGGTGGAACTAAAGAACGTAGTTTGTCTGAAAAGTTTCCATGAAAATAGCGATAGAGGAGCAAGTTGGAAAATTAAACATAATTGTATGCATGACTCATGTTTGCGTATATATATGCGAGAGCATGTGTTCATGAGTGAATGGAAGTGTGTGTCTCGAAGTTTGAGTTTATATGCGAGTGTGTGCATGTATCTGTGTGTGAAAGACTATATGATTGTATGCGAAATTGTAGCTGTGAGGATATTAGCGTATGAATTTTGGGGACTTAAAACCTAATGGCACAGTAACCATTTGTTACCAGAGCTCATATTACAATCTAGTTGTTTGTAATTGTTTTTCTCTAGCTCTCTGTTTTACTGATTTCCATAATGAATTCATTCAGTGGATAAAATCGTTGGTTGAATCCAATGACTTGACTCAAAGAATTGTGAGTTAAATACCTGGCTAGAGCAGAGGTGAACAAAAAACTTAGAAAGTTAAGTTAAAGGGAGATGACTAATACTGAGACATCTGGAAGCGGCATGTCTTGTAGAACTAGAACAGTATACCCTGGTGAAGGAAATGACGGGTTGTTCAAAATTTTAGTCACCTGAAGAAGACAGGAGAGTACAATGGCCAAAGCGGCATGAATATGGCAACAAAGATGAGGACAACATTCCGAAATATGTAAATAGTAAAATCATTTATTAGACGCTATATAGTCTTTTTATTTTCAGTCAGTGTGGAAAAAACTGTGCATTGACTAAATTATGAATGTTCACCAAAATATGATTGCAACAACTACTGCGTATGGCCCCTAAAGTTGTCATGTCTGCACAAGAATGCCTATGTCTCTAGCACAGTGGTTCCCAACCTTTTTTTCCCGTTTCCCCCTTTTCCAGTCAATTATTCACTTGTGGACCCCTATAGCGGAATAAGTTAAAGCAGCAAAAATAAAAGATTTTTCTGTAAAAAATAATTATATTCATGTAAAAACAACGAAATTAAACGCGGTGGTAGTCTGCTTCAGGTCCGCCAATTATCCATTTTGTTTTCATTTTCACTAAAACTTCGTCGTTGTCCTCATGTTCAGTTCATGTTATTGTCACTGTAGAACCACATTTGTGTTGTGTCAAGTGTCTTCTTCATCTGTGAGAAGATTGTACAACATTCACTGCCATACAAGAGGAGTGATATTGTGTAACATGCTTAATCCAATAATAACATTCAAGATAATATTACTACTAATAGTTGATCGTCTGGATTGTTGCAATGAAAATTAAATAAAATTAACATGAAAGAAATACTAGCTTTAATCAAAAATGGCTGACAAGGTTTCATGTAATAAAAACACCCTCTATACCAGTGGTTCCCAACCTTTTTTGCCCCGTTCCCCTTTTCCCAGTCACTTATTCACTTGTGGACCCCCTGTGGGCCCCTACAACGGAATAAGTTAAACCAACAAAAATAAAAGATTTTTCTGTAAAAAAATATATTCATGCAAAATGACCTACGTTATTCTGCTGATTAAGCTTTAAAGTTACTCATATAAAATCAAAAAAACATTTCATTCAGCCTTCCTTTGTTTAAGAAAAACACCTAGTAAAATTGTTATGTAAACGTTGTTATAGTTGTAGGTATTGTACACAAAAACTATCTTTATAAAACTGGCTTTATTTTTTAGCTTACGAGCGAATGTATGAATAAAAATATCATAAAATCTGTATAAATGAAACACATGCATGAAAAAAAAAAACATTAAAAAATCTTGAAACTTTTTATTTCTTGAGAAACAGTACTTTACTCTGTATTAAAACATAAACATTACTTCAATTGACACAACTGTATATGATATTTCATTCATCTTATTAATGACGTTGAGATTTGCACTGCCAATG
This sequence comes from Ascarosepion bandense, assembly GCA_037127315.1. Lineage (NCBI taxonomy): Eukaryota > Metazoa > Mollusca > Cephalopoda > Sepiida > Sepiidae > Ascarosepion > Ascarosepion bandense. The sequence goes on along the minus strand of JBBBDQ010002228.1, from coordinate 835,334 downwards.
GGAAGAATTTTCTTATAAATAGAAGAAGAAAGTAAGTTTGAAACTATGGCTAAAATTATAGGGTATGCGCCGCACATCTAGCATATTATGAATATACGCCGGTACGAATTAGAATCTTTTGGGCCCCCTGAAATTCTTTCATGGACCCCTAGGGTCCATGGACTCCTGGTTGGGAGCCAAGACTCTAGCAGGAATGAAACAAAGATCCGTATATAATGGAGAATCTATCAAACTTTGAGATTATCCAAATCAAAATGCAGCCATCGTGTGTCTGTGTGGGGATGCGTGTGGGCGTTTTATGCAATCCAGAAGCGGACACTGCGCAAGTTGGTTAACATTTAGAAACCTTTTCTTGTTTTTCTTGTCTTCTATTCAATGCATAAATCTATATTTAAGGCTTACGGCCATGTCAAACCGGTTCCCGTATGATCAGCAATGTTAAACGACTATAAGCCTGGTCAGTACCTAGATGGGTGACTACTTGGGAATTCCAGCTGTTGTGCATGTAGTGTAATAAATAAAGGCTCGGAACTGGAAATTAGAGAGCCGGGTTCCAATTCAAGTCGAATTCATTATATATTCACTTACCAAATACCATCGGGGAAGGCATGAATTCAATTCTACTCCCCTAGATATTGGTTAATTCAGTCAGTTAAGTGCCATACGTGATACACGTTTTGGGCGATCATGTCTCTTTCGAGACATGACTGACTGGGCAGAAGGTTATCCCGCAGTAGATTGCCATTGCTTTCTGCGGTAGACTGGTTGCCAGCCAAGGATATAGAATCCAATCTGTCCTGTTATTTAACTCATAACTGGAGGGATTAAAACCTTTCCCAAGGGTATTGATGCGTAAGTGAATGAAAGGAATTCAACTGGGATTCGAACTCGGCACCCCGATTTGTAGTTCCGAGTCGATATCCACTGCACCACAACGCACATCCTATTGGTTAATTAATAATTCTTATTATCTTCCCCAAAAATCTCACAATATAGAAATATTTTCTGGCTTTAAATAACCTGCGGAAGGTTGATAATCCGTAAAAAATTAATTAATCGATAAAAAGCAATATGTATTTAAAAATATTTTTGTATTTACGTTGTCTAAATTTATGATGATTTTCTAAGCGTAGCTTGGATGTTCCACAAAGCCGAAAGTATGGGGCTCCCAGTGAGGATCCAACTCACTATTAAGTTATAACTGATCTAGTGAGACAAACTATTACACCACGTGTAAATGCCCAGAATGACTAAGCGTTGCCTAGATGTGGTACAGGGTCAAAAGTGTAGAGCACCCAGTGAGGATCGAACTCACTACTTAATAGTAATTGATCTAAACTTACTGATCATTACACCACGTCGAAATGCTCAAAAGTTGCTTAAATTTATGTGTCTAATTTTTGTCCCGTTTTTCCCCCCCTGGACACCCCTGCATTCTTTCTTCAATTTTACAGCGCAAGGTAATGAACCAAAGAATATTTCAGCTCGATTGATCATCGTCTTCTGGTGGGTCTTCGTCATTCTTCTTTCAACTTATTACACAGCCTTTTTGGCTGCCTTCCTCACCATCAACATTTCTCAGTCACGTATCAACAGCTTAGAAGATTTATCCCAAGAAGTGTCCATTCGTCCCATCACACTGACCGGCTCAAGCTGGTCGTCTTTTTTCCTGGTAGGTCTTCTTTAATTCTTTCAAGAACATTTTAAAATATTTAATAAATATGAATCTAACTTTTAAACTATTCATTTTATCGTTAATTCTCCGTAGAGAAATTTTTTCACAGAAATTCATTTTTTCTCTTTGTTATCATAAACCTTATTTTCAGTGGACACGTGTTTGAGCCGAATTCCTTGCTATTTACTTTTCTTAAGTAGTGAAATTAATATCAACCGGCCTAGATCGGGAAGTCCTACAAAAAAAAAATTTAAATACGCCTCTAGAGACATATTTACACTGAAGATCATGAAGCTGGAATGGGTATTTTCACTTTTATGGATCCTGTGCTTTCAGGACGTAGGCGATCATGGCTTTCCACGTCTCCCTACCCCTGGTAGCTTTTAGCACGCCTTCTTCTGTTACACCACACAACCATCGTTCCGTCATCCACTTGATTAGGTTCTTCAAATATGTTATCCGCTGCTTTCCTCTGTCTCTTTTTCCCTCTATCTGGCCTGTTAGTATCAGGTTCTCCAAGCCCTCTTTCCTCATTGCATGTCCCAGGAACTTCAGCTGTCTCTTCCTGATGGTCATTATTAATTTCCTTTTCGTTTCCATCCTTTCCAAAACGTTATCATTGCTCACATGCTCGATCCATGATATTCGCAGCATCCTTCTGTGGAACCACATTTCAGTTGCTTTAAGTTTTTTCTTCATTTTCGATTAGATTGTCCAGCATTCACTGCCATATTGAAGAACCGACATCACATAGCAATCCAGTACTATCTTCTTTGTTTCTTGCAAAATTGTTTTGTTTCTTAATACTTTACTCAACTTCTGGAATGCTTCCTTCGCTATGTGAAATCGCCTTCAGATCTCTGTGTCGCACTTTCCGTCTTCTGTTAGAACACTTCCTAAGTATTTAAATTTCTATACCTGCTTGATTTTATTATCCCCCACCTGTATTTGGCTTATTGGGCTGCCCTTTTATAACTTTTAAATGACGCGTATTTCTGCCATTTCTATTTTCAATCGTGTCATTTGGATGTGTAGGTATTATATGGGTTATCGGTGCAGAAGGTAAATTCGTTGATTAATTTCAAATTCTCGATCTAGGCCGGTTAATATTAACTTTTCACAGATAATTGGAGTAGATAGATCTATCTATCGCCCGGTTTACACTCCACCCACATCTGTTGAACAGGTTAAGAGGCTCATCCCTTGTTCCCTGTTTAGGATGTGGTTTCCGGCTTTCTCTTTTCCAATCTTTTCACTATTACGTAGCCCCCCTGCACATCAGTGGCGTTACCGCCTTGCTCGGGGTGATACGATTAAAAAAAATGTCAATTTAAACACTTGTGTCCAGAAAAAATTATATTGAAAAAGAAGTGATGCTAGATTTTAAAAACTTCATTTAAAAATATATTCATTTTATATTCCAATATTCAGAAACCAGTATTATTATTCAAGATTATATATATATCTATATATATATATATATATATATGTGTGTGTGTGTGTGTGTGTGTGTGTGTAGTAGGCTCCCATCAGCCAAGGTTGACCATGGGTATCATCCTAGTTGTCTGCTTGACTGGAGCATCGGCGTCTGTGACTGTAGAAGCTGATGCGGGTGTGATAGTTTTTGTTGCAGAGGCTGCATTTATGGTCTGTCGGAACTGTCATTTGGCTTCCTGCGAACCCACCTTTCCATATCGACTTGTGTCAGTTGCTCCTCCCTTGATTTGAGTTGTTGGGTCAGGGTTCCTCTCCATTTGGTCCATTTGATTGCTGCACTCTCCCATGACTTCGTGTTGATGCCTACAGCTTTCATATCGCGTTTTATGATGTCACGATACCGCAGCTGTGGCCGCCGAGTGAGTCTTCTTCCAGAAGCCAGCTCTCCATACAGGGAGTCTTTTGGAATGCAACCGTCTGGCATGCAGTGGACATGGCCTAGCCAGCGGAGTCTGTGCTATTTCAGGAGTGTAAACATGGCAGGCAGACCTGAGCGAGACGGGACCTCAGTTGGGCACCTTGTCTTGACATGAGATTCCCAATAGACGTCGGATTATTCTCACGTGGAGGGTATTCAGACTCCTCTCTTGCTTGGCGTACATGGTCCATGTCTCACTGTCGTATATATATAAAGGAAAAACTCAACGCATCATTTAAGGTTGTATAGATTATACATTCAGAAGGAATTCTGAATTCAAACCAGACCGCACTATTTTAAAAGTGTATATAAATGCGGCTGGAGACCGTTTGTGAATCCAAAATTCCCACTGAAACATCTCCTCATAGAAATGTCCTCGAGAGGAGAAGTTAAAAGGAGCACTGAATATTTTTGTTGCTCAGAATTCAATTCACGAAATGTCAGAATGCTAATTCGAACTAATTTGGAACGATGTAGTATGTAGGTGCTTGCTTATACGCACATGCTGACTAAGCAATTGATAAGAAATCAGCCATGACAATTGTGTACAACTTGCACAACACTGCAACGATTCTCACCAAAAATGTTATGAATCTACACTATTTACAATATTCGGACTATTGTCTTCATCTTTGCTGCCATGTACACAATATACATGGCCCAGTGTATATAGACGTTGGTTAGTTCCACTGACTTGACCCAAAGAGTTGTGAGTTCAATACCAGCCTATAGCAGTGGTGAACAATAACTTAGAGAAGTTAAATTAAAGGGGAGGGGAACTACATTGCTGCCAAAAGTGGTATCGCACATGGAATGAGAAGTATATATTCCAGTCATCGTAATAAAGGGTTCGGTTCGAAATTCCTAAGACCTGATGAAGGCCAGAGCTTACAACGGCCAAAACGTCCTAAACATGGCAGCGAAGATGAGGACAATAGTCCGAATAATGCAAATAGTGTAAATACTACCTCATCTTAAAAGTATAGACAATATTAATAATCCTAAAGACAAGCAGTTACATACAGTATAACCCGGATATAAGAGATCCGGATATAAGAGAGATTTATCTGGTCCCAAATTAGAGCCTGTGGTAATATATATAAAATAAACCAAACCCAGATATAAGAGAATTTTTATCCGGTCCCGACAACTCTCTTATATCCGGGTTGCACTGTATAAAGATTCTTTTTGCTTTCCAATATTTGTTAGAAGACAAAATTTAAGGTGATATGAGTCTTTATTTGAGTTGGATACTGTAGCAAAAAATGAAATAATTTTAAGAATGATATTCTGAAAATTTAATCACTAGTGAATGTCTCTTATCACAATATATTTTTCAGAAATCAGATAAACCAGAATATAGGGCTATTGGTATTGCCATCCAAAAGAGCCAAAATGAAACCGAAATTGCGAAAATAATGGATATTGTTCAGACAGGCCATTACGCATTAATCATGGACAGTTCTGTGGTAGCTTATTTCGCGGGAAAAGATAAAGAAAACTTGAGTTACGTTGAAGAACGAGGCTACAAACAGTCCCTAGGATTTGTCACGCCCAAAAGCTCTCGAATAAGAGAAATGCTGTCCTACAAGTTAGTATTTTGACTATTGTTTGATGTTCTGAATACTTTTTCAATATTTACTCATCTGGGCCTCATACTTTTATATCATTTGAATAGTTAAATATAACCGCCGCTTCTGCTCCAACAGTTTCTTCTCTTGCACTTCCTGCCTGTGGATCTCCTTTCCGTTTACTTGCTTCCCTGATAGCTGCAATCTCCAAAAATTTAAAGTCAATGTCAACTGTCATCTAGCTTCTTGAATACCAATCATCTTTTATCCTTTCTTCAATACCTCATGTACCCAGTCTTTTTTTACTGTAACTCTCAGGCACACAAATGGTGACCCCACCTTACTTAGGAGGGGAATGATTACGAAAAACTCAATACTGTTACGTTTTAAGTGTAACAAAAGAAAAAAACATTTTGATTAACCAAAACTCAGAGATAAATCACAAAACAAATATATAATTTACCAAAACATTAAATAAAAATATTTACAAATATACAGTTTTTGCGTTCAAAAAGAAAAACAGAGTTTACTACAGGCAGACGCAGTGTTACAAAGGGGAAGGAAGGGTCAAATATCTTTACCCAGTTAAGATAGCAAAGAAGTTTAAGCGCTATACTTTTTGGAAATCCTCAAATGTGTATATAAAGAATAATTATTAGTTTGGTCAATAAAAGAGTCAAGAATATCTATTTACCCATAGAGTTCCATGAGGTTCTCTTTCTGGTTTTAGCTGGTCAGCAACTTTTCTTAAAGCCTCTTTCAGCTGGATGCATAGATCCACGAATCGGGCCGGATGTCAGCAAATCCTGTTAACAACTAACTACTCTCTTCCCAAAACCTATTTTTATAGGGGTTAACACCTAATTTGCATATTCTAGAATCCTTTAGAATTGTCTAGATTTTACTTGAATTTTCTCGGACATTCTAGCATCTTCCAAACGTTCTATTTCTAACTTTCTTATTTTTACGACTACTTCATGAATTAAAACTTTTTTGTAATAACAAGTAGGACTCAAATGAATCCCTTACTACAACTTTTAGACATTATTAATATTATTTTTTTATATAAATGCATTCTCGTAACAATACGCATTATTCTTTTTAATGTACCGTGTCTCTTGATGACGTTGGCGATAATGACTCTCCACAATTTCCTGTCTTTTGTAGCTCTTAATAGGTTATGTCTTTTTCTCATTTTTTCTAAACCTTATTTCGCTATTCATTTACTCGAACTCATTCTTCTTCTCCAATGCAAAAGATGTTGCCGATCACCGGAATTTACTGTCTTTTGTAGTTCTTATTATATGTTGTCTTTTTGTCGTTTCACCTAAACTTTGTACCGCCTTACATTGAATAATTTATCTAAACTTATTTATAAATGGAACTTTGTCTGTGTGCGTGTGTGTGTGTCCGTTACCTATAGACTCCGAAACGGCTGAACCGATTTTCTTGAAAATTTACACAGTTGTACTATAAGCGTCTGCGAGTGCTCTTAGCTAGGTTTTATGTCGAGGTACCCCCGATAAATATCGATAATCGAAAAAATCGGGTTATAGAAAGAGTGGTCCAATTTTAATCAAATTTGATACACCCATAGACAAAGACATAAGAAACGATATTCAGAAGTTTCAAGGTTGCAGTTCTTACAACAGTGCAGAAAATCGATAATATATATATATATATTTATAAAAGTTTGTGTGTGTGTCTGTTTATCTGTCTGTATGCCCTTTATACAAATCCACAATTCTTATCCGATTCTCACCAAACTTCACACAAATATTCTTTAAGCTGAGTCTGAGCTCCAGGACCATGGATTAGTTTTAAAGCTGTCATGACACCCGAGCAACGCCGGGCTATGCTGTTAGTGTCCACTAAGAATGTTATGCGTTGTTTTCGCAGTTGGTTTGGAGCTATTTACAGTTTTTTTCCTGGCAGTGCAGTTGACAACCAGTTACGAAATCCACCAGTCGATCCAGGCTCAGTGAAATGCATTTATTGTCCTTTTGATACGTTAGTGTACTAATCAATCAGTGGAGACACAGGGTGCTGCATTAATATCACCATAAAAACGCCAGAAATCTTCTGCCCAGTCAGTCATGTCACTTTCGAGACATGATCGCCCAAAGCATTTATCACGTATGGCATTTAACACTTAATTTACACAAATTCATGTCCTTTGTAGTACTCTGTCCTTTCCTATCTCTTCCAAACTCCGTTCTGCCATCTGTTTGAAAATCCTCGTTAGGTATGTCATGCTCAATTTTCACCTCTCCTTCTCGCTTTCAACATCTCCTGTGAGTATGAAATTTTCCAAGCTCTCTTTTCTCATTATATGCCGCAGAATTTTCAACTGTCTCTTCTGATGTTATGTATAACTATTTTTGTTTTCATTTACTCGAAAATTTCGCCGTTGATCACATTTTGGGTTCATGGTATCCTCAGTATCCTTCTGTAGAACCACATTTCTGATTACAGTACTTACATTATTCGGACTATTGTCCTCATCTTTGTTGCCATTTGTACGAAGTTTCGGACGTTGTACGCTCTGGCCTCCGTCAGGTGCTAGGAATTTCCAACCGAACCCTTTATAATTTACGCAAGGAATGAGGATGATATACTCCAGTGATTGTAATAAAGGGATCGGTTCGAAATTCCTAGCATCTGAAGAAGGCCGGAACGTACAACGGCCGAAACGTCGTACAAATGGCAACAAAGATGAGGATAATAGTCCGAATAATATAAATACTGTAAATACTATATCATCTCAGAAATATAGACAAATAGAATGGTCTACCTCATTATTAAACGTCGTACAAATGGCAACAAAGATGAGGACAATAGTCCGAATAATGTAAATAATGTAAATTCTGTAAATACTACCTCATCTCATAAATATAGACAAATAGAATGATGTATTATTAAACGTCGTACAAATGGCAACAAAGATGAGGACAATAGTCCGAATAATGTAAATACTGTAAATACTACCTCATCTCAGAAATATAGACAAATAGAATGATGTATTATTAAACGTCGTACAAATGGCAACAAAGATGAGGACAATAGTCCGAATAATGTAAATACTGTAAATACTACCTCATCTCAGAAATATAGACAAATAGAATGATGTATTATTAAACGTCGTACAAATGGCAACAAAGATGAGGACAATAGTCCGAATAATGTAAATACTGTAAATACTACCTCATCTCAGAAATATAGGCAAATAGAATGATCTATTATTAAACGTCGTACAAATGGCAACAAAGATCAGGACAACAGTCCGAATAATGTAAATACTGTAAATACTACCTCATCTCATAAATATAGACAAATAGAATGATGTATTATTAAACGTCGTACAAATGGCAACAAAGATGAGGACAATAGTCCGAATAATGTAAATACTGTAAATACTACCTCATCTCAGAAATATAGGCAAATAGAATGATGTATTATTAAACGTCGTACAAATGGCAACAAAGATGAGGACAATAGTCCGAATAATGTAAATACTGTAAATACTACCTCATCTCAGAAATATAGACAAATAGAATGATGTATTATTAAACGTCGTACAAATGGCAACAAAGATGAGGACAATAGTCCGAATAATGTAAATACTGTAAATACTACCTCATCTCAGAAATATAGACAAACAGATTTCTGATGTTTCAACTCCTTTTTTCTTCAAAGAGGAGATTGTTATATATTCACTTCCATATCGGTGGACAGATATCACATAACAGTTCAGTACACTTTTTTTTTGTTACCAATATTTACATAAGTCTTTCAATTATCAAAATAATAAAAGTCTTTCAATTATCAAAATAATGTCATAGTTTATGACCATCATTGAAGGTTAGATTAATTTCTGCCACTCGTTCGTATAAAATTATGTTATTCTTTTTCATCAAAGGAAAGCAGGAAGAAAGGACTATCTATTAACGGTAAAAAGAATATATAGTCGTCAACAACAATAAGTGGTCTTTGCTGCTGACGTCAAAATCAAGCTGGTACAGAAATTTAACTATTTGGGTAGTGTAGCAAAAAATGTCGGAAAATATGACACAGTATTCCGAAGGTGTATAGGATTAGAGAAAGATGCCTTACAGAAACTAAGCAAAGAATTGAGAGATCAGAGAATGTCATTAGAAACAAAGAAAAGAGTGCTAAATTGCTAAATAATATCCGGTCTTTAATATGGCAGCTAATTCGGGACCATGCTCCCCGCAGATGAAAAAGAGATGTAAAGCGGTAAAGGGCTTAGGTTCTCACGGTGAATCAATCAGTTAAGTGCCATACGTGAAACACGCTTAGGCGATCATGTCTCTTTCGAGACATGACTGACTGGGCAGAAGATTATCCCGCAGTAGGTTGCCATTGCTTTCTGCGGTAGACTGGTTGCCAGCCAAGGCTATAAAACCAAAATGTCATATTATTTAACCCATAACTGGAAGAAAGAGACGGATTAATACCTTTCCCAAGGGTAATTGCGCGTAAGTGAATGCAATGAATTTAACTGGAATTCGAACTCGGCTCTCCGATTTCTTGTTCCGAGCCGATATCCACTGGACTACCACGCCAAAACATATGAGCATTCGAGGAGGTTTTACGGAAAATAAGTCTTGTCCTTAAAAATAACTAGCAGTACAGCCCGGCGTTGCTCGGGTGTAATGAAAGCTTTAAAACTAATCCATGGTCCTGGAGCGCAGACTCTTTGGACGTTGGCACGAAAGACTAAAAAGCAATAGTTGTTTCCAGTTAAAACGAAACCGTAGACTGAAAGAAAAATGAATGGATGTAAGTCAAATTTTGATTTCCTGGTATCGATATCAGATAAGATTTTTCGTCGTAAACTGAATTTTGAAGGCTAAATAAGTCCTCTGAGTAAATGGTATCATGGCTGAGACTAAGAACTACAATTATATCTACTTAGAGCCAAACCCGAAGCAAAAACTAAAATAAAAGGGCTGAAAAAATACAGACATACAGGCAGATAAACAGACACACACACAAACATCTTACCTTTTATATACATATATTATCGATTTTCTGCACTATTTTAAGAACTTCAACCTTGAAACTTCTGAATATCGTTTCTGATGTTTTTGTCTATGAGTGCATCAAATTTGATTAAAATCGGGCCACTCCTATAACCCGATTTTTTCGATTATCGATTTTCGATATTTATCAGGTGTACCTCGACACAAAACCTAGCTAAGAACACTCGCAGACGCTTATAGTACAACTGTGTAAATTTTCAAGAAAATCAGTTCAGCCGTTTCGGAGTCTATAGGTAACGGACACACACACAGACAAAGTTCTATTTATAAATAAGTTTAGATTTAGATAAATACATGAAGAGCTACAAAAAAAGAAGAATTTCTCAAAATTAAGTAATTGTGGGTAACAAATATAAAAAAAGCATGATTTTCTAAAAAAAAAAAACAAAAGAAACAATTAATTTTTGAACGTTTCACAAATATCTGATTTTTTTAAAAATTCAGATAAATGTGATTTTCATCGCAAAAACACGCTAAAATATTCCATACAAATTTATGACGTCAGCAAAACAAAATTTTAAACCAAAATTTTGAGTATTCTAAAAATTATTAAAAATAACTTTCCTCCTATGGTTACAAAAACAGTTGCAGTAAAATACCTTGCTTGGGGCGATATGATTAGATAGATAGATAGATAGATAGATAGATAGATAGATAGATAGATAGATAGATAGATAGAAACTCCAAGAATTTAAATGTAAAGTCCATAGTCATCTCCTATCTCACTGACTTACATCCTCTCTTTCATGCTCCTTTCTCCGTCCACTCCACTCTCATCAGTATTCTCATATTTCTCTTACCCACTTCCTGACACCCCCTATAACCTGTCACTCTTTCTCATAACTTTCCTCCTATGTAACTCCCTGCAAAACAGTAAAATGCTTTGCTTGGTGCAATTTGAGTTTAAAAAATGCTGTACTATTATAGTGTGGATATAAAATGGTGGATCAATTCTACATTACAATCAATATATAAACTTATCCCTCACTTTATGACCACCGTCATTCTTCTCTAACCCACTTCCTGACATCCCCTATAACCTGTCACTCTTTCTCATAACTTTCATCCTATGTAACCCCCTGCAAAACAGTGGCAGTAAAATGCCTTGATTTTATGTTTAAAAAAATGGCTACACATTTTGGCTTATACTTCTTTACCATTACTTATTGCCAGGAAAAAAAGGAAATTATCCATCGCGACGCAGGTGTCCATTTCTGTTTCATTCAAATTCCCTGTGCATGTCTCTTTGCGCGTGCGCAGGTATATTTTTATTTCAATCAGCAACAGAATAAAATGCTATTTCTTTCTTTTTATTTTTCTTACAATAAGAATAAAAATATTCGCTTGTATTTGTGTATGTGATTGTGCTTCTACATATGTGTATGTTCAGATACTTATAAGATCCTGAAAAACTAAACAGTATGAATTTTACATTACTTAACCGTCTCTCATCCTCAGGCAGGAGCAGGAGGAGGAGCCGGAGCAGGAGTAGCTGGGGTGAACATAAAAGATTGTACATGCAATGACTTATTTGGCGTAAGAGTCGCGTATGTGTGAATGTTGGATTGGGAGGACTTAAGTCCGGAGATTTTGCAGCATATAGACTCTTCCTGGTTTAGGACATATAGACTCTTTCTGGTTTATTTAACGGCGAAAACAGTGATTTGTTTTTCATTATTTGATTCGTAGATAAGTAAATATCGGTCGTTTGTATTCGAGTCTATAAACATTTACTTAGTTTGCTCCTTTGAGGGTTTTACAGCATTGACGAGTATGTTAATCCTTACTGACAGGACGTGTAAATGAGTGCATATGTACATGTGTATTCATATCTGTCTGTATGAGCACCTGGCCGAGTGGTTAGAACATTTAATTTTTCTACTATGAGACTCGGAATCACAACATGATCGGTTTGTGAAGGAGGTGGCTTGATAATTCAAGCATGCAATATCGTTGGAAAGTACTTATTACGAAACTATTCAGATGCCGTCAAAAGTCATCGTGATCGAAGGCTTGAGCGTATTACCTTTGTTCAAGCAGGTGATCTGGCCAGGTTATGCGCTGTCTCCCAACTAAGATCTTGTAACTAAGATCAACTTAACATAGTTTCCGTATGTACCACATTGGGCTCTGTGGGTGTCGAATGAACACAAATATGCCCGAGCAGGCGTCTGCAACAGATATTATGAGCAGAGAAGTCTACTTGAAAACGGGTCAGTCAGTCCATCAGTTAAATGTCATGCATGATACATGCTTGGGCAATCATGTCTTGAAAAGGACATGACTGACAGGGCAGAAAACTTTTCCTGCAGTAGGTTGCCGTTACTTTTTGCGGTAGACTGGTTGCCAACTAGAACCCAATCCGTCCTGTTATTTAACCTATAGCTGGAGGGAAGAGATGAATTAATACCTTTCCCAAGTGTATTTGCGTGTAAGTGAATGCAACGAATACAACTGAAATTCGAACTCGGTTTTATCGAGCCGATATCCACTGCACCACAAGGTTGTATGTGTGTGTGTGTGTGTGTGTGTGTGTGTGTGTGTGTGTGTGTGTGTGTGTGTGTGTGCATAAGGATGACCATTCAGTCGTTGAAGAATAGTTCGTCCTAATTGTTCGCTTTTGTTTGATAGGCTTGAAAACGAGTCAGTCAGTCAGATATTTCACATATGGCACTTAACTAACTGACTATTCTTAAAAAATATACTTTTAGCGTATTGTTTTCACTTATTTCTATTTTCTGCGTTTGAAAATAGGGCCATCATTTGTTTAACTGCTACAAGAAGAAAAACCAAAGCACTTTGTAAATGTTAAAAGTTACAAAATAAATATGAAATGATTTGAAAATTAAAGAAGTTTACTTTTCAATTGTAACCTGGGTTTTATAAAGTGTAGACTTTATGAAGTCAGGGAACTTCATTAATCGTTTAAAAAGTTAAACTATAGATCAGTGATTTTTATCTATATGATTTTTGTTTTCAGTATCATCAAGTCACAAGAAGCTGGTCTAGTTGAGAAGTTGCGACGTCAATGGTGGAACACTACAAAGCAGACAGTTTTGCAAAAAACCGTAAACCAAGATGGCATGACTTTAAATGACTTGGGTGGAGCTTTTATCGTCGTCATGAGTGCTGCAGGTTTGGGGATTGTTATCTGTCTTGCAGAAAGGGCGACATTTGGTTACAAGCGGAGAAAGACATTCAACACCAAAAAGCAATCAATCATGCGAAAATATCCCCAACCAGATTCTATCTCATTACAGAATTTTGAACATCTCTACAAAAAAACAACCACTTCAGTTTCTTGACTAAGATCTCGGAGTGATCCATAAACCTTATGCAGTTATTATATACAGTACAACCTTGCTTTAAAGAACTGATTGAAATGGAGGAAGAGCTTTACGTTCCTTAAATCCGATAGTTTATTAAGTCCGATAGTTTCTTAAGTCCGATAAATCCCTTATTTATTAAAGATGTAAGATCATTACTGCATTTAATGAAAATTCAACACAGCACGTAAAGGAGCAAAGTTACATAAAACTGTATAAAATATTAAATAAAACAATCTTACTTACTTTTTCTTGTTCATATTGGGAGGATTTTTGCAAGAAGTGTTCTAAATGTAATATGCACTGTAATTTACTTTGTACATATAACCGATATTTATAAAATATTAAAAAAATTCATATGTAAATAATTCTAACGTTTTTGACGGGTACTATACATTTTGCTTTTTTTTTTTTTTTTTGCATTTGTTATTTTCAGCAATCATTGACATGTACCTGGTAACTTCACACGGACTCGATGAATGGTTTATTCTAGTAATTATTGAACTTAGTTCAGTATTTCTCAGTTCTCATAGCTAATCTGCGATCGACATTAAAACTTCTTGTTTTAAATCCGCTCATTCTAAAAGATGTGCGCTGTGGTGCAGTAGATATCGGCTCGGAACGATAAATCGGGGAGCCGAGTTCGAATTTCAGCTGAATTTTTTGCATTCACTTGCACCCAAATATCCTTGGGAAAGGTATTAATCCGTCTCTTCCCTCCAGTTATGGGTTAAATAACAGGACAGATCGGGTTTTATAGTCTTGATTGGTAGCCAGTCTACCGCAGAAAGTAATGGCAACCTACTGCAGGATAATCTTCTGCCCAGTCAGCCATGTCTCTTTCAAGACATGATCGCCTAAAGCGTGTATCACGTATGGCACTTAAATGATTGACTGATTATAACAGTTGAAACCTTTATTAAGTCTTCTACTGGGAATAATGTGGGGGATCAGTTTTATATTGTTATGAAGTAATAAACTGATCTCCCACTAATTACTACTTAATAATATAATACATCTCTCCCCCCTCTAGCTATGAGTCAAATAACAGGACAGATTGGGTTCTATAGCCTTAGTTGGAAGCTAGTCTACTGCAGGAAGTAATGGCAACCTACTGCGGGAAAATCTTCTGCCCATTCAGTCGTGTCTCTTTCGAGACATGATCGCTCAAAGCGTGATCACGTATGGCACTTAACTGACTATTCTAAAAAAATGGTGCTTTCAGAGTTTTGTTTTCATTTATTTTTATTTTCTGCGTTTGAAAATGGGGCCATCATTTGTTTAACTGCTACAAGAAAAAAAAGCAAGAAACTTTGTAAATGTTAAAAGTTACAAAATAAATATAAAATGATTTGAAAATTTAAGTTTTCTTTTCAATTGTAACCTGGGTTTTATAAAGTGTAGACTTTATAAAGTCATGGAAAATCATTAATGGCTATAAAAGTTAAACTATAGATCAGTGATTCTCAATCTAAGCGTAACCATCCCTTACGAGTGCCGGGTGGCACTCAATAGGTGCATTAAGTGCCTAGGAGTGTAAGTGTAATATATTACTTTGATATTATGATTGACATAAATATATTCCAGTCGTGGATGGTGGCGACGGGACGTAACATCAAAAGACAGAAACACAGGCAACAGCCGACAAAGATATGATTGACATCAAATGCCGAAACACAGGCAACAACAAATGCTTGAAAGGCGATAGTCGGCAAAAATGCTTGACAGACGTATCTGGCCATAGATAGCGTCAATTAAGCGACAACCTGAAAAGGCAAAAATGTTTAAGAATTTTAAGGCTATTATATGCCAGGGGTTTCGGTCGAAGAGACAGAAGACAAGGGAGGAGAGAAGAGAACAGAGAGAGAGAGAGCGAGAACAGAGAACTCCCGTAGGCTAACGACTCCTTAACAACTTCTGCGTGTGCGCAATCCATCTCCGGCCACTCTTCTTCCACACAACCGTCACCGACGAAGAATAAAAATATAATTCTATCTTTATATATATATATATATATATATATATATATATATATATATATATATATATACGTTTTCATGTTCGTTATTTGTTCACAGATCCAGCAGCAGACAGAGTCAGACAATATATAACATAATGAACGCATTATGAGTTTATAATCTTAATGAAGTTCTTTAGCAGAAACGTCTATTAGAACTCAAGTTCAACTCAAACCTCGTCCAGTTCACACTCCTCCCCAGTCGTCTGAAAAAACTTAGAGTTTATCTGTTTCCTGTTTAGGATTGAGTTTCCGGTTGTTTGCAGTGAATTTATATATACATAATAATAATCAAAATAAACCAATCATATATATATATACATATATATGTATATATAATGAAAATCAACCAAACTCAAACAAGACTACCCCCACAAAAATCACACCATGCTCTATATAAACAAGAAAAAAAGCAATACCTAACGGCAAACCAGCCCTGATGAGTGAGAGCATCATAACAGTTTTTCGAAGTCGGCATGAACCTGCTCAATTAATGACATGATAAACTATTTGTGCTTATCAGCGCTCTATTCCCACCCCGATATCGAGCACTTTACAATAAAAACCTGCTTGCTAAAATACCAGTGAAACCGCTGAAAAATGAACAACCTCGGTGTTAAACATCATCACAGTTCAACACTATATATATATATATATATATTTATATATATATATATATATATATATATATGGGATAACGACATACAGATTTGTATATATGAGAACAGTTTTGAAAAAAAAGATGTATGACAAATTAGAAAAAGGATTTGCGACGCGTTTCTTCCGCTAGAACGTTATCAGGCTGAGTTTGTGTGAATTTGTTGTTGACTAGACATGCACACAAACAAGTGACGCTGCAGTCATAAAGGATAAAACACTTCATAAAAACTTTTTCTAATTATTCATATATATATGTATATATATATATATATGATCAATTGCAAAAACTTTTTTTTTTAATTTTTCATATATATATATATATAATTATTGCTGAAGTCGATAAAGTGCAACTGCAACTTCTACTCCAACAGTTTCTTTTCTCGCACTTCCACATGATTGCTTCCCCGACGGCTACAATCTCCAGGAGTTTAAATGTAAGGTCAATAGACACCTCCTAACACACTAACTCGCTCCCATTCTTTCAAACACTCTTCCCATCTGCCCAACCCTCATCCTCGGTATCCTTACCTATCTATCACCTTCCTTCGGACATTTCCTACATCTAACCACTCCTCCTCTTTACCTTCCCCTATGTTGCCCCATGCGCAATAGTGGCAATGGAATGCCTTGCTTGGGGTGAAATGATTAAAAAAAAAGTTTTTAGTCATAATTAAATTAGACCAGTACTCAGTTATATACAAATATATTGTAGAGCTTTCGAATATTTTTTTCTTTTGGAAAACGAGTTATTTCCGCAACCTAGGTTTCAACTTTTCCGTATCTTCAGGCGATTTATAATCACTGATTTTCCAACGTTTTCAAAACGTATAACAGGGATTTTTACGAAGATGCGACTGGAATTTTTAAACAACCGAAATTTCAAAATTAGGGAGAAGTTACTTAAGGATGTTAAACACTTTCATCCAAGTTTGTATGATCCTAAGATGCAATTTTTAGTGTGATCACATTTGGACATTATTTCTGATCTTTCATTTAGTGTTTTTTTTTGTTTTTTTTTTTTGTTGTTGTTGTTGTTCTAGGAACAGTATCACGGTTAATTTTTTTTTTTTTTTTGACACAATCTGCAGTCATCACCACCGTTGTAAGGTTTGATTTTTTTTTATTATACTCCACGTTATATCAGGGTCTTCTCCATTTTTTGTTTTAATTTCCCCACGTGGTTAGATAGATTGGTACCATTTTTAAGGTTTTCCAGCTTGAATGAGGATTTGTAATTATTCCATCTGTTTTTAAAAGTACATATATATATATATTTCTCTTTATACTGTTCGTTCTCCTTTCCTTTACTTTTTTGTTCTTTCTCTTTTTTTCGTTTATTAATTTTCTATATTGTTCTTTTTCTTTCTGTCTTTCTCTCTTTGGTGTTTTTTGAACGAACAAGGAAATTCTTTTGTAGATTACCGTTACAAATGTCTATTCTCGATATGGGCGCGTGAGTGTCTGTATGTAATTCTTTTCTGGAATTGTTTTAAATATTAACTGTTGTATCATTTGGGTCTGACGAGCAGCTGGTTTCCTGTGAAATACGTATTACCCATGAAATTGTAGAATATCTAAATTTTTTCGAGAGGATATATATATATATAAAATAAAATAAATTTTCAATATTCAAAATTGTTGAATAATCATTTTCAACATGAAATTCCTAAGAGAGATTTCACATCTTATCAGCAACAGTACATATTTCAAAATGAAAATAAAAATAAAAAAAAGAAATAAAAAATTAAATAAAAAAGAAATTTAATTTTTTATTTCTCTTTTTTATTTTTATTTTCATTTTGAAATATGTACTGTTGCTGGTGAGATGTGAAATCTCTCTTAGGGATTTCATGTTGAAATGTTCATTCAACAATTTTGAATATTGAAAATTTATTTTATTTTATATTAGCTCTGTAATTTTAATTACATTGAGCTCTCCTCCTGTATCATTTTTTAATATTAAAATATTAATATTAATTAGGTTTTGGGATTTACCTTCCTACTTTTCCTTTTGGATTAAAGTATTTTAATATATATACGATGAATCGCTAAAGATGTTGAGAAATGATGGGTTCCTTGTAGCGCTCCAAAAATTACCTGATTTCCACTACCATGATCTATCTGTACAACAGTAACATCCGACCAAAAGGGGAATAATGTTATATGAAAAAGGTTCATGCTTCATTACTGATATTATCCTTTTATTTAGACATTATTAAGACACAGTAAAAACTAGAAACAGTAAAAAAAAAAACATGTCTAACCAAAGTGGAAATGAATAAACAAGACACATTTTAAAGAAATACACAAACAAGAAAAACACCCTGAAACAATAACAACTCGAAACAAACTCAAAGACATAATGAAGAATTTCAGATGGCAGTAGTTAGTAGTGATGATAATTACCGTGGTGCCACTTTTACCAACAGTAGTTAAAGTGCACATGTAATTTTTATATTAAGGTTCACGTAGTAGCAGGGCCGTAGCTGATGCTAAAAAAACACCGGACACAGAGAAAATTGCCCGGATTTATTAGTTGACAATGTGATGACGTTTCCAGAAACTATGATTTTTGCGAATTTTTTCGGCTATTCCAATGGAAATTAAGCACAGAACGTGAACGAAAGCAGGAAATCGGGTTCGGACTTTTTGAGTATAACCAGTCTTTTCTCCCAAAATTAATAAATAAACAGATTTTTACTGCGTTCATTCGGATGTTTTCTTCGTTTTTCTTTCTTTCTTTCTTTCTTTCTTTCTTTCTTTCTTTCTTTCTTTCTTTCTTTGTGAATTGTTTAGTTTGATTTCTGACGAAAACATTTTTCCTTGCCCGGATTTTCACTATGATTGCACGGATCGGCCCGGACCCGTGCCCAGTGTGCCCGGTAGTCAGATACGGCCATGCGTAGTAGCATACTCGCTGAAATTACAGAAAAACACATGTATTTATATATTTAATAAATGTTATTTCTATATTTTTACAAAACATTCAATATTATGCTCATTATTTTAACCTTATTACTACTACTGCTACTGTTGCTACAATTACTACTGCCACCAAGCATTTAAAATCTAAGCCTGGGAACTTATATGCCTTTTGTTGACCGTTAAAATGTCCCATTGTCGGCCGTTACAATGTCCCTTTGTCGACCGTTACAATCCTATCAAGCTGCCCAGTTCTCACTTTGCAATCTTAATACCGTTTAAAAGTCCTTACACGGGCTTGTTGATATTTAATTATTTCCCACTTAGACGAAACATTACAAGCCTTTCGCTAAATTATTGCTATTTCCATGGCAAATATTTAAATGGCCTTTTAAGACATTGAAAATGTTCTCAATGTTTTTTTCACGAAAAATAATGTTTTATTTCCAAACATTATTGGGACCTTGAATAAGTTCTTTCTGACAGCATTTGAATTCCACGTCTTTAGAGGCTAACCACGAGTTGACACATTTTTTTTTTTTTTTGCATCTCATAAGATTGAAAGTACTAGGCCATGTGCCATCGATCTGATCAAGTGATAATTGGACGGAGGAATGTCTGGTGAATACGACGGGTGGAGTAGGATTCCCATTTAAGCGTTTCCAAATAGGTTTTCACCCATTTTGCAACGAGTGGTCTCGCATTGTCATGTCGTGTCTCTGCTCGTAGAGCGGCCGTTTTCTCTTCAAGGCTCAGCTCAAACGTATCAGTTGTAGCTGATAATGATTTTCCGTGATTTTCGATGATTTGAGCAGCTCATAATAAACTACACCCAGATGATCCCACCTAATGCAGAGCATAAGCTTCAAACCATGGATATTCGACTTTTTCGCCGTTATTGATGCATGGACCGGCTTACTCCACGATATTCTAAACTTAGGGTTATCGTAGTTGTTGTGGCGAATCTTCGTCATCAAGTTGTTGTGGCCTGATTAGGCCCGGAAGGAAGACACGGAAACAAGAAGGTTGGTTCAAACAGTGTATTACAATAAGAGAACATATATAGAAATACGAGTGTTAGGGCCAGGAAGAAAGACACGGAAACAAGAAGGTTGGTTCAAACAGTGTATTAGAATAAGAGAACATATATAGAAATACGAGTGTTAGGGCCAGGAAGAAAGACACGGAAACAAGAAGGTAGGTTCAAACAGTGTATTAGAATAACAAAACATATATCGACATGTAAGAGTGTTAGTAATCAGTAGATAGAAGTGAAAGTCCGAACGCTATAGTTACGCTGCGTCTCGACTGTCACACGACTGCCTACAGCTGCGTCCGCGGAAGTAACGTAGGTTATTATTTATTGACTGGGGAAGAGTCCATTCCTATAAATAGGGCACCACAACAGTAGTGTATCCACTTTTCATCGCCGGTCACGATACTATGAAAAGAAAAACTTTCCTTTTTTGCCGTTGAAGCAGCTTGGCAGGCGTGGCAAGGCGCCATTCTATATCCCTAGGCTTCAGCTCGTACGGCCGCCAATATCCATGCTTTTGAACCATTCCTCTCCAAACGTTTCGAAACTGTTGTATAATCATCTTCTAATGATTCTGCAAATTCAGCTTGCACCTGACACGAGTCTTTATGAAGTAATGCTTCCAATTCTTCGTCTTCAAACTTTTTCATAGTCATTTTGAATCGTCTAAACCAATCTCTGCATATTGTTTCCGACAGGGTATGGTCGCCGTAAGTCTTAACGATAATATTGTGTGCTTCAGCTTCAAATTTCTTTTGAATAAAGTAGTACCGCAAAATTCCCCGCAAATACACTTTCTTTGACACGAAATCCAACATGTCTAACGCTATGAAAAACAAAGTTGTTTACACTCCGGTGAAATGACATACACTGAATTTCAAGCTTGCCTATAGATGCGCTTTGTGGTCCAGTGGATATCGGCGCGGAACGAGAAACCGGGGAGCCGAGTTCGAATTCCAGTTGAATCCATTGTATTCATTTACGCGCAAATACCCTTGGGAAAGGTATTAATCCGTCTCTTCCTTCCAGTTATGGGTTAAATAACAGGACAGATTGGGTTCTATAGCCTTGGTCAGCAACCAGAAAGCAGAAAGCAATGGGATAATCTTCTGCGGGATAATCTTCTGCCCAGTCAGTCATGTCTCTTTCGAGACATGATCGCCAAAGCGTGTATCACGTATGGCACTTAACTGACTGATAGATGCGCTACCATCTGAACCAACACGAACGCAGTTCTGAGAAGGCCATCTGTTGGAAAACAGCGTGAACTCATTCAAGGTCCTAATACTAATCCTATCACGTTTAGATCTTTATACCAATCATGTCAGGTCATTCCCATTCCATTTTGTATTCGCAAGAAAGTAATACCATTCAAACAGCTTCTTTCAAAAAATCCATTATTTGTAGAATAGACTCCTGAGATGATGCTTTCCAGATCAATTTACAAAAGTGAATGGGCATGATTTATCCAGACGTAAGGGATGCGTGTATGCGGGTTTATACGTGTATATGGGTGTACTAGCAGTATATCCCGGCGTTCCTCGGGTGTAATGGAAGCTTTAAAACTAATCCATAGTCCTGGAGCTCAGACACTTTGGACGTTGGCACAAAAGACTAAAATGCAATAGTTGTTTCCAGTTAAAGCGAAACCGTAGACTGAAAGAAAAATGAATGGATGTAAGTCAAATTTTGATTTCCTGGTATCGATATCAAATAAGTTTTTTTCGTCGTAAACTGAATTTTGAAGGCTAAATAAGTCCTCTGAGTAGAGGGTATCATGACTGAGACTAAGAACTACAATTATACCTACTTAGAGCAAAACCCGAAGCAAAAACTAAAATAAAAGGGCTGAACAAAAATACAGACATACAGACAGATAAACAGACACACACACAAACATCTTGCCTTTTATATAGATATATTATTGATTTTCTGCACTATTGTAAGAACTGCAACCTTGAAACTTCTGAATATCGTTTCTTGTGTATCAAATTTCATTAAAATCGGACCACTCCTTCTATAACCCGATTTTTTCGATTATCGATTTTCCATATTTATCGAGGGTACCTCTACACAAAATCTAGCTAATAACACTCGCAGACGTTTATAGTACAACTGTGTAAATTTTCAAGAAAATCGGTTCAGCCGTTTCGGAGTCTATAGGTAAAGGACACACACACACACGCACACACACACACACACACACAGACAAAGTTCCATTTATAAATAAGTTTAGATAGATTAGATTAGATAGATGTATTTACGTAGTTACAAGCAATCAAGTGTGCATGTAAGGGGTTATATATGCAAATAGATATATAATTTAAGCCTCTAAAGACAGATCTCCAATGTTTTTATAAGATACTCATGTATTTCCCCGTTAAAGGTTTTACATTCTAATTCTTGGTAATTTCAAAACCCTTTTGTTTTTAATTGTTTTTCTATTATTTTCTGTTTATAATTTTATTATTTAAATTTCTAATTGTTTATATTATTATTATTATGATTAATATTAGTAATAATAATAATTATTATTAATATTATTGAAATATTTTTTATATATATTGTATTTATTTTATATTTAGCATTAATTTTTTATCATCATCAACATTGTTATCGAAAGATTAATGTTAACATTATTGTCATGAAATCAAAATGATTCTTTCACACTCCACCCACATCTATTGAACAGGTGAAGAGGCTCATCCCTTGTTTCCTGTTTAGGATGCGGTTTCCGGTTTTCTCTTTTCCAATCTTTTCACTCTTTTCCTTTTATATTATTATTATTATTTTTTTTTTTTTCAATTGGAGTAGATAGACTAAACTATCGCCCGGTTCACACTCCACCCACATCTATTGAACAGGTGAAGAGGCTCATCCCTTTGTTTCCTGTTTAGGATGCGGTTTCCGGTTTTCTCTTTTCCAATCTTTTCACTCTTTTCCTTTTTTATTATTATTATTTTTTTTTTTCAATTGGAGTAGATAGACTAAACTATCGCCCGGTTCACACTCCACCCACATCTATTGAACAGGTGAAGAGGCTCATCCCTTGTTTCCTGTTTAGGATGCGGTTTCCGGTTTTCTCTTTTCCAATCTTTTCACTCTTTTCATTTATTTTATTTATTTATTTATTTATTTCAATTGGAGTAGATAGACTAAACTATCGCCCGGTTCACACTCCACCCACATCTATTGAACAGGTGAAGAGGCTCATCCCTTGTTTCCTGTTTAGGATGTGGTTTCCGGCTTTCTCTTTTC
The DNA here is from genome assembly GCA_037127315.1 of Ascarosepion bandense. Taxonomy (NCBI): domain Eukaryota; kingdom Metazoa; phylum Mollusca; class Cephalopoda; order Sepiida; family Sepiidae; genus Ascarosepion; species Ascarosepion bandense. Next base: position 811,888 of record JBBBDQ010002228.1, on the reverse strand, counting down.
CATCCTTTTTACTCTTACGTAGCCCCCTGCGCATCAGTGGCGTTACCGCCTTGCTTGGGGTAATATGATCAAAAAAAAAAAAAATTTATAAGAGGAAGTTTTTATTTTTGCTGTCGGAATTAACATAAAAAATCTAACAATTCAGTTTATTTATTTAAAATCAGTCAGTCAAGTGCCATACGTAATACACGCTTGGGCGATCATGTCTCGAAAGAGACATGACTGACTGGGCAGAAGATTATCCCGCAGTAGATTGCCATTGCTTTCTGCTGTAGACTGGTTGCCGACCAAGGCTATAGAACCCAATCTGTCCTGCTATTTAACCCATAACTGGAAGGAAGAGACGGATTAATACCTTTCCCAAGGGTATTTGCGCGTAAGTGAATACAATGGATTCAATTGGAATTCGAACTCGGCTTGCTGCTTTCTCGTTCCGAGCCGATATCCACTGTACCACAATTTACTTTCCCACATCTGAAAATGTCAAACTCTAACAAAATTTCTATCCAAGATCATCTTATCTTTTTTTTTTTTTTTTTTTTTTTAGTAAACTCAGTATTTTAACCATGACATCCGCGTTTAAATTTTAACATTGTAGACCTTACTCTCTCTCTCAATAATAAAATATTTTCCTTCTTCCCTTACCCGCTTCTACTATTACTTTCGTCTGGATAAATCAAACCCTTTCGTTTTTGTAAAAAAAATTTCGGTCCGATGAGTTGAATATTTATAATATTCACGAAATAAATTATCACCGATGAATTTATATTATAAATTTGTTCACTTTCTTTTCATGTGTGTGTGTGTGTGTGTGTGTGTGTGTGTGAAATAATGATATATATTTTTTATATGTCAAGAACAGCTGTTTTTTCTGTGTTTTTGTTGAATATCTTGTGGATTGTAGGAGAAAAACTGCTCGAGAGTCTCGGCCTTATGTTCACAGTAAGAAAATTTCGGACAATTGATTCGAAAAGTATTTTTTAAAATTATTGAAATTATGAAAACGATTGCACAAAGAGACTGGAATGTTATACTACAAAAGAGCAAATTTGCCATAAATGCTAATGTTAATATCAACTGTTTCCTTATAAGGAAACATTCAGAATTCATAAACTGGACATGTTACAGGAGTTACACTTTTCTTTAATTTCAGGCCATCATACGAGGATCAAATTTCAGTATCTCTTCTTTGAATCTCTAATGGTAATGGTAATATTCACAGTTTCCTTATAAGGAAACATTCGGTATTCATTGTCTGTGTAGCAGGTCTTTAGTCTCTGGCCATTAGACTGTGATCAAAATGTGTCTCTGGCCATTAGACTGTGATCAAAATGTGCTATATTTCTCGTAATATCTAAGAGCAATTATCATATTATCTGTTTCTTAGTGTTTATATTTTCTCGTGTGTTCTTTTTTCTTTTCCAAGAATCTATTCTTTTGTCTTTGTGATTTTGCTTGTCAGCCAAAAATAAACAGAAACGACCATATAGAATATGTAACACTATATTTAGCATGGCCGGAACGCAAGAAATTATATTAAATTGCATTATTAAATTTTATCGATCGAAAAGAACCAACTGGAAAAATTATTCTGTTCCAATATGAACAGGGAAAATAAATTTATTCTGTTCCAATATGAACAGAAGGAAAAACAAGGCACATTGCAAACAAGCTGAAAATAAATACGAATTAAAAGATTGCAGGTGTGATTGATTTGCACAGAATCCAACCAGCCGGGTCAGACGAGGTCATCGGATCAGTCGGCCATTATTGACAAGCAGAAACAGCATGACTAAGAGAGGTTCAATTGATTTTCTCAATGATAAAAGTGAAAATTTTTGTTTTGTATTTTTCTAACAAATTCATGTGGAATATAACCAAAGACACTGCTGTGGAATGTCAGAAAAGATTGTCACAAACGCAGAAAAAGGGAATTTTGCGTATCCAGGCGTCTTTGACAAGTGCAAAGGTTAGGTTTGTTTATTATGAGAAGTGACTAAGTTTAGATTTCTTTGAGAAAGGAATTGGAGGCATAAAGGTCTCGCCCAAAACTGGTAAAGAGAAAATTACTACTTAGAGAAATTGGTCGAAATTTCCGATCCGTTGCCAGCTTGATAGGAACAGGGTTTGGGAAAAAAAGACTATTGGTGATCGCTTTCTTTTTGTATATAAAGACTTTTCTACAACTGATCCAGGCGTCATTCTAATTATTTTTATGCAATTTCGTTTGCCCAACTGTGCGCTCATCCAGCTTGGTTTGACTTGGCGGAGAGACACCTAGCAAGAATTCCACAGGACTTCCTTGTGATCAAAGTTCACAACGTGGGCAAGGGAGATCACCGTTGGAAGAATCAACGCCATCAACGACCAGCCGCGGCGAGGCGTCACAAAAATCGTGACCAATGAAAATTTGTCCGTGCGTCTCTGAAGCCCGGCTAGACTGAAAAAACAAAACTTGACCTCGTGTTAATTTATCAGGGGTCATTCCACGTATATATCGTTTCTTCTACTAATACCTGAGTAATTAAAATAAAACTTTGAAAATTATTATTTCATTTTATAAAATTCTAACATCAATTATTTTGCATACAAATATAATATATAAATCTTCAAATTTGTATGCATATCTGCTCAAAGGCCTTACCAATAATTAAATATATATAAATCTGGTTATGAATTCAGTAAATAAAAAACATAGAAATAGGTGCAAAACAAGTCGTATGTGTCTTCAGATTTATTCACCTCTGCGGAAAAGAGATTCTGAGAGAATCAGAATTCTTCCCAGAATTCGTTATTGGCGGTTACAAACTTAAAAACATAAAATATGGACAAGACACAGTGTTGGTAGCAGATACAAAAAGGAAACTACAATAACTCCCACAGAAGGTAATGAAGGAAAGCGAGAAGAAAGGACTAATCATCAATTGCAAGATGACAGACTGTATAGTTCCAAATTTCAGCTATATTTACATGGCATAATAGTGTATTTTCTCTCATTTGTTAATTAGTCAATTGTTATAGATGTTGATCTTAAAATTTGGACACAGTTAAAAATGCATATTTTCAAGTAACTAAATTTTCAACAACACTTTATTGAATCAGAGTATTAACAAATAACGTCTTCTATATGATTTCCATCATTTGTGATTCAAAGGTCGATCCGCTTGGCAACGTCCACGTGACCTCGATCCAAATAACTCCACATTGCCGTCAATTTTAGCACATCCACCCTTTATGCGTACAATCAAGTGTGTTGCATTTGTGATTTTCATTGAGTACACCAACCTTTCAACATACCCCAGAAAAAGAAGTCAATTCTTTCTTCTTTCGAAAAAGAAAGCATGTTTCATCTGTGGAGATAAAAAAAATATATAGTTTACGAGATTTCCTACGTGACCAGACTTTTGGGACACCGGGCGGACCTGTACGACATTACCATTAAATATGTTGATTATCATTTTTTTTTTTTACTTTATAGTGCAATATCATCGATTTAGACCCTAAACTTTCCGATTATCAAGAATAATTTTGAAAAAAATTCATTATTTAAGCTTTTTAGAGGGTACTCAGTTTCTCATACAACTTTATAATAAATCGATTCTTCATTTTGGAAACACTTGGGGTAATCATCGTTGGGATAGCTTTGATGTAGCTAAGACCATGTATAGGAAAGCTTACAAATTGAAAATCGACAAGCCCATGGAAAATTTTTAATTTCCCCTACTTCATATCAATGAAAAATAAGTTATTTTAAACATTAAAAAAATTGGACAGAGTTTCTTTTAAAAAATTACTGTTGTAAAAAAATTTTGGAATGAAAAACATTACAACAAAAAATTTTGACAGAAAATTTTTAAAATAATTCCTATTCTAAAAGAATTTTGAATAAAAACATTTCCGGAACGGTATTTTTCATTTATTTCTTACAAGTTTCAAGAAAGAAAAAAAAAAGAAGAACAGACGCAACAATTCGAAGAGTTTCCAAAATGGAGGATCGATTTACTAGAACGTTGTATGAGAAACTGAGCACTCCCTAAAAATCTCTAAATATTGATTTTTTTTTCCATATTTTTCTTGAAAATCGGAAACTTTATGTACTAATCGATAAGAACGCACTGAATAAAAGTAAAAAAAAATGATAATCAACAAATTTACAGGTGGTGGTAATGTCGTACAAGTCCATCGGACACCGTGTATAAAACATAAAATATTGTTGGAATGTATTTAATTTTCTTTCATCTATACTAACAACGACGATGCGTCATTTAAATGTGTAAAATTTTGTTTGCAATTGATTTTAGTCCAACTAGTAGCAGTTCCGCAACGCTTTTCAGAAATTCAAAATCGTTTGCGCAGCCCTGTGGGTGATGAAATGTTGACCACCCTGCTACCTTTTCCCACATACTACGTTGCTACCTTCTCGCTACTCTATCGCTAGCTTCATCTTCGGGTGAACTACAATCCTTTGTTCCCCTAATTCAGGCCTTCACAGCTAGAACCTGCCAAGCCACATTCACTGAGTCGACTCATCCTCATTCCCTTTATGCTCCATTGGTGAGAAGGAGAACCCATTCAGCTTCTACCCCATCGTGGAACGGGCTCCCGAGTGAATGCTTCCCCACTCACTAAAATCAAGTTTAGAGTCAACCATTATCTATCCTGCATATTCTCATAAACTGGACATCTTGCTCACTCTCTGTATGCTTAAAAAATCATTTATTAACCCACTACCTTGAGTGGCTCTTATGACTTTTATTGTAAAAAAAGTAAAAACAAATTCACTTATGCTTGAAGAGAGAAATGATGTAGGGACAGAATTTACATTCGCTATTCTCACCAAACTCAGTTCGGTAAGTGTTGGTTCTTCTACCAGTGTTTATCCAGAAACGGTGTCATCCGGTTGGAGCGACTTACGACTTGGCCTCCTTTTGAAACACACGCACGCACATGCGCACAGGTACATATTTTCCGCCATATACAACCGTCTCTTTTATATCACTCTCCCTTAGGTTTGTGTAACTTTTTTTTTCTGCGAGATTTTTTCTTGTTTATTTTTCGGTTCGATTATATTTTCTTTCAATTATTTTTATTTTTTTTTTTTGTGGGGGGGGGGATGTTTTTAAATTTGTTTTCGCTCATTCTTTCTTTCTATCTTTGGCCATTTCTTTCTTTTTTTTTTGTTTGTTTGTTTTTTTCCATCCTTCTTTCACCATTATTTTTCTTTGCTCTTTCTCTCCCTTGCCCTTTCATTCTCTCATCATTACTTCGTTCATCCAAATTTCCTTTTTCTCATTCGCCTTTTCTTTCATTCTTTCCCCGTATCCTCACATTTTCATTCTTTCTTTCATTGTATTTCACCTTTTCTTTCCTTTTTCTTTCTTTCGGCGTATTTTCGCCTTTTCTTTCCTTTTTCTTTCTTTCGTCGTATTTTCATTTTTCTTTTCTTTCATTCGTCGTATTTTCACCTTTTCTTTCTTTTTTCTTTCTTTCGGCGTGTTTTCGCCTTTTCTTTCCTTTTTCTTTCTTTCGTCGTATTTTCACTTTTCTTTTCTTTCATTCGTTGTATTTTCGCCTTTTCTTTCCTTTTTCTTTCTTTCGTCGTATTTTCATTTTTCTTTTCTTTCATTCGTCGTATTTTCGCCTTTTCTTTCTTTTTTCTTTCTTTCGGCGTATTTTCTTTCCCCTTTTTTCTTTTCGTCGCCTTTTTCTTTCTTTTTTTTGTTTTTTATTTCGTCCTTTTTTCCTTCCTTTTTATCACGCCCTTTCTTTCAGTTCCTTAATTTTTTTTCACACTTTCTCATTTTCAGCCCTAAATTGTTGTTCTACTCCCACCTGTTTCACCTAAATGACGTCATCATCAAACTCGAATATAATTGGTTGAATGCGGCAGTCAAATATTTCAAACCCAACCGACTTGAACAAGTTGGCACACAACAATCAAAACATTTGATACAAAAGAAAATCCATCGTGATAAGTAAAAAGAATTCTGGCCTGTATATAAAAAAAGAAACAATCTATTACAATCGGCACACATCTGAGATTCAAGTAAGTGAAATTTTAGTCTTCAGTGAAGTCAAAATTGTTTTATTCTATTTCCTTTATATATATATATATATATATATATCTTTTTTTTTTTAGATTAAAACAGCTTTCAAGTCCTATCGTCACTCCAATCGACAATTCTTCTTCTTCTATGTGCCTTGTCCTTTCAGGACATAGGCGATCATGGCCCTCCACGTCTCCCTGTCCCTGGTGGTTCTCAGCACACTTTCTCCTGTAACACCATGCAACCAATATTCTGTCATACACCTCCTCAGACCCATCAAATATGTTATCTGCTGATTTCCCCTGTATATTTTCCCTTCTATCTGGCCTGTCAGTATGAGGTTCTCCAAGCCTTCCTTCCTCATTGCATGTCCCAGGAACTTCAGCTGTCTCTTCCTGATGCTCAGTATTAATTTCGTTTCCATCCTTTCCAAAACCTCATATTTCAAAACCTTTCAGTTCGAATTGTTTTTCTTTTTACCAATTTCATTTGTAATGATTTTAGTTATTTCCATTATTACAGGCCCGGTTTTTATTCGGAAAATCTTTTGGAAATGCGAACACGATCCATTAAAAGCCGTGTAAATTACATAAGTATTTTTCACAGTCTTCCTGGTTTGCTGTTTGATAGAATTCTTTACCAAAACTTTTACTGTGGCAACGAGATGGTGATAGGCTTAAAAAGTTATTACATTATATTAAGGGAAATTTTTAATTGGGTGGGTCTTAGAAAGTTATTGAACGGATTATATTGAGGGAGATTTTCAACGGAGCGGGGGTCTTAGTAACCTTTAGGCAGATTGCATTCATGGAGATTTTTAACGGGGGTGGTGAGGATCTTAAAAGATATTGGGCGGATTATATTGAGGAAAATTTCAAACGAAGTGGTGTTAGAAAGCAATTGAAAGTTTCTCATTGTGGGTCATTTTTAATGTGGAGGTGTAGAGATTACAGTGAAGGAGATTTTTAACGGGGTGTCTTAGAAAGGGTTGATTATATTGAGGGAGATTGTTAACGGAAGAAGTTATTGGGCCGATTATAAAGGAACATTTTTATAAGGTATCTTAGAATGTTATTGGGCGGATTACACAGGGTGATTTTTAACGGGGTGGTCTTAGAAAGTTATTGGGGTGTATTACAAAATTATTATAAAGAAAAAAGAAAGAAAAGGCGAAAATTCGACGAATGATTATATTGAGGGAGGCTTTTAACGAGGAGATCTTAGAAAGTTATTGAGCGTTTCTCATTGAGGGAGATTTTTAACGGTGGTGTCTTAGAAAGTTATTGAACGAATTGCATTGAAGGAGGGTGTCTTAAAAATTCATTGAGCAGATTACATTGAGGGAGGTTTTAACGGAGGGAGTCTTAAAAATTCATTGAGCAGATTACATTGAGGGAGATTTTAACGGAGGGAGTCTTAAAAATTCATTGAGCAGATTACATTGAGGGAGGTTTTAACGGAGGGAATCTTAAAAATTCATTGAGCAGATTACACTGAGGGAGATTTTAACGGAGGGAGTCTTAAAAATTCATTGAGCAGATTACATTGAGGGAGATTTTCAACGGGAGACTTGAAAAGTTACTAGGGTAGATTACATTGAAGGAGATTTTTAACGGGGGGCTCTTAGTAAGTTATCGATTTTTAACGGGGGTCTTAGAAAATTATTGGGCGGATTGTATTGAGAGATATTTTTAAGGAGGTTGTCTTATAAAGTTATTTAGCTTTTCACATTCAGGTTTTTTTGTTGTTTTTTTTCTTCTGTATAGCGATTCTCATGAACGCCATCATTTGTCTCGCAGGTAGTGACGAATTTTCCGCGATCTTCTTAAAACCCGATTGGATTATGGTCCGATTGTTAATCTAGGGTCGGAAATTTTAATAAAGCAAAGGCTTTTCCAAACTCTGTTGTCAATACAATCTTATCTTTGTCAAGTATATAAAGGTTTAATGAAATTAACCCTCTAGGGCCATTCGTATCATATTTGATACAGTATGAAAACAAGCCTTGAAAGAAATATTTTCCTGAAAAATTTTTTAAGAGAAATATTTTATAAATTTCAAATGAAAGCAGTACTGACTGCTCATTCAATGAATACCAAATGTTTCCTTATAGGGAAATACCAAATGTTTCCTTATAGGGAAATACTGTATCAAATATGACACGAATGGCCCTAGGGGGTTAACATTGATAATCAATTCAGCTGAAAAAGAAAGTAAAGAGACGTATAACTTAGAAAGTTACTGAGCGGAGTTAAGGCTTTTCCAAACTCTGTTGTCAATACAATCTTATCTTTGTCAAGTATATAAAGGTTTAATGAAATTAACCCTCTAGGGCCATTCGTATCATATTTGATACAGTATGAAAACAAGCCTTGAAAGAAATATTTTCCTGAAAAATTTTTTAAGAGAAATATTTTATAAATTTCAAATGAAAGCAGTACTGACTGCTCAGTCAATGAATAACAAATGTTTCCTGATAGGGAAATACCAAATGTTTCCTTATAGGGAAATGCTGTATCAAATATGATACGAATGGCCCTAGAGGGTTAACATTGATAATCAATTCAGCTGAGAAAGAAAGAAAAGAGACGTATAACTTAGAAAGTTACTGAGCGGAGTTCTGATTCTAGTCGAGTTGGTTACATTCCCCTATACCCAAATACCAATAGAAAATATATAAATTCAACTTTTAACCCCCCTGGTATGGGTAAATAACAGGACAAACTGGATTCTACAGCCTTGGTTGGTAACTGGTCTAGAAGGACAATTCTGAATTCAAATCATCCAACTATGGGTTAAATAGTCTCACCAATCCGCAATTACCCCTTAATCCTGCTAGACTCCTGAAGATATAGCCAATTGAAAAGGACTTCTTCCATTAGAAATATGTAGACCCTCAATTTTGTCCGGATCAGTTTTAATAGGCTTTCATTCCTTGTAATTTAATCGAAAATGGAATAATGTTTTGTAATAATAAAGCCACGAATTAAATTTCAATACGATGTTCTGTTGATATCTTCTTCTTTTTTCTTCTTTGTGTCGTGCTCATTCAGGACGTCAGCGATCATGACTCTCCACAATTTCCTATTCTTTGTAGGTCTAGGCTGTTTGTATCCTTTGTCTCTGTTCTGGTATCCATTTATACAATCTCGTTAGGTAGGCTATACGCTTTTAAATCCTGCCCTAAGTGCCTTCCGTCTTGTGAATTTCAAATCCTCCAAGCTATCTTTCCTTATTGTGTGTCCCAGAAATTTGAACTTTTTCTGATCTTAAGCATAGACAATCTTTTCTTTTCCCATTTTCTCTAAACTTTTACTCATATTCTTCGTCCATGTCATTCTTATCATCTATCTAAACTTATTTATAAATGGAACTTTGTCTGTGTGTGTGTGTGTGTGTATGTCTGTATGTGTGTGTGTGTCTGCGTGTGTGTGTCCGTTACCTATAGACTTCGAGACGGCTAAACAGATTTTCTTGAAAATTTACACAGTTGTACTATAAGCGTCTACGAGTGTTCTTAGTTAGGTTTTGTGTCGAGGTACCCCCGATAAATATCGAAAATCGATAATCGAAAAAATCGCGTTATAGAATGAGTGGTCCGATTTTAATGAAATTTGATACACTCATAGACAAAGACATAAGAAACGATATTCAGAAGTTTCAAGGTTGCAGTTCTTACAATAGTGCAGAAAATCGATAATATATATATATATATATATATATATATATATATATATATATATATATAAGGCAAGATGTTTGTGTGTGTGTCTGTTTATCTGCCTGTATGTCTGTATTTTTTTCAGCACTTTTATTTTAGTTTTTGTTTCGGGTTTGGCTTTAAGTAGGTATAATTGTAGTTCTTAGTCTCAGTCATGATACCATTTACTCAGAGGACTTATTTAGCCTTCAAAATTCAGTTTACAACGAAAAAAACTTATTTGATATCGATACAAGGAAATCAAAATTTGACTTACATCCATTCATTTTTCTTTCAGTCTACAGTTTCGCTTTAACTGGAAACAACTATTGCTTTTTAGTCTTTCGTGCCAACGTCCAAAGAATCTGAGCTCCAGTACCATGGATTAGTTTTAAAGCTTTCATTACACCCGAGCAACGCCGGGCTATACTGCTAGTCCTTCTATAAAATCATATCTCTGTTGCTTCACGTCTCCATATTATCTGTGAGGAAACTGTCCAATAGTCATTCCCATGTAGGAAGATTTATATTACATAACAGTTCAGCAATGTCGAATGATCTTTTTTTTATACATTTTGTTCTTATGCGTATGATTATGCGTACACGAGTGTGCGCAGACTGGTGTGGATGTACAATTGTTTTCCCGTCGCCATATACGTCGATGCCCGCTTGAGTCGTTGTAGCTGCGCATGCGTCAACGTTTTAATAATTGACTTTAGGCGAGCACACGTTTAATTGAAACCGGCATCTGCGAACGCGAAGGTCGATGAGTGCGCACTTGTACAAAATCTCCAAATATGAACATTCCAGTTGCTAAGCGTGGAACGTTGGTAGCTGAACCCTCAGACTGCAAGAACAGACACACAGGCAAATATAAATTATTATAGATATATAATATGTCATATATAATATATATAATCAATTATATTATATTATATTATATTATATTATATATACTGGGTGATATTTTCTAAACATATACTGTTAAATATAAGAGACAATGAATGCATATTATGTTTAATTATGAGCTGTTCTCAACGTCGTATTTTGGCTTTAATTTCAGTTGAAAATAAAGACAAAAATTCTCCAACATTTGGATAATTTTTTATTAGTTTGGTTCTAAGCTTTCGGTTCACATGAGCCATCTTCAGAGAGGTTATTAAGATGGTAATACAATAACATCCACCATCACCGACGATTTTATTTTGTGTTGAGATAAAACTCTGCTAGAATTTATATGTCAACACAAAATAAAATAATATAATAGTTATTATATATATATATATATATATATATATATATATATATATTATTATTATTATTATTATTATTATTATATTATATATTATCATATTATATAAACATATATATTATATTATGTTTATATTTATTCAGAAGTTATAACATCACTACAAAAGTAGCTATTTTGTTTCGACACTTCCTGTGTCTTATCAAAGGATGGGGTTTATTTCAAGTTGAAGGGCTTTAAAAAGCCTACTGTTTCAACTTGAAATAAACCTCATCACTTGATAAGACACAAGAAATGTAGAAACAAAATAACTACTTTTGTAGTGATATTATAACATATTCATGTTATAATTTCTGAATAAATATTATTAGCTCTATTTTGTCTTGATAACTTTTTTTTAAGAATAGAGTTTCTTTGGATACGGAATATCATTCCATCCATAAGTACCCTATAGTTGGTTATATTATATTTATAAATATATATTTATATATTATATAAATATATATTATTATATTATATATATATATATATATATATATATATATGTGTGTGTGTGTGTGTGTGTGTGTGTGTGTGTGTGTGTGTGTGTGTGTTAAATTGTAATATATATATATATATATATATATATATATATATATTACAATTTAACACACACTCACACACATACACACACACACACATATATATGCTGTACAGGGCTATATATATATCAGCATGCAGTGTGGATATAGAAGAATCCAAAGGAGTATCCTGTACATATAGTGGTAGGATAACTAAGTGAGCTCTAAATATATATGTATATAAATACATATAGAACAAATATAATAAAAATTAAGGCAGACACGTTATTTCATGGTAAATCGGAAGCGTGTAAAATCCTTTGCAAAATAAAGACGGAAGCTGATGATGGTTCGCCTGAAATAGGCCTACACTTCCGATTTAGCATGAAATAAGGTGTCTGCCTTAATTTCTCTTATATATATATATATATATATATATATATATAGCGCTGTGCAGCAGGTGCACCAGATCAGACATGCCAACAGTATTCAACACACGGACGAATGCTCGATTTATAAATGTGAAGGATGGGATTTGACGAGAAATATTTTCTGGTTTGACATAGTGAACCATGTTTTCTAGCAGTAGACGGAGCAGCCGATTCAATATAGCTGTTCCTCTTCATGTCAGTGGAAAACGTGAGGCCAAGATACCGAAAACTCTCTTGGAGTTTGGCAGGCAGAAAAAAAATCTCTATTTTACCTTGACGATCGGGAGATGGGTTTTTTGAATGTTTATTTATCTTTCAATTCTTGATTCTTCGTTTTTTATAATCTACAAGCAGTGTGAGAGAGTCGGACAGAAATTAATGTTTCTTTTAAATGAATGCGACATGAAAAGTATTTAAACTATTTTTGTCAGGTACTTAGATTGTAATCAGAAGATAGAAGCGACCATTTTGAAGATGTCAGCCGAAGACCTTATTACCTCTATCTCATCACGAAAAAACTGGAGAAATCTTTTTTTGTCCATTTGTCTGTTGTTATTTGGAGAACATGACTGCTGCTCAGGTGAGTACATTGTCATCAAACACTTGATAAATTCATGCTTTGTTGAATGATAGTAATAATTTATTAAACGTGTCTGATTGCAAATTTAATGTTTTTAGATACAAAAAGCTTAGTTTCGGTGTTGAATGGCAAATCAGAAGTTAGGCAAGAGGATACCGAAAAATTCTCGATCTAAACTAGTTCCCCGAATTTAACAATAAATTTATTACTATAAATATAGATAAAAACTTGCTATATTCATAAGGCAGGGTATTATAATTACCCAGCTCCTCCACTAGAGCGAGATGTGACACAAGTTGGAAGTTAAATGTGGAGAGCCCATGTGCAGCCGTTAACCCTGCCATTATAAATATAGTAAATTTCTAGCTATATTTATAGTAAATAATTCTGCTCTCATCCGTTTTATGAGATCCTCCTCTACTCTTAAATACGTAAACACTATTGCAGTAGAGGAGAGAATGATTATACTGACTAGAAGTTCACTAGCGTGCGTGTCTTGTACTATTATTCCCAACCTCCATTTTGGTAATTTTATTTCATTAATCATTTCACCTTAAGCAAGGCATTCTACTGCCACTGTTGCGTATGGGGTTACACAGGGAAAAGTGATGTGAAAGAGGGGTTAGTTATAGGAAATGTCAGGAGGAGGGTAATAGATGGATGAGAATAACAAGAATGGAGGTGAAGTAGATGGAGAAAAGAGCTTGAGAGAATGGATGCAAGTTAGTGAGATGGGAGACCTTACATTTAAATTCCTGGAGATTGTAGCTCTCGGGGAAGCAAGTATATGGAAGGGAATTCCACAGACAGGAAGTAGTAGCTCGTGTAAATTCATACATAAGGGGCACCGGTGATCTAAGTTCATTGGAGCAGAAGCCGTGAAAGTATCTATAGAAAAGGCACAGGAAAGCCATGTCGCGCCGGTGAGAGAGCAACTGCAGCCGAGCTGCCAAGTCGTATCGATCACATTACAAGCTGCCAAGTAATCTTTTAGTGTTACAACTTATAGTATTCTTGTATTTTTGACCAGACCCGCTTCGGCAATCACATCTGAGCAAGCACTCTTGTCAACCTCTGCGTCCGAGCAGAGAGGGACCCAAGCGAGGCTCCGTCAATGGTTAGAGTTTCGCTTCGGTTGAGAAAACAAGAGCCCGACCCAGCCTTAAGCTGGGTCTACGGAATATTTTGGGCTGAGCTTCAGGGCTCGGAATTCCCACATAAATCGGCCTTGTGTCACACCTGCCTTGGTGGGAACATAGCAAATAGCCTTGAATTTTCGACCAGAATTTTTCTTAAGGGTTCTTGTAAATTATGGCTTAATAATTTTTTTCTCATGGTACTTTGGTTTCATAAGTGACACGAAAGGCATCTCTTCTAAAGAAGTGGTAGAGTGCCCAATATATATTAAAACACAGACACAAATTTCATTTTCTCTGACACGCAAAAGTCTATCTAACGAAAAGGAAACGAGTATCCTATAAAACAGTTTTTGCCCCTTTCTGATTTATCATATATATATATATATATATATATATATATATATATATATTACGAAAATTAATGTTCATAGGACTATAATGACATTGATGCAACTACACAAGCACACGCACGAGAGGGAGTCGCTGAAATTCAAAACTTTTACATTTATTTTTTTAATAAAATAAATATTTACATGTAATTTTATTCCATATATATATATATATATATATATATATATATATATATACTACCGGCCATAATTATTAGGCCACCCCATTTCTTTAAAAGAAATGATGTATTTAATACTATTTTAGTATTTATTGCCAAGTGGATAATAGAATGGTTCTTTTGTTATTATTACTTTGAAAAATTTTACAAGGCAAACAGGCAAAGATGAATTCGTCCGAATCACTCTAAATTTTCTTCATTCTTTCATTGAGGAAACTGGAATACAGGTAATTATGAAATATTTATAAATTCATTTGATGTACATGTTATTGTGCAGAATTAACAAAAGAACCATTCTATTTTCATTTACAATTATTCACTTGGCAATAAATGCTAAAAAATAGTATGAAATACATCCTTTTTTTAAACACTGGGATGGCCTAATAATTATGGCCGGTAGTGTATATATATATATATATATATATATATATATATATAATGGTTTTTATATTATAATTATAGAGAAGATTTTATAATAAATTTATCATTTATATATATATAATCGAGCCGAAATACAATACACTGATGATTGCATCATCGCTTTAACACACATACCTTATATATATATATATATATAAATTAAAATAGTATTAATTCAAGGATGTTGAATGATCATTTCGATATGAAATCCCTACAGGGGATAACACATCACCTCAGCAACGAAAAAAATCCTTTCGGAAACTGGAGAAAAATCAGTCAATTTTTCCTCTTTATGTAGATTTGCAAAAAAAATTTAAAAAGAAAGAAGAAAAAGAAAAAGAAAAAGAAAAAGATAAAATAAAATAAAATAAAATAAACAAGAAAAGAAAAATTGGCATCGTCTGGGTTCGCAAAAAAAGGAAAGAGAATTGTAACGTAAAAGGAACAGACGGGTGTTGAGTTGATATTAGGTTAAGCAAAACGGAAAAAAGGTGGAAGGTAAGAGAAATAAAGGAAGGGAGGGGAAAAAGAAAAGAAATTAAAAATTTTTTTTATATATTACAGACGCTGGACATATTCAAAAACCTAACTTCCCAAAAACGTTGAAGTATTAGAAAAAGGCCTTTTGCTTAAAAAGGTATAATTATTTTTAAAGGGAATAAAAAGATATAGGATTTAAAATAATTTTTTTTTTAAAAAATAGGTCATTTAATTTAAACTAAATAAAGATACCGCTAGGTATAAAAAAAAATTTCATTTACAATTATACATACATATATGTGTACACACATACACACACACACATTTCATCAATTATGAATACATATATACATACATACACACACATACATACAATACACACACTTATATACGTATATACACATACATGCGCATACACACACATATATGTACACACATATACAAAAGATCCACACACACAATATATATGTACACACACACATATGTATACATATACACACATACACACACACACACACACACATATATATATATACATTATACATATGCACACATACACACATACATATAAAAAATATATAAAAATTTAAAGAATATTATGAAGGGAAATATAAGTAGAGCAATTAAATAGCTAAAAATTTTTTTACACACATAAATACATATATACACACATACATATATACATATATACACACAAATATACAAATATACACGTACACACAGAAACATACACATATACATAAAAATTATAAAAAGAAAAATTTTAAATTTAAAAATGAAAATTTTAAATTTAAAAATGAAAATTTTAAATTTAAAATCCACCCTATGACGGCACTTATTAATGAATTCCTTTCTAAGATTCAAAAGTAAGTCCTGATGAGGATACTTCAAAATCAGAATCTTCTCCAATAGACATAGACAGCACCTATCACAAAGATTTTTAGGGGTACAGACTGAGCCTATTAGTTTCCAGCTAATTATAGGGTCCTGCCCATCCTCCTTCATTTTCCAGAATCTACGTGATAGTGCCGTCTGGAATTTTTGGTTAGGGTGCGAAAACGAGTACCTGTGGTTGTAAAGTCTCTGGTTGAAAGGGCCCGCGGACATACCAATATAAGTCCGGTAATTGTCTTTGTTGTTAGATAGAGAAATACGGGCTTTATAAATTACTTGGGTGGATTTACATTTGCCCTGCACCGAGCAGGTATCCACAGAATTACAATTGCATTTATCAACAATTCCAGATTTGACGTCGGTATTATTTAAGTTCATTAAAATATGCCTATTATGGGAATTAATAATATCATCTATATTTGAGGTGCAAGAGTAACTGATTTTTAGGGTGAATTTATTAAAAATTTTATTTAAGGGATTATTATTATTAAAATGTCTATCGATTAATCTGAGAAAATACTTACCTATATTGATATTAGTTAGTTTACAATAAGGAGAGTTAAACCAAATTATCTTCCTTTTTCTACATTTTCCGGTAGAAATCATCTTAAACTAAAAACTAGTTTTAGATGATTCTGGGTTTATAGCAGGCTTATTATACGTTAACTTGTTAATAAAACCGCTTTGCTGAAGAGCCTTTATCGTAAATTTCTTTACTTGCGTTGAAAATTTTTATATTAGATGATAATTGGTTAACCCTATTATTTACTATCTTGGGTATTTGTCTTATAATATTTTGGGGGTGGTTGGATAAACTATTTATACAGGTGGGAGAACTATTTTCTTTGAGAGAGGGTTGGTAGGAACCATCATTTAAGTTAAGGGTGATATTTAGATAGTTTACAATTTTGAGATTGGAAGTAACCTCAACCTTAAAACCTAGAAAATTTAGGGCTCTGATAATTTTCTTATGTATTCTATTAGTGTAAGGCCCATTGGAATTGGGAATACATATCAGTCCATCATCCCGATATAGGCCTATTAGTTTAGGGTCTAAAAATCTACTTAAAATATCTAAAATATAGATACCTATTAGATCTGCTACCTGGGCAGAATCATAGGCTCCCATAGGAACACAAAACTATCTTCAGGCCCTTTTGTCTAAGTAGAATTATCAAAGTATAGAATGGATTTTCTAGCTCCCAGTATAATCCTGTAGTCCCTCTCCGAAATATTAACATAATTTCTAGCAAAGTCTAAACAATCCACAAGAAGTTTTTTTTTTATATAGAGGAATAGAAATCCACAATATCAAATTTAAGGAAAGTGGATTTAGATTTGTCATTGATATTATCAAACCATTTTATGGTATCTAAGGAACTCTTCCAAAGATTCGGTTGTAAATTAGATTGTAACTTCTCTATTGGGTTCTTCAGAACTTCCCTAGAAATTATGCCTAATTCACTTTTAGTAGGATTAATTAGTCTAGTTTGTAATTTATTTTGGAAGTTTGGTTTGTGGTCCTAAAATAAAACATAAGCTTCTTTGGTAGAAATTTTACCAATTCTATCACTAATATTTAATTCATTTGCAAATTTATCCATGTCAGAGTTAATTTCCGATAAAGTTAGGTTTCCTCTGTCTATTTTGTAATGACTAGTTATATAAATTTTAAGGATATTTAGGTAATTGGAAGTATTACACTTGTAAATGTTATTAGATTTGTCCGATTTTATCCATAGGTCTTTAGAATTCTTTAAGGTATTAATGTTCGACTTTAATAAATCGTGGAATTCATTAAAAGTTCCCCGAAACTTGATTTTGGGGATCAAGTTAAAAAGGTCTTTTTCAAACGAGTTTAAAAATTTGCATACCGGTGGAGTTCTTAGAGTTTTTAGATCAAAGCACTCTGTAGAATCAGGAGAAGAATCCGTTGAACGCAGGAAAAAGTAGGCTTTCCATCGAAGCCTCCTCACAAAATTTTCAGTTTTTTTCCGTAAGATGAAAGAGAAAGGAATTAAGATTAGGATAAGGAATATTCTTCAAAGAATACTCCGGGGTAAATTTCTCCATAGGAAAGGTGGTGTTATTTTGGTAGAAAAAATCCGGGAATATATATATATATATAGTTAAAATTTGCTGTATTTATCAGAAAAAAAATATCACAATATTTGTCTATATTTCTGAAATGAGGTATTGTAATTATTTACACCATTTACATTACTCGGACTGTTTTCCTCATCTTAGTTACCATATTTACGATGTTTCGACCATTTTACGCTCCCTCCTTGTTCAGGTTATTGGACTTCAAACTAAACCCTTTATTTCGCCCACCAGGGTCGACTGTTCTAATTCCACCACCCATGCTACTTCCAGATGTTTCAGTATCAGTTATCTCCATTTGACTCAACCCTTGAAGAAAAATTGGGATAGAAGCGTGAAATAGGATAACAACACTTAGGAAACAACCACGGTTTGCTTACCCTATATCGAGGGATTATAGGAAAATATACAAAAGATCTGTGGTCCATATAACATCAGGGCGACCTTCAAAAGTTGTTGACACCTCTTCAAAGTAAGACCTCTCATAGAGGAGATCATGATTAAGGAATGCGTATACGCCATCCCATGCAGCTGTTGGCAAGTAATATAAAAGGGAAACGGGTCTACCCACTAAGATTAGCCTGCAAGAACACCGTAAAGCCGCAGAGAAGAAAAAAATGAGATCAACGCCCCCTGTAAGATGAAGTTGAAATAATAGACAGAGAACACCTCTGGAACATACGAAAATTTAAAGATTCGGCTCATATGCTAGGCCACAAAAATCCCCTAAATCAGCCATACATAGAAACAAATACAATATGAACCAGTAATACGGAATGCTAGGGAAAAATAATAACAACAACAAAATTGTAATATGAGCTCTAGTAAAATGGTAAAAAGGCACAAAACCGGGGAGGTTAAAGATAGCTACGGGGGGATTCAATTTTCCCTCTCTGTATAAGTCTTACCAACGAGAAATGAAAATATGTTATCCATTTCGACTGAATCCCGGCCCCTTCACTAATGATGGGGAGAGAACTTATTCTCTCTTATCGCTTGCCTGTCCACCCCAAAACTCGGTAGCCCAAGACAGGAAACCTTCACGGTCTAATTTTGACCTAGGGTCAACAATTTGTTCAAATAGGATGACAATATTATGTCTATGACTCTTTTACCCAGATTTAATCAATTCGGTTACTTTTCCCGACAAAAATAATTGTGTTGTCCAATTTTAGAGAAATCCTTTTTTATCTTTAAAATTAATCAAAAATTAATACCAGCCATATGGAAATAGGGTTGCATAGCAACGAAGATGATGGCAACAATCCGAACAATATAGATATGTGTAAATAAAATAAACAGAAGGCAAGTCTAAAAAAAAAAAACATATAATGAAAGTCAAAGAGAATTAATTAAAATATACTCTCGAAATTATCCATGTGTTCACTAACTTCAACATTTCAACACGCCGTGAATCGGATGTGGTCGCTGTGCAACTGATCACCTGATCAGTTCCCTCTCATTCTTCATTCATGTGCAGCGTATCTTGGGAAGTTTGGCGAAACCCATCCCTTTTCGATGTTCTCTAACTTAAAGGTTTAAGGTTTGATTAGGTCACGAACGTGCGGTTAACTTCTGTCTAGGAAGCCTGCCGCCCAACTATTACGTGTCATCACTACCCAAGATATACTGCCAATAGTCCCAATATTGATAGATAAGTACGTGTAGATATGTCGGTTTATCTACACGAAAGCTAAATATTAAATTTATTAAGAGAAAAATTAAACAAAAATGAACAATTTAGTGTGTGTGTGTGTGTGTGTGTGTGTGTGTGTGTGTGTGTGTGTGTGTGTGTGTGTGTGTGTGTGTGTGTGTGTGCATTAACAAAGTAGATATTTCTGGTGATTTCTTGACGACCAATGCTATACAGCGAGGAAATATTCAGAAAACTAGAAATTTTGCCAGAATTGATCATCGGCGGTCACAATTTTAAAAATATAAGATATGCACAGAAAGGACTACAAATAAACTACAAGAAAACTGAATGCATGGTCATCAGCAAAACAGATGTACCCAAAATGCCAATTACTGGTCCTGGTAAAGCAGGTACAGGAATTTAAATACCTCGGAAGTGTTCTAACAGAGGACGGAACTTGCGACACTAAGATCCGAAGGCTTATTGAGATGGCCAAAGACGCATTCCAAAAGCTAAGCAGAGTATTAAGAGACAGGAAAATTTCGTTGGAAACAAAGAAAATACTGAACTGTTACATATCTGTCCTCCTATATGACAGCAAATGAAGGACAACCTTCTTAAATATTAGGAAGAGACTCAAAGCAACAGAAATGTAGTTCTACAGAAGGATACTGAGGATATCATGGGCTGAACATGTGAGCAGCGAAGAGTTTTTCGAGAGAATGGAGACAAAAAGAAAACTTATACTTAACATCAGGAAGAGACAGCTGAAGTTTTGGAGACACGTAATGAGAAAGGAGGTTTAGAGAATCTGTTACTCACATGGTGAGTAGAGGAACAGGGGAAAGATTACGTAACATACGTGAAGGGCTTGAGCAAATGAATGGCAGAGAAGGGTTTGAGAGAAATAAGACAAAAGTTTTTAAATTCTACAAGTGAAAGGTATATGTGGAGGGCCATGATCGCCAACGTCATGAAGGGACACGGCACATAAAATAAGAAAAAAGAAGGATGCTGCAGAGAGAGTAAAAAGAGGCGCATAGTATAAGGTTTTGTAGGATAGAAAAACGGTTAACCCTAGACTTGAAGTTAAGAGAATAGTAATCATGTAAGTCTCCTCTCGAGTGTCTGTTCCAAACGTAACAGTTCTTGAGAAGTAGCTGTCTCTGTGAAACTTCATCTTTCTAATAGTCTTCCTAATTAATAATTACCAGTAAATGAAAATTTTATAGTTCACAAGAATCACAGCTTCTTTTACTGTTAGATAACATGTCTATGAAGCATTCCAGTGGTTTCTATAATTGCAATATATTACTTTGAACGGCAGCGGTAATTGACAGGTATATCCGGCCGTGGGTGAGATCAACAAAGGATGAAGATGGCTGACAGATATATCCTGGTCCCGGCACCAAATCGTGTATGTTATATCCTGCTGTAGATGACGTCAACAGAGTGACAATCCGAAAAACAAAAATACGAGGGAGTTTTAGGGCAATGTAAAGTCTGGGTTTTTAGCTGAAGAGACAGAGACTGGCTAACGACGCCCGACGACCCCTTTCTGTGCGCAACTCTCTCCAGCTGCTCTTTTGCTCCACACAAGCGACACCGACGAAGAGTACAAATATCAGATTATATTTTTGAATATACGTATTCCTCGTTGTTTGTCGAGATTCGGCGGCAGTATAAAATTCAATCATGTTTTCCCTTTTATCAAGGTTCCAGGTGCAACATCGATACATCAATTGAAACTTTCAGAGAAGATGTTCCAGCAGGTGAGTGGTGGAAAGTAAGAAATAAATTTGCTTTAATCAATTTTAATTTCTTTGTTTGATAATCAAAATCAAATTTTGCTAAAGAGGTTTCATTAAAAAATGTTCTACTAAACACGAAATTATCATAATGTTTCTAAGGACCGTTGTACGAATATTTTAATTTCATTAAAGATACTTAGTAAGTTTGACTGAAACTTCATCTTTAGACTTATTTGAGTTGCTCATTTCTTCCAAGAAAACGGCTGATATTATTGTTACCATTACCATTGAAATCAAAGTCATTTGATTTTGGGAGTTCTTTACTTATGCTGTGATGTTTTTGACACCCACGTTCAGCACTTCAACGTGGTGTAATGGTTAGAAAAATTGTCTCGCAGAATCAATTCTGTTTTTAACAATGATATTCAGCCTATACAAGACCTAACAGCCAATTGTGGTAGAGGATTACATAAAGAAAAGGGTTTAGAAAGAACCAAAAGATGTCCTAAGCAAGAACCAGGGGAAAAAAAACTCTATTCCTGTTCAAAATACAGTGGGGGAGTGTGATAGTAAATAAAACTTCAGAGTTTTAGCCGGAAACGTTAGAAGTAGAGAGTTGAAGTAGATTTTTGAAGAAACCGGAAACCCAATTCTAAATAGAAAACGAGGCATAAGCCTCTATTCCTGTTCAAAAGATTGAGGAAGAGTTTGATTGAGACGATAGGTGAACCTGGCATTTTCTTGAGAAAGGTAGTGGAATAATTTTCTGTTGTTTTCTTCACTGTTTTGTATTCAGAATAATCTTTCTCCTAGACTGGCTGCCATGCAAGCCTAAAAAGTCTACACTGCTGACATATCTGATTGATTAGTGACAAGCATAAATAAATAAATCTTTGTTGTGGGGAATTACCTACACACTAATATGAACTCTACCGGACTACATAACTACCGAGAGTTATCTACTCTTGGGGGCAGTAGTAAGTAGCAGCAGCTACGATACTCATTTGTTAGTACGCCGTTCCGCATTCTGCATAGTACTGCATTCCGCATAGTACTGCATTCACTTAAGCACTGGTACCCTTGGGAAAGTTATTAATCCGTCCCTTACCTCCAGTTATGGGTTAAATAACAGGGTAGGACTTGGGGACCCTGTCCTTAAAAATTAAATCCCAATGAATCTTGATACTCGAAAAAAAAGTATTACTAGACACAAAAATTTATATAAAAACAACAATAAATTTTTGAAAGGAAAAGGTATTACCAGCAATAAATAAATAAAATTTAGTTGGCAATAAATGACCCGCCGAGGTTGATATGCCATAAAACAAAACAACCAACCAACTAGATGATAGCAACATTTGATTAACCAACGCCTACACTCATCAAGTCACTGTCTTGAAGGACATTAGCAGTGTATTTTGAAGCATTTTAAATCCAATGTCAAACGGTTTCGATATTCGGTTATTACTGTAGGGTTAGTACTGTTTTTGATAATTTTCGTTTTGATTTTTCGGGTTTGAAATTTGTAAAGCTTATGTTAATTATAAATTAAATTACATAAAAACCAATTATATTGACTTAATAAAATTATTTTCTTTTGAATTTCATGTATAATTGACCAGGAACTGTAATTTTGAAGATTCCGTTTCATGAAGAAGAGTCTTGGGAATTTCGAGAAAGTTATCCAGAAGGCTATTTGGACATGGAAACATTGGAGTCTGGAGTCAAAGTGGTTTTATTCAAGAGATGCCCGGATCTGGAAGAAATTAATATCAATAATAACTCACAGGTGAGACCTTTTGAAGGGAAACTGTAATTCAAAATTAAGGAATATTTGCAATGTATTAAGGCTAAGCGTGTCGAGAGTATTGTTTATATGCGTATGAACAGATGAAGCATTTTGATCCTTACGAAGATTATGAGAGTTTAATAGCAATGATGAGAGCCTCTAAATCAGAATTCTTTTACTTTGTTCTGTCAACAATGACATGTTTGATAGAAAAGTTTAAAACCACAAAGACACTGCATGAAATTCCTTAGAAGCTGGGCTCACACCTCGATTTATGGATTGTGTGTCAATAATATGATCAAAAGTGAAACCTTGTTTATTATCATGGAGTCATCACCGACAGACTGAATGGAATCTTCCAACTATACTTATACCTCCCTTTACAAGAAGTGGGAAGGAGTAGCCTGAGGAGAGAGCCCTCAGAGCGGCCCGA
Source organism: Ascarosepion bandense (assembly GCA_037127315.1). Taxonomy (NCBI): domain Eukaryota; kingdom Metazoa; phylum Mollusca; class Cephalopoda; order Sepiida; family Sepiidae; genus Ascarosepion; species Ascarosepion bandense. The sequence continues at coordinate 788,108 of JBBBDQ010002228.1, read as the reverse complement.
AATCAGCCGAGAGTCGGTCTACGAACACTGCTACCTTAACGACCATTACGAGCCCTAGTTCTAAGGCCGTGAATCGAATCATAATATTCCACACTAACTCGTATTATCGTTCCTACTAACCAAGCTTCAAGTATTGTATTCTTTCCGTATTTAATATATATTCGTATTTTCCCATTTGGTTATTTTTGCGTTATTCTTACTGGACCGGGTCTACGACAATTAACATTATTTACATTCGGACTAATGTCCTCATTTTATTACCACAGCGTTTCAGTCGTTGTGCTCTTCCGCCTTCTACACTTGTCTGAATATAGAAATAGAAGGTGATCTACGTGATATGTTCGATTTGTGTCATGGCGTCATCACCGACAGACTGAATGGAATCTTCCAACTATACTTATACCTCCCCTCACAAGAGCTGAGAGGGAGTAGCCTGAGGAGAGCGCCCTCAGAGCGGCCCGAAACAGCCAAGAGTCGGTCTATGAACACTGCTACCTTAACGACCATTACGCGCCCTAGTTCTAAGGCCGTGAATCGAATCATAATATTCCACACTAACTCGTATTATCGTTCCTACTAACCAAGTTTCAAGTATTGTATTCTTTCTGTATTTAATATATATTCGTATTTTCCTAGTTGGTTGTCTTTGCGTTATTCTTACTGGACCTTTAACCGGGTTCACGACAGTTATATAACAAAATGGAGGAACAATTAAAATTTGTAATTTCATAAATCCCGTTTTATACCCATTTGTTTCAAAAGATATATTGTTGTTTTCACAATTGATTGTTTTACTTTATAATAGTTTTAATACTTGCATTAACTTACATTCACCCTGTATATGAATCCATCTTTCACTGTTACTGCCTTTTAAATTCACTGATCGAATCTGTACGATTTCCATCCGCTTCAAAGTTTTTATCAAATTGAAGAATAATGAAAAGTATATGATGCCAAAATAAGATCGTTTGGAATGCAAACGGTCTATGTTAAATATTTTTTCTGTATTTGTCTATACTTCTGAGATGAAGTATTATTTACATTATTTACATTGTTTATTGCTATGTTTACGACGTTTCGGCAGTTGTACGCTCAGGCCTTCTTCAGGTGCTAGAAATTTTGGACCGAAACATTTCTTTCGATCACTGGAGTCCTCAAGGACACATGCCCCAGTGGATATAGACGTTGGTTAGTTCCAGTGACTTGACCCAGAGTTATGATTGCAATACCTGGTAACAGCAATGGTGAACAAATAACTTAGAGTGTGTTGAGTTAAATAGATGATAACTATTTGGAAGTGTCATCGCACATGGAACGAGAACGATCTATTCCAGTGATTGAAATAAAGAGTTTGGTTCAAAACCCTTAGCACATAAAGAAGGCCGGAGCGCAAAATGGCCAAAATGTCGTTAACATAGTAATAAAGATTAGGACAACAGTCCGAGTAATGTAAATAATGTTTTTTTTTTTTTTTTCTGTTTTAGGATTCTATCATCGAATCCCTCGAATATATTCTAAGTTGTACGCACAATGGAATTAGACACAAGGTACGTAATTTGTTTAATTTGTCTACTTGGATAAAAAATAACGAGATTATTTAGAAATGATCAAAATTAAATCAAATGAAAAATAAAATTACAAGACTGGAATAATTTTATTCTACTTCAATGAGTAAAAAGAGATTAAAACTTCCATAGCGTATTATTTACTGTAAAAGGGATATTTTAGTTTTTTCTATGTGTTGTATTCCTTCAGAACGTAGGCGATCATGTTCCTCTACATCTTCCTGTCCCTTGTGGCCCTTAATATATTTTGTCTTGTTTTTTTTTCTAAACACTGTTCTACTATCCATTTGCTCAAGCCCATCAAGTATGTCACGTGCTGTTTTTCCCATGTCCTTCTTCCCCTCTATCCGCCCTGTGAGTATCAGATTCGCCAAACCCTTTTTTCTTCGTTACATGTCTTCTGAAACTTCAACTTTCTCTTCTTGATGTTAAGTATAAGTTTCCTTTTTGTTTCCATTCTCTCGAAATACCTGTCGTTGCTCACTTATTTGGTCTATGGTACCCTCAGTAGCATTTTGTAGAACGACATTTCTGTTGCATTGAGTCTCGCCTTTATCTTTGACTAGCAGTATAGCCCGGCGTTGCTCGGGTGTAATGAAAGCTTTAAAACTAATACATGGTCCTGGAGTTCAGATTCTTTGGACGTTGGCACGAAAGACTAAAAAGCAATAGTTGTTTCCAGTTAAAGCGAAACCGTAGACTGACAGAAAAATGAATGGATGTAAGTCAAATTTTGATTTCCTGCTATCGATATCAAATAAGTTTTTTTCGTCGTAAACTGAAGTTTGAAGGCTAAATAAGTCCTCTGAGTAAATGGTATCATGGCTGAGACTAAGAACTAAAATTATACCTAATTAGAGCCAAACCCGAAACAAAAACTAAAATAAAAAGGCTGAAAAAAATACAGACATACAGGCAGATAAACAGACACACACACGCAAACATCTTGCCTTTTATATATATATATATATTATCGATTTTCTGCACTATTGTAAGAACTGCAACCTTGAAACTTCTGAATATCGTTTCTTATGTTTTTTCTATGAGTGTATGAAATTTGATTAAAATCGGACCACTCCTTCTATAACTCGATTTTTTCGATTATCGATTTTCGATATCTATCGGGGGTACCTCGACACAAAACCAAGCTAAGAACACTCTCAGACCCTTATAGTACAACTGTGTAAATTTTCAAGAAAATCGGTTCAGCCGTTTCGGAGTCTATAGGTAACGGACACACACACAGTGGATATAGACGTTGGTTAATTCCAGTGACTTGACCCAGAGTTATGAGTGCAATACCTGGCAACAGCAGTGGTGAACAATTAACTTAGAGTGTGTTGAGTTAAATAGATGATAACTACTTGGAAGTGGCATCGCACATGGAACGAGAACGATCTATCCCAGTGATTGAAGAAAAAGAGTTTGGTTCAAAATCCTTAGCACATGAAGAAGGCTGGAGCGCATTATGGCCGAAATGTCGTTAACATAGTAATGAATATGAGAACAACAGTCCGACCAATGTAAAGATTCACTTCAGTTGATATACTTCACAAGTATGTCCATAAAAAAGCAAAATAAAATCTGAAATACAAAGAAAGGAAGACAATAACAAAGCGTAAATAAACGCGCCATTTTCAAAAGGTTGCCGTATATGCATATACGATAAAAGTAGGGAGACGGTTTTTTTTCTTAATAATCTCAAAAATAATATTTATTTATTGTTCATCCATATTGCAAATGATCTATTGCACTGGTCCATACGATTTTTGGTGCCAAGAAACAAAGCCCTTTTTTTCGCTAAATTGATGGAGGCTGATTGTGAAAAATGATCTCAGATTTTCCCGTTTAGCTGGGCACCTCGACGTGGTGTAATGGTTAGTAAGCTTGTCTCGCTAGAACCTATTACAACTGGGTATTGAATTCCATCCTCACTGGGTGCCCCATACTTTCGGCCTTGTGCCGCATCTAAGCTGGGCTTAGAAAATCAACAGATTTTCATGTTTAGCTACTGTTTTTGCTGTACTGAAATTGCTCATTTATTGAGAAAAAAAAACAATTTACGATCTTGGCTGATCGCAACATTTAGTTTAATAAAGGTCGTAGAAACCCATAAATTTCAGAGAGGCCGAGTAATTTATGTCAGCCACCTAAAATAAACTATTTTTTATAAGAAAAAACATTGTTTTTAAGTCAAAAATTTTAAAATAGAATTACCAAATTTTTACAAGTTATCACCAAAATTCAAATTAGCTGATAAACTTTATCAATAATATACTTTATCAGTAATGCGCCAATATTAGTGTTAGGGTTCATTTTTTACATAGCCATTTAGATAAATTTCCGGATAATTGAGGCGATGTGAGTGATGAGCAAGGAGAGCGATTCCATCAGGATATCAAAACAATGGAAGAGCGCTATCAAGGATGGCGAGACAAACGAATTATGGCGGCGTTGTTGTCCAGTGGATATCGGCTCGGAACGAGAAACCGGGGAGCCGAGTTCGAATTCCAGTTGAATCCATTGTATTCACTTACGCGCAAATACCCTTGGGAAAGGTATTAATCCGTCTCTTCCTTCCAGTAATGGGTTAAATAGCAGGACAGATTGGGTTCTATAGCCTTGGCTGGCAACCAGTCTACCGCAGAAAGCAATGGCAACCTACTGCGGGATAATCTTCTGCCCAGTCAGTCATGTCTCTTTCGAGACATGATCGCCCAAGCGTGTATCACATATGGCACTTAACTAACTAACTGCTGGAGTATCAAAAGAGACTTAAATAACATTGAACATGACAATCAAGAAAAAGAAAATTTCTATCATAGTTCTTATGTTCATGAAGGTTTTACTTCTGCTTTAAATGATTTGATGAAAATACTTGTTAGCCTTGATATATTAAATCGTTTTATTTTTAAAAGTTTAGGGTCTGATTGTTATTAAAAATAGTATTCCTGAATAAGCAGTCCATTATTTGTTGGTTTAAATCCGAAATGATAGGTTTCTACGATTTTACTTTGAGAAATGTTGCAATATTATATATACAGAAAACAAATTAAAAAATACCTTGCAAATACGCTAGCTAACCAAAGTAAGATCATTTTTATATTCAGTACCCTCAAATCAGCTAAAAAAGATATTTGGTGACTCGACACCATTTTATCTTTGTTTTTGTTTTTTTTTTGTTTGTTTGTTTTTTCTTTTTTTTGTTAACCAGTGTAATCTTTATTTAAAAGTAAGTATTTTCATGAGAAATAGATGCCCTTGCAGAATATGCATGTAGGCCAGTTAATTGCGTATTAAAATAGTTGGTTGGTTGGTTGTTTTTATGGCATATCAACCTCGGCGGGTCATTTATTGCCAACTAATTTTTTTATTTATTTATTACTGGTAATACCTTTTTCTTTCGACAATTTATTGTTGTTTTTTATATAAGTTTTGTGTCTAGTAATACTTTTTCTTTTCAAGTATCAAGATTCATTGGGATTTGTCTTTAAGGGCAGGGTCCTCATGTCCTACCCTGTTATTTAACCCATAACTTGAGGGAAGGGACGAATTAATACCTTTTCCAAGGGTACCAGTGCTTATGCAGGGTATTCAACTGGAATTCGAACTCTGCTCACTGATTTCTCTTTCCGAGCCGATATCCACTGCACCACAACGCACAACCGTCACTATACGCTTACAGCACCTGGTATTCCCAAGCGGTCACCCATCTAAGTACTGACCAGACTCAACGTTGCTTAACTTCGGTGATCGAGCGAGAACCGGTGTATTCAACGTGATATGGTCGTAAGCCGTATTAAAGCTACAAGAAGAAGTAATGGATTGATACTTTTTTCAAGGGCATTTACGCGTAAGTGAATGCAACGAATTCAACTAGAATTCTAACTCGGCTCTCCCGCGGTCATCTTCTATCGCCTTGGTTTCCATTCTTCTCATATCCTTTATTCGACATCTCCTGTACCTCTTTTTTCTCACACTGTAACCACCTGTGTATCAGTGGTCTTGCCTTGCTTTGGGTGAAATAATTATAAAAAAACTGATTTATTAAGCAAAATAAATGATTTATTCTTTTTCATTCTCCAGTACCAACAGCGCATCGCTCTGGTGGACGTTAATGAGAAAAATCCTTATTTTACTCAATCGAAATACAACATTCAAGTTAACGAGGTAAGCCTTAACCCATTTTCATAGACGATCACAAACAGTATATTCTCTTTGACACATTTACAAATAATCATACAGACATTCAATGGCTTGACAGTATTTAATGATAAGTCAAAATGTATTCATCTATTTGTATGACTAAATTTTATAAATTTTAGGTTTTTGAAAAATGGATTCGAGATAAAATAATAAATGGTTCTTTCGTTCGCTTTACTTTTTACAATGTCCTTATTTTATCAATTATTAGGGAAAAGACTCCCGCTCATTTCCAATTTCCTAATTTAACTTTCCTAATCTGCTAACCATCTCCAAACATTTTCGATTGGGTTTAGATCAGGAGAGCACGATGAATGGCTCAAAGCTGAATATTGTTTTCCATAAAACATTTTTTTAATCGTATCACCCCGAGCAAGGCGGTAACGCCACTGATATGCAGGGGGCTACATAAGAGCAAAAAGATTAATTAGAAAAGAGTGAAGAGAAAAACGAACCAGTTAGAAAGGAGCAATAGAAGGATGGGAATACAGGTGTGATGACAGTTGCAAATGTGGAGAGAAAGGAAAGGATATACGATAGGGTGAAAGAACTAGCGTCAAGTGGTTAAGAGATGAGTATTGACATTGTATTTAAATTCCTGGCGGTTGTAGCCGTCAGGAAAGCAAGAATATGTAAACGAGTTCCACAGGCGGGAAGTGCGAGAGAAGAAGCTGCAGGAGTAGAATTGTCGTCTGCATTTGCTTAATCTAACTGTGAATGAGTGGGACCCAGTTGCCAATCAGGTTGCACGAGTAAACACATGTTGCAGAGGCACCAGTGACTTAAGTTATGTCTGATCTTCAGTCGTTGTGGCTTTCAACATTGCCCAGCTAAAAATCCAGTTTTTCCACATCGACAAGCGCTTTCAGTAATTAATGATGCCTTTCTTAACATGTCCATGCAACTAGTAGCCGTTTGACATTCTTTTGTCTTCTGTAACTCAAGAGCTACATTATACGAAAATGAACCCCAGGCCATAATTGATTTACCTCCACTGTGTCGTGTTGAGAAAATTTCTTTTTGGACAACTTTTGCATCCCAGTAACACTGAAAACTATCTTGGCTATCATGGTTAAATTTTTCTCGTTTGAAAACAACACTTTCTTCAATTTTATCTACATCCCAAGTTTGATAATCAGAAGCAAATTCTAAACAGGGTTTTTTATGACGAGGAAGAAGGTGAGACCTCTGCAGCCATTTCAAGTTCTTAAATCCTTTCTTATTTAAATGCCATCGAATTGTTCGAGAGCTGAATTCAGGATCTGTATATACTTTTATCTGATCTGACGTTAGGCTTGAATCTCTCTTAACTTCTCGCCTAATGCGTCTGTCGAGAGATGATGAGATTTTATTGTGGTGATTGCTTGATTTTTAAAAGCATACACATCCGGGTTTTTAATGAAGTTAGCAATGACAGTTCTGCTATGGTCAATTTCATTTGCAATGGCTCATTACGAAAGACCACGTCTTTGAAGTTCAACAATCCTGTCCTGTCTGATATTTGTTAAAATTTTACCTTTAACCATTTTAAAATCTGAAATTTAATGGTGGAAATGTGTTAAGCAAATGCCTACACGCCTGAAAGTATAAACACATTGAATTATTTCTAAAATTTTTGTCAAGTAATTTTTTTTCCGGTTCGTGGAACTCCGTTCCGTTTACTTGCTTCCCTTATCGCTACAATCTCCAAAAATGTAAGTTCAATTGTCATCTTCTATGTTCTTGAATCTTATTCATCTTTTCTCTCACTCTAACCCTCTGTGTACTAATGGCGGTCCCGTCTTGCTTAGGATGAAATGATTAAATAAAAATAAAAATATGTATACATTCTCAAGAGAACGGTAGGTGAAATCTCACAACGACGAGAAGAGAAACTGTTCGTTATATTGGTTATTTGACTTGAGACTAAATCGTTTGAAATACAAACTCAAGAATATATCAAATGGCAGTATTCCATCACCAAAAACTTCGAAGTCTTCAGAAAGAAACTCAAACAATAAGAGAGAAAGACTAGACTAAATCAACATCGTATTCCCTTCAATAACATTACCATAGACTCTTCCATGCAAGAATTGGTCTACTTAGTCATCAACGCCATCACTCTAAAGGAAGCGATCAGTAGGAAGAAAATTAAATTCTTGTATACGAGAAATAAAGCCGACGACGATGATGAAGACAGCCTATTTATTCGAAGATTCAAATCGCATGGTCTGGCACTTAAAACATCTTTGCAGTTAACTCTGTTTTCTCTCAAGACAAATTAACGGACCAGTCTTCCGTTCGGCTAGCGAGAAGTCTGACTGTCTCTTTGCCCATCTCGGCCTCTCAACCTGCGACTTTCTGACTGTTTCGCCGATACTGATTGACGGCTCGTCAGCCGACTGTGGTCAGTGCTTAACCGCTGTTTCGTTACCCACTATAAGCGCATCGTAACTAACTTAATTTGACAGTTACTCTGCTTAGGTATGCAATTCTAATCATAAAAACGAACCTACGACCGGAATACCTTTACTTCTGGTCATGTGGCAATTTATACCGGAAGTTTTCATGTGTTTATTTATTTATTTTATTTCCTTTCGGCCAGCGGGTGAAACTCTCTTCTCTATATTTTACTGCCTACAGTCAGTCAGTTAAGGACACGTTTGGGCGACCATGTCTTGAAATAGACATGACTGACTCGGCATAAGATTTCTCGCAGTAGGTTGCCATTACTTTCTGCGGTAGACTAGTTGGCAACACAGCCTGTTCTGTTATTTGACCCATAGCTAGAGGGGAGAGTATTTACAACGAATTCAACTGAATTTCGAACTCGGCTCTCTGATTTCTCGTTCCGAGCCGATATCCACTGCACCACGATGCACATTATCGCCTACGCAAGTTCCAGATAAAATCATTTAAGATATACTTGAATTCGTGTGTGCTCTGTGTCAATTTAAGCGGAGAGTTATTGGTTGACAGGTAAACATCTTCATATTAATCTAAACTTATTTATAAATGGAACTTTGTCTGTGTGTGTATGTGTGTCTCTGTGTGTGTGTCTGTGTGAATTTTTAAAAACAAAAATGTTTTCTTGAAACTTTTATTTTAGTTTTAATTGTAAGTTAAATGATTAAATTTACTTTTTCCAGTAAGCAAAATAGTCTGGTGTTTTTCAAACAGAAATTATATTGATTGGAATCTAAAATGAATTTTGTTTTTCAATTTTCGGCTATTTTTGAGCGACCGGCACATTTGTAAACAAAAGTTAATTCTTGGTTTTAAAAATCTTGCAAAAATAAAATATAGATCTGTGGCACGTTATTTTTGGAAAATTAGCAAATTTAATGGGAAATTAATCTGATTTACACATGTCTTACTAATCTGTAACATGAAATTTAGTCTAAAACTATTTCTTAATCATGGAAATTTGATCTTTCTTACCTTTCCCGTACGTTTTGATATGTGACGACTTCCAGATATGATATAAGCTATGTGTCTATGGTGATCACAAGTGACATAATTATTCAAATATTTTTCCTGTCAGGGAAAGAAACCGTGAAACACATGACCTTTTAATGTACCCACAGAAATTATCATACAAAAAGAACTTCAAATACATTTAAAAAAATTAAATTATTTTTAAAATATGATGGCTCGATGATTTGTATTAAACTTTTCAATTTTCGATTATTGAACTGTCTTCACTTAATAAATTACTCACCTAACGTCTACAAGTCTTTGAAATATTTTAAAGATATTTTTGAAACGTGATAAATTATTATAATTAGAAAAAAACGTGAAAACGATTCTTTTTAAATTTGATTATTAATCGATTTTTTTTACTCAGACTATAATGTCTGTAATGTATATTATTTATTAAAGCAATTAAAAGCTTATCAAATTCAATAATATCATAGTTTTATTGCATTTTTTTACTATTGGGAGCTGAGTTTCAGAAAAAAAGCCAAATGGTTCAAAAAATAATAGATGATTTACATTACCCAATGAGTCCTGCGTTTATCTAATAAAACCAATTTTGCCTACAAAATTTAATTTCTTGAAATTTCGTGAATTTAGGTAGAGGTGGGGTTAAAAGTTGTAAAAAAATATTTTTACCACGATTTCTTTTTAAATAATAATTTCAAAAATCATTTTATTTATTTTTGAATAAGTCCAGAAAGTTTCGTTAAAATGTGACAATTATTTGATTTTTGCAAGAATTTCCAAATTAATGTGTTTTTCACCGGAAAAAACACTAAGTTACTTAAAATTTACATTTTCCATTGTAAACTCTCGTAACGATTTGGTTACCCGATAACTAAAATCAAAACATTTTTTTTTACCAAACTTTCGATAGTGTTAAAAAAATTGGAAATTTAAAAAAAATACTTAGATTTTTCCTCTTAGTAATAACATTTTGATGGAAAAAGTTCGTTTTCATTAAGTTTGAGGCCTTTTTACTTCATACTATGCTGTTTTTTTAGCGATTTAGTGGAGGTACTAATACTGACAATTTAAAAAGGAGGAAATATGAAAACGGAGGAGTAAGGCTCTTTGAAGAAAGCAGGTGCGGTTGCAAAGGCAAAAATGGACGCAAGAAAAGAACAGCCGATGGTCGACGAAAATACATTTTTTGTGTACTTTAAATGGCCTCGTATCTGCCTTTCTTAAATTGGCCTGATAAAAAAAAAACAAACAAACAAAAAAAAGACTATTGTTTGGATTGCTTACAATCAAAACAATAGTCTTTTTTTGTTTGTTTGTTTTTTTTTTGTTGTTTTTTTTTTTTGCGGTTTTTCCGGGAAAGAGTGTCAATTCCTTGCGTCTATATTAATAGTTAATTTGTAAATATTTCACTGATTTTACTTATTGTATTCAATTTTTATTCTCTGACATAATAATTCAGAATTATTTTTACTTTTGTCCCAAAATATTTCAGTTTGTATATAACAATATATAAACTTAAAATGGAAATTTGTCTGTGTGTGTGTGTCTGTGTGTGTGTCCGTTACCTATAGACTCCGAAACGGCTGAACATATTTTCTTGAAAATTCACACGGTTGTACGATAAGCATCTGCGAGTGTTCTTGGTTAGGTTTTGTGTCAAGGTACCCCCGATAAATATCAAAAATCGATAATCGACAAAATTGCGTTATAAAAGGAGTGGTCCGATTTTAATCAAATTTGACACACTCATAGACAAAGACATAAGAAACGATATTCAGAAGTTTCAAGGTTGCAGTTCTTACAATAGTGCAGAAAATCGATAATATATATATATAAAAGGCAAGTTGTTTGTGTGTGTGTCTGTTTATCTACCTGTATGTCTGTATTTTTTTTTCAGCCCTTTTATTTTAGTTTTTGCTTCGAGTTTGACTCTAAGTAGGTATAATTTCATTTACTCAGAGGACTTATTTAGCCTTCAAATTTCAGTTTACGACGAAAAAACTTATTTGATATCGATAGCACGAAATCAAAATTTGACTTACATCCATTCATTTTTCTTTCAGTCTACGGTTTCGCTTTAACTGGAAACAACTATTACTTTTTAGTCTTTCGTGCCAACGCCTAAAGAGTCTGAGCTCCAGGACTATGGATTAGTTTTAAAGCTTTCATTACACCCGAACAACGCCGGGCTATACTGCCAGTTTTGTATATAATTTTAATCAAATAAATGCGTTTTTGTATAACAAATGCACAATTTAGATTAAAATTAAAGTAACTGTATATATTATCAGCGCAGTAGATGTCTTATATGTTAACGTGTTAGGAATAGTCATCATGTATGTATGTAGATATATATGTATTCTTTATTTTTAAAAAATTTGGATTTCATTTTGATTTGAGTGCAGATGACACTGGTAGGGACGGTGGTATTCTCATTGGCGGACAAAGCAGCAGATGGTGACGTCACTGGAACAATTTCTACGTTTCGGCTGCATCCATTTACAGACGAGAAGGTCAGAATAACAAACGGGCATGTCTCGTCTTTCTTTCTTCCTTTTGGTTTTTCTTTCAATGCAAATGAATGTCTGAAAAGAAATACTTATTCTTTTTAACTTTGCAATTTTTTTTTTTTCGTCTTTTGACAGGTTGATGGCCGAGGTAAATTTTCAATGTCCACCTTGGGAAAAGAAATAATTTTAAAAGAAAGCTTGGACCATGATGCCATGCGAGTGAGGAAGCAATCTCAATATTTCTTGAACGTTTCTGTACAGGTAAGACTTCTGTTTGAGTTTTACACCTGTTTTCATGCTAAGAAATGTTTAATCCATATGCAGCAAAAATGCTACGGAAAATATATCTTCTGATAGTTTCGTATGAGCACAATCGGGTTCCTGTAAAAGTTTTCCACTGACTGCTGGGTTTTTGTCCCACGCTGTAGTTCGATTCCCGTTTGCGTCAGTTTAAACGGAACTTGAAAAACCGTGTACGTTAAAAACAAAAAAAAAACAAAAAAAAACCACACATGAGATATATTGTATGTGGGGAAAGTATTGGATACAGCGGTTTATATATATATATATATATATATATATATATATATATATATATATATGGTGGTCTAAAAGTAGGTGAACAGTAAATTCTCTTTCATCAGCACTTAAATTATTTACCATTATAGATTCTCTGAATTATCTGAAAAGAAAACATTAAATTTAGTCCAAAAAATTTAAATAATATAGCACAATACCCTGATAATCAAACAGGTACAAAAATTTAAATACCTGGGAAGTGTTATAACAGAAGACGGAAAGTGTGACACAGAGATCCGAAGGCGAATTGGCATGGCGAAGGAAGCATTCCAGAAGTTGAGTAAAGTATTAAAAAACAGGACAATTTCGCTAGAAACAAGGAAGAGAGTACTGTATTGCTACATGCTGTCCGTCCTTCAATATGGCAGTGAATGCTGGACAATAACATCAAAAATGAAGGAAAAACTTGAAGCAACTGAAATGTGGTTCTACAGAAGGATGCTGCGAATATCATGGATCGAGCATGTAAGCAATGAGGTCTTAGAAATGATGGAAACAAAAAGGAAATTAATACTGAGCATCAGGAAGAAACAGCTGAAGTTCCTAGGGCATGCAATGAGGAAGGAGGGCTTGGAGAACCTGATATTAACAGGCCAAATAAAGGAGAAAAGAGACAAAGGAAAGCATCGGATAACATATTTGAAGGACCTAATCAGGTGGATGATGGAACGAGGGTTGCGTGGTGTAACAGGAGAAGGCGTGCTAAGAGCCACCAGGGATAGGGAGATGTGGAAAGCCATGATCGTCTACGTCCTGAAGGGACAGGGCACATAAAAGAAGAAGACCCTGATCAACAAAAAAAAAAAATTGAAATTGTGTCGAGACACCAAACATTTTTTGAGGGCGGTGAGTCCGAAAATTACTTTACTTTTTCTTAGTAAGTTTTTGCTGTACGAATGCATCATTTTTGGAAAAAAAAACAAAAAGATTTTTTCTTTTTTTTTTTGTATATATGATATTGACCGATGGCAATATTTCTCAAAGCAAAATTCGTATTTAAACCAACAAACGTTCAGTCAGTCAGTTAAGTGTCATACGTGATACATGCTTTGGGCGACCTTGTCTCGAAAGAGACATGACTGACTGGACAGAAGATTATCCCGCAGTAGTTTGCCATTGCTTTCTGCGATAGACTGGTTGCCAGCCAAAGTTATAGAACTCAATCTGTTCTATTATTTAACCCATAAGAGGGAAGAGATGGATTAATACCTTTCCCAAGGGAAGAGATGGATTAATACCTTTCCCAAGGTTATTTGTGCGTAAGTGAATGCAAGTAGTCTGCTTATTGAGAAATACTATTTTTTTTAATAGCAATCAGACTCTAAATCTTTAAAAATAACATGATCGAATATGTCAAGACCAACAAGTATTTTCATCAAATCATTTAATAAACTAACAACAGAAATAAAACCTTCGTGAATATAAGAACTATGGTAAAATATTTCTCTTTCGTGATTGTCTGTCACGTTCAATGTTATTTAACTCTATTTAGATATTCCAGCAGTAGTTAGTCATCATTTGTTTGCCCCACCGTACCTGGTAAATTTATCTTGATGGCTATGTAACAAATGAACCTTAATACTTATATTAGCGTATCACTGATAAAGCTTATTAGTTAATTTGAATTTTTGCGATAAATTAAAAATATTCTGTACTTCTATTTTAAAATTTTTGACTCAAAAACACTTTTTTTCTTATAAAAAATAGTTTATTTCAGGTGGCTGAATAAATTGCTCGGCCTGTCGGAAAATTTATGGGTTTCTACGACCTTTATTAACTAAATGTTTCGATCATCCAAGATCATAAATTGATCTTTTTTTTAAAATAAAAATGAGCAATTTTAGTACAGCAAAAACGGTAGCTAACCACAAAAGATCATTTTGGAACCAGCATCAAATTAGCTAAAAAAGTGTTTTGTTTCTTGGCACTAAAATTCGTATTGACCAGTGTTATTATGCAATAGTATGTTATGATGTAATGAATATCGTCTCGGAATGAGAAATGGGAGAGCCGAGTTCGAATTCCAGTTGTATTCGTTGCATTCACTTACGCGCAAATATCTTTGAGAAATGTATTAATCCATTTCATCTCCATTCAGCTATTGGTTGAATAGCAGAACAGATTATGTCCTGCATAGTCGGTTGGCAACCAGTCTACAGCAGGAAGAAATGGCAATCTACTGCGGAAAAATATTCTGCCGAGTCAGCCCAAAACATACCTAACATCCTACTCTTCCTTACAGCTATTCGTTAAATAACAGAACAGATTGAGTTCTACAGCCTTGGTTGGCAACCAGTCTATCGAGGAAAGTAATGGCAACCTACTGCAGGAAAATCTTTAAAATCTTTATATATTTACTTTTAATAAATTAGGTCGACATACAATATATATTTTAAGGCTATTCGCGTTCACTATTGTTACTGATGCGACTATGACGTACTACGAAGCCTATCCCACTCGGTTGCCCAACATTTCTATTTCATTTTGTCTTGTTTTTATGGCTGTTGTTTATAAATTGTTAAGGGCTGAACTGTGCGTCTAAACACGTTGGACACCAGAAAATATTAAATTTAGCTTTCCTATATCTTCGGCTTTTCTTCTTAGTGCTAAATATAATTGTTGTGGATTCGGAGTGAGGAACCGCACAATATAATTGTTATGTCGTGAGTAAGAATAAATAACTCAACAACAGGAATAGGTTAATTGTTGTATTCCGTGAAAATAGTATTTACAAAGGTTATTAGTATCCAATACAAGAATAGAGGTTAATCGTCTCAACCGTCGTCAGACGTAGTATGAGCAATGGGTACTTCCGGGTCGTCACCGGAAGTCTACGACTGACTTGTCGATCGGCTGCTCGGCACACTCTCCAACGTAGATGCCACCATTACTTTACATAGTAATGGAATAGTCCATTATAGCCGAATAGGCGCGGGTGTCCCAACAATAATGAACAACAAAAACAGATATTGAGATAGAAAAAAAGGTTATATTGAACGTAATATACAAACTGGAACGCAGGTTAGTAAATCCAGGAATACTATTAGTAAGAAATAAATATATACAAGTCTTGAAGTGAAGTCGTTGGAAATAGTATATCCGTGTATATTATTCTAGCTGAGTGGAGCTCAGAGCTAGTCTGACTTCTGACGAGGTAGTCTCTGGGTAACTTCGGTATCTCTCGGTAACTTACGTTTCAGTTCCAGTACTTTCCGATAACTCTAACGGATCTTCTGTTCTCTCTATGGCAGGAGTATATGTATACTCAAGTCGAGTCCATTATCATATACAAAGGGGAGATCCTACAACAATAATCGACATTTATGTTTTGAAATCCCCCTCTAACTACACGTATATAATTCCATAATTTAAAAGATTACTTTAATTTGTTGACATTATTTCAGAAGATGAAACAAGTTAAACAGAATGTTACTAATTTGCCATTCAAATGCACAACATTGTTCTGATATATAGAAATTCTCAAAAAATCATATATTATCTCAAGCGGCGTCAATCTTTAATAGATTTGTTAATCAAACAGAGGCTACACGAACTTCAGCTTTGATGAGCCTGAACCAAGTAAATACCAGCAGAAAATAAATAAAATAATGATAAAGATTTTATCATATATGAATCTTCTATAAATACTTCCATGGTAATTGTTCTGATGAACTTTGCTCGGTGGCACCTAAACCTTATAAATTTAAGCGTAGTACTTGATTGTGGTGCATTGGATATCGGCTCGGAACGAGAAATTGGGGAGCCGAGTTCGAATTCCAGCTGAATTCATTGCATTCACTTACGCTCAAATACCCTTGGGAAAGGTATTAATCCGTCTATTCCTTCCAGTTATGGGTTAAATAACAGGACAGATTGGGTTCTATAGCCTTGGTCGGCAACAAGCGTGTATCACGTATGGTAAGCGTGTATCACGTATGGCACTTAACTGATTGACTGAATATAATAGTTGAAAGCATGATTAAGGCTTCTACTGGTCATAAAGTGGGGGAACAGTTTTATATTGTTATGAAGTAATAAACTGATCCCCCAATAATTACTACTTAATAATATAATACCTCTCTTCCCCCTCTAGCTATGAGTCAAATAGCAGGACAGATTGGGTTCTATAGCCTTGGTCGGCAACCAGTCTACCGCAGAAAGCAATGGCAACCTAATGCGGGATAATCTTCTCCCCAGTCAGTCATGTCTCTCTCGAGACATAATCGTCCAAGCGTGTATCACGTATGGCACTTAACTGACTGACTGAATATAATAGTTGAAAGCATGATTAAGGCTTCTACTGGTCATAAAGTGGGGGAACAGTTTTATATTGTTATGAAGTAATAAACTGATCCCCCAATAATTACTACTTAATAATATAATACCTCTCTTCCCCCTCTAGCTATGAGTCAAATAGCAGGACAGATTGGGTTCTATAGCCTTGGTCGGCAACCAGTCTACCGCAGAAAGCAATGGCAACCTACTGCGGGATAATCTTCTGCTCAGTCAGTCATGTCTCTGTCGAGACATGATCACTTAAACGTGTATCACGTATGGCACTCAACTGACTGACTAACTCGATTGCCAGTTATATGGATTAAGTTCTGGTGCAGTGGGTATCGGTGCGGATTGAGAAATCCGAGAGCCGAGTTCGAATTCCTGTTGAATTTGTTGTATTTACTTGCACGTTAGTGAAATTTTCACTTACTGAAAATATATAGTTATAGTTTCATTATACGAAGAGACTTAAGTGATATCAGTCAATTTCGACCCTTTTCTTTAATTTACGATAAAGACCACTGTAAAAAATTTACTCTCCCCACCATATATATATTTAAAATATACATATATATATACTAGCAATATAGCCCGGCGTTGCTCGGGTGTAATGAAAGTTTTTATATATATATATTATCGATTTTCTGCACTATTGTAAGAACTGCAACCTTGAAACTTTTGAATATCGTTTCCTATGTCTTTGTCTATGAGTGTATGAAATTTGATTAAAATCGGACCACTCCTTCTATAACCCGATTTTTTCGATATTTATCGGGGGTACCTCAACACGAAACCTATCTAAAAACACTCGCAGGTGCTTATAGTACAACTGTGTCAATTTTCAAGAAAATTGGTTCAGCCATTTCGGAGTCTATAGGTAACGGATACACGCACACACAGACACACACAAACATAGTTCCATTTATATATATATATATATATATATATATATATATATATATATATATATATATTAAATAACTTTCATCCAAAAGGAAAACTAGGAAGATAAATCCGAAAGACCCGATCCTAATTAATATTAATATTTTAATATTAAAAAATGATACAGGTGGAGGGCTCAATGTAATTAAAATTACAGAGCTAATTATAAAGTAAAATAAATTTCGATGTTCAAAACTGTTGACCAAGACAAATTTTCAAATTTTTTCATTTAAAACTCAATCTAAAAGTAAAATTGTCCAAAATCTAAAAATAGACATTGATTGCTAACCGATTTTTTTTTTTTTTGGTGACGTAAATTTTTTACTTCCGCCGGTGAATTCTTAACCTTCAATTTTTTATTTCTTTTTTATTTCATTTTGAAATGTGGTAGTTGCCGATGAGATGTGAAATCTATCTTAGGGATTTCATGTTGAAATGATCATTCAATTCGGCGATTCTACCTCTGAGCTACGGGCGCTTTTTTTAGCGTGTATATTATCATTATACACGCCCAATAGCCAGAGTGCTCCAATTCATTACTGAATGAGCGATGCGTACATGTCAGTGTAGCTACTGTTTTTCAAAGTCTACCATTTTTTCAGAGTGCTCAATCAGGGTGTGAGACCGTATATATATATATATATATATATATATATATATATATATATATATACACAACGGTCATTATTATAGCAGAGAGGATATTCATTTTATTCGAAATGTCGGTAAAGCCATAAAATAATTTAGAGGAAAAAACATTCGTACAGTATTTTCCCCCATTTCTCAAACCAGAAAAAGGAAAAAAGTGCTTGTAAACAATGGTTGACCTACATCGCGTTGTTAAGCACTTACAAGAATCGATTAGGACCTTTAGTTCATTCTACACAATGCACTTTTTTAATCGATATTTACTGAGGTCACGATTTCCTACCGTCTTTTCAATTACGGGAAATACGACACTCTCTGACACGCAACAGGACTAGAGAACTTTGAGGTCATGTAAATATTATTCGAAGTTGTAATATAAAAGCCATACTGATTAGTTAACTGTCCAAATAGGTGGTATGCTTTATTGGAGGCAAATAAAATATCTTCTTGAGAAATGAAAAAGTATCAATTGCGTCTTATTTTCACCAATCGTAATTAATAAAAAGACGCTTCATTCAAAGACTCTAAAACTGGACCAAATTTAATGAACGCAGTAGTTAAACAAATACTAATACCATGGCGATATTTTAGATTTTACATCGGATGTACGTTGTGGTACAGTAGATATCGGCTCGGGACGAGAAGCCGGGGAGCCGAGTTCGAATTCCAGTTGAATCCATTGTATTCACTTACGCGCAAATACCCTTGGGAAAGGTATTAATCCGTCTATTCCTTCCAGTTATGGGTTAAATAACAGGACAGATTGGGTTCTATAGCCTTGGTCGGCAACCAGTCTACCACAGAAAGCAATGGCAACCTACTGCGGGATAATCTTCTGCCCGGTCAGTCATGTCTCTTTCGAGACATGATCGCCCAAGCGTGTATCACGTATGGCACTTAACTGACTGACTGATTATGATTGCTCGTGATCACCGAAGTTAAGCAACGTCTATCCTGGTCGATACATTTAAGATCAAAGTTGGCTGGAGATCATGGAGTGAGAAGGGAATTAAACAAGAGGAAGAGCGACAAAGAAACTTACAATTACATCAAGCTAATTCAACTGATAATTGATGAGACCTTACCGCCAATCTAGTACTGCACTTAATTTCATAAGGTTTTAGCGAAGAGATTATTCGAACAATTACCATGGTAGTATTTATAGAAAAGGCACAGGAAAGTTACATTACGGCAGTAGGAAAATGACAGAAGCCGAGATGTCAGGTCAGGATCTATAATATTGCTGATTCTTCGGATTTTCTCTGCAAATGTTGTTCATTAGCCTTTTGATAATATGTTACCCGCATGTTTAAAGTACCTTTACATGTAGCGTCAGTTAAAGAACCCATTGTTCTCAGTGGAGCATAAGCCATCTCAGTAGAACGTAGGCCGTCTCAGTGGAACATAAGGCACCTCAGTAGAGCGTAGTTCGTCTCAGTGGAGCATAGGCCGTCTCAGTAGAGTATAAGGCATCTCAATAGAACGTAGTCCGTCTCAGTAGAGCGTAGGCCGCTACAGTGAAACATAAGGCACCTCAGTAGAGCGTAGGCCGTCACAGTGGATCATAGGCCGTCTCAGTGGAGTATAAGACATCTCAGTAGAGCGTAGGGCGTCTCAGGAGAGCGCAGGTCGTCTCAGTTGAGCCATCGACGAGAGGGTCGTCGAAGCTTCTGTAACTTGTCTTTTTTTACAGGTAGTAGTATTGACCCTACGCAAGCCACTTCATCCTCCGGACGAGGTAGACTGGTTGCCATCCAAGGCTATAAAACCCAAACTGTCCCGCTATTTAACCCATAGCTGAAGTAAGAGAAACGACGATTCATATTTTTCCCAAGATTATCTGCGCGTAAGTGAATGCAACGAATTAAACTGTAATTCGAACTCGGCTCTCATTTCTCCGATTTCTACGTTCCGAGCCGATATCCATTGCACCACCCACGCACATTCATGCAGCATCAGAAAACCGTTATCATTTTCAAAAAAAAGTTTACACTCTAAAACGACGGATGTACAAGAGTATTTGCGCATAAGTAATACTATGCATTAAAATATTTTTTAAATAATTAAAAAAAAAACACTTTGAGCCTTCCTCTTAATAATAACATAAACATTTTGATAGAAAACTTTCGTTTTTACTAAGTTCTGGGTCTTTTATTTATACTATGCTGTTTTTCCAGCGATTTAATGGAAGTACCTACAATAATGTCTTTTAACATCTATATTTAATGCTTAAATTTTTATTCGCTTTTGTTTGAGAGATTTTCAACGAGCGAAGTTATATGACAGTCGTCTGCCAGACTGTTCAGAGAGTTTCACAAAGACAAAGTCTCAATCAAAAGAAAGGGATAAGATTGCACATGATGGTTATTGTAACGCATTATGTGATGTTGATAATGTTCCGCTTTTCCTTTAGTCATTAAAAATATGCGTATAAGATATGATTTCCGAATCACATATTCGAAGAAACTGATGTTAAGAAAATAATAAAGCAAAAGTAGAACGATTTAGCAATTTCTTCATTAATTGACTGATCGGAATAAAACAAATAAATAAAACTAACGTCCGAAGAAACGATGATTTCATAATCTGAATGACCAGAATAAAAGAAAATAAAAAGCTGGGTATCTCAACTTTTTCACAATACTTCCTGCTACCTAAGTTTTAAAATGAATTTTGATAAATAAAAAAGCTTTTGTTGCTTAAGGATCTGGTTAATGTTTCTTTGATTCGGCCTTGTGTCATACATAACCGAAATCCCTACAGCTTACAAGTTTTATGTTGAATAATATTCATCAGAATTATCATCAGAAGGTTTTCATCATCAGAAGGTTGGTTGTCGGCAGGTTGGAATATGTGGAACTGTGTGGAATAGCGTAAGAAAAATAAAATATACATTTTGCATTTTAAAATAGAAATTTATTAAAAGGAAAAACTAACATAACTTGTAGGAGTTCATGTACAATTAGAAATATTAAGAAGTTAAGGGTAGAGTTCGTACAAAATGATCATAGTAGTAATTGTTGAAAGAGATAAGGAGAAAGAGAAAGCGGACAATGTCCGAGTTGACCTGAAGCTTCTCTCTTTACATTTTAGCGGTATCTCTCGCTGCTCCCATCTCTGACGCTATTTACCCACCTTCCCACTTAAGGCGAGATGTGACACAAGGTCTTTTTAATGTGGGTCTTCCCGGTCATATAGCCAGGCCAAATATATCTGTCTATCTTTCCCCAGTCGTGATTCTACCCTTCGGCGGAACCACGACTGGGTTAGTGTTCTCTGCCCGAAAGCAGAGAGCGCTCTCACTCGAAGGCAGAGAGCTGACAGTATCATAGTAGCAGAGGCAAATGCCGGCTGCAACTCTGACTGCCTGTGACTGGTTAGAGACCATCCTTAAATATTGAATCCAGTCACATGGGGTGGTTCCCAGAACGATTTTTTCTTTAGCTGTGGAAAAACCACTTCTCTGACGTATTTTGAATTTTGCGATTTGAAGACCAATCTTTTTTAAAGTTTTCAAAAGTTATCTTCTTTTTTTTCGTTCATTTTGACAGCTTGACAAGTTGGTAAACAAAAGTTAATTCTCCATTTTAAAAATCTTGCAAAAAAAATTATACATTTGTGACACGTTATTTTTTTAAAATTAGCAAATTTAAATTTAAATTAATCTCATTTACACAAGTATTACTTGTTTATAGCAAGAAATTTAGAATAAAAGTATTTCTTAATCACGGAGGTCAGAGCTTTCTGGGCTGTTAAGTGATTGAGAACAGCCAGATGTGGTGATAAGTATAGCGGACATAACTGACATAATTTTTCAAATTTGTTTCCTGTAAAGGGAAGAAACTGCGAAACACGTGACCTTTTAATGTAACACAGGAAATATCATACTTAAAATATCTTCCACAAATACACACAGAAAAAAGAAAATTTAGTTTAAATATCTTTAGGCTCGGAGATTTGTATTAAGCTTTTCAATTTTTGATCAGAAAATATAAGCTTCACTTAATAACTTAATAACCTAACCGCCACAAGGAGTTGAAGAACTTTTTTGGAAAATTTGAAACTTTATAGAATATTAAAATTTAAAAATTTTGCCGGTTACAGACAAATAAACACCAAGGTTATTTGACCAGTCACGTTCAAATAGACACCAAGGTTATTTTGCCGAACGTGGTCAAATAGATATCAAGGTTATTTTGCCAGTCGCAGTACAAAAAACACCTAGGTTATTTTGCCGGTAAATATAAATAGTGTTTCAGAACTAACAATATATTATATTTGAGATCGTTTGCTCAGTAGTTGTGCAGACAAGACGTGAATAACATGGACTCTGTGGTCTGTGAATGCTGTCATCAGTGGGTGTATCTGAAATGTATTAGCAAGAGAAACATGCCCAAGGGCAAGTTTTAATTTGCAGAGCCTGTTATGCCTGAAGTGTTTTAAAATATTCTGAAACTTCTATATTTCTGCTAAAAAATTGCTGATAAATAAATTATTTGAACTTATGTTTTAACAATTTATGGTGGAAATATTTTAAACTACCGTAACAATTGATATTCGTTGTGGTGTAGTGGATATCGGCTCGAAATAAGAAATAGGAGAGCGGAGTTCGAATTCCAGTTGAATTCGTTGCATTCACCTAGGCGCAAATACTCTTGTAGGAAGGTATTAATCCGTTGTTTCTCCCTCCACCTATGGGTTCCATAGCCTTGGTTGGCAATGAGTCTACCGCAGAAAGTAATGGCAACCAACTGAGGGAAAATCTTTTTCCCAGTCAGTTATGTTTTTTTTCGAGACATGATCGTCCAAGCGTATATCACATAGCATTTTACTGACAAACAATTGATGGTTAGAATAAATAAAATTATGTGTTAAATCTGTGTGTTGTTATTTTTAACATTACCCACCTTCATAATAATAAAAATATTTACCAGCAAAATAGCCTTAGTGTCCATTTAACCGATACTGGTAAAGTAGACACTTTCTTTCTTTACTATGTATTCCGTAACTGAAATAAGTCGTAATATATAAGTATTTAGAGGTGTGGGGAACACAAAATAAAAATAACTCTCTTTTCTTCACTGTTTTCAAATTCGCGAGCCTGTGCGAAAATTTGCTCTAACGAATGAAAAGGGCTAGCGGCTTACAAACTGAGAAAAAGTAACGAGCCGATGTCAAATCGCTATATAATCTGATATATATATATAGGCAGAGAAAATTGAATCAATCTAGAAAGAAAAGAAGAGAATGAGAAAAGTAGATTTCCACGCGTCGGAATAACGCCGGTGTCAAAATACACGCTGATGTCTTCAGAATGGTAGGAGAGCTTGTTTTTACGTTCGTCCTGGACCGTGCCTTTCAACGAATGATAAACCTTCGCTGCTACTGCTGTCGTTAATTGTAGTGAGTGTGTACCTGTAAGTGTGTTTGAGCATGTATGTGTATGTTTATGAACCCTAACCTTTATCAGCCTTTAATGAGAGCTGAGAAATTTCTAAGAACTCTATTTAATTCCTAAGCTAATTACCTTAATATATATATTTTTTATTAGTGTTAATTAAAACTGCATAACTTTTATGTGAAAAACGAACTCTCTGAATTTATTTGAAGCATTTTAGAATATTACTTCGTGTCCGATGATTTAATTAAATATAAACATTTTCTCTTCTTGACAGTTCATCGAAACTAGGATCCTTTAATGTTTGATTCAGTCAGTCAGTTAAATGCCATACGTGAAACACGCTTGGGCGATCATGTCTCGAAAGAGACATGACTGATTGGGCAGAAGATTATCCCGCAGTAGGTTGCCATTGCTTTCTGCGGTTGACTGGTTGCCAGCCAAGGCTATAGAACCCAATCTGTCCTGTTATTTAACCAATAACTGGAAGAAAGAGACGGATTAATACCTTTCCCAAGGGTATTTGCGCGTAAGTGGATGCCATGAATATAAACTGGAATTCGAACTCGGCTCCCCGGTTGAGCGTTCCGAGCCGATATCCAATGCACCACAACGCAAATGTTTGATTACTTGTCCTAAAACAAGCTACTGAAACTTCATATGTGTAAATTTGTAAATAAATTTCTTATCTTTTTCATTAAAAAAAAAAAACACGTGTGTTTCCTCGTCATTATCCCTACATACTTCAGGGGCAATTAAGAATGCCCTACGAATAATTATAGCTGCAAATGTACAAAAAAGAGGTTTAAACGCCAAAGCGATATTGAATATGTTGATGAATTGCCTCAACATTATAGGCAAGAATATTTTTTTCATAAATATGGTTTCTTAAAACTTTCTATATTTGCAGGACAATGGATATCCAGTGACAAGAATATCCTTTGCAACACTTGAGATTGAAGTCCTAGATGCTGATGACCAGGGTCCAGCGTTTGTCTACCCGGGCTGTCCTAAAGTAGATCAGTTTTGTGCTAATCCTGCGTACAATTCACACATCACAGAAAACACAACGGTAAAATGAAGCAGTTGAAAAGATGGTTAATTTAGCAAATATCTCATCATTAAATCAGTTTAAAATTTATTTACGTTTAATAAGAGACAGACATCGTAGCAAGGTTCTTATGTGATCCGGTGGGGGGGGGGGGGGGGGGTAAGGAAATTTTGATTATCTCGACCTTTGAAATGTTTTAACTGCTTGTTTGTGTCTACCAAATTAAATGAAAATAGCATAATGTTACATTCTAGTATTAGAACAAACACGTCGATACGTTCTAAACTGTTTTATTCAACATGGCGTCTCTCTTGTTTACAACGACGGAAGTAAAAAAAAGAGCTATCAGACTACAAAAAGAGTAAAGTCTCTGAGAGTCTTGTAGTTTAACTTGTGGTGATACCGACCGCACAAAAGTGAGAAACCGGATGTTGGCTCTCTCACAACAAAAAGGAAAATGAATAAAACTCGTGTCGCGCATCCGAGTTTGCGCAGATGTTCCGGTTAAAAAATAAAAATCAATCAAATATCAAATTTCCATTTCGCGAGCCTACGCGAATTTTATTTACCAGCCAATGGGAAGCCCGGAATCAAATATGAAATTCGAAATGAACTGCTTCTGATCCAAAAAGCAGATATAAAAAGCCGAGACAAAAAGCAGAAAGACAGACCGGCGGAGACGAGCTGATTAGTTTCTCCCTTGACTTAAGTCGAGCGGCTACTATGCTGACCTCTTTCCTTCTCCCTGTCTCAAAAGCACTTATTGACATCAGGAGTGACCTCTCCAAAGACATTCCTCAAAAGTACTTACTGACCTTAGAAGCGGCAACTTCAAAATGAACATCCCCTTACCTACAATACGCTTCCACACTCCTAAGCCTTTTATCTTTTTCAGCATTATATTTTCCATGAACATTCTAACCTCTGTTGCACTTTTATTTCAAGTATTGCTTTAATTGTAAAATATAAATTGAAATGTGTATATATAAATGTTATTTTATACTCAAATTGCCTTTCTTGATTTTATAATCATTTTATGAATTATAGTGGGCTATCTTCCCACAGGCCAAATTCCGTTAACCTGCTAGGGTATACAATTACCCTTCACTAGAACGGAATCCTACTACAACTAGAAAAAGAATAAATAAGATAAGATATACCCGCTATAAACTTAAGTATTCTTTTGTGTACCGTGTTTATACCACATATAATCATGGTTCTCCACGTTTTCCTATCTATTGTAGCCCTAAGTAATATTTGTCCCTTTTACTATCCCTGCAACTCCCTGGTCCACCATCCATCTACAGAAGCTCGTTTTGATGTTTCCATCTGCCCCTCTTGCCTTCATTTATAGTGGGTTGCTTATCTATTCTTTTCTGGTTGTGGTGGGAGTCTGTTTTAGTGAAGGGTAGATGCATACCCTAGCAGGTTAACGGAATTTGGCCTTGTGGTAGATAGCCCACTATAAGTCATAAAATGATTATAAAATCAAGAAAAGCAAATTGAGTTGAAAAATAACATTTTTATATACACACATATCAATTAATGTTTTTTACAATTAAAGTAATACTTGAATATTGGTCCAACGGGAGTTAAAATGTTCATGGCAAATAATAAACCGAAATAGAATTAAGGCTTAGGAATGTGGGCAGCGTGTAAGTGAGGAATGTCTTTGATGTAGTCGCTCCTTAGGTCAGTAAGTAGTTTTGAGACAGGGGAGAAAGAAAGAGAGGTGAAGGGACGAGCATAGTAGCCACTTGACTTGGTCAAGGGAGATATTAATTACTCTCTCTCCTGTCACCGTCGGTCTGTCTGCTGGGTACTTTCTGTCTCGGCTTTTTATATCTTCTTTTTGGATCACAACAGCTCCTTTGGGATTTCACACTAGTATTTGATTCTGGGCTTCCCATTGGCTGATAAATAAAATTCGCGTAGGCTTGCGAAATGGAAATTTAATATTTAATTAATTTTTATTTTTCAACCGGAACATCTGCGCGAACTCGGATGCGCAACGACGACTTTTGGGCATTTGCATTTTTGTCGTTATAGAGCAAACATCCGGTCCATCGCTTTTGCTCGGTATCACCACACATATATCATGTGAGTGTCAAATTTTTCAAGCATCAGCATCCCTCTGTAGAACCACATTACTAAAGCTTCAAATTTCCTTTTCATCCCAAATTGTCTAATGTTCATTGCCTTATAGGAGGATTGATATTATATAGCAGCTCAGCACTGCTTTGTTTGTTTCTGACGAAATGTTTTTGTATTTGTCTATACTTCTGAGATCGAATAGGGGCAACTCGACCTGGAGTAATGTTTATGTTACGTCGGGTAACAGAATTATGTGAAATAATACAAAACAACGTAATAGTATAAAAGTAGGTGTATTGACAGGAAAGAGTAGTATTTACAAGAGGTGAAGATTAGTAGAATACAGAACAAGGTAATTAGTATACAGTATCGTCGTAGAGACGTGATAGATTGACTAGTAGAACACTTCCGGTACAATACCGGAAATACCCGACTGACTCGCTCACTCGACTTTCTTCCTCGAGGTATAATCACTACTATTTTATATAGTGATTCGAATAGTCCATTTCCGTGGAAAGGTGGAGAGTGCCCCAACAGTTTAGCAAGCTTGTCTTAATATCAACTATTAAAACTGAGAAGTGAGTTCGATTCTCACTGGGAACCCCATAATTTCGGCCTTGTGTTACATCTAAGCGGCGCTTAGAAAATTATCTTCTGAGATCAGATAGTATTTACATTGTTTACACTGTTCATTTTCTATCTTTGTTGTTTGTTTCCCATTTCCTTCTCCTAAGCCAATCCTATTAGCGTTAGACAAGGTTTTTATTTATTTTTCTCTTCACAATACGTATCTTTTTACTTTTTGCCGTTCTAGTTTTCTTCCAAGTATACCATTTCCCACCTTATTACAATTTATCCGTTCTGTCTAATTAAATTTTCACCTATGCATGTTTTGTAAATGGTGTTAGAAGCTCTTGTTTGAATAGACCGGTGTTCTATTGTATTTTTACTTTTTAAATAAGATACTTAAATATCCAGGACTCCTTGCAAATCGTTTTTTTATTTTTTATTTTTTTACGGAATCACTTTTCCAAACATCTGCTCCGAATAGTAAAATAAAAAGCCTTTTTTTAAATTTAGATGAACGCTTAATTGATTTATGAATTAACTAGCAGTATAGCCCAGCGTTGCTCGGGTGTAATGAAAGCTTTAAAACTAATCCATGGTCCTGGAGCTCAGACTCTTTGGACGTTGGCACGAAAGACTAAAAAGCAATAGTTGTTTCCAATTAAAGCGAAACCGTAGACTGAAAGAAAAATCAACGGATGTAAGTCAAATTTTGATTTCCTGGTATCGATATCAAATAAGGTTTTTTCGTCGTAAACTGAATTTTGAAGGCTAAATAAGTCCTCTGAGTAAATGGTATCATGGCTGAGGCTAAGAACTACAATTACACCTACTTAAAACAAAACCCGAAGCAAAAACTACAATAAAAGGGCAGAAAAAAATACAGACATACAAGCTAACACACACACAAACATCTTGCCTTATATATATATATATATATATATATAGATATATATATTATCGATTTTCTGCACTATTGTAAGAACTGCAACCTTGAAACTTCTGAATATCGTTTCTTATGTTTTTGTCTATGAGTGTATCAAAGTTGATTAAAATCGGACTACTCCTTCTATAATACGATTTTTTCGATTATCGATTTTCGATATTTATCGGGGATACCTCGACACAAAACCTAGCTAAGAACACTCGCTTATAGTACAACTGTGCAAATTTTAAAGAAAATCGGTTCAGCCGTTTCGGAGTCTATAGGTAACGGACACAGACACACACACACATACATACACACACACAGACAAAGTTCCATTTATAAATAAGTTTAGATATAGATTAAGGATATAATTAATTTAATTGGAGTAGATAGACTAAACTATCGCCCGGTTCACACTCCACCCACGTCTATTGAACAGATGAAGAGGCTCATCCCTTGTTCCCTGTTTAGGATGTGGTTTCCGGCTTTCTCTTTTCCAATCTTTTTACTTTTACGTAGCCCCCTGCGCATCAGTGGCGTTATCGCCTTGCTCGGGGTGATATGATTAAAAAAAAAATATATTCTGAGGAGAAAAAGAAATTTGATGAATAATTAATTTTTATAAGAATTTAAAAAATTTTTCTTTGTTAATAATAATGTTTATAAAGTTTCAAACATCTTTTAACTTTCTTTCAGTCAGTTATTAATTTATTAAGTAAAGACTATATTTACAAATCGAAAATTGAAAAGCTTAATACAAATCATGTATCATAAAGATTATAATTTATTCTTTTTACTTAAGATTTCCTTTTTTTTTAAAATATGAAATTAAGTAAGAGCAATATCGTAAAAATGTCACGTGTTTTAAAGGTTGCACCCCTTACATGGAAAAACACTGAGATGAACTTTTTCGGCTTTCAGTTCCCTTCTGTGTTTCCTGTGTACATTTCAAGATTCAACGTGCTTTGCAAACCATCCCTTTAAAATTTAAAGCAAGTTTTATATTTTTAATTCCTAGTTTCCTCATTTTGTAAAAATAAGTAATTGTGAAATTCACAATTTGTGGAGGCACCTAATAAAGAATAATATGAAAAATACATATTAAAAATAAAAATGAACAAATATAACATTAAATAATTTATGGAGTTACCTCTGTAACATGTTATATAATTTCATTCTCTGTTATTAAATTGTAAAATTAATTTAAAAGTAAGTTTTATGTTATTTTAATTTTTACTTTTTCAGAAATTTCTTAAAAATCTGAAAATTTTAGATGTCAATCAATATAATTTCGGTTTGAAATGCACCAAAGTATTTTGCTTAGTGGAATGAGTAAAAATTTAATCTTTTAGATTTCTTTTAAAGCTGATTTGAAAGCTTCAAGAGAGCTTTTTTATTTATTAAAATTTATCTAAAACGTAGGCATCAAAAATGAGCGGAGGTATTTACTGTAATACAATCTCAATAAATGTCTTAAATATTATTTTTTTAAGTTAAAGGGTTGATAAATTATTATAGGTCTGAACAAACTTTAGACTGGCTGTAAAAAATATATGCAGTTCAAAGTATAAATAAAACATAAGCTGCTCAAACATAAAACATTCCCTTTTTTTTTCTTGGTCTTTTACCATGAGAAGCGCACATTAATTCTATCCAGCCTCTGGTGTGAGGGTGGGGCCTGTCTCACTAGACAATAACTCTCCCTCATAAAAGGAGGCTTATGGCCTATCACGTTGAATACACCGGTTCTCGCTCGATCATCGAAATTAAGCAACGTTGAGCCTGGTCAGTACTTAGATGGGTGACCACTTGGGAATACCAGGTGTTGTAAGCGTTTAGTGACGGATGTGCGTTGTGGTGCAGAGGATATCCTTTCGGAAAGAGAAATCGGTGAGCCGAGTTCGAATTCCAGATGAATACCCTGCATTCACTTAAGCACTGGTACCCTTGGGAATGGTATTAACCTGTCCCTTCCCTCCAGTTATGGGTTAAATAACAGGGTAGGACTTGGGAACCTTGCCCTTAAAAACAAATCCCAATGACTCTTGATACTCGAAAAGAAAAATGTATTATTAGACACAAAACTTATATAAGAACAACAATAAATTATTGAAAGAAAAAAGGTATTACCAGCAATAAATAAATAAAATTTAGTTGGCAATAAATGACCCACCGAGGTTGATATGCTATAAAACAAAACAACCAACCAATCATAAAAGGACTAGGGTCATTTTCGGGTACGCTTCAGGCGTGCTCAAAAGAAGAAATACCGAAGGGACTGGATAATTTTGCGTCTCTGGCCTCATTTATGATTCGCACATCATTTCCGTAATCCATTACTCCGCCGTGCTTCCATCATAAACTTAATTCTTCTTCTTCTTCTATGTGCCATGTCCCTTCAGGACTTAGGCGATCAAGACCTTCCACGTCTTCCTATCCCTGGTAGCTCTTAGCACGCTTTCTCCTGTTACCCCACCCCTGCTCTGCCATCCACCTGCTCGGGTCATCAAATATGTTATCCGCTGCTTTCCTCTGCCTCTCTTTCCCTATATCTGGCCTGTGAGTATCAGATTCTCCAAGCCTTCCTTCCTCATTACATGTCCCAGAAATTGCAGCTGTCTTTTCCTGACGCTCAGTGTTAATTTTCTTATCGATTCCATCTTTTCCAAAACCTCATCCTTGCTCACA
This sequence comes from Ascarosepion bandense, assembly GCA_037127315.1. Lineage (NCBI taxonomy): Eukaryota > Metazoa > Mollusca > Cephalopoda > Sepiida > Sepiidae > Ascarosepion > Ascarosepion bandense. Next base: position 757,231 of record JBBBDQ010002228.1, on the reverse strand, counting down.
TGCTCAATCCATCATCCTTGTGTAGAATCACATTTCAGTTACTTCAACTTTTTCCTTCATCTTTGATGATATTGTCCAGCATTCACTGCCATATTGAAGAATTGACATCACATAGAAATTCAGTACTCTCTTCTTTGTTTTTACCGAAATTTTCCTGTCTCTTAATACTCTGCTCAGCTTCTGGAATGCGTCCTTGGCCATGCCAATACACCTTTGGATCTCAGTGTCGCACTTACCGTCTTACATTAGAACACTTCCCAAGTCTTAAATTTTTGTATTTGCTTGATTTTAGTATCCCCAACCTGTAATTGGCATTTTGGGCTCCTCTTTTGCTGAAGACCATACATTCGGTTTTCCTATAGTTTATTTGTAGTTCTTTCTTTCGACTTTCTTCATCTACCTTTTTTAGGTCGTCTTGTGGTTTTCTTTCCGTGTCAGCTATCAACACTGTATCATCTGCGTATCTTATCTTGTTCAGATTGTGACCGTCAATGACGAATCCTGACATAACTTCTAGGGTCCTCAAAATAGTCTCGATGTACAAGTTGAATAGATCCGGTGAAAAAACACATCCTTGTTTTACGCCCCTTTCTCTCTTTGTATATCTGCTGAATTCGCTTCCTGTTCGTATGCAGTCGGTTTGCTGCCAGTAGAGGTTCTTGATTACTCTGATGTCTTTGCCAAATATGTCGAGGTTGCTGAGCATTTATATCAATTCTTTGTGGCGTACTTTGACGAACGTCTTGGCATAATCTACAAAACACAGATAAACTTCTTCATTTGTATCACCCTTTCTGAGAGCTTTCTTTGTTCCAGTGTCCTTGACGAAATCGCACTGTTCTTGTCCTGTCTCCGGCCTGATTCTGCTTCTTATTCTATTCATCTGGATTCGGACAATGAGTCTCGTTATGTGGCTCATCAAACTGATTATTCGATGAAGTTCGCATTCGATTGCGCCTGGGTTCTTAGGCAGATCTATGAAAATTGATCTGCTTAGGTCATTTGTGGTGGATTTTATTTATTATTTCCGTAATTTTCTCTATGCTGAAATCTTTTGAGGCTGTCAACATCTCTATTACAATGCCGTCTGGTTCAGCTGCTTTGTTCCTATTCAGTTCATCCATTGCAGCTTTCACTTCGGATTTTAATATTTCTGGTCCGTCAGTATCTTTGTTTATTATCAATTGCTCCCTCTTGTCGTGGAAGAGATCTTTTGTATATTCTTCCCATCGCCGGAGTATTTCCTCTTTCTCCAATATGATCGTTCCATCCTTGGATTTTAAACATCCTGTTGAGCATAACAACAAATAAAACGTACAAAAAATGTAACGTTAATAATTTGGTAATTTGGAAAACGTTTACTTGTTGCAGGGATTGTTAAAAATTTTTCCTCATGAGATTAAAGCAGAAGACCAGGACCAGAAGAAGAACCCCATTTACTACAACATAATCCATGGTAAGGATCTCACTCGCTTTGTGTGTGCGTCTGTATGTGTTTTCCTACCAACATTTCTCTTTATAAAAAAGTCTGGGAGAAACGATAAAATTTGTTCACTTCGCAGACCATAAGCAAGTTAAGGATGTGACGCAAATCAATGTTCTCTTTACAGAGACCCTACAATGACCCTAGTCGACAACATCAATATACATGGGAAATATATATAGAATAAATAAAGAACAGGTAGGAAAAAGTGTCTTTAATGTAACATGTTTCTCTTTAATAAGCTTCTTCGTGTATTTTTTAAAGACGAATGATTTAATTTTTATTTAGAAAAAAAAAACAGAGACAGTAAGTTGATTAATGTTTGATTTCATTTGTCTTAATTGCATTTTTCACAGCTGCACAAGTACTGTAAAGGAAATAAAACCTTTTACAATATATACCCGCAGTTTGTCAGTTCTCTCACGCACGTTTCATGTGGCAATGGCAATTACAGAGATTTCATTGATCAGATACGTGTCAAGTGTAATAAAGCAGTTGATGAATATATATATATATATATATATATATATATGTGTGTGTGTGTGTGTGTGTGTGTGTGTGTGTGTGTGTGTGTGGTCATTCGTAGACAAATCTGTTTTGCTGTATCACAGCTCATCAGTACGGTTAGACATAGGATTGCTTTTACCTAGGATTGAAACGCAACCGAATTAGCGTTAGTCGGCGATTCTACCTCTGAGCTATGGCCACTCGGTAGAAGGAGGCAGAGTTTTAACGTGTGATATGCCATGTACACATACGCCACTAGTTAGAGTGTTCTAATTCATTACTAAATGAACGATAATAGTAGTAGTAAGAACTAATAGAATAACACTCCCCAGTTCGTAGAATTTACTTTTTAACAGTGTTCGATACGTAGTAAAGGACTATTTGTAGTAATATTCCTATTATTGGAGTTTATAATAAAAACATTTTTTCGCTACGTAAGAGCTGTCGTGTTTCGGTGCTATATTCAGTATCTCATCAGCTGTTATATCGCCTGATGAGGTGCTGAATACAATACCAGAACGCGACAAAATGTTTTGTTATAAACTTTAATAAGAAGAATATTACTAGAATACATACATACATACATACATACATACATACATACATACAAACATACATACATACAAACAAACATACATACATACATACATACATACATACAAACATACATACATACATACATACATACATCCATACAAACATACATACATACAAACATACATACATACATACATACAAACATACATACATACAAACATACATACATACAAACAAACATACATACATACAAACATACATACATCCATACATACATACATACATACAAACAAACATACATACAAACATACATATCACGAACAATTTTAGGGTATAAAGTATGACAAATTGAAAAAGTCTTTGCTTGACGCACTTCGTCCATTAGAACTTCATCATACTAAATGTTTACCTTGATGTGACAACTCTTCACGTGTGTACAAAGGAAAGTCAGTCAGTCAAGTGCCATACGTGATACACGCTTGGGCGATCATGTCTCGAAAAAGACATGACTGACTGGGCAGTAGGTTGCCATTGCTTTCTGCAGTAGACTGGTTCGCTAACAAAGGCTATAGAACCCAACCTGCCATGTTATTTAACCCATAACTGGAAGGAATACACGGATTAATACCTTTCTCAAGGGTATTTGTGCGTAAGTAAATGCAATGAATTCAACTGGAATTCGAACTCAGAAAGGCGACACTAAAAATCTTAAATTTAATTTTCTTTTAATATATGTTTCGGGTATTTAGCCTATCCGATTTAATTTTAATTCTTTTTTCATTTGTTTATATTTCCGTCACTTGTTATAAAATGCCTCAAGTTGTGATAATACAAGATCTGCCAAGAAAGGTGATACCTTGTAAGAACATGAACGAAATTTTATTGTCGATGATCTAGCGATTAAAGCATTTTCTAAACAGTTTCGGTCTGGCTGGACGTCATGCAACTGCCACCAATGAGGTATACATTGATCGTGTTCACCACATCGTGATGGATGGCAGGTGATTGACTATAAATTATATGGTCAATGCTATTAGCATATCCCGTGGGAGTTGAGAGTATTCTTCACAATGAACTTCACATGACCAACGATTTACTTGGTGGGTGCCACGTCTTCTGACACCTGATCAAAAGTGCACCAGGCTGATCAGATTACGGGAAAATTTAACATTCTTTGGGACATATTCGGCTGGTTTCCTTAAATATTTTCTAACCCAGGATGAGTGTTGGGTTCATCATTTTAAGCTAACGACAAAAAGACAATCCGTGCAGTAGAAATACCCCTCCTCACCTGAGTGATCATCGTCCCTATTCTCCTGATTTGGCCCCATTTGACTATCATCTGTTCCCCAACATGGAAAAGCTCTTGACTGGGAACCAATGTCAACATTGATAATGACGTCATACCAACAGTGATAATGATGTCATATAATGCCTCCTATATATAAATTTACTCGAGCCACAAGATTAGCAACTAGGTCCCACCCTTTTACTATGAAACCAATAAATTGTAAACGCAAATTCTACACCAGTAGCTTCTTTTCTCGCACTTTCCGCCTGTGGAATTCTCTTCCATTTACTTGCTTTCCCGACAGCTACAATCTCCAAGAATTTAAATATAAAGTCATTAGTCATCTCCTATCTCACTAACCTACATCCTCTCCCTCATGCTCATTTCTCCGTCCACTCCACTCTCATCAGTATTCTCATCCTTCTCTTACCCACTTCCTGACACCAACTATAACCTGTCACTCTTTCTCATAATTTTCCTCCTATGTAAGCCCCTTGCAAAACAGTGGCAGTAAAATGCCTTGCTTGGGGCGATATGATTATTTTTTTAAAAATTGCTATACTATTATGTGGATATAAAGTGGGGGATCAATTCTACATTACAATAAATATATAAACTGATCCCTCACTTTATGGCCGTAATAATCCTTCTCTTACCCACTTCCTGACACCACCTATAACCTGTCACTCTTTCTCATAACTTTCCTCCTATGTAACCCCCTGCAAAACAGTGGCAGTGAAATACCTTGCTTGGGGCGATATGATTATTAAAAAATATATATATCTGCTTTTGATGACATTTTGGCCAACAGGATGAACCATCTTTTTTGAACAGTCAGATGTCAGTTTACGTGGAAATAAACAATGTAGTTATTAATAAGAATAGTTGAAATTAATGCGTGAAAGATTTCACAGATTTTCACTAAGAAAAATTCAGCTCGCTCTTGTAGTAATAAATATATTAAATATTAAACGAATTCCCCATAAAAAAAAACGTTGAAGTCTGTTCACAATATGAGTCCAATAAGCAAACACATGTACAATTAACCCATTTAACCCAGTGTCCTAAGGTTTTAGAACATTAAATTCATTTACAAACCACAAGAATTTTTATTCCAACCGGGCAATATTTGGAAGGTAATTTTATTGATAAGTCAATATGTCCTCACTACCTATAAATAATAATGGTTTTATATAATGATTTATACCAATTATTTTTTACAGTTTTTTTATGCTGTCCTCAAATTAGGACACTGGGTTAAAATGCGTTAATATGTGCATGTAGGATTGTAAATGATATTGTCGCTGTGAAACTGGAATAGTTATTGTGATACGGTCCACTTTGTGCGCGATCAACAATGATGCGTCCTTCAAGGAAAATTTTAACTACCGCTGGTATAAATGATGGAAGCTACTTTGTTTTTGTGGCTATGCAAACTACTTTTCAATAAATTTATACTTTCTTGTTCCTTTGTATTTTATTTTACATACGCTTTTTTAAATATTTTAATGTTATTTGTTTTGCAAGTTCAACCTCAAAGGTTTATGGGTAACTTTTGGATGGATAACAAAACCGGGCACATAAGACAAATTCTCGGAATTGTCGGCCAACAAACAATCAACTTGGTAATTAAGGTAAGATTTGATTGTTTATATCAAACAAAAATATAAACTCAAACATTATTACAGAATCTATCTAATCTAAATCTAAACTTATTTATAAATGGAACTTTGTGTGTGTGTGTGTGTGTGTGTGTGTGTGTGTGTCCCCGTCACCTATAGACTCCGAAACGGCTGAACCGATTTTCTTGAAAATTTGCACAGTTGTACTATAAGCGTCTGTGAGTGATCTTAGCTAGGTTTTGTGTCGAGGTACACCCGATAAATATCGAAAATTGATAATCGAAAAAATCGAGTTATAGAAGGAGTGGTCCGATTTTAATCAAATTTGATACACTCATAGACAAAGACATAAGAAACGACATTCAGAAGTTTCAAGGTTGCAGTTCTTACAATAGTGCAGAAAATCGATAGTATATATATATATATAAAGCAAGATGTTTGTATGTGTGTCTGTTTATCTGCCTTCAAAATTCAGTTTACGACGTAAAAACTTATTTGATATCGATACCAGGAAATCAAAATTTGACTTACATTCATTCATTTTTCTTTCAGTCTACGGTTTCGCTTTAACTGGAAACAACTATTGCTTTTTAGTCTTTCGTGCCAACGTCCAAACAGTCTGAGCTCCAGGACCATGGATTAGTTTTAAACCTTTAATTACACCCGAGCAACGCCGGGCTATACTGTTAGTCAAATAAAATTGCAATATTCTTTATTCATATCAAAAATAATTTGAGGTTTGAAATGGTTAAATGTAACTGTAAGTTCTATGCTGACAGTTTCTTCTCCCGTACTTCTCATTTGTGGAATTCTCTTCAGACGTCTTGCTTTCCAGTTAACTGTGATCTACAAAAATTTAAATGCAATGTCAATCATTATCTTCTGTCTTTTTAATTATTGTTATTTTATGTTTTTTTTTTTTAATCATTTCACCCCATGCAAGGCATTCCACTGCCACTATTGCGCATGGGGCTACATAGGGGGAGATAAATAGTAAGAGTGGTTAGATATAGAAAATGTCAGAAGGGAGGGTGATAGATAGTTGGGTGGGTGGGAAGAGTGTTTGAAAGAATGGAAGTTTGTTAGGAGGTGTTTATTGACCTTACATTTAAACTCCTGGAGATTGTAGCCATTGGGGAAGCAGTCATGTGGAAGAGAATTCCACAGTCGGGAAGTGCGAGAAAAGAAGCTGTTGGAGTAGAAGTTGCGGTTGCATTTTATCGGTTTCACTGTAAAAGGGTGGGATCTAGTTGCTAATCTAGTATCTCGTGCAAATTCGAACCTAGGGGGCACCAGTGATCTAAGTTCATCGGAGCAGAAGCCGTGAAAGTATTTATAGAAGAGACACAGGGAAGCCACGTCGCGCCGGTGTGAGAGAGTCTGCAGGCGGTCTGCTAAGTCGGTATCGATCACATTACAGACCCTCCGCTGTACCTTGTCTAGAAGCCCAAGGAGAATAGCAGAGACACCCGACCAGATATGGCAACAGTATTCAATGCACGGGCGGATGGTAGATTTATAAATGTGCAGGATAGATTCAGACGGAAAAAACTTCCGGACCCTGCACAGAGAACCGACTTTTATAGCAGCGGACTTAGCAATGGATTCGATATAGTCATTCCACTTGAGGTCCGCTGAAAGTGTGAGACCAAGGAGGCGTAGTGTTTTACTTACTGGGAGGCAAGCCTGGTCCATGCTACTAGGAGGTAGGTGCGATTGTCTATGATGATTAATTGATAGTAGCTTCGTTTTAGAAGCATTAAAATTTACGAGCCATTTCTTACCCCAGTCCACTAGGATTGGAGGTCCTTTCCAAACTCGGCTGCAAGGTTAGCTTTGTCGCCCACACCAGATTTTTGGTCGAGGCGAGAATCATATTCACTCACACTCAGTAACTCCTCGCGTCTTAATAACTTTATTGATTTGATGGAGAGAAATGATAAAAAAGACTATGTTGCATTGACGAGTAGGATATCAGTGTTTAAGAATTGAGTTTTAATTAAATTATCGGTGTTTCTACAATTGGTAGATTTTTTTTCTTGTTACTATAGATCACAAATATCGAAAGAAAAGAATTGCATAAAAGTTAATAAGGGGTCTAATTTGCTATGTCAACTCTGGTTAAACAAAGCCCGAATATATCTATAATCGTGTGGCCCTAAGCAAGGCATTTTACTGCCACTGTTGTGCAGTGGGTTACATAGGAGGAATGTTATGTGAAAGAGTGACATATTAACGGGGGTGTCAGGCAGAGAGTATGAGAAAGAAGAGAATACTGATGAGAGTGGGGTGGACGAAGAAAAACGCATGAGAGAGGGAGAGGATGTAAGTTAGTGAGACAAGAGATGACTATTGACTTTACATTTGAATTCTTGGAGATTGTAGCTGTCGGGAAAGCAAGTATGCGGAAGGGAATTCCACAGGCTGGAAGTGCGAGAAAAGAAGCTGATGGAGTAGAATTTGCGTTTACAATTCATTGGTTTCACAGTAAAAGGGTGGGACCTAATTGCTAATCTTGTGGCGCGAGGAAATTCATATGTAAGGGGTACCAGTGAGTTAAGTTCATCGGAGCAGAAGCCGTGAAAGTATTTGTAGAAGAGACACAAGGAAGCCACACTGCGTCGGTGATAAAGCGACTGTATCCTAGCTGCCAAGTCGGGATCGATCACATTACAGATTCTCCGTTGGATTTGGTCGAGAATACCTAAGTGGATAGCATGAGTACCCGACCAGATATGGCAGCAATACTCAATGCACGGGCGGATGGTAGGTTTGTATATGTGCAGGATTGTTTTGGATGGGAAAAACTTCCTGGCCCTACACAGAGAACCAACTTTCTTAGCAGCGGATTTAGCTATGGATTTTATATAGCTATACCACTTGAGGTTTGATGTGAGAGTTAATCCGAGGAGGCACAGTGTTTTACTTTCAGAGAGAGAAGACTGATCCGTGTTAATGGGCGGGAGGAACGATTGTCTGTGATGGTTAATAGATAGCAGCTTCGTTTTGGAAGCATTAAAATTTACGAGCCATTTCTTACCCCAGTCCACCACGGATTGGAGGTCCTTTTCAAGCTCGGCAGCGAGGTTTGCTTTGTCAGCCTCGGCAGATTTTTGATCAAGACGAGAGTAAAGCCAAAAACAGTCAACATGCGCGCATAATAAAAAGAAATCCATGAAAACAAATGTAGTAACATTCGAAAGTACTAGGAAAAAGAAAAACAAAAGATGAAAATGAAATTTGGTAAATTTACCGATTATATAAAGTAAATAATTCGAAAATTAAAAGAAAAAAAAACCTAGTAAAAATTCAACAGACAAAATTTATCGATATCATTCAACCAAACATGCTTGAAATAATTCTTGACCTTATTTAATAAATGTATTTTATTTTATTATAAATATATAAATATTATAAATATATTTTTTATTTTATTTCCTCTGTACCCCTTTTAATGATCCCGCATTTTGGTTTCTCATTTTCCCCCCTACTCCATCTACCTCGTAAAAAAAAAAAAATTGGCAATATAAAGAAGTGAATTTCAATCTCCTTTCAAAAACAGCGTTTACTCCCAGATGAGACATTGTTTTTTCAATGTCGAAACAAAATGTCCACTTTTGTAGTAGATTGTAGTATAGACATCTTCTAAAGTATAATTTACTAGCAGTTGCTCGGGTGTAATGAAAGCTTTAAAACTAATCCACGGTCCTGGAGCTCAGACTGTTTGGACGTTGGCACGAAAGACTAAAAAGCAATAGTTGTTTCCAGTTAAAGCGAAACCGTAGACTAAAAGAAAAATGAATGGATGTAAGTCTAATTTTGATTTCCTGGTATCGATATCAAATAAGTTTTTTCGTCGTAAACTGAATTTTGAAGGCTAAATAAGTCCTCTGAGTAAATGGTATCATGGCTGAGACTAACAACTACAATTATACCTACTTATAGCAAACCCCGAAGTAAAAACTAAAATAAAAGGGCTGAAAAAATAGACATACACGCAGATAAACAGACACACACACAAACATCTTATATATATATATATATATATATATAATTATCGATTTTCTGCAATATTGTAAGAACTGCAACCTTGAAACTTCTGAATATTGTTTCTTATGTTTTTGTCTATGAGTGTATCAAATTTGATTCAAATCGGACCACTCCTTCTATAACCCGATTTTTTCGATTATCGATATTTATCGGGGGTACCTCGACACAAAACCTAGCTAAGAACACTCACAGACGCTTATAGTACAACTGTACAAGTTTTAAAGAAAATCGGTTCAGCCGTTTCGGAGTCTATAGGTAACGGACGCACACACACAGACAGACACACACACACACACACACACACACACACACACAAAGTTCCATTTATAAATAAGTTTAGATTTAGATTTAGATAATAAATATTCATACCTTTATTTCTATATTGATCACTGTTTTAAATTAATGTTTTGAACGTTGCAAATATTTTTTTCGTTCCTTATTCATTCGAAGATATATATATATATTCATCCGCAGACAGATCTGTTTCGCTGTATCACAGCTCATCAGTACGGTTAGACATCCGATTGCTTCTAGTCAAGATAGAAACCTGACCGAATTAACATCATTCGGCGATTGTACTTCCGTGCACTGGGCGCTCAGTAGATGAAGGCCTGTTATATACAATGTAAACACACGCCATATATATATATATATCTTTAAAAAGAATGGACGTCATAATTATCCCACAAACCCGAGGAACCTTTCAGCCAACACTTATCAAGGGCTTCGTTAGCTTTAATTATAAAGGTTCATAGACAAGGACAAGGACAAGACCGAGAGGGAATACTCACAATACTGTGGGTACAAATCATTATATATATATATATATATATATATATATAAATTAAATTACATTTTTTCAAAGATGTTGAATGCACATTTCGATATGGAATCCCCGTTAGTTTCGGGATAGCATTTGTTGCTGAGGTGATGTGTTATCCCCTTCGGGATTCCATGTTGAAATGTGCATTCAACATCTTTGAAAAAAATTAATTTAATTTATATTTGCTCTGTAATTTTTATTACATGGAGCTCTCCTCCTGTATCATTTTTTAATATTAAAATTTAATATTAATTAGGATCGGGTTTTGGAATTTATCTTCCTGCTTTTTCCGCTTGGATTAAAGTATTTAAATAATATATATATATATATATATATATATATATATATATATATATATATAATTTTGTTGAGTCCTTCATCCTTTAATTTACGGTAGTATTTTGATAGGGCTTCTTGGTGTTTCAAGGAGTCGTTGGGAAATGAGTGTTTTTGATTATAAAATCTTTGTTTCCAACTACCTGCGGATACCCGTATGTATACTCTTTTTTTTGTTGGGGTCGTCTTCCGGAAAAATGGTGGCTTCATAAATTGCTTTGTCAGAATTACACCTGCCATCAACGGGACAGTTAGATCTGTTAATGCAGTTACAAGGAGGTTTGTATTCTTGAGATATGTTGTGGAAATTTTTAAGTAATTCATTGTTGTGCGAATTAATTATATTTTGAATATTTTTGGTTGCTGAATAGCTTATTTTTTAAACTTTTCCTGTTGAATAATTTATTTATGGGGTTATTTTGGTGAAAGTGTTTGTTAACTAAGTTGAGAAAGTATTTACCGATATTTACATTGGACAAATTACAGGATGGTGGGTTGAACCATATTATTTTTCTTTTTCTATTCTTGCCCTTGTTTCTATTTTTAGCTTTTTCTTTTAACTTTTCCTGGTATATTATTTCTTCTTTAAAACTACTCTTTCTGAGGGCTTCATTGTTCTCATTAAATATTTTTTTATTGAATGATAATTTATTAATTCTAATATTTACTGTGTTAGGGATTTTACTTAATTCTGTGGGGTGAGAATAAAGAGGGAGAGAGAGAAAAAAGAGAGACAGACAGACGGACAGACCGCTCGTCATATTAAGACAAATCTACTGAATTCATTAATAGATCTCGTGGTTACATTTAATTAATATTCAGTGGACTTATCTTACCCTGATGAGGGGTATATGTGTGATACTCGAAGTCAGAAGATAAGTCTTTTGAACTTTTATTTATCTCCTAACCATTATTGTTCTAATTTTTTAATTATTATTGAGAACTTATTTATCAAAATTGTCTCGCCTTTAAATATGTTAAACTGCAGTATTTTAATGACCAACGTGTTTTGCTAGGCGTTAACAATCTTTGTTATCTACATATTCCTGATTTACACTTTTTTTCTCTTAAACATACAGGCAGAAGAAATATCAAGGAATCGAAGATTTATAACATCCACAGTAATAATTTACATTGATGTCTTGCCAAAACGGAATTGGAAAACAGTTAACGAGACAAATAAGTTAACATTTCTTCATTCTAACAATTCGAAAGATGTTCTACCTTCTAACTGGCCATACACAATTTGGTCAGGTCAAAGTGTCTCCATTACAGTGTTATTTATTGTTATCGGTGGTTTGTTTCTGCTACTAATGGGGATGACAGTTGCTCTTTTCTTTGCTTTTCACGGTCGTAAGCAACGAAGTCAAAATGCTACATTTGACGACAACAGTTCAAATAGTCCCGGGGACTCGTCGGTTGGCAGTCGAGACACAGTATCCACCAGTGATGTCAGTACAACAACCTCCAATATTGATATTGTTAATCATGACCATCTTGGTTCCACAATCGAACTCGAAAATCACGAGATCCCAGTAACGCTTGAATTTGCTGGTGTGAACCGGCATATCTTTGAGCCAACGAGGTCTAATTCCTTGTCTTTACCGGTGTCATCGTCTCCAAGGCTTTGCAAGAGCGTTCTGAATGGAGGCACTCAACGCAGTACCGGCTATCAAAGGAAAAAACACCGAAAATCTTCCAAATTGAAAAACATGCTAGCTTACTCAAATCGGAAGGTGACAAAACAAAAAAACGAACGTGGAAGATTCAATTTTGGAATTGAAAATCACTGGTTAGATATGCCTTATGATTTTGATTGAAACTCCACCCACGTCTATTGAACAGGTGAAGAGGCACATCCCTTGTTTTCTGTTTAGGATGCGGTTTCCGGTTTTTCTCTTTTGCAATCTTTTCACTCTTACGTAGCCCCCTGCGCATCAGTGGCGTTTTCGCCTTGCTTGGGGTGATATGATTAAAAAAAAATGTATTGTATTAATTGAAAATTGTTTATACCTTGTGGAATGTATATAATAATTATTATATTCAATCATTTTTATTTAAAAACTGCCGGAATGATTAAACTTGTACCGTTATACTTCTTTCATTCTTTCGCAATAACTGATTTTTTCATGAAGTTTGAAAAAATATCCTTAAACTTTGATGCAACAAATGAAAGAGAAAATTATCATTACGAATGAGTAAGACTGATGATGAACAAAATCGCCATTTTTTTTTTATTTTTCATTCTGAAAACAGACGATAAAACTAAAGTTATGATTGCACTAAATGAAAATTGTCGTTGTTTACGGATTTTATCGGAAAAAAAAGAAGAATTTCCATTCTGCTGAAATAACGGCTGTGATTTTATAGCAGGTCCTGTTGTTTTGTAAAAAAAAAATAAAATAAAATAAAATAGAATAGAATAAAATGGATAGCACAGTAGAAAGAGACTTTACAGAGGCAAGGATTTAATTTACGTCAAATGCTGAAAACTGAAATTAAAGATCTGATATATAAATTATATGAAATCCAGCAACATTGTTTTAAATAAAAAGAAACAGAGCTTGAGGAAACTTGAGTAAAAATTCCTTCCAAAAACATATTTAATTATCTTTTGTTAGGAATACTTTCATAAATAAAGAAAAGAAAAATATTTTAATGTTATGTTTGAATGTCATCAAATGATCTGCAATTTGAGAGAGGAAGTCAAAAAAATTGTTTGGAAATATTGCCAAAAATATCATACATTTAGTACAAATACCATGAAAGTATTAGAAATGGTCTACGAGCCAAAATAACAAATAAATAATGAAATAAACAAGAACATAGATAAAGAGGCGGAAGTGGTATTTCCTCCCTTGGACCCTAGTCACGTGGCATGACTATCTATCGCTCGGTTCACACTCCACCCACGTCTATTGAACAGGTGAAGAGGCTCATCCCTTGTTCCCTGTTTAGGATGTGGTTTCCGGCTTTCTCTTTTCCAATCTGTTCACTATTACGTAGCCCCCTGCACATCAGTGGCGTTACCGCCTTGCTCAGGGTGATACGATAAAAAAAAATGAATCTAAAGAAACAGCTCGTTTTCAAAAATCTTTTTTTTTTCTTTTTCGTTTCCGTGAACAGCCGCTGCTCAGCATGTAAGTAATTTTGCCAGGAGCGCCATGGGTCACCACTTTTTGTTTATGCGTGTTCGTGTTTATTTTATTTTTATGATTGCGGTAGATTTTCTGAAGAAATCCCATGTGATGGAAACATCTTTTATATTTAGAAATTAATCAAGATTTGTTTAAAGGAAGGGCACTCTTCATATCAACCATATTGAAAAAATGAAAAACATATTTAGTATATTAAACGAGAAAAACAGGGCATTGTATTTGTATTAAGTTCATGATGCTTTTGGGGCACTATTTTCATTAATAAGGATAAATAAATTAATATCTCATAACATTTCATGTAGAAAAAAACTGCTATAGTCTGTTTGGTTCTTATTTTTGAGCATAAGATTAAAAAAAGTTGTTTGAAAACTTAAACAGTGTGGAGATTACCCCCACTTAGCCTACCAAGACGCTGTTAGGTGGTACTGTTTAAGGACTATAAAAGAAAGAACAATGTTTCTCTCTTTCCTCCTCTCAATCTAGCATACGGTAAGCAGCAGCGTCAGATTACTCTTCGTGAATTTTCACACACACACATACGATTCACACATATAAAGATATATTACATTGAGTGCTGGTGTTAACAAAATAGTGCTCGATGTAATATAACAGAGATATTAAGTATATATTAATAAATATACTTTTTATCTCATAGGTAGCACGACTCTGAGTTTAATGCAAAACACAATCTTCAGGTACTGAGTAGAGACTGACCGTTACATAAATTCTTAATAAAAATATCTTGCTGCATGTTTGCTCTTTAATAAGAACTTTTTTTCAATAATAATGTCAAGTAGTGAAGCGCATATATATATATATATATATATATATATATATATATATAGAGAGAGAGAGAGAGAGAGAGAGAGAGATCTGTATATATTATATATATATATTTTTTTTAAATCATATCACCCTGAGCAAGGTGGAAATGCCACTGATGTGCAGGGGGCTACATAAGTGTAAAAAGATTAATTAGAAGAGAGTGAAGAGGAAGATAAACCAGTTAGAAAGGAGCAATAGAAAGATGAGAATGCAGGTGTGATGACAGTTTCAGGGTGGAGAGAAAGGAAAGGATATACGGAGTGGGGAAAGAACTAGTCAAGTGGTTAATAGATGAGTATTGACATTGCATTTAAATTCCTGGAGGTTGTAGCCGTCAGGAAATCAAGAATATGGGAGCGAGTTCCACAGGCAGGAAGTGGGAGAGATGAAGCTGCAGGAGTAGAATTGTCGTCTGCATTTGGCTAACCTAACTGTGAATGGGTGGGACCCAGTTGCCAGTCTGGTTGCAAGAGTAAACACCTGTTGAGGAAGCACCAGTGACTTAAGTTTGTCCGAGCAGAAGCCATGAAAGTATTTATAGAACAGACAAAGGGAGGCCACATTTCGACGGTGGGGAAGTGGCTGTAGTTGAGCCGCCAAGTCAGTACCTTTCACATTACTCCTTTGGAGCCTGTCGAGAACACTGAGGTGAACGGCAGGGGCGCCTGACCATATATGGCAGCAGTACTACATGGATGGATGAATGGTTGACTTGTATATATACAGGATGGATTCAGGCGGAAAAAACATCCTAGCCCGACACAGTGAGCCAACCTTCTTAGCAGTGGATTTAGCTATGGACTCGATGTAGTGGTTCCATTTGAGATCAGAAGAGAGGGTAAGGCCGAGGAGGCGCAGTGTATTGCTCTCAGGGAGAATCGCTTGGTTCATGCTTATGGGGGGCAGGAGAGGTTGCCTGTGATGATTGACTGACAAAAGCTTGGTTTTAGACACATTGAAATTGACAAGCAACTTCTTGCCCCAATTCGCCACAGAGTGTAGATCCCATTCAAGGTCAGCAGCGAGATTATGTTTGTTCGCCACAAAGAGTTTCTTACTGATGCGGGAGTAAATTATGGTGTGATCTGCATAGATGCCTACTTGGCACTTGATCTTATCTGGGAGGTCGTTGATGAAAATAAGGAAGAGCGTCGTGCCCGGGATAGAGCCCTGAGGGACACCAGCATTTGTGCTGTAGGATGAAGAGGCATGCCCATTCAAAATGACCTTCATTTTGCGGTTATTTAAAAAAAATTGGATTAGATCAAGCCAGTGTCCAGTAATACTGTAACCTCGTAGCTTGCATAGAAGGCCAGTGTGCCAAACCCTGTCAAAAGCCTTGGAGATGTCCAGTGCAACAGCACGAGCCTCGCCTGACTCATCAAGGGTCTTGAGTATGTACTCCGTAACGGTTGTTAGCATGTCAGCTGTGGACCTGGCAAAGCGGAAGCCATATTGCCTGTCAGAGAAGAGTTTGTGGGCAGTAAGATGTTGAACTATTTCAGCATTGATTATGGCCTCTAACACTTTCCCGAATATTGGTAGAAGACTGATAGGGCTATAGTTGGATGGGTCCAAGGGTTCATCACAGTTCTTAAATACAGGAACAACTGAAAAGAACTTCCAGCATGCAGGAAAACAGGAAGCAGAAAGGCAGTAGTTATACAGCTTAGAGAGGACAGGGGAGAGTTCAGGAGCACACCTCTTAAGGACTATCACCGGGATTCCATCACCACCGCTCGCCTTATGGGGGTCAAGTTTTGAAATTACTTGGGATACTACTGTCGGGGTAATATATACATCGTGCAGTTTGGCCTCAGTTCTAATAGGGAAGTCGGATGAGTGTACTCCAGATGAGTCAAATGTGGAGTTGGATGAGAATCTGCAAGAAAGACCATGTATAATCAACCTCTTAAATATTTTGCTGTCATTTTTGACAGCAGGGCAGGAGTACACTCATTTATTATATAGTTCTTAAGCTAAAGATTGTGAAACATTTATTTCTTTTTTATATTGTTCCCCTCATTTGATGGCATTGTAAAATTTGCTCTGATCAATAAATCTGTGAAGCTTTTTCTAAAATGAGAAAAACATTGGATGATCTAAAAAATTTCAAACCATAAAGACTCAAGAAAGAAATTCAAACAATAAATTCACAAAATAAAAGATTAAAAAAGCAAAAAAATAAAATATTATTAGAAAAAATATTGTTGAAATATCTAAATAAATTTATTCAGAATTGTAAATTTTTTGCTGATAATTTTAAGAATTATTCACATTGCAAACTTTGTTAAACCAAGCAAATTCTTCTTTTGCCTTCGCAATACCATTTCCACAGCATTTCTGATGATCCTCTCTTCAACCGTGTAAAATCCATAAGAATAGATCAAAAGAAACTATAAAAATTTTTTTTAAAAAACAACATCCCCCCTGCCACATTCCTTCCTAATCACACACCTGATAAAAAAAAAAATGAAGAATACCTTGGCCAAAAAAGAGGAATGAAAACTGTTTTTTCTTTTCACTGATTATCATTTCCATTTTTCTTTTTGCTGATTTAGTAATTTCTCATTTTTACAAGAATTTAATTTAAAAACAACTTACCCTCTTTTAGTATTATGGGATGTTTGAACACCTGACAAAATATTTTTTCTTTTTGGTGATTCAGTAATTTCTTGTTTTTTTGTAAAGATTCAATTGAAAAACATCTTAACTAATCAGCTGTTAGTATTATGGGATGTTTGAACACCTGACAAAATATTTTTCTTTACCCTTATCATTCTGTATGTGATTTTATTTGCTGTACAAAATGTGATTCTGAGCCATAAACAATAGTGTGTTAGAATTTCATAGTTGTCTTCTTATTTCCTTCTATGACAACAGAAAAGTTTGAATGAAATTAAGAATAAGGAGACTGTAATTGAGAACCCTTGAAAAGAATCCAGTAGAAAGGGAAGCTATATTAATAATGCAGAGGATGAAAGGTTAACAATTAGCGAATGGAAAGTTGAATTTTTTTTCTGATGAATCAAGTAGCTTTCTGAATACCCCAGTCAAGTGACCACAAAGAATTTCCAAGTTTCAGCCATATCTATGTGAATTACAAGTAGTTTTATTTGTTTACTAAAAATAAAATTAAACTCAATTTTGCATATTTGAAATTTACAGATTCATTTTTTAATACTGATTTATTAATTACATTTTTCAAAAAACCTTTTTTTTAAAATTATTATTATCCTATAATTCCGGAAAGAACATTTGGGACAATATATAACAAAAAAATTAAGAACTAAATGATATATTATTAATATTTTAAATAGGTCTTTCAAAACAAGTATTAACAGAGGGTTAGACACTTAAATAATTAAATATTATTTTCACAACCTACATGTGGAATGGGGAAGTATTTTAAGTGTCTTAAAAGAAATATATAATTCTGGGTAAATTTTTAAATAAAATTAAGAAAATATTCTAATGATAAACAGAAATTTCCAGTTTTTCCCCAATTTTCCTTCGAATTTCTAGAAATCTTTCAGAATTGTAAAAAACATTAATTACTAATGTTAATTTAATTAGATGATCCAAACTTAAATCTGTTGAAAGAGAGTATAGCAATATTAAAAAAAATTACATTATTTACATTGTTCAGACTGTTGTCCTCATCTTTATTGCTATGTTTACAATGTCTCAGCCACTGTGCACTCTGGCCTTTTTCATGTGCTAGGAATTTCGAATCGAACCCTTTATTTCAATTACTGGGGTATATGATTCTTATTACATGTGCTATACAACTTCCAATAACATGTAGTTAGCTCCCTTTAACTTAACTCTTCTAGTTATATATATATATATATATATATATATATATATATATTGTAATAGTTGTTACAATGGTTTATAAATTCATAGTATCACGACACAAAAATTTTTGCGTTTCGAAGCTAACCATGTATTTTGGTCGCCTCTCTTTGGGTGATCAAGTTGGTATGAAAATTATCTAGTGAAAAAAAACCGTTTATTTGTGGTGAATATGTTGTTTTTTTTTAGGTGAAAGTAGTGTTGGGATGTGATTTGGATTCTGTTGACCTTATTAAAGTCTTAGAGTTAGGTGTTTGGGGGGAGGTGGCTTAGTTCAGGATAGGTTTTCCTATTTATCTTGTCTGGATGTAGTCGTGGTGGCGTCGTAGGTGCTGCTATTTGGTTTAGGGGTGGGTATGTGTTGTTTTGTTTTTGGGCTGGTCACTTTATAGTTTAATTTCACCTAAAAAAAAACATTCACCACAAATAAACGTTTTTTTTCACCAGATAATTTTCATACCAACTTGATCACCCGAAGAGAGGCGACCAAAATACATGGTTAGCTTCGAAACGCGAAAATTTTTGTGTAGTGATACTATGGATTTATAAACCATTGTAACAACTATTACAATATAATGCTCCACGTTTGCATCGAGCACTCTTTATAAAAGTAAATGCATGAACAACAGGTTAAAAAACCTATGAGTTCCACAACTTTGTTACAATATATATATATATATATATATATATATATATTTACTTGAGCAATAAGATTAGCAACGAGGTCCCACCCTTTTACTGTGGAACCAATAAATTGTAAACGCAAATTCTACTCAAGCAGCTTCTTTTCTTGCACTTCAGGTTTGTGGAATTCCCTTCCATTTACTTGCTTTCCCAACAGATACAATCTCCAAGAATTTAAATGTAAAGTCAATAGTCATCTCCTATTTCGCTAACTTGCATCCTCTCTCTCTCTCATGCTCCTTTCTCCATCCACTCCACTCTCATCAGTATTCTCATCTTTCTCTTACCCACTTCCTGGCACCCTCTATAACCTGTCACTCTTTCTCATAACTTTCCCCCTATGTAACCCCCTGCAAAACAGTGGCAGTAAAATGCCTTGATTGGGGCGATATGATTATGAAAAAATAAAAAAAAATTTGTTCACCACTGCTGTAGCCTAGTAGTGAACTCACAACTCTTTGGTTCAAGTCACTAGAACTAATCAACACCTATATCCACTGGGTATGTGTCCTTGAGGACTTAGCACCTGAAGAAGGTCAAAGCATACAATGGTCGAAACTTTGTAAACGTGGCATTAAAGATGAGGACAACAGTTCGAACAATATAAATAATAATGTAAATACTACCTCATCTCAGAATTATCAACAAATATTAGAAAATTAATCTGTTCAATTCGTATTTGGTATTTCTTTTCTAAACAAAATGCAGAGAAGGTTTGTGTTTGATTCTATTTGTAGAATGCATTAATTGCTCTGCCGATTACAAGGCGTCGTACTTCACTGGTACCAGCACCAATTTCATAAAGTTTAGCATCTCTCAACAACCGGCCTGTGGGATAATCATTGATATAACCATTTCCACCTGAAATTATAACAACATTATTCGTTAGAAAGGAAGTGGGCTATACTTTGCTAAACAAATTTAAACTTGACTTCATTGTCTCCATTTTTTAAAGTCTTTTAATTTTAAGCAACTATCTTAATATTCATAAAAATTCACTTAATTTATTAAAAAGAAGAATTTACATATAAAAATGAAATTGAAAAATTGATTCTTGTTTATTTCTAAATCAAATAACTTATTCAAGTTAAATGAAGACATTAAAATAGATTTCAATTTTAAATATTTTAATATTAACTTATTCAAGTTAAATGAAGACCTTAAAATAGATTTCAATTTTACATATTTTAATATAGTAAAAAATGTATTTATTTTATCAAGTAAACAAAGTTTGTTAGCCTTGGTTGGCAGTCTGACTAGGAGAAAGATGACAGATTTTAAAGTTGAATTAGAGGGGACTCTTTAATCAACTTGATAACAACCCTTCAAAAAGGCCAACAGTTTTATCCTCGTAATGAGAGTGGATGAACTGCAACTCAGTAGTCAGTTTTCAAGTAACAGTTGGAAAAGGACTTTGGACACTTCGACATTATCTCCCCACTACCGATAGAATCATGGGTGGGTGGAGACAGCAGCTCAGAATGAGAAATCAGAAAACCAAATTCTATTTTGCAGTTGAGTTCTTAATGCTCATACATGCAAATACTCTTGGAAAAGGTATGAATACATTTCTTCTCCTCTCGGCTATAGATTAAATAGCAGGACAGTCTAAGTTCTTGAGCCGTGGTTGACAACTACTCTAGAAGGATAACTTAACTCCAAACCATAACAAATATTCATGTTCTCTAACCCACAGCAATGAGAATTAGGAGAAACAAAAATAAAAAATATCTCTAAATTCCACAAAAAAAGTTGAATTCCAACAAACAAAAATATATTAAAGATAGATTTTTCTTTCCTTACCAAGTATTTGGAGAGCGTCTAACGTTACTTTTGTTGCTGCTTCTGCACAATAAAGAATTACCCCTGCACAATCCTACAAGGGAGAAGGAAAAGTCCAAATTAATAACATTTCTTATTGTAGACTTTAAGTTCTTCTGAGGGTTTCGAAAAAAAAAAAAGAAAAAAAAAAGATAGCTGAAGAATATACACTTTTTGATACACATTTAATGAAAATTGGGGAAATTATTAAAATTATAGCTGAAAAGAATTTTATAACAGGTTTCTAAAAATATTAGTTTGGAAAGAAAGTCATGTCAAATTTGAAGAGGAAAAAGAAATGCTTATCTTTTACGTGATAGGATGCACCAAAATTACCTCCCACGTACAACTACTCTGACAATATAGGCTTTTCGATTTCTTTTCATGTGGCTTCATCAGTTACTGTGATATTGATATATTCCGAAAAGGAATACAGTATAAAATGATCAGTTGAAGAATGGAACTCCACACCAGGAATAAGAAATACAGATTTATTGTACTAAGGTACAATTAACAATAATACACATATAAGCAAGCCACGGGTTGGAGCGGAATCGACTATCGAATAGTGAATGCCTTTGCCTAAGACCTTTTTTCCTTTGTACCGCTCATTACTGTCTTTTATAAAGTAGAGCACTCTATTCTCAGGGATGGCAGGATGTTCCACTATAACAGATATCACAGCCAGTTTCTAGTTGCATTTTCACATTCACAAATTTTCTTTTGTTATCTGTGATTATTTTTTCTGTTGCAATGCTGTGTACAATTTTTCCAGTGGGATCTTTTCTTGGTTTAGTTTTACAGTGTCACTTTATATGACCTACTTTAACCACACTTGTTGCATTTTGAATACTTAAAGGGACAGTCATCTCTGAGATGTAAACTGCCACGTCCAAACATGGATTTATTTTTCTTTTTGTACATTTTTCTTTTGCTTGTACCTATGAACTTTCTTTTTCTTTCATTTCTTTGGCATTGCGTCTCCAACTTAGGATTCTCTGACATTTTATTAATATTTCCTGGAGTGTAAGTTTACTATTTTATTTAAGTTTTGACAGAATTCTTGCTCTTATTTCACTCTTAACCCTTGAACAAAAAATTAAACCTTTAAAAGTATCCAGAGTAAGTTCATTTAGTCTGAATCTTTCACACTCCTTGTTAATGATTCCAGAATATGTGACAAAATCTCCATGGGCTTTTGTCGTCAGGTTCATAATTTTCCATTGAGTGTTGAATAAAGGGTTTTTGTCACTAAAAAGTTTTGTCAGAATATTCAGTTTCTTCAAAACAAGTTTCTCTGGGTTTTTGTTTTCAGTAAGTATTAAGAAACAGGACAATTTCACTAGAAACTAGGAAGAGAGTAATGGATTGCTACGTGCTGTCCGTCCTTCAATATGGCTTCAATTGAATGCTGGACAATACCATCAAAGATGAAGGAAAAACTTGAAGCAACTGAAATCTGGTTCTATAGAAAAATGCTGCGAATATCATGGATCGAGCATGTGAGCAATGATAAGGTCTTGGAAATGATGGAAACAAAAAGGAAATTAATTTTGAGTGTCAGGAAGAGACAGTTAAAGTTCCTGGGACATGCAATGAGGAAGAAGGGCTTGGAGAATCTGATACTAACAGGCCAGATAGAGGGGAAAAAGAGACAGGGGAAAGAAATGGATAACATATTTGAAGGACCTAATCAGGTGGATAACGGAACGAGGATTGCATAGTGTAACAGGAGAAGGCGTGCTCAGCGCCACCAGGGATAGGGGAAAGTGGAAGGCCATGATCGCCTACGTCCTGAAAGGACAGGGCACATAGAAGAAGTAGTAGTACAAAGTTACAGTATTTTTCATGTTCTACTGGTGCTAACTTTTCTAAAGAAAAAAAAAGTCTCATTTTTCTCTCGTCTTCATAGTCACTGCATTCTTCTTTGAAAATGTTGTAGAGGGACATCCTATCCTACCCTGGAATGGATATGGTCTAGTCTATAAAAGACTGTGACTGGAAGTATATGTTACTAGACGTCAGCATTCGTCACTAGACGGACACATACGTCATAGGCGGAGACATTTTCTACTTGATCGTTATTCCTGTTACTATACGTTGATTGTTCTTGTACGTCTATTGGTTTATTGTACTCTTGTATAATAAATCTCTTCTAATCTATCTTCAGTGTTAAGTATTATTCTTACAGTATTCTTTTCCCTGATATTCCTTCCTGGGATATAACAGAAAATTTGTTTGTATCTTGGAAAATACACAGAAAAAGTAAGTTCATCAACTGAATTTTATGTAAATTCAGATCAGGCATTTGCAAGCATGTCAAAGGTAAAAGAAGTTGGAGAATTTACTGTTTTCCTCTATATTATTTAAATCAACTTTTTTTGTTGTTTCTGCTGATGCTGCCATTGCTGAATTTGTACCACAGAAGCCAATATTTCCTCCATCTTTGAAGACTGCTTTTTTTTTCTACACAAAGAGAAAAATTGAAATCAACTTAGTTAAAATTCTTGTCATCACTCTTACTCTGTGCACTGAAGCAACAAGTAATGTTTTTCCCTACTTGCTTTCACTCAGTATAATTTTTGATATTCTCATAATCTAAACTTATTTATAAATGGAACTTTGTGTGTGTGTATCTGTTACCTATAGACTCCAAAACAGCTGAACTGATTTTCTTGAAAATTTACACAGTTGTACTATAAGTGTCTGTGAGTGTTCTTAGCTAGGTTTTGTGTCGAGGTACCCCCGACAGATATCAAAAATCGATAATCGAAAAAATCGGGTTATAGAAGGAGTGGTCCGATTTTAATCAAATTTGATACACTCATAAAAAAAGACATAAGAAACAATATTCAGAAGTTTCAAGGTTGCAGTTCTTACAATAGTGCAGAAAATCAATAATATATATATATATATATATATAAACAGCAAGATCAAAATCAGTTTTTCAGCCCTTTTATTTTAGTTTTTGCTTCGGGTTTGGCTCTAAGTAGGTATAATTGTAGTTCTTAGTCTCAGCCATGATACCATTTACTCAGAGGACTTATTTAGCCTTCAAAATTCAGTTTACAACAAAAAAAACTTATTTGATATCGATACCAGGAAATCAAAATTTAACTTACATCCATTCATTTTTCTTTCAGTCTACGGTTTCACTTTAACTGGAAACAACTATTGTTTTCTAGTCTTTCGTGCCAACGTCCAAAGAGTCTGAGCTCCAGGACCATGGATTAGTTTTAAAACCTTCATTACACCTGAGCAACGCCAAGGTATACTGCTAGTATATATATATATATATATATATATATATATATATATATATATACACACACTAGGTGCGATCGGTAAATTGTCGCAATTATTTTATTATTTCAAATATTCTCTAGGCTGAGTCTGAGCTCCAGGACCATTGATTAGTTTTAAAACTTTCATTACACCTGAGGTATACTGCTAGTTCCTGTTATAATTTGAATGAGTTTTCATTTCTCATCATCAGTGTCATAAGCCTTTTTCTATCAGTTATGAAATTTTGCTTAGGTATTCACCATGAAAGAAATACTCTGAAGACTGACTCCAACAGTGTCTTTTTAGACTCACTGGAGTTCTTTATTTAAGCATCTAGGCTAGTTCGTTAGTGTCACCAGAGCTGTGTTAGTTATTCCACAACACTTTTTCTATGAATATTTTCATAATTGTTATGATGAACTTTCCTCTATGATAAGCAGACTTTATGAATTTAAGTACAGTACAAGATTGGTGGCAAAGCCCCATTCATTTTAGAGTTAAAATGGTTAGATGTCAATGTAAGTTCTATCCTAACAGTTTCTTCTCTTGCACTTCTCACTTGTGGAACTCTCTTCTTCTGGCTTCTTGCTTCCCAGCCAAATTTGATCTTCAAAAATTTAAGTGCAATGTCAATTGTTATCTTCTGTTTTGTTAATTCCTGTCCGTTTTTTTTGCTCTCTCTCTCCTTAACAGTGTTTTCGTTTTTTCTCATATTCATTTACAGTCAGTAACCACTTGTGTCTTAGTGGCTTTATTGTCTTGCTTAGGGTGAAATGATTAAAAATATATTGGGCGTGTTTATACGCACTAAATAGCCTGCCTTCTTCTACCGGATTTGGTCGGGTTTCAATCCTGGGTTAGGAAGCAACTGGAGTCTAAGCCGTACTGATGAGCTGTAATACAGCGAAACAGATCTGTCTGCGGATGACTATAGTATTTACAAAATTATATTTTGATATTAAGTAATCTACAAAGAAATGGAAAAAAACTGTTGAAACAAAAATTAATGATTATTTTGCCATAAGTATCGAAAAAGATTCTTGAAAGTAATGTAAAAAATGTGACAGGACTTTCTTTCCAATTTACTCATAAAATGGTAAGTTTATTTTTACAGATAATATAAGAATAATTTTAAAACATTTGGTTTTAGGAATTCTGTTTCAAAATTAAACTTTTGATAAAGATTTCCCAAGAATATTACTGAAGAATAAATACTTTCTAGAAATCTGCCCACTTACATTAGCTGCAAGGTTTCCTTTGTCTATAGATTGCGCCACACTGTATAAGTACGATCGACAAGCATTCAATGAACAATACATGTCGGCCATTTTTGATTGAAGCATCTGAGGACAAATATAAAATAAACATTTAGTTATAAACTTTAAGTTATGAATTTTAAATGTAAATTAATCGTCTAAGGAATTGTTTTATAATTATTGTACATATAGTTGGATGGTCGTTGTGGTGCTGTGGATATCAACCCAAAATGACAAATCGGGGAGTCGAGTTCAAATTCCAGTTGAATTCCTTGCATTCACTTCCGCACAAATACCCTTGGGAAAGGTATTAATCCGTTTCTTCCCTCCAGTTATGGGTTAAATAATAGGACAGATTGGGTTCTATAGTCTTGGTCGACAACCAGTCTATCGCAGAAAGCAATGGCAACCTACTGTGGGATAATCTTCTGCCCAGTCAGTCATGTCTCTTTCGAGACATGATCGCCCAAAGCGTGTATCACATATGGCACTTTACTGACTGACTGAACATAATAGTTGAAAACATGATTAAGGCTTCTACTGGGCATAAAATGGGGGATCAGTTGTATATTGTTATGAAGTAATAAAATGATCCCCCACTAATTACTAATTAAAAATATAATACATCTCTTCCCCCTCTAACTATGAGTCAAATAACAGGACAGATTGGGTTCTATAGCCTTGGATGGCAACCAGTCTACCGCAGAAAGCAATGGCAACCTACTGCGGGATAATCTTCTGCCCAGTCAGTCATGTCTCTTTCGAGACATGATCACCCAAAGCATGCATCACATATGGGACTTAACTGACTGACATATAGTCAGTGATGAAGCCACTACTGAAAAAAAAAAAAAAAGAGAGGATGATATAAAAACTCCATATATCAGACTTTGAATGACAAAACAGAAAAAATTCCATGAAATGTTTCATCCTTCAGAAGGATTTCGTCAGACTAAAATGATGTTCTCATTGACAGAATTGTCAATAATTCTCACTAACCTAATTCCATCAATAAAGACATTATTTTATTATTTTAGAAATTCTTCTGGAGAACAAAATGCTTTACATGGAGTTTTTTTCAATTTTATTATTTTTAAAAAAAGAACATTAAATATTAATTACGTTATAAAAAAAAAATTCAACATTTACTCACTTTAGTTTATTAAATATTATATTATGTCACTTAGCATCCTCCATAAGTTCCCAAGTTTTTTTCAGTTTGCCTCATGTATAGTTATGAGTGTTCTTAAATTAATAAATTTTGAAAAACTAACAGTTTTGCTTTTGTTTATAAAAACTGTTTCACAATGAATCCTTACATTTGCCTTGATAAAATCCATCAGATTAAATACATCAGCTAAGGTTTTCTTTTGCCTTTATTCAGATTATCTTTTGACAGATATTTTTAATTTCATCTGAAATTTTACACAAACACACACATATATATATAGAGAGAGAGAGAGAGAGAGAAATAGAGAGAGAGTTTAAAATTTTACTAGATATTAACAATGTAAACATAGAAATCAAGATTGCATGGTAATAATCAGTTATGCCTCAAGCAATTTTAAGAGCATGTAATACTGTTCTTTCTTTAGGATCTCTCTCACAATATATATATATATATATATATATATATATATATATATATATATCCATCCAGGTGAAGAGAACTTGTGGTGATACCGACCAAACAAAAGCGATGGACCAGATGTTTGCTCTATAAAGACCAGAAAGCAAATGACCAAAACTTGTCGGTGTGCATCCAAGTTCACGCAGATGTTCCAGTTGAAAAATAAAAATTAATCAAATATCAAATTTCCATTTCATGAGCCTATGCAAATTTTATATACCAGCCAATGGGAAACCCAGAATCAAATTCAAGTGTGAAATCCCAAAAGAGCTGCTTTTGATCCAAAAAGCAGATATAAAAGCCAAGACAGAAAGCACCCAGCAGACAGACCGAAGTAGACAGACCGACAGACAAACAAGCGTGATTAGTACCTACCTTGACCAAGTCAAGCAGCTACTATGTTCGCCTACCTTCAAGTTCTCATTACTTTCTTCCCTGTCTCAAAAGTACCTACTGACCTAAAAAGCGACTACATCAAAGACATTCCTTACTCACAATGCTCCCAAATTCCTAAGCCTTAAATCTCTTTCAGCTTATTATTTGCCATGAACATTTTAACCTCTGTTGGACCTATATTCAAGTATTACTTTAATTGTAAAAACATTAATTGATATGTGTATATAAAAATGTTATTTTCAACTCAAATTGCTTTTCTTGATTTTATAATCATTTTATGACTTATAGTGGGCTATCTACAAGGAGGCCAAATTCCATTAACCTGCAACGGTATACAATTACCCTTCACTAGAACGGACTCCCATAACAACTAGAAAAAGAATAGATCAGATACTCCACTATAAACTAACAGTTTTAAAATTCCAAGTTCTCCAGCATTTACTAGTTTAAAAAAGTGCAACATACATTGTAGTGCATAATATAATTAAATTTGTTTTTTTATTTAAAATTAATTTATTTTACAATGCAGCATGGAAATTTCTGTTTCAAGATTTTACCTCGTCATGCATTGTTGTGAAAATGATTTACATTTGAATGCAGAAAATATACACTTATTATTTAAAGAGTTAATATCGATGAGGAAAGACAGAAAAATTTTGAGGTGTGTTTGATTTAACTAATCAGAATGAAGTTCAACTTTTAAATTTGAAAATATAGGTAATATATTTGGGAATACATGGTTTCTGCTTTCAATCTTCACAGAAAGTGTCAGTCTACCGTGCTATCATCTAGACTGCTTTTTTCCAGTGTGATGTACCCATTATTGTTACAAGATTATTGTTTTAACTTTCTCTGTATCCAAGCATTTTTTAAAAACAAAAAAGAAAATATTTTATATTTTTGATCTGACTTAACAGGACCTTTGAGTATGATTAGACTATTTTTATTTATTTTTCATTTTTATTTATTTTTTTATTTATTTTATTTATTTTTTATTTATGATTAGACTATTTTTATTTATTTTTCATTTTTATTTATTTTTTATTTTTTTATTTATGATTAGACTATTTTTATTTATTTTTCATTTTTATTTATTTTTTATTTATGATTAGACTATTTTTATTTATTTTTCATTTATTTTTTATTTTTTATTTATGATTAGACTATTTTTATTTATTTTTCATTTTTATTTATTTTTTTTATTTATTTTTTATTTATGATTAGACTATTTTTATTTATTTTTCATTTTTATTTATTTTTTATTTATTTTATTTATTTTTTTATTTATGATTAGACTATTTTTATTTATTTTTCATTTTTATTTATTTTTTTATTTATTTTATTTATTTTTTATTTATGATTAGACTATTTTTATTTATTTTTCATTTATTTTTTTATTTATTTTATTTATTTTTTATTTTTTTATTTATGATTAGACTATTTTTATTTCAGTTCAGAGTGCAATTTTTTTCTCAATCTTTCATAAACTCTTAATTTGTAAAAAAATTAATATCTATTTAATTAATATTATATCATAATACAAAACAAATTATCAGATATATGTAAGTTAATGGATGTTTTTTTTTAAGAATTTTTTAACCATATGTTAAGTGAACATTTTGCAATATTTACATATGCCATTTATTTCATTACGTTAATAGATTTTTATTCTTAGAACATTGAATATTATATAGACACAAGGTGCATGGGTCATTTAAAAACTTCATTATCATCATAAATGGACAAAAATATTTATCATTACCACTCATGATGATACTATTTTAAAAATAAAATTAAAAAACGGGCAAGGTAACTGGTTTTGAACCTCACTAAATAGAACCTCACTAATTTTGAACCTCACTAAACAGAACTAAATCGAAGTTAATAAAGAAATAATTATCGTTAAAAAAATGGGCGAGATTTTTTTTTTTAATCATACCACCCCAAGCAAGGCGGTGACGCCACTGATGCGCATGGGGCTACTTAAGAGTAAAATGATTGGAAAAGAGAAAGCCGGGAACCACATCCTAAACAGGAAACAAGGGATGAGCCTCTTCACCTGTTCAAAAGACGTGGGTGGAGTGTGAAACCGGGCGATAGTTAAGTCTATCTAGAGAGAAAAAATAAAAAACAATGCTTACGTGGAAATGAGTTGGAGGCCAAATATATGTTCCTTGTGTTTGCACAATGAAAGGTTTAAAAGATTGAATATACATAGCCTCCAACACTTTAATGTGCTAACTTGAGTGGGACAAGCTAAGGATGGAAAATGTGCCCATACTAAAATTAGCAGCACAATTATGTTTATTTATAAAGTGTTCTGCAATGGAAGACCCGTATGTGTTGGTCAGCCTGTCTGATGAAGAATACTTCAAATTTTGGATTTTTGGAGGTGCATGTTGTTTAATTCTGGTATCCAGTCTTTGAGTACTTCTCCCTATGTAGTGCAATACATAACTATATTAAACAAATAAATCAGGGAACTATTATGGTATTGGGGAGAACATTCTTCTGTATAGAGGAAAAGACAGGTTTAGCAGAAAAAACTACACAAATGTTGGCAGTAAAGTAACAGTGTCAAATTGCGATAAAAACCTGCTTAGAAAATCTAACACTGACAGAATCCAGCCAACAGAAACGCAGGTACAGAGGACATCTTTGTACTATAGCTGGTTTAACTTTATTGAATTTCAATATCTTATTTCTAATTACCAACTGGACAATATCCAATGGATAGGCACTGTTGCAGAGAATGATAGTAATAAACCTGAGTTCATCATCAATTGCCTATGAGTCAGTCAGTTAAGTGCCAGACGTGATACATGCTTTGGGCGATCATGTCTCGAAAGAGACATGACTGACTGGGTAGAAGATTATCACGCAGTAGGTTGCCATTGCTTTCTGCAGTAGACTGGTTGCCAGCCAAGGCTATAGAATCCAATCTATCCTGCTATTTAACCCATAATTGGAAGGAAGAGACAGATTAATACCTTTCCCAAGGGTACTTGCACGTAAGTGAATGCAAGGAATTCAAGAGGAATTCGAACTCGGCTTCCTGATTTCTCATTCCGAGCCAATATCCACTGCACCACAACGCACATCCCTATGAGTAAGGGTCTTAATTAGGTTAATATTAAATTTTTAGGGACAAAAAGAATCCCACCTGGTATACAAACCAGTAAATGTCGGTTTTAGGTAAAATGAAATTAGAAAACCAGAAGAAAAACATCAAGAAAATAAAAGGGAAGAATTAATCTCTTTTTCTTGTGTAAATTTTAAAGCTGGATGCATATTATTGAAAGGCGAAAGAAAAGGGTTTGCTTGAATCTCATCATTAAAGAGACAAAAGGTGTTATATACATAACCAAAATAAACATCAGGTTTTTTAGATTTAGATAACACACTCTCGTCATGGAATCCAACAAAGATGTTTGCTAAGACAAGTCCCAAGAGAGAACCCATTGAAACACCATCTACACTCTCACACCCTGATTGAGCACTCTGGAAGAATGGTAGACTTTGTAAAAACAGTAGCTACTCTACTAGAATTAGCCGATTATCTTCCAACCTTAAGATCTTTATTGAAAAAAAAACAAAAAAAAACTGTATGATAAAGTTCTCTAAAGAAGTGACTTTAAAGATAAATAATCCTATTTGACACCCGTTAGTAATTCTGAATTGTCTAAGGTTAAGAGTAAACCATAGAAAAAGAAAAATTATATGATTCAACCCCCGCATTCTATCAAATATTAACATTGGACAGTTTTTTCTGAAATTAGTAAGTAAACATTTTCACAAGAATAACCCTGTAAGCAAAATATTTAATAGAAAAACTATTAAAATTAGCTATTCTTGCACTAATAATATGTATAACATCATCAATTTGCATCATAAAATTTTAAAGAATTTCTATGGAACTAATATTAAATCTGGTATTATTCTCTCCTGCAACTGCAGATGCAAAGAACATTGTCCTGTTGAGGGTAAATGTAAATCTACCAATATTATCTACCAAGCTATCATTTCTCCCAAAGATAAAAAAAATGTCTACATTAGAAGTTCAATGGGGGAATAGAAGCAAAGATATTATTCCCTTAGACACCCTTTTATCAACCCAAAATTAAAATTTAAAACAGCACTTTCCCAAATGTATTGGAAACTGAAAGAAGATCTGAATTTACAAATAGATTGGAAATTAAGCACGTACACTTAATAGTCTTAGTGTTAGATGTAATCTGTGTTTAGTAGAAAAAAATTAGTATTTTAAATTTTTAAATTAAAATTGACTTTTAAGTCAGAGAAATGAATAGGTTAGCAAGTGTCGACATAAAAATAGATTGAAATTTCTTTAATATGGGATAACTATATCTCTTAATCCCTTCTTCTGTTCCTCTGTGTATGATTTTATATGTTTATCTTTTCCAGTATTTTAAAGAAATATTCAATCCTAGTTTTAAATTGATTTTTACATTCACATATCTCTTAGCAAGGAATGATCCTGCCTGGTTATTTATTTCAGTTAATACTGCAATAATCTCCAAGATATTAATTAAATTTTAATTGCATTTCCTCAAACCTAACATATTTCGTGTTTGGTTTCATATCATGCTCCAACTACCTAGACCTGTCCAAGAGTTTGGTTTACAAATCAATCTACCCTTTTATTTATATATATATAATTTTGTTATCACAATGGTTTCTAAAAGTATAATATCACTAAACAAAACTTTTCATGTTTCAGAACAAAACTATTCTTCTTCAGGTGATGTGGTAACATATACCCTGAAGAGGAACAGTTTTGTTCTGAAACATGAACAGTTTTGTTTAATGGTATCATGCTTTTATAAACCATTGTAATAACAAAATTACAATATTAAGCTCTACTCTGCATTGAGCACTCTTTATAAAAGTAAATGCTTGAACAGTGGGTTTTTAATCTATGTGTTCTTTCACTTTTTTGTAATATATATATGTGTGTGTGTGTGTGTGTGTGTAAAAATTCAGATATGTAAGAAAAAAACAATATTAATAAAGACAAAAGGAAAACCTTTCTTTACCAACTTCAATATTTACTCACTTAGGCATTAAATTATATCACTTATCATCTTCCATAGTTTACCTTTACTTTAACCTTAAGAATATTTTTGAGCATTGTCAAATTTAAAAATTTTGAAAACATTATTTTTACTTCTGTTTATAAATACATGTTGCAAAATAAAGTCCATATATTTTCCTTGTTAAAGTCCATCAGAGAATGACATGTGTTCATAAAGAATAGTTTTTCTTTTCTCTCTCTGTCTCTCTCTCTCTCTATATATATATATATATATATATCTATATACACACACACATACATGCAATTTACTTACATACATTTAAAAATTTCAATGTTTTGAGTGAATAAATTCAAAACTAAGAAAATATTAATTTTTCCTGCATGGATGAAAGTGAATAGTTGATGAGTGACTTACTTGGTAGTGTCCAATTTTAGTGCCAAATTGTTCTCGGATATGGGCATACTCAAATGAAACGTCACAAGCTGCTTGCATCAAACTGGAATAGACAACAACAACAAAAGACAGTTTAAGAATATAGAAGAAAAAATAAATCAGATCAGTTTTCTTTATCAGTTAGTGCCATATATAATACATGCTTTGAGTGATTATGTCTTAAAAGAGACATAACTAAGCAGAAGATTTTCCTGCATTAGGTTGCCATTACTTTCTGCAGTAGACTGGTTGCCAAACAGGGCAAAATGAATTAATCTGCCCTGCTATTCAACCCATAGCTGGAGGAAGAAGAGACAGATTAATACCTTTCCCAAGGGTATTTGCACATATGTGAATGAAATGAATTCAACTGGAATTCAAACTCGGATCTCCAATTTCTTGTTCCGAGCTGATATCTACTGCACCAAAACGCACATCCTTTTTTTATATTACGATTAAAATTCACCCAAGAAAGCAGGCTACCCTAAAACACTGATACACAAAATTCCTCTAACTAGAAAAAGTAAGAATCCACTTTTTTTAATTTTTATCTATTAACAAACACATGGATCATTTTGTATCAGTTATGATTTCCTTTTCAGTCGACCAGTAAATAACGAATTAATCGAAACTTCTGCGACTTCTTCTAAGTCTGTAGACCCACCAAAAAATTATGATAATCACAGAATTTTAATGCTTAATGAAACCTGTCAGCCAGTACTATCAAAGTTTAACACATTTTGAAGTGAGTAGTGTTTTTGAAACAAAAGTGTTTGATATAAAATATGGAGAAACAATACTTAATAGACAAATAAAAATTTAAAGACTTATCTTTTGACTTCAAGTTTGGCAGATATACCGCTCAGCAGGGTAAGATAAATATACTGAATTCATTAACAGATCTAAACTTATTTATAAATAGAACTTTGTGTGTGTGTGTGTGTGTGTGTCCGTTACCTATAGACTCCGAAACGGCTGAACCGATTTTCTTGAAAATTTACACAGTTGTACTATAAGCGTCTGCGAGAGTTCTTAGCTAGGTTTTGTGTCGAGGTACCTTCGAAAAATATTAAAAATCGATAATCAAAAAAATCGGGTTATAGAAGGAGTGGTCTGATTTTGATCAAATTTGATACACTCATAGACAAAGACATAAGAAACGATATTCAGAAGTTTCAAGATTGCAGTTCTTACAATAGTGCAGAAAATCGATAATATATATATATATATATATAAAAGGCAAGATGTTTGTGTGTGTGTCTGTTTATCTGCCTATATGTCTGTATTTTTTCAGCCCTTTTATTTTAGTTTTTGCTTCAGGTTTGGCTCTAAGTAGGTATAAATGTAGTTCTTAGTCTCAGCCATGATACCATTTACTCAGAGGACTTATTTAGCCTTCAAAATTCAGTTTACAATGAAAAAAACTTATTTGATATCGATACCAGAAAATCAAAATTTGACTTACATCCATTCATTTTTCTTTCAGTCTACGGTTTTGCTTTAACTGGAAACAACTATTGCATTTTAGTCTTTCATGCCAACATCCAAAGAGTCTGAGCTCCAGGACCATGGATTAGTTTTAAAGCTTTCATTACACCTGAGCAACGCCGGGCTATACTGCTAGTATAATATATGTACGTTTTATAAGACACTAGACAAATTTCAAACGTGGTCTATGTTAAAAACATAATAACATGACAACAGTTATACCGAACTTGTTCAATTTTGTATTTTTAGTATTCAACCATCTAATCTAGCGTTCAAATCTTATAAGAATAGACTTGGCAATGATCATATAGTTTAAAATATTAAACTCATTTAAATGAAGGTAGTACTGAATGGACATGCCTCCCAATACTATCATACGAACACGGGTGTCCCTCAAGGCTCTATTCTAGGTCTTATGCTTTTCTTTATCTACATTAATCATCTCCCCAATGTAATAAGATCCCAAGTAGGCATATAAGCTGATGACACTACAGTTTACTCTCACCTCGATCAAAAATCTGCCTAGGCTGACAAAGCAAACCTCAATGCCGAGCTTAAAAAGGACCTCCAATCTGTGATGGACTGGGGTAAGAAATGGCTTGTGAATTTTAATGCTTCTAAAACAAAGCTGCTCTCTCTTAACCATCACAGACAATCCTTCCTACCCCCCATTAGCATGGATAAGGCTAGTCTCCCTGAAATCAAAACACTGTGCCTCCTCAGCTTAACTCTCACAACAGACCTCAAGTGGAATGACTATATAGAATTCATAGCTAAATCCGCTGCTAAGAAAGTCGGTTCTCTGTGTAAGGCCAGGAAGTTTTTCCCGCCTGAAACAATTCTGCACATATATAAATCTATCATTTGCCCGTGCATTGAATACTACTGCCATTTGGGTGCTCCTGCTATCCACCTAGGTATCCTTGACAAAATCCAATGGAGAATCTGTAATGTGATCGATCCCTATTTGGCAGCTCAGATACAGTCACTTTCTCACCGGCAAAATGTGGTTTCCCTGTGTCTCTTCTACAAATACTTTCACAGCTTCTGCTCTGATGAACATAGCTCACTGGTGACCACTATATATGAATTTACTCGAGCCACAAGATTAGCAACTAGGTCCCGTCCATTTACTATGAAACCAATAAAATATGAATGCAGATTCTACTCCATCAGCTTCTTTTCTCACACTTCCTGCCTGTGGAATTCCCTTCCATTTACTTGCTTTCCTGACAGCTACAATCTCCAAAACTTTAAATGTAAAGTCAGTAGTCATCTCCTATCTCACTAACCTGCATCCTCTCTCTCATGCTCCTTTCTCCGTCCACTCTACTCTCATCAGTATACTCATCCTTCTCTTACCCACTTTCTGACACCCCCTATAACCCGTCGCTCTTTCTCATAACTTTCCTCCTATGTAATCCCCTGCAAAACAGTGGCTGTAAAATGCCTTGCTTGGGACAATATGATTACAAATAAAAAAGAAAAATAATCATTATCTTTAAAATTACTGATCCTTTTCAAGTTACTGGAACTAATCAATGTCTATATCCACTGGGCCATGTGTCCTTGAGTTTCAGTGACTTGACCCAAAGAGTTGTGAGTTCAATACTAGGCTACAGCAGAGGTGAACTAATAACTTAGAAAGTTAAGTTAAATGGAGATAACATGGCTACCAGAAATAACATTAAACATGGAATGAGAATGATATAACCCAGTGATCATAATAAAGGATTTGGTTCAAAATTCCTAGCACCTAATAAAGGACAAAGTGTACAATAGCCTATACATCATAAACATGGCAGTAAAAATGAGGACATAAGTCCAAACAATGTAAATAGTATAACTCTAAATGTTGCATGGAACTCATAAATCATTAGTTGTTTTTCACAGAGATAAGTTCATATTATATATATATATATATATATATATATATATATAGTTTATAAAGGAAAACTCAACACGTCATATTAGTTATAAACTACAGTTCATTTCAATGAGCTTAATTAGCTCATATCATCAGACTCTTTTACAATATTTCCTCCATCTGGCATAAAATTTCTGCCGGTATGAACGTTTTCTTAAAATGAAGAGGAAACATAATAGAAATAATAATAATAATAAACATAAAATTACAAACATATAAATAAATGACAATAAATGTAAGGAGAAGGAGGTAGGAAAGAAGAGAGATAGAGTCCAGTTCCAAATATATATATATATATATATATATAAGGTCATCCGCAGACAGATCTGTTTCGCTGTATCACAGCTCATCAGTATGGTTAGACAGCCAATTGCTTTTTATTCAGGATTGAAACCTGACTGAATTGGTGTCCGCAATCCTACCTCTAAGCTACAGGTGCTCAGTAAAAGGAGACAGACTTTTTAGCGTGTATATTATCATTATACATGCCCAATAGCTGGGAATGTTCTAATTCATTGCTGAATGAACTATATATATATATATATATA
Source organism: Ascarosepion bandense (assembly GCA_037127315.1). NCBI lineage: Eukaryota > Metazoa > Mollusca > Cephalopoda > Sepiida > Sepiidae > Ascarosepion > Ascarosepion bandense. The sequence continues at coordinate 720,217 of JBBBDQ010002228.1, read as the reverse complement.
TATATATAAATATGCGGTGTAGATATAGAACAATCCAAAGGAGTCTCCTGTACATAAAGTGGTAGGTTAACTTTCTAGGAGAGCTCTAAATATATATGTATATAAATACATATAGAGAAAAAGTATTTAAAAATCAAGACAGACATATTATCCTATGGTTAAGCAGAAGTATGGCTGATTTCAGGCGAATCATTGTCAGCTTCTGTCTTTATTGTACAGAAGATTTTACATGAATCTTCGTGTAAAACCTCCTGTACAATAAATTCTAAAAGTAATCATTTTATATTCAAACAAATAGATAATACAAAGAGCTACATGCAATTCCAAAATGTGCTGATCTTAAGAAATATACATATGAATTGTCGATGCAAAATAAATGAACCAAGTGAACAGTTTGTCCTTGATTTATTACACATAGGTGATTGGTCGCAAGGCAAAATATGGCTCTTGTTGTGGGTCACAGTAAAAAATAAGTTCAAAAAGGCTGCATTACAGGAACAAATCTGTATCTTTAAGAATATTTTGATATAAAGTATGAATTATAAACGGTATTAATTTTAAGGAATTTTTGTATTAGGCGTATTCAGTCAGTTAAGTGCCATACGTGATACATGCTTGGCCGATCATGTCTCGAAAGAGACATGACTGACTGGGCAGAAGATTATCCCGCAGTAGGTTGTCATTGAATCCTGTGGTAGACTATCTGGCTAGTAATTAGTGGGGGATCAGTTTATTACTTCATAACAATATAAAACTGATCCCCCACTTTATGACCAGTAGAAGCCTTAATCATGCTTTCAACTATTATATTCAGTCAGTCAGTTAAGTGCCATACGTGATACATGCTTGGCCGATCATGTCTCGAAAGAGACATGACAGACTTTCTGCAGTAGACTGGTTGTTAGCCAAAGCTATAGAAACCAATCTGTCCTGCTATTTAACACATAGCTAGAAAAAGAAGAGACTGATTAATACCTTTCCCAAGGGTATTAGCGTATAAGTGAATGTAACCAATTCAACTGGAATTTGAACTTGGCTCTCCGACTTCTCTTTACAAGCCGATATCCACTGCATCACAACACACATCCAGGCATATTAGACTTCTTAAAATCTATGAAATAAATTTATTAATTTATGGAGTTTTAAAATATTTTAAATCACCAAGTAGTTATTATTAACATGTTTGTATTTTCATAGAATTTCATTCTTTTTATTTATTTTTTAATTTATCTTGATTTCTAGACTAATTTCATTTCTAAGCCTGATTTGTGATTGCTATTGGAAGACATTACCTTTTTTATAATTACCATATAATATTAGTGGAGATATTTTTTTTGTTTTGTAGCCAAATGGACTTATTAGCATAGCTTATCTAGATAGCAATTCTATGAGCAACTTTTTGAAACAATCCAATTTTTTTTTGTTTAATTTATAACATGTCCCAAAATCTAAAATCAATTTAAATCATATTCAAATTTCCTTTTAATGTTTTGAGGATTAACTTACCCAACAGGCCCAGCTGCCAGCACTAATCGTTCAATGTCCAGCCCACTCATCAAAACGTAGACACCTTTATTAAGTTCTCCAAGCATATTTTCAGCTGAAATGAATAAAATTTGTTCAGATAAAAACTTAAGTACAAATTTATAATAATATAATTATTATATTTCCATCCCATAGTATTATACCAGAAAAGGCTCTGTTCCATTCTTCTCACTCTCTTTCTCTACTTCACTCTATCCTTCTCTCCATCCTTCCCACTCTCCTCTCCATTTTTTTTCAGTCTTTTTTTTTTTTATTTCCCTCTATCTTTCTCACCCTACCATTTTTCTCACTTGCCTCTATGTCCTTTGCTCAATCTTCCTCACTATCATTCTCACTATCCTCCCCTCTGTATCTTATTCTTTATTTAGGATTGGGTTTCCAATTCCTTCTAAAGTTTTTCTTCCTTCTCTTTCACATCCAGTTGCCTCTTACATCTTCATGGCTTTATTGCCTTGCATGGAGTGAATCAATTAAAAAAAATCTGTTTCAATATCATACTCAGTAATTTACTCTAAAACTTTGCTCTTGGCGTCCGCTGCTAATTTTCAGCAATCAATGTGGGTCTTCACATTTTTTTATAGTTTATAAAGAAAAAAAATTCATTTTCGATACTAAAATTTTCATAAATAAATAAAATTTCTTTTGAAGACAGAAAAAAAAAATTCTTTTCTGGATAATTCTTTATTTTGAAAATTTATGAAAAAAAATTAAGTTTCACATAATAATAAATCCTTCAATAATTACCTGGAACTTTGCAATTTTCAAAGATTAATTCACATGTATTTGATCCACGCATTCCAAGTTTGTCAAGTTTTGGTCCAGTCGTGAAACCCTTCATACCCTGCAAGAAAACTATTTTAATTTATCACCAATTTGCTTCTGGAGAATAAAAACATTTATAGCAGGATTTCTCAACCTGAGCGATATCGGCCACTAGTAGGGGACTTCAGCAGTGGCCAATAAGCAAATAAACAGAAAATGGTGAGCAATTGAAAATTTTGATATTTTTTGAGTTTTATAAAAATACTTCAACATGTAAAAATATTTAAAGAACTTGTATTAACAAAAAAAAAACAAAAAAACAAGAAGCTAAATGGGAATAACTGAGACACTTTCCTAAATAAGATATAAAATAAATATCCCCACAAACAAGGAATATTTTGATATTTTCTATGGTTTTGAGAAAGATCATTGACATTCACATATTTTTACAGATGAAATAACATTTTTTTTTTCAGATATAAATCAGATAAGAGAAAACCAAAAACAAATTGCTGATAAAATTAAGAAGTGAACTCAAAATAATTTTTATTTAATATAAAATTGTCTCTACATTTTTTTAAATTACACTGGCCATCTCAAAATTATCATGGCAGGAAAAGTGCCTGTCAAAACACAATTTACCCATCAATGTATATATCTGAATATTTATTATGTAGGACGTGTGTTGTGGTGCAGTGGATATCAGCTTTGAACGAGAAATCAGTGAGCTGAGTTCAAATTCCAGTTGAATTCATTGCATTCACTTATGTGCAAATGCCCTTGGGAAAAGGTATTAATCCGTCTCTTCTCCCTCCAGCTATAAGTTAAATAGCAGGACTGATTGGGTTCTGTAGCCTTGGTTGGCAACTAGTCTACTGCAGAAAATAATGGTAACCTACTGTGAGAAAATTTTCTGCCCAATCAGTCATGTCTCTTTTGAGACATGATCGCTAAGCATGTATCACATATGTCACTTGACTGACTATGCAAGTGAGTGTTTGAAAATTTTTCCATATGAAAGTGGCCAAAGACACACAAAAATTGTGAACTCCGGGTTTAAAGTGTTGCAGAATAGAAAGAATTATCATTTTATAACTCTTGATATTATTTTTCCCCACAAACAATATTTTGCAGACTCGTGTGAGTATGTGTAAAAAAAAAAGACACAAAACATGAAATTTCAACAAATAATAACTAATGACTGTATTAATGAGACATATTTAAAGAAAAAAAGAGAACAGAACTTCATCATTGGAATTATTGAAAGTTCAACACCACCTGCAGCTGATGTCTCAAAAGTACATTAATCATCTATCATAAAAAAATTAAAGAACTTCTAAACTTATCGTTATAAATTCAGCCCACTAGCCAGAAAATGAAATTAAATAAAAATTAAACATATTAAGTCTCTTGCCAATTGTATCCTCATTGTTAATATAAAAAATAAATCCAGAAGACATTGGTCAAACCACTACAACTCTTTCCTGTTGATTAATATTAGGTATCACCAATAATTCGCTGAAAAAAAAAAAGAGCATAGCATGACAAAAAAGAGGTCTCAAACTTAATAAAAAATAAAGTTATATCATCAAAATGCTCATTATTAAAAGGAAAGAACAAAGTATTTTTTTATTAAATTTTTTTATCCTTTCTAGCACATTCAAAAGTTTGGTTAAAAATCTTTTTTTTCTTGCATCAGTGAGAACAGCAAAGATTAATAATAAAAAAGTGCTAAACTTTTTTGCAGCATAAAACACACTGATTCAGAAATTCTTGCAAAAAACAAATAATTGTCAGATTTTAATGAAATTTTCAGGCCTTATTCAAAAATGAATTAAATTATTTTAGAAATATATATTTATTTTCACATTTGTTACCCACTCCCTGGTTCCTTACTTAATGGAATTTTGGGAAATTAAATTGTGTCCTGCTTTATATTTATGCTAGCAGTATAGCCCGGCATTGCTCGGGTGTAATGAAAGCTTTAAAACTAATCCATGGTCCTGGAGATCAGACTCAGCCGAAAGAATATTTGCGTGAAGTTTGGTGAGAATTGGATAAAAATTGTGGATTTGTATAAAGGACATACAGACAAATAAACAGACACACAAACATCTTGCCTTTTATATATATATATATATTATCGATTTTCTGCACTATTGTAAGAACTGCAACCTTCAAACTTCTGAATATCATTTCTTATGTCTGTCTATGAGTGTATCAAATTTGATTAAAATCGGACCACTCCTTCTATAACCCAATTTTTTCGATTATCGATTTTCGATATTTATCGGTAATACCTAGACACAAAACCTAGCTAAGAACACTCTCAGATGCTTATAGTACAATTGTGTAAATTTTCAAGAAAATCGGTTCAGCTGTTTCGGAGTTTATAGGTAACGGACGGAAACACACAGACAAAGTTCCATTTATAAATAAGTTTAGATTTGGATAGATTAGATTTAGATTAGTTAAAAGCACAAGTCCTTGGAGAATGTAAATCATTTTTTTTTTCAAACAGTAATTCATTTGCCAAAAATCTGTTCTGAATCATAAAATGCAATCAAAATAAGATTAATTATTTAATCAGAAAAGCTTTTAATTATTATTATAGTCACTATTGTCTTTACAAATATTTTTTCGATGAATAATGAATTTTTACAAGAATTGTTTTCTTTGTTTATTTTAATTAGACTTATAAGACAGAAGCTTACATTTTTTTTAATTTGTTTCTTTTACTTCTTTTGTGAAGTGATTTTTTTTTTTGCAGACTGAAAAAAAAAACTTTGAGAGTTTTGTAGATTAACAAAGATGGCCGACCAAGTAGCATGCTTTAGGATTGAACAGAGGTCAGTTATCAAGCTTTTGGTTGCTGAAGGGTGCAAACCACTTGGAATTCATGAGAGAATGTCAACTGTGTATGGTGCCACATGTTTCAGTCAAAAAATGTCTACAAGAGGGCTAAATTGTTTAAAGAAAGACGAAATAGTGTTGTGGATGAAGACAGGCCTGGGAGGCTTACAGAAGTGACCTCATTTAGTCTGACAGAAGGGTGACAGTGGATGACATTGCAAGGATTTTGAGCCTATCTGTTGAACAAATGCATCAAGACAACGCAAGCCCTCACACAGCAGCCCAAATGGTGCAGACCATCAACAAGCTGTGCTGGGAACTGCTCTCATTCCCCTTACAGCCCAGACCTTGCCCCTTCAGACTTTCACCTGTTTGGTCCCTTGAAAGCGTTCACGAGAGGCACAAAGCTTGAAAGTGACAATGAAGTCAAAAGTGCTGTGAGTGATTGGCTGAGACATCAGTTCAAAGATTCTTACGCTGAGGGAATACGGAAGCTTGCGCACAGATGGGAAAAGTGTGTGACACTGCTGGGAGACTACATTGAAAAATAAAAAAAGTAAGCTTCTATCTGTATTAGAAATCCTAATATCGAAAAATTCACCTTATTTATTGAATGACCCTTGTATATTTACTAATCATAAATAAAAAAGCTTAGTACAAATCATCACACTTCAATATTTTTAAAAGAATTTTGAATTTTTTTATCTGTATAAATGTGCCGATTTTCTATTTTTGATACGTATAAATATGCCAATTTTGTATTATTTTGTTTTTATATATATATATATATATATATGCGGAAGTGCTAACTTTTTATCATACAGTCGACCATATACAACATTATCCAAAAATATGAGCAATAACTATAGTTAACTTATAGCCAAAATTATTTAAAATTCAGTAAAACATTAGATTACAGAGAATATTTTCTTAAATTTTTAACATTACTGAGTACTTAAAAATCCGCACCCTGCAGGACAACATTAGATATCAATCTATCATAAAGCTGACAAACCCGCAAACACCTTAAATAAACAGCTAGTGTTTGGTTAAAAATGCATTGTTTTGATATTTTAAACTTAAAATAATATTTGTTCCAGATCAGATTAATTATACTTTAAACCAGCAAATATCTTTCAAACAAAGTTTCAGAAAAGTATATTTTATTTTTGGAAGATTTTTTTAATAAAGAGAATTACATTAAAATGAAAGACAACTAAAAAAGGGTGTTGAAATCAGCAATGTTTAGCAATTTTAAAACAAAAACTCTTTCCAGTAAATTTAAATTAGTTTTAAAATACATTTTAAAATACAAGTATTTTACTTATTGAAAATATTAAATTTAATCTATTAGCTTAAAATTAAAACTAAAATAAAAACTTCAGAAAAAGATTTTTCATTTTTAAAAATGCATTTTAAACCTTAGATATTGTTTTTTTTTTTTTTTTTTTTTAGGTAAATAATTGATATGTGATATAGCAGAGTATTGCCATGAAAGTTCATTAGTAATGAACACAATATTCTTTTTTTTTTTTCAATAAGGTTCACTCTGTACGAAGCCTGGGGGGCACTCAAAGTAGAGGGTAACATTATGAGGTAGTTTATACAGATAGGAAGGGAAGATACCAGTTAAATCTAATCTTAAACCAGTTAAGATTGTAGTGAATATGAAGAAAATGGAGGTAGGTTGCTACAATGCAAGTAGGATGGTAGATTCTTACCATAAAGGCTTTAAAATTCCTGCCGCCTGTAATTTTAGTCACGGGTGGTAAACCAACAATTGTATTTGGCTAAAAATAAGATTTTCTAACAGGTTGGAAATGAAAAATTTTAATATTCTATTTCTTGAAACCGAAAGAAAAGGATATTCGTTACTGGTCAAGTTTTGTTAACGGAAGAAACAATTTTTTAATTAGTGAAAAAAGATTACACAATATTACAATGAAGTCTCCAAGATGACAAGAAAGCCATCAGAAAATCAATACAATTCCAACAGACTTGCCTTTTCAATTAAAAATGCGCTTATTCCATGTTTCGGTTGAGGATTATCATAATCTGTTTTGGCATAAACCACCAATACATCCGCATCCGGTCCATTTGTAATCCAGAATTTATTTCCTGTCAGTTCATAATGGTCACCTGATAAAAAATACAGATTTCAATTATTATTCATAGAATACAAATTTTTTTTTTCCTAATGATGTTCACCCTATACAAGGCTCGAGGGCCACTTAAAATAGTGGGCTACAGAGTAAGAGGCAGAGCTTATACAGGCAAACAAGAAAGTTAATTGCACAGGATCGATTTACTATAAAGTTGTATGAAAAACTGAGCCCCCCGCTTAATTGTTTAAATGTTGAAATTTTTACAAATTTTTTGGTCAATCCGAAAGTTTAGGGTTTAATCGATACAATTGCACTGAAAAAAAGCAAAAGAAGAAATTGATAAGCAACAAATTTAAAGGTGGTGGTAATGTTGTACCAGCAAGTGGTTCCAAAATGGAGGATCAATTTACTATGACGTTTATGAGAAACTGAGCCCCCACCCCTAAAATTGTTTAAATATTGAAATTTTTCCAAATTTTTTTTGTCAGTCAAAAAGTTTAGGGTGTAATCAATAAGAGTGCACTGAAAAAAAATTTAAAAAAATTAAAAACATCAAATTTAAAGGTGGTGGTAGTCTCCTTCAGGTACGTCCCTTTTATTAAATTAACTAGCCGTTCACTTTTATCCAAGTGTTGCATTTCACAAAAGCAGCCAACAAAAAATAAATAAAATAGTAAAAAAAGAATAATGCAAATATATTTATCATTTTAAACAAAATAAATTTCATATGATGATTTATTAGAATAAAAATGAAATTTTAATTTATAATTTTGACCTTATTACAAGGATCAAATCCAAGGAGGAAAAAAAAATTAAAAGATTGTCTTTCATCTTTTTTTCACCCAGAGTCCGCTCTGTCATTTCACTTTTTCTTTCTTTCAATCTTTCATTAGAACCAGAGACCATCTCTGACCTACATTCTTTCTTCACTTCGCCGATGGGAAAATACTTCTTCTTTTTTTTTTAAAAAGTCTAAGAGATGTCAACAGCGTGTTGCACACAGCCATAGAATAATTATAGGAAGATTAATCTACATAACACCACAAACCTTCTTACATCTGTCATAAAGAGTCTGTAAATGTCAAAACAAGATTTATAATTAGACCAGTCCAAACACCAAATATTCAACATATTAAATTTAATTATTTTGCAATATTTTCAAGATATGTGTCATTTTATTTCAGATATGTGTCATTTTATAACAAATAGATATGTGTCATTTTTCTTTTACGATTTCATTTATTTATTTTTATTTACTTATTTAATTTCTTTTGCTTTTTATTGGGTGCTTTTGGGAAACTTAACTCTTGAACAGAAGTAAAAGGTTTGGTAATTTAACAAAATGAGAGCGAGACAGAGAATTTTGCAATTATTTTAGGTTGGCACCAAGTTGGTGAAGTAATTTAAAATTTACTTTTCTTCAGTTAATTAATGCCGCTTTGGGAAACTTGCAAACATGCAATGATCAAATAATTACCAACCAGAGGATGGCAGAATAGTTTGAAAAATGAAGATGAGAATTAATAAACATTATTATGTTATCAAAAAATAATTTTAAGAAAAGAAAAAAAAAAATACATTAAAGTTTACTTGAAATTTTAAACAATATATTCTGCATTTGTTTATCACTTTTTTTTAACAAAACTCATATTGCAATCTTTCAAGCTAGTGATGTTCTCTAGCACTCTGTATTACTGGTTCTCATATTGTATTTATTATTATGCTTGGCTGGACTGGGAAATTTTTGAGATATGCACTGATTCCTTAAGTTAACGTAGTTTCCAATGGTGTTCTCTATCAATTACTAGCAGTATAGCCCGGCGTTGCTCGGGTGTAATGAAAGTTTTAAAACTAATCCATGGTCCTGGAGCTCAGACTCTTTGGACGTTGGCACGAAAGACTAAAAAGCAATAGTTGTTTCCAGTTAAAGCAAAACTGTAGACTGAAAGAAAAATGAATGGATGTAAGTTAAATTTTGATTTCTGGTATCGATATCAAATAAGATTTTTCGTCGTAAACTGAATTTTGAAAGCTAATTAAGTCCTCTGAGTAAATGGTATCATGGCTGAGACTAAGAACTACAATTATACCTACTTAGAGCCAAACCCGAAGCAAAAGCTAAAATAAAAGGGCTGAAAAAATACATACATACAGGCATATAAACAGACACACACACAAACATCTTGCCTTTTATATATATATATAATTGATTTTCTGCACTATTGTAAGAACTGCAACCTTGAAACTTCTGAATATCATTTCTTATGTCTTTTTCTATGAGTGTATCAAATTTGATTAAAATCGGACCACTCTTTCCATAACCTGATTTTTTCGATTATCGATTTTCGATATTTATCGGGTGTACCTCGACACAAAACCTAGCTAAAAACACTCGCAGACGCTTATAGTACAACTGTGTAAATTTTCAAGAAAATCAGTTCAGCCGTTTCGGAGTCTATAGGTAACAGATTCACAGACACACAGACACACACAGACAGACAAAGTTCCATTTATAAATAAGTTTAGATTTCAATTTCACATATGGAAGAAAAAAGAAGATCACTGCCCCCCTATGGAATGAAGTTGAAATAATTTATAAAAAACACGAGTAGAAACTAGGGAAATTTAAGAAAGCAACACATATCCAGCATCCAAAGAAGGTCAAAGAGTACAATGGCTGAAACATCGTAAACATGGGAATGAAGATAAGGACAACAGTCCAAACAGTGTAAATAAGGTAAATGATGTATTTTGTTCTTGAAAATGATAGTTAATGGAATTTGAAGGTTGCATGTTATCATATTACATTGTAGGTGGAGGGGGCTTCACATGTAGTTTGGTTTGGTTGCTTTGTTTTTATGGCATATCAATCTCGCCGGGTCATTTATTGCCAACTAAATTTTTATTTATTTATTGCTGGTAATATCTTTTTCTTTCAACAATTTATTGTTGTTTTTTTATAAAAGTTTTGTGCCTAGAAATCCTTTTTTTCTTTTCGAGTATCAAGATTCATTGAGATTTATTTTTTTTAAGGGCAGAGTCCCCAAGTCCTACCCTGTTATTTAACCCATAAGTGGAGGGAAGGGATGGATTAATACCTTTCCCAAGTGTACCAGTGCTTAAGTGAATGCAGGGTATTCAACTGGAATTCGAACTCGGCTTACCAATTTCTCTTTCCGAGCCAATATCCACTGCTCCACAACGCACATCTGTCACTAAACGCTTACAGCACCTGGTATTCCCAAGCGGTCACGCTTCACATGTAATCAATTAATAAAATCAAACATACAAAAACTTAGAGTTTTACTACAGACTGTTTATTCTCTTTTTTATTGAGTCTGTAGGAAAAAGTTCTCAATGTCTCTTGCATATGGTTGTTTTCTTTTGGGACCAGAAGTTGAGGTGGAACCACAAAAGAATATTTTGCACTTAAATTATTGGAAGGTTTAACATAGAATGTCTGTTTTCTTTTAATAGGGTAAGTTTAGGATAAGTATCCTTATAGTGGTCGAACTCAAATCAGCCTTGTGCAGAGTTGGAACAACTGAAGAAAAACTTGTCTTACTTCATAAGTGGAGGTTTTGGAAGATGTGTGCAAATGCCATGTATTGGGAAGAGAGTCATGAGCGGACGAGGGAAATGATTGTACCCCAGAGTGATTGTCCTTTTTCCACAATCTGCCATGTCTGGAAGCAAAGATGTGAAAGAGGGTGAGGCAGGGAAATTTCTGTATTTTAAAGACTTAACCAGTGCTGCCTAACAACATTTGACCTGAAGCCAAGTGGGTTAATCCTATTACAGATTCTTTTACACTTAGCACCATGGAAAAAAAATTTTTTTTATTCATTATTATTTTATTAATTTAATTTTATTTTTTCCACAGCAGAAAGTGTCAGATATATGCACAATTATCCACATACTATATTTTCAATTTTCCCACACTGGAGTTAAACATAAATTATTCATCTTTTATGTGTATCCCTTAAGGACATAGGTGATCAAAGACCTCTACGCCTTCCTAACCCTTGTAGCTTTTAGTAAGTATTATCTTTTATTTCTCCCATAACCTGATGTGCTAACAGCCATCGCTGAATATGTATACCAGGCTCTTCATAATAATGGCGAAACTCAAGCTGTTTCCCTAGATATCTCAACAGGGTTAGGCATGCTGGCCTTTTGTGCAAGCTCAAAGAGTTTTTAGACAATTGTTTGATTTAATCCAATCATTCCTATCAAATTGTGAAATGAAAGTCATTTTGAATGGGCAAGATTCCAGATCCTTTCACACGAATGCGGGCATCCCTCAAAGCTCTATCATAGATCTTACACAGTTTCTAATCTTCATCAATGACCTTTCTGATGTCATCAGTTCCTAAATAGGTATCTATGCTGATGACACCACCATTTACTCCTGTCTCAATAAGAAATCTGCCAAGGCTGAGAAAGTAAACCTGACTGCTGCTCTTGAAACGGACCTTCAATCAGTGGTTAAATGAAGTAAGAGATGGCTTCTAAATTTTAATGTCACCAAAACAACACTGGTCTCTTTAACCACTATAGATAAACTTTCCTGCTTGCCATCAGCATTGTTGACGCAAGTCTCCTTGAGAGCAACACATTGCAGCACCTCCTTGGCCTCACTTTTTCAACTGACCTGAAGTGGAATGAATATATCAGATCTATAGCTACATCTGCTTGTAGAAAGGTTGGGTCTTTATGTCAGGCCAGAAAGTTTTTTTCCTCATCAGAATCCATCTTGTACATTTGTAAATCGAACATTTATCCCTGCATTGAATACTGTTGCCATATCTTGTCAGGTGCTCTTGTCATTCATCTCAAGGTTCTTGACAAAATTCAAAGAAGATTCTGCAATGTAATTGATTCTGACTTGAGATCTCGACTTCAGTCACTTTCTCACCAACATAATGTGGGTTTGCCCAGTCTTTTTAACAAATATTTTTGTGGCAACTGCTCTGACAAGCTTTTTTTACTCTGGTGCCCCCATCCACATGAATTAAAGTGTGCTACTAGATTGGCATCTAGGCACCCATCTTTTTACCATTGAAATAGTTAAATCTGTCACTTCTACTCCAACAGTTTCTTTTCTAGCACTTCCTACTTCCCTTAATTTTTAAGCGATCTACATATTCAACCCTCTCTCTCTCTCTCTCTCTCTCTATATATATATATATATACACACACACACATAAAATATTGAGAGGAAAACAACACATAGATCGTTGTAAATCAAGATTTATTTTGACAATGTAATATTGCATTATCTCATTCAGACTGTTGAAAAATAAATGAATTCCCTCAGAATATTAAAAAAAAACGTTTTTAACAGAGGAAGTAAAGCATGTATTATTTAAACCAGGAATAAATTAAGAATAGACACATCAGATCACATATATAACTGATGTGGCATTGGTTTTAAGACCACTGAAAGAAAACACGAACGCAACAGACTGGGTTAAATACATATATTGACAACAATACCAAGTACGATAAAACATATAATAAATACAGATAGTCAATCAAATATAAGCGCTTAGCAGTCTTGAACTATCGCAATAATGCTACTACTACAGTCACTCGATTTAGTCCCTCACCAAGTACTGTCTCCTGGCTTAAACAGAATCTGGATGAGTTCACTCTGATATGTGGGTAATGCTCTCACAACAATAACATAATACAGACAAAGGAATACATACATTAAATCACACATACACAAGGCAAAACTTAGAAAATATACATATACAAAAAATAAGGAATAGACAGACACAAAAAAAGAGACACAGATGGATAGTATACACTAAATCACAATTATATAAAAATGTATAGAATATATACTCCTGCAAAATAAAGGAGAAAGATAGAAATAGACATTGAAGTCCACAGTTATAAATGACCAAAAAGACAAAAAGGAGGGAGAGAAGGAAGAAAGAAAAAAGATAAAGGAAGATGAAAATACACTTCTTCTTCTTCTTCTATGTGCCCTGTCCCTTCAGGACGTAGGCGATCATGGCTCTCCACGTCTCTCTATCCCTTGTGGCTCTTAGTATGTTTGCTCCTGTTGCTCCTGGCAACCCCCGTTCCGTCATCCACCTGATCAGTCCCTGCAAATATGTTATCCGCTGCCTTCCTCTGTCTCTCCTTCCTTCTATCTGACCAGTCAGTATCAGGTTCTCCAGGCTCTCCTTCCTCATTGCATGTCCCAGGAACCTCAGTTGTCTCTTCCTGATGCTCAGCATCAATTTCCTTTTTGTTGCCATTCTTTCTAACACCTCGTCGTTGCTTGTATGCTCAGTCCACAATATCCGTAGCATCCTTCTGTAGAACCACATTTCGGCCACTTCCAGTTTTGTCCTCATTTTCGATGATATTGTCCAGCATTCACAGCCATATTGAAGAACTGACATCACGTAGCAGTCTAGAACTCTTTTCTTCATTTCTATTGAGATTTTCCTGTGTGTTAGTATTTTGCTCATCTTATGGAACGCGTCCATTGCCATCGGATCTCCATGTCAAACTTTCCATCTCCTGTTAGAACACTTCCTAGGTACTTAAATTCTTAAAACTTTACAGAAACAAAAAAGTTTTAAAGATAAAAACTATCTTTTCAGAAACCTTTTCAAAAGATTCTCTTTAAACATTTTGCTTTCTTTAAAAATATCTAAAAAAAGGAATACATAGGGAAAGTTCATGAAATTTAAATAAAAGATTATATAAATGCAAAATAAATATTTTGCAAAACAACATGCTCAATGCATTGTTTGTTGTAATGAATATGACCAGAATTTTTACTTAAAAAATGCTGCTGTAATTGAAGGAGAAAGCAATTTACTAAGATGAATATATATAAGAAGCGCTTTAATTGCTAGATTATCCACAGTAAATTTATACCCAGGTTCTTACAAAATTTCATTTTTCTTGGCAGATCTTTTCTCACAATGTAGAATATTTTTTAAAAAAAGTAAATAAATTAGCAGCATGAACCCCTCTTCCCTCTCCATCATGGCTGAAATAGTAGGACTTGTATCTGGATAAATCATTCACATCACAAAAAAAAATTCTTACAGCCCAAAAGAAGTTTAAGCTTTAAATAATTTAAAAAGCATTCATATGTACATGGCCAATTCAGACACATATGGTAGTTCCAGTATTTTAAGTGTTTTTTCAATGTACCATCTCAAGGAAAGCTGCTGTTTAAGGCTTAAGACCCTGTTCCTAGTCTTGTGTGTGTATACACATATATAATTTAGAAAAGATACAACAATTAATAATATTCAAAATAATCCCGAAAATAGTTACGCACAGACGCTCACGTGCCCATGTTGAAAATAGACATTTGTACGGTAATCTACAAAAACAATTCCTCACTCATTCAAAAAAAACCCAAAGAGAGAAAGAAAAAGAAAAATATAGACAAATGATAAATGGAAAGAAGAGAAAGAAAAAGAAAAGAAAGGGAAGGAGAACGAACAGTATAAAGAGAAATTAAATTTAATGTCATACTCATACATCGACACCAACGTCTATTGCAGTTCATCACTTTCTTAGAAAAACATGACATGGAAATTTAACATTAAAATTTAGTTTTAAATATAATGGGATATATATATAAGATGTCTCACACTTCTTTTGTTGGATACAAGTTCTACTGCACAAGATTTAAAGACACATTCCTGTCCACCTTCACAAAACAGGAGACGACTTGTTGACAACACCATTATATTACACCACAAAAATAATAAACAAAAACTTCAAATTCTCGAGGCCCTCTATATCAAAAGCAAACAATCAACACTCAACAAAACAGCAACATATTCCAGTGCAAATTACAAAACATTTAATAGCATTTTAGAGTTCTACCAATTTCTGTTCAGCTAACTTTGATTGAAACATTTGTTTTGCAAAAAAATACATAGCTACAAATGAATAAAATTTTTAAATAATTATGAGGTGTGTTTGAGTGTTTTTAAAAAAAAACATCAACATCACAATGGAATGTAGATTTTATCACAGTTACAATAATCTTGTCTTTATAATTTACTTTTGAAGATAATCGTGGAAAAAATTGAAAGTACTAGGGTTAGAAAAAAACTATGTCACTTTCCTTGATGAATTTCATCTTAACATCAAAAAATTGATTAGAGAACTAAAAAGGATCAGTGTAAAAAATTAACAGACACAATATGTCTATAATTATTCAATAAAACATACACACACACACACGCATATATATATATATATATATATATATATATATACCACTTCAGCGATTTACGCATTACTCTTAGTCATGAATTGAGTTCTCCTGGTGGCTGGCACGTGCATACACCGCATTTATATAACACGCTAAAATTTCCTCCTCTCTCATTCTATGCACTGACAGCTTAATGAGTAGGCACTCCGATTGACACCAAATTGGTCGAATATCAATCCTGGCTGGAAACAAGTGAATGTCTAGCCACAATGATGAGCTGTGATACAGCAAAACAGGCTTGTATGTGGATGACTAAAATATATATATATATATATATATAAAGCATGTTTTCTTGAAAACAACCAACAAGTAATTTTTTTTATTTAATTTTTCCAGTATTCTTACGTGTTTCCTTTTTGCTAGATATGAGGAATGTAAAATGTTACATAATTATTATTTTTACAAGTACTTTCAGCTACTTCACTGGCCATTCTCATGGGTATGAGAATGGCCAGTGAAGTAGCTGAAAGTACTTGTAAAAATAATAATTATGTAACATTTTTACATGCTTTTGATGCTGATTCTATTGTTTATGTTATAACATTTTTAATCATTTCCCTTGAAGCAAAGCAATAAAGCCACTAAGATGCAAAGTATTACTGAGTGTGAGAGAATAAAGAAAATAATTATGTAAAAATGGATGTCATTAAAATTCACCTTTAAATACAGCTTTTGTCTTCATAGAAACCACATCAGAACCACTGCCAGGTTCACTCATGGCCAAGGCGCCAATAAATTCACCAGATATCAACTAAAATAAAATGTAAAATCAGAAATTAAACAAAAATCAAAAGAAAGAAAAAAAAAACACATATTCCTGAAAATAATACAGAATGAAAATCATTTGAAATCCAACTTGTAATAAATTTAACTCTAAGATGAATTTTTCAATTTTTTACAAATTTTTGGAACTCCTATCATCAATTTCAATTCTTTCGAAAACAAAGAGCATAAACAAAAGTGATAAAAATATCAACAAAAAAAATCTAAATAAAAATTAGACTATACACCCAAGCACATATTTAAAAAGAAAAAAAAATTAGTTCAAAATTTAGGTGTCCCCTCTCTCCTTCATGCACATGTGTAATCATATCAACATGAGCATCACTTTTAATTTGATGAAGTCCTAAAGGACAAAACTTGTCACACACCAGAAAACTTCCAACTTTGTTATAAATTTTCCTAAAAATTTTTTTAAAATAAAAAAAAAAACATGTTTTTAAAAACTTTTCTTTGTTAAAATTTTCCAAGAGGGTGCGGAAAATTTCCTGACTCAATCCAATTCCCAAAATCAGTAACAACATATCTTAAGTATGATACAAATTTCAATCTGAGTATAATATGTACATATTAAGGAGTAGAATATATTTTAATAAAATATTCCTAAGCCATTATGTGATATAGTAACACTCATATCAGTGCAACATCTGTGTCTGAGCTTTAGATGTTATCATATGCTGTGAAGATTTACTCAGGTGAGCAAGTCCAGTGAATGCAGATGTCATACCATGAAGACGTATGCATTGCTTCTGCTTATTTAGAACCATTTAAGTAGTGACAGAACAAAAGTATGGCTGGTGATTTCAGAGCATTGCTGCACATATTGGATGTGATGCATTTATGGTGCTTCATTGTGAAGCAAGAAGTTAACATTTGTAAACCAGGTTCTGGATTGACATGTAGTTAAAATCCTTGCCAAAACTGACACATTGTAAATGCAGCAGACTGTAGAATTTTGACAGGACAGATCATAGTAAGTATAATCCCAGGAGAATGTCAATATGAACCAATTGAACTTTAGATAGACAAACTTCAAGCCAAGCTTATGCCACAACACTATCTCCTGTAGTATCATGTGAGGAATACCTTGTGAATCAAATATTGTTGAGTGAGGGAATCAGGTTCTGTTTTCACATAAGTAATAGTCATTTATAAGTGTGTGTGTGTGTACATATATATATATAAACAGAAATAGGGGTTGTTCCAATGAGAAAAATTGGTATAGAAGAATAAAGTGCTAGAAGCCATAAATGTTTTGTTTAAAGCATAAATTTATTGTTATTATTATTCATATTACTTGCTTTTTTTGTAAAAAATATAAAGTGTCCATAATTATATTTGTGTCACTATACGTGTTTCAAGTCCAAAGTTGACTCTCTTCAGGCGAATAAACTTGTGACTTT